>CM029647.1:24974688-25682188 GCA_017311315.1 Dendrocalamus latiflorus | reverse complement strand
TCCTGGCCCGGCCGGACCGGTGGTAAAGGTGATGTGAGCTGTCGAGGCGCCAGGGGCGCTCGATTTTTGAGACCACACAACTGCGCGCGTCGTTGGCCAGGAGCGCGCGATGCGTACGTACGTTCGTCGGCATCCTGCAACAGCCGCCGGCCGGTGAAATTCCCTGTCGCCTCTCGCTCTCTCCTCTGGGCATCAGGATCGATTTGATTTGCTTGTTCCTGCACGGCCAGTAGTGACAGGCCGGAGGAAAAGCTTATCTGCTTAAACTCCGCTCGTTTGGGTTGAGTTTTTGTTTATTTTATTCTATTTATAAATTTCATTTTTTTATATTTTTTGCGCTTTTTGTCGGTTTTTTTCTCATATTTATTTGCATTAAACGTGATAGGCTAACATGTTTTTTTCTATTTTTAATTTTTTTAATTTAATTATGCTAAATAAGTGTCCGTTAATCATAGTGTTTTTTCAATCAGCTACAGTGATTCTCAGCTATAAGTCACTAAAAAAATTCTTTTGAGCAGGACCTTAATTCCTGCAGGATTCGATACCCCAGCCCGGCTGGTCTATATATTTGTTAGGCTGCTGCACCTGTGGAAAATTTACCGAAAGATGCACCGGCTTTGGTATACTGAACGGAGCGTTCAGTTTTGACTCGGGACGAGATCGAATCGATCCTTCCTTAGAACGTATGTTTGGGTCAATATAATAATCTTTAGGTGTCATGATTTTAGTCCGTCTGTTGGTGTAAACCGAATGTATCGAGATAGTCGTACGTGAGTAAAGCGGCGAACATAATTTGGGCAATCTCGGTCACTGACCCGGAGGACAGTGGCCGCTCTTTTCAGAGGGTCAGTCATGTCAGCATGTCGACTGCAGCCCTAGGGGGAAACATATGCCCCGATCGACATCTGCGAACGGGAGACGAGTAAAACAGCTCGGACGATGTAACACCAACTGTTGCCACCTCTGCTTGCAGCCGGCTATCCGCCGTCTCGTGAGCGCAGGCTGTCAGTACGGCGGCGGTGCACGATCGCATCCATATTCCATGGATGATGTGCTGGCTGAGTGAGCCCGTTGCGTCCGCTTGTCGACACCTTTGGTTTCCGTTGGTGCGGTGCCGGTGCACCACAGGACAATGCCCTGTTTGTTGGATTGGGCGCCCCGTAAGGCAGAGAATCTATGCCTGAGTTTTTTTTTCAGTTTATTTGTGTTTAATATTTATACTGTATATAGTAACTAATTTTTAAACGGTGTATTTTTTAACGTGATTCAATAGAAAAATTGTAATAAAAAGTGTACTGAATTTAGCTGTACCGGCCAAAATCATATGCGACTATTTCCCTCTACGTACTACCTCTAGCGAATAGTCAGAATTCAAATATTTAAATAATAAGTTATAAGTCATCAGTCTAAAAAAATCTAACATATAGCTCCGTTAGTGCACTATTATGTTCTGTTTAGCCTAATTTAAAGTAGAATGGATATATCTCCAACAGGCCCTCCTTAAGCTGAGGTGATTAATTGGGATGGCACCTGGACACATGTTAACAGCTGTCAGCTCGATAACTTTTTCCCCTCTGTAACCATCATGTATCACACTTGGAAACCGGAAATTTCATATATAAGAGCTTAATTTCTATAGAAATAAAAAATTCCCGTATTTCAAATGGGTCTCTCTAGAACTAAGGGCTGTTTGGATGTTGTGTTTTAGAGAAAAAAAACATTAGTATTCTTTTAATAAGTAAAAGCTTGTGGTACAAAATCATAAGGGCCCGCTTGTTTTGGTGATGGCTTTTAGCTTCTGTTTTTAATTCACTATTCTTTAATTTTCTTTTTTTTTTATTTTTTTGGCTTTTTGGGGGTTTTTGTCTTTTCTTTTTCTTCATATTCCTTTGCATTGTTGGTAATGCGCTAACATGTTTTTTATTTTTAAATTTATTTAAATTTAATTACGTTAAATAAATCACCTTAACTACAGTAAAAAAACCAGCTATAATGAAAAAAATATAAACCATCGCCAATCTGAACTTCAACGGCTTGCATTTTCTTTAGAAGAAACGTAAGCATTATGAAAAGTGCATGGGCACGCGGCTGCCAGTTGGTTTCTGTTACTTACTTGCTTGCTTCCGTCCAAAGGTGAAATGGGGACCGTTCATTTGGTGTTGCACGAGCGCCTATCCCTGTCACGCCATCTCGGGGGCACGACAATTAAATGAGACGTATAGTAGGGCTTTGTCGGCAAATATGGCACGGCTAAACTATTGCCGATTTGAGCTCGGATTTGCTTTGTTTCATGTCCTTAATTTGTACTCACTGATTCCTTCTACGACTGCCAATTATTTTCAATGCCATGGTCAGGAATTTGTGGGAGGTAGAATTGACTTTGCCCCGCTCAACCGAGCTTTTAGCTCTAGCTTATTTCACTCTTACTAACTGTTTTACACTGTTCCTAGCTTATTTTTGGTACTGTAGTTGCTATGAGGTTTTTTAGCGTAATTAAATTTTAAAAGTTGAAAAAGGAAAAGGGTTACGTCATCATAGACAATGTAAATAAATAAAGAAAAAAATCGACAAAAAAGTCAGAAAATGACGAAATTAACAGCCCGCTCAGTTGAACTGAATTTTGGTGGTTTATGACTGAATTTTCAGTATAGTTGACTAAAATTACATTGTAACTGTGGTAGCTTATTTGACATAATTAAATTTTAAAAATAAAAATAGAAAAAATATATTAGCCCATCATATATAATGCAAACAAATATGAAAAAAATCGGCAAAAAAACTAAAAATTGAAAAGTAAAAAAATAAAATTTAGAAATAATAAAAAATAAGCCAGAAATCCAAATCCAAATAAACGGAGCCTAATAAGCTTCAAGCTAAAACTAGCGTGGCGTTATTGCCTCGGGAAGAAACAGCGACGGATACCTGTAGCAGCTGGTTACAACCTTCTTTTCTACTAGTTCCTTGTCCGTCGACGGCACGTTGAGACACTCAAACGGCCACCTAATTAATCTTGTTTGGAACACGAGTATTTTTTCTGAGTCCTATAAATTTCAAACTGTTTCACATAAAACTTTTACGAAATTTATATGTTTCAAACAGGGCTTACACTAGGTAGCTCCTCCACCGATAACTCTTACCTATCTGTTGACCGGTTATTTCGTTCGATAGTATACATCTCTTAAGCATTTGACGGATCGATCAATGTGTTCCCATCATACATACTTAACTACTACGTTTCACTTGCTCGCCGGCCGCCCGATCGATCTCCATCATGGTCTTCTTTCTTGCTTCTTAGGAGAACCTCCTGTGGACATGTACGTTAAGTGCGGGGAGTTTGCATTTGCCGAGAGGGTATTCGCCACGGTCAGTGGCGAAGGAAGGAAGGAAGAAGGCACCATGTTCACGGCGAGGAGGAAGATCCTGAAGGTCAAGGGCCTCGTGCCCGTGGAGTTTGAGGACTCCATCGCGCAGGCGTTCTTTGACCTAGAGATTGGCAACCAGGAGCTCAAGAGTGTCCTCAAGGGCCTCTACATCGACTCCGTCTTCCAGATGGATGTGGCCGGGAGCAAGAAGGCAGTGGTGTTTCGCGTGCCGTGCAGGCTCCGTAAGGCGTTCAGGAAGATTCACGTCAGGCTCTTCCGTTGTATTGCTGTAGACTTGATCCGTGGCTCATGTCCCTGGATCTGCTCAGTGGTGGCGCTTAAGCGTCGCATAATGGTTTCTACAGTGGCGGACATTGCAGGATTCGGCTCGTCGTGGAGTTCAAGGGTGGCTATGCTATGGCCTTGAGGCGTGCAGGACCCCGGTGTGGTGGTGGCAGTCTTTTTTTGTGTGTGGATAGTGCGTGGGGTGCTATGGAGGTGCTGGCGAAAGCCTTGCCGGTGATCTTACCGGTCTCGACAGCAATGACGCCTTCGGGCGCCATTATCCTTCCTGGAGGTGTTGTAGTGGCACTCCATAGCTCTCATGTTACTGATCTCCAGGTGAAAACCTTGCCTCGGTGAGGCGGGCGGCGTCGGCGACTATAGTCGCCTCCTTCGAGACGTCGCCTCGGAGGTCCATCTTCACGCAAAGCAGACCGTAGTTTGGATGGCACAGTCGGATGAGAATAGGGACTTGTTGAAAGCAAGGACAGAGAAAAAGTGCTGAAGCTTAGTCTTTCTAGTTTTTTTTCAGTCCTTAAGCTATCATTTCTGTTGTTTTATGCCCCTTTGTTTTGAGGTTTTGAGCCTAAGAGCTCGTGTAACTTTTGGCTATATATATCCCACGTGGATATAGAGGCCGGATTTTATATCCTTTATCTAAAAAAAAGGAGAACCTCCTGTTCTCCATGATGGTCTTAGGAAGGACTGTGGTACATCTTTTGGTCTTAGGCAGCGGTACACGATCGAATAGCCTTTGGTCCACAAACATACAGGCCCGTACGTTGCGCATTTAGACCTTGGACCATGGCAAACCGGCCCATTGGTGATGAGATGTCCGGTAGAATTACGTGGACCAGATATGCATGTTAGTCGGCCCTTCCTCTTCCAGTTAGACAGTATCACCCATGTGATGTGATTGTGATGGTAGGCATTTTTTTAGAATAAAATATCTACCGGTGTACCGTCCGAGTAAAATCGATAGTACAAGGCTTCACCACTCGATCCGGAGCTTTCAACGTCTTAGATCACACCTACACCATAAGGTGAGATACACTTGAACCCATCAACGCTCCTAGCCATCCAGAGTAACAGGCTACCAGGGGCTAGCTTGAGTGGCGGCATAAACGGTTCTGATAATCTGATAATCAGCTGATTATTGGAAATATCGGCCGTATCGTCTCTTTTCCGATAAAATTATAAACTGGTTTTGTAAAATTTGGTATGCATGAAATTTACCAAATATAAAAAAGTTGTTTATCAAATTTGTTTTCAAAAGTTTTGGCCGATATTTCCAACCAATTATAGACGATTTTTGGCTGAAATTAGTTTGAAATTAAATTTTTTATTTTAGGATTTTGGCCCCAAATTGTCCGATTGTCACGATTATCGCTTGTATCGGTCACCTCCGGAAAAAAAAATCCATACCGGCACTGACAACCTTGACGGCATACATGAGCGGGTGCAGAGACGAGCATGCACAGTTAGCTGTGACTCGATCTGCGTGATGGCTGCGAATGAATGGGAGCAACATCAGGTGCGCACCACCAGCGAGCGATGAGCGAGCATCATGGCCGCTGGGTGAGCGGACGCAACGTTGTTGGGCATGGACGCAGCGAGCGAGCGGGGTGTCTATGAGCAATAGGAAGCAAGCGTTGTGGCCGGACGCGGAGCTCACGCTTGCTTTCAGCCTGGACACTGAGCAATGGAGGCACACGTAGCAGGAGCGTGCATCACCTGAGTGACCTTAGAGGCCGCAGTGGCCATGGGCGAGCGAGCACGGTGACAAGCCGTGGGCTAACATGCTGTAGTTCGCGGGGCGGGCAAGGCAATAGATGACCGCCGAGCAGTTGATGCAACAAAAGGCATAGGCATGGCGGTGCCTGGTGGCCATGGGCCGAGTGTGGTCGCGAATGGCAGGCGGTCGGTCGGGTGAGGCCATTGGTTAAGTACAGATTTTGTTTCTTGTTTTTAAACTTGGTCGAATTTTGATATTTCTGTGAGACCTTGCAAGTGTATTCTGAAACATGGCTAACTACTATGAAAATTGGCTAAATTTTGTTTTGAAACTTCTCTGAAACTAACTTCTGAAACTCTGATTTGAAAGCTTTTTGAAATATCAAGTTTCGTTTATGAAACTTGGTGAAACAAAGTTTCATATTTGAAACTTGCTTCAATCTCATGTTTGATACTCAAGGTTTCAAGTTTTGAAAGCTAAATCTCACGTGGAAACTTGATGTTTTAGTTTTTTGCTACTTCGTGAAACTTGATTTCCAACCGTGTTTCATTTGGTTTTTATATGTATCTTGCCAAAACATGGATGAAATCTTCTAAAACTTCTTGAAACCTATTGAAATTTTTTTATGAAACGCGTTGAAACCTATTTAAAACTTCAAACTTGAAACTTTAATCTTTTATGTAACTGAAACCTCATGAAAGTACTATACTGTTGAAAACGTTTTCTATCGGTATAGCATGGGCTAGCAGCTCACATGCACGCTAGGGGCATGGACAGCACTATATATAATCCTCAAAGCCCCCAAAAGGGATTAGAAGTAAGCAACATTATAAACTGCAAGCCTAGTCACCACAGGGATTTTACAGGCGTGTGGCTCAAAATTACAAGCCTCCATCCATGGACTAAGCTTGCGTTAAGTATGATCTCGCTTCGTCGTAGTACGACTTCTGCCTCTTGTGAGCGTGGAGCAGCATTCCTAATCATAGTCCAACAATAATGTAGTAGACCAATGTGATTGGAAGAGGTATCAGAATGCCAAAAATTACCCTGCAAAAAACTATAATGACAAGAAGTTAATCTCGACGTATGTGCAAACTGGATTACCGGACCCGGCGATGCACTCAATTACTTACGCAGAGCTGAGGATGGTCGGGTGGACATTCTATTCCTTTGCGAAAACAAAAGGCACTATTCCTTGTGGTAGAGCCGCCTGTGAAATTAATACCGGAAGTATCAACATACACATGCATGAGCTTGATATAATTCACAGGGAAATAAATTGCTTGAATCTCAGTAGTACAACGTTGCAATGAAGAAGCTGATAAAGCCGGGACCTGACAGATAAGAACCCGGCCATGCTCGCGCAGTTGGTAAGCCGGATGCCCCACAGGCCACACATGATAAGTTCGTCTACTAGATTTATGATTGGCAAAACAAAATTATAATGCAGTCTGATGATCGAACACGATGCATGAATAGGGATGTGGCATACGTGCATAAAGTTGCTGGAACAAAGCTACTTGATATATTTGACCCCCACTAAATCACTAATACCATGCCACCAGGAGACAAATAACAGCATAAAATGCATCGATGAATTACTTGCTACACTACTCGTTGCCTTGCAACTCAATACCAGGGGAGAGAGAGATGCGTGCGACAGTACTGTAATTGGAACGGGGTAACCTAACCAGACATGCAACTATGAAGATGTAGCACTAACAACCTAGGCGCCAAAATTAATACGATGATCTAAACACAGAAATGCATCAGGTCAAAATGAGACAAGCTAATTAACTAAATCCGAGAATCTAAAACATGTAAAAGATGCAGAGCAAATCAACAGGGAGCAGAATATTAGAAGCTACTGATGGGCACTTGGACGGCAACCATTGCTGCTACATGGGTGGGCTTTTGGATGAGGCAGTCATGAATCGAACCGATTCCAAGAAACGAACAGGGCCAATCCTACCTGTTGGAGATAATGCTTAAACTATCAGTGAGCGAAGTAGGCTGCACAGCCATAGCCCGTAGCCATTTTGACAAGGAAAATGTTGCACATCATGGTATCAAAAATCGGGTGCAAGATACACAACTGCATTACAAGGAAAATGCTGCACATCATGGCATCAAAAATCGTGTGCAAGATACACAACTGCATTGTCGCGCCGTGGCGTATGACTTTGGGCCCAAAATAGCGTTTGCACCAAGAGAACGTGGCTTCACAGCGCGCCCCTCAGGGCCCAAAACCGCGGTACGGAGGTATAGGATGTGACACAGGCAGAACATGGAAGCACGAAACAAACGGCCCATCCGGTAGGTAGACAAGGCAACACATGACATTTTCTTTCTGAGATAACCGCACACGATGACCCAAGCAACTAACATCGAAGAAACTACAAACTTTTGCCCATGGCACGGGCCCCACACGAGCCTGAGATTCCTTACTCTACACCAAAAATACTCCCTACACTTTCCCAAGGCTCTTCCACCTTCAATTTACACTAGACTGTCGATCGATCACCACCCTACATCACCATTAGCAAGCACGTCTACCTTGTTCGCCTGAGACCTAGGCCCTAGAACGCGGCGGAGGGGCCGCGAGGGTGGAAGGGGGAAGCGGCCGACGACGGCGGGCGGGCCCCCCGTGGGCCGGTGGCGGCGGTGACGCGCTCGCAGCGGGGGCACATGGTGAGCGCGGACGCCGGGAGCGGCTGCCGTGTGTGCGGCGAGAGCACCGTGGGCGGGGCCACCCGCATTGCCCTCAGCTCCTCCACCTCGCGCTGCAGCCGGCGGTTCTCCTCCGTCAGCGAGCCGAAGCAGCGCTTCAGGTACTCGCACTCCATCTCCGTCTGCTTCAGCTTAGTCCTGTACGCGCACGTACAAGCAGTATAAGTTAGAACAACTCAAGTACTCGACTTGTACTACTAGTACGTGAGTGGGATTAGTACAAACTGACTACAAAAAGCAGAATTAAGGCGTAATTAATAACAAGTGGCTCGATCACATGCTGGAAACCTGAACCTGAACCTGCTCAAGTTAACGGTGCAATACTGGAACACGACAAGATTGTTAAGAGAGTATCTAGGGCAAGTCTTGAGGCTCTTGACAAGGCACGCATGCAAAGGCTAAGCGCCTCTACTACTGAAATATCTACAGACTAGATGGAACAAATCGCATAGCTGCCTATCAGTAATTGTAGGGGGTTTAAAATAGCATGAGCTAGAGCACTACACGGAACTTAATTTGACCTTAGGTGCCCATTCCAAGATTATTGTCACCTCGAGTCGAGGCCCTCGACGTACAGTGAAGACCAATAACTGTGCCGGAGTAAGATGGATTAGCATTCGAATTACGTCGTCTTCACGAGACTCGCCGAACCATCTCCACTTGGGTCAAGTAACACTCCACCGCTAAAGCTAGCAGTTTCCTAGCTAGCACGTGCTGATTAGTCCACGTGCCGATGCTAGCCTTCCGAAAGGGAGATTAGCTCAGTTGTTTTAACTCTAGAGAATCTTATTGTACGAGTTGTATCATGGAGTATAAAAGGTGAAACCGCCTTTACTTTATCAAGCTAGAGAATCTACCTACTAGTTGTTGTCCCACATCTTAGATGCAGTATTGTCCCACATCTTGGATGCAGTACAAGTTTCAAGATGGATAGCTAAAAATCCATGCCACCTTAATTGAGGGAAGGGCCCATAATTATGTTGGAATGAGAAGGGTTCATAGTACACAAAATTTGAGTTGCATTAGTGATTGCTCTATTTCGTAGGCTCTAACGCAAATTCGTATTGACATGAGTTGTTTCAAGATTGTTACTACCTAGTAGCATGGACAGCTAAGACATCGACTTAATTTCTACTGGTGCGTTCTAAACATCTTATGACTAAGGATTAAATAAGTTATATAAGTGAATTGAAATGACCCGGCAAACTTACAACTATACATAGTTCTATAGCATATATCAGGGAAATTTCTATTGGTCAAAAATTTTATTGGAAGACAGCGATACAACCAGTAACTGCCAGTTATCTGAATTTTCAGAATTTTTGAAGAAAAATTTTGAATTAAAATTTGTATTTTTTTGAATTTTTAGATGAATTTTGATGAATCTGAAAATTTTTGACAGGTATAAAATTTTATCGGTTCCTGCCGATAAGCTCGGTAACCGCCGGTTACGGTGAAATTTCGGTGATACAAATTTCCCTAGCATATATACACCTTAACAGTTAAAGTTAGCTCATTTCTAAGTACTACTAGTATGCTTATCAAACAGGAAAAGCATACCATTGAGTTAACAACTCTTTCAACAAGAAATGGATTAACGTGAGGACCTGGCAAGTCCTCCAAATGTGTCCCATTCGTCCATATCATCTTTGCCTACCTCGGTTGCATTAACTACAGCTAGCTTACGACCTTACTCCTTATACAATACGTTTTATCATTTTGTGGGAGTATAGCCTAAGGTCCAAGTGCACGTGAAGCCTGGCCATGTGTGCGGTGCGGCTCGAGTCTGACACATAGATCAACAGTTGCAAAATTTTCGTAAGGAACATAGCAGTCCTGCCGGCAGTGGCACTCATGATGATAGGTTATAGCGAGATAGTATCATTTTTCAGGGTCTATGGACTGGAGTATAAACTTAAGGGGCGTGTAACGGATGGTTTTTAACTGCGACTAATGATTTTTAACTAAAAATGATTAATATTGGTTTTTAGAAAGAGGTGGCGATTGGTGCAAAAAGTGAGAGATATGATTGCGCGAGATGGGAAGATAGGTGATGCACCATTGACCCATTGACTTATCCTCATACTAAGATGAGTGCAAAAAGTGGAGAAGTTGCTACGAAAATGCAGGTGTTCATGTCAACTTCTGTTTTCTCTAAGCAGAAATCAGAAACAGAAGCTAATACAAACATCTCCTAGTCATGCCATACGTCTATAGAACTATAACACATAAATATGATACATATACCACTCTGACGCTAGTAAGTTGTAGAAGCAGATCGACCAACATAGGGATGGATATAGGGTAAAGGGAATGGAGCTTGTGAACGAACATGTATGTAACTCTATATGAAGGTAACATCAATAGTAAGAAATTATATTTGTTTTACCTTGCCCTGCGGTTCTGGAACCAGACCTCCACCTGCCTGGGGCGCAGCTTCAGTTTGATAGCCAAGGCCTCCTTTTGCTTCTGCAAGATTCCCATTTTCCAACGCATTAAGGGCCTGTTTGGAACAGAGGAATTTCACAGGAATTTTGCAGGAAACAGTTCAATTCCCGCAGGAATTGGGAAAAATTCCCGCATTCCAAACAGGGCCTAAATCGCTGGCCATTACACAGGCCTTCAGAGGATCGGTAGGCAGTACTCCATATTGCAAGGGCATGAGTAAATTGGAGTAACACTCCTGCTAGTCAAACCTACGCAGTAACTGCGTTACCTGGCACTAGCTAGGTTCATTACTTACTGCACTGTAAGTACCAATGCGTTAGACCAACGTGTAGTTAAGACTTTTACGCGCCATGTACTGCACCAAACAATCAGAGGCCCCCCCGCTCCCCTTATTTTACTCTCTCCTTAAGGTTGTGTGCAGCATGGAAGTACTCTGCTATACGTGCTAGTACTAGTACTACTCCCTACCTTGATTTCCCATGAATAGACCATATCATCAAAAGATCGAACAACTACTGGAGCAGTGCCATTCAATGATCAATGGTCCTACGAATCCATTTCAGAACTAAATCGGGCACTTCAGTGTCCAGCAGTGTAACACACCACCGAGAACGAATCCACTTCAAGATTCATCCGTAGTGCGTACGTGCACATGCCGATCTTAGAAAGGCATGGCAAGCAGAAGAAATCAACGAGAGCGGTCGTGTAGCGGTAGTACTCACCAGCGAGAGGGTTTGGTTGAGGCGGAAGCTCTCCTCGAGCAGGCGGGACTGCTCCTTGGAGAGGCGGAGCTTCTTGGGGCGGTGGGGCCCGCCGGCGCCGCGCTCGTCCTCGTCCTCGTCCACGCTGCCCATCGGGAACTCCTCCTCCTCCTCGCCGCCGCTCGCCGGCTGGTTGATGTCCAGGTCCCTCATGTTCCCGTTACTGTTGTTGTTGCTGCATCCAAACCCCTCTGCCAAAGAAAGCACAGAACAATTAGTCCCCGTAAAAATTGCACCCCAAGAACTGGAACAGATTAATAATATGCAAGTGAAAAAAAAGAATGCTCCAATTGTGCTCGGTCATCACTTCTTCCAGAAGCAAGCGTCTACAGCACCCCAAAAATGTTTTGCATGCCTAGAAATGCGACGTGTGTGCATATATCGGTATATGATGGCAAATGGCAAGCTTTGAAGCCATGAACTCGACCAAATCAACTTCCACACTGGAATAATCCTTGCAGTTGTTGGAGAGAGAGAGAGAGAGAGAGAGAGAGAGAGAGAGAACAGATAGCAGGTGGTCTCCAGAGCTTACCTGAGCCAGAGGAGGAGCTGAGGCCGGGGACAGCCATGGTGAGCTCCAGACCTGAAGGAGAAGTGGCCCCCATCACAAGTGACAAACCAATGCGAAAACAAGAGCAAAGGAGAGCTGGAGAGGAGGGGGCAGAGGCAAAGACAGGCTGGTTGAAAAGTAGAGGCCGGGGGAGGCGTTATATAAAGGGACCGGGTAGAGGGATACTACGACATTGGAAATTTTAACAGTGGCAGTACCAATGGATAGAAATGAAAACTAATAATACTACTAGCAGGGATGTACTTTGTCTGGCCAGAAATTATTAGGTCCACGCGCTTTGAGCATTTTTTTGTGAAGCACACTGTTGGAGACATGATGGGTTTTTGTCCTTTAACTACTTATTGAAAATGGTTAATTCTTGATGAAATCGATGGTCTTATTTCCGACTAAAATATAGTTACTACCCCAATATCCACTATTACAACAAAATCGCTGTTTCAATATTATATTAGGAAATAACAGGTTATCTCATGTCAATAAATTGAGATAGACCAAAAGTCGTATAAACAAAATACAACCTGCTTACTACTATGGAATTTAAGCTTAATTTTCTGGTCTTTTTTTCACTGTAACTATTGTTAGTCTTTTCAGTGTAATTAGATTTAAAAAAATAAAAAATTATATAATTCAAAAGAATAAGAAAAAATAAAATACAAAAAAGTCCAAAAAAAAGATGGAATTAAGAAGTTAGAAATCAAAAGCTCTAATGAGCGGGGCTGGTTCAAAGGTTGAAATAATTCAACCATTTGATATTACCTAGTATTTCTCGCATTACCTAATATTTCTTAGGTAGAATACCAATGCTATAAAGTGAGTGAAACCGAAACCACCTTTGCCTATACATCAGGCTGTGGCCATAGCATTTCGCTGCAGACGCGAGTGCTCCAGATATGGACGGGCTGGGGCCTCTTTTTTTTATTTCAGCTTATAATTTTTAACTGTGGCTTATAGCTTTTATATTGTTTGTGTGAGAGAGTACAGAATAATATAAACTCATTAGTGATTTTGGCGATATAAATGAAGTCGTTACAGTGTGTACTACAATCAACTTTTAGACTCCATCTTGAAAATATATTTCGTTTGAAAAATAGTGACTATATAAAAGTAAAAAAATACTTTTTAGAAACCGAAAAGAACATGTTGGTATGTTGTGGACAAGCAATGATCGGAGAAGGGCAGAGGCGGAGAGGTGCACCAGGCAGGGAAGAAGGAAAGTGTCGGGAAGTCTGGACTTGGGCCTGAAGCCTTGCCCCACGATGGACACCTCACCACTTAGTCTATAATTATAAGGTACCAATCATTGTTCCTATACATGGAAAGGACAAAGCAACAAAGAAACAAGTTCTCCTCTCATCTCTTGTATTTAATCTATTATTTATTGCATTATTCTGTACTTGATCCATCTGTCTTGCCTAAGAGGAATCGTTCGGACTGGACTCGCCAACAATGGTTCCTCAATACGTTATCAGCACGATTCGCTCTGGTGGATCGAAGGTAATTATCGAAGCACTCATAGATTAAATTGCCTAATCAAGATCGCTTTAAATTCCACAAAATTTCACTTTCTAGATTATTTCATACAGTGTGAATCAGCTTTAAATCTACCGCGAGCAGACTTGAAGTCACAGTCCAAGCCGATCAGAAGATTTGTGCAAAAGAGTAGATGTTGATTGCACTGTAGATTGAAAAAAACACACGTGTCGCCCGTGCGCGTCGCACGAACCGCAAGCCGGCCAACCGTCTGCAACGGCCCGCACGTGCGCCGCCCAAACCGCTGGCCCCGCACAGCCGCTCGCCCCGTACAGTGAGCCACCGTCACTCGGCCCATGGCGCCGGCCGTCCACAGCCGCGCTGGTTGCCTGCAAACACCGCCAGAGGCACCAGCCACCGCTCATTTCCGATTGAGCTCCACCTAGCAACTGCCGACTCAACCGCCAGCTCCAACACCGCACGCCCCGCATGGGCCGCCGTCGCCCGAAGACGGTCAACGCAGCTCAATCTTAGGCACCTGTGCTCAGAGCAGCGACACTACTGCTCGAACCTCGCACCCACATTCGAAGGATTCACCGCCGCGATACGCCGGGAGTCGCCTGTGGACCCACCGACATCGCCGCACGCCAAGCCCGACCGTCGAGCTCAGTTGCTCGTCGCATCTAGCTGCTAGACGCGCTCGGCCACCCATCAGGTCGGCCGCTTACCACATCTGGCCGCCCTCCGCGCCCGGCTTCTCGTCGAAACCCTCCCCGCTTGGAGCACACGCGCACTTGCAGCCGCTGCCACGCAGAGGAGCCGGGTGGCTAGGGTTTTAACCATAGCCACCAGTGTTGTGAGCCGACGGGTCGAATGGGCCAATTTCGGCCCAAGAAGAGAAAAAACCCTGATCGGTGGCGATTTTACAGATTAGCCCCTGTAGTTTTGGAAAATAAAAAATGGGCGAAAATTTTTCTCAGAATTAGAAATTAGCATATAAGCCCCCAGAAATTGCGGAATTTATTGAAAACTCGTATTCCAGGATAAATAGGCCTCAGAAATTCAAATTTTGAAATGTTTTTATATTTGAGGCATGTTTAGCAATATTATTATTATTACTTTCTATGCTTTTCTGTATTTATTTACTGTTTTGATTAATCATAATTATTTAAATTGCCTTTAATCATTGAAATTAATAGTAAAATTATAGAAAATGCATAGAAATTCTGAAACATTACGAGAACCTTTTTGTACCATTATCAAGCTTTTTCCATGCAATTTTTACCTGTAGTAATTTTATATATTCCCTTTACTCACGTGTAGATGACACGCATCATGAACCAAGAGTTCGAGGAGCAAGCCCAGTATGGCCAAAATTAGTTGACTTAGGCTTCCGATATCGAGATCATATTGGAGCCAAGAAGCTCTACGCTGCCATTAGAATTGATGCATCGAAAGATGCCAAACCACACCTGAGGAAATTGATCAGGCATTTCACTTCCTCAGGCACCACCTTTGTCTCTCTCAAGAATGAGTACATGGCAGCGAAGACCGCGTTAACATTATGGACTGCACTCAAGAAGCGCTTCGAAAAGCTAAAGTATACTATTCTTCCTGAAATAGAGCAGGAATGGATCCAACTCAGATTTGCTGATTTTAAGACGGTTGGGAGTACAACTCTGCTCTGCACAGAATTTATATCAATCTTCAATTTTGTTACAGTCATATCAAAGATGAGCAGAAGATTGAGAAGACCCTCTTCACTTTCCACCCTATTGCAGTGCAATCTGCACACAACTATCGTGAAGACAGCTACAAGGAATATACTGAATTAAATGATATTATGCAGGTTGCAGAGGCTCAGGATGAAGTAACCCGCAAGAATTTTGTCACATGGCCACCTGGGGAGCTCTACTGACCGTGAGGCCAACGTTGAGAGCTACAAGGTGTGAAAGCCGATAATTTAATAAAAGGGGGAGGGAAGGGCAAAACCTTAGCCTAGAAAAGCAAGTCAAATGCACCACAGGGGAATAAGGCCAGCAAACCAAAGCGGGATGACAAACCCTATGGTTAGCAAGACCAAACCTGCTACAAGTGTGGCAAGTGAGGGCACTGGTCGCGGATCTATAAAGAGCCACAACACGTCGTCGATGCTTTCCAGGCTAAAAAGAAGAAGGGTGATAAAGGGCAGCAAGAAACTCACTTTACTTTCGTGATAAGGAGAATTCTGAGCAGCTTCCTGCACCAATGGAGTTAACTTCACTCCTGCAGCAGCACCCCCACTTGACATTGCAGCTGCCATCGCCATGATTTTCCAGGAAGAGCATCTCACCCCTGAGAAGCTAGCAGCAGAAATCTTTGGTATTTTTAGCAGATTCAGTCTAATGCACATAATGCATTTAGACTTTAAATGTTATTCATTTCATGTGTGGAAGGAATAAGTTGGATTTTGCTCAAACAATTTATTTTCTCATTATGGTTGGATGATATAAGTTAATTCATTCATTTATTCAGTCAATAAATAGCATGATATCTTCTGATATTTCAAGTATGTTATTTATGTGTTAATTGTCTTCTACTACATATTAATAAAACACTTGATATTAGAACGCATGTGGTGCCCTATGGTGGAAGTGTACTTAGCTGATAGCGGCACAACAAATATTATCTTGAGAGATGCAAAATTATTTCAGTTGATTAGCAAGAATGCTGGCAGTCTTATGACCATCGCTGGTAACAATGCTTGTATAATAGGCTCAGAAAGAGCCACAATTATACTTTCAATGGGCACAATTTTGGTCATTCAAGAAGTTTTATTGTACCCATAATCGACTAGAACTCTTCTAAGTTTTAAGGATATTTGTGCTAATAGTTTCTATGTTAAAACTAAAGAAGAGTATGGTAAGAAATACTTGCTTATTACAAAGCGTGAAACAAACAGAAAAGGGGTATTAGAAAGACTTTCTTCATTTCAGACTAGGCTATACTACCCTAATATTAAGGCACACAGCATATACTATCCTAAAACCATATTTAGAAACTCTGAACTCTTCTATCTCTAGCATGATAGATTAGGTCACTCAGGTCTTAGGATGATGAGAAATATAATTAACAATTCACAGCAACATAATATCAATGTAAAGAATTTTTCAAATCAAGAAGATTTTACGTGCCTCGTATGTGCTACCGGGAAATTAATTACTAGACCTTCAGCTCTAAAGGTGAAGGATAAAGTCCCTGTATTCTTGGAATGCATCCAAAGAGATATTTGCGATCCTATACAGCCTCTGTCTGCGGCATTTAAATATTTTATAGTGCTCATCAATGCTTTCTTGAAATGGTCGTACATATATTTGTTATCTATGAGAAATCATGTTTTTTTTGTAAAGATAATCTGACAGATAATTCAAATTAAAAATAATTTTCCTGATCATCATATAAAGTCCATCAGACTGAACAATGTAGGAGAATTTACGTCAAAAGCATTTGATGATTATTGCTGGCAATAGAAATTAAAGTTGAGCATTCTATATTGCATATCTACACCCAGAATGAACTAGCAGAAGCATTAATTATGATAATTAAATTTATTGCCCGATTGTTGGAGGCACGCAATCCTACATGCAGCGACACTCATAAACTTTCGTCCATCGGCATACAACATACATTTACCTATGCAACTAGCGCAAGAGTCAACACTAAAAATTTCTCGTCTTATGTAACAACCAAAGTTTTTACTAAAATAAAAACAAATAAATAAGTAAAAAAATATTAAAATTAAATTAAAATTAAAATAAGTATTTTTGTTGCCCAAGTTTTATTTTTGCTTTGCCCTGATTTTCTGTTTTTGAAAAGGCTGGTTTTGGAAAAGTATTTTAAGTAAAATCTAAAAATATTCTTAAATAAAATGATATTTTGATTTTCTATAAAAATCCTATTTAAAATTAATTATTTGGATTTATTTGGTTTTCTGAGTTTTTCTGAGTTCAAAAATCTATCTAGAAATTAAAATGTATTTTAAATATAGAAATATAATACCAACTTAGGTTGGAAATATTTTATTTAAGAACAAAACATTCCCAGGAACTTCAGTGAATTTTTCTGGAATTTATTTCATATTTTTCTGAGCTTTATTGAATTTCCTAGGCCTTTCTGAAAATCCAAAATGAAAATGAAAATTCAAAACCCCAAACCCCTCTCTCCGGCCACCACGTGGACAGCTAGATTCTACCCACGTTGCCGCCCGAATCCCGCATAGGCCCCTCCCCCGCTCGAAATGTGGCCAGCCCGAATCTCTTCGCCCCGCCTCCCGGGCCATCCGTGCCGTCTCCTCCACTCAACCCCCTTTGACCGTCCAATCCTCCCGCCGCAATCCCAACCACATGTTCCTCTCTCTCTCCCTCTCCCCGGCCCCACATGTTAGAGCCACCCCTCTCTCCTTCCCCTCTCGCTGCGCCGCGGGCCCGGCCTGTCAGGCGCGTCGTCTCCCCCGCGCCCCCTTCTTCCTCCCGCGCCCGCCGCCGCAACCGTTGGCCCCGTTCTCCCTGGCCATCTCCTTCCCGCGCGAGCACCGCCCCACGTCCCCACTTCGCGTGCCCACTCCGCACCCACTCCCTCTATTCCCGCGTCGAACCCTAGCCCACCTCCCCATTCCGCCCGCAACGGCCACCGCCCATCCTTCCCTCCGACGACCAATTCCCCGCATCGTGCCCCTCCTCTCCCCTATTTAAACCCTCCCTCGGCTCCGCCCCACACCGCTCCGCCCTCCTCTTCTCTCCCCCGTGAGTCGAGTGCCCCCTCGCCGAGTGTCTTCGCCTCCAAGCGCAGCCCCTCCTCCGGTGAGCAATTCCGGCCTCCCCAGACATCCTCGCGCCCTGTCGTCGCCTCCCTCGGCCTCCTCGTGCCTGTGCAAAGCTCCCCCGTCCCACGGCCGAGCTCCGTCATCGCCGGAGCGCTGTCTCCGTCACCACCCGAGCGTCATCGTCGCCGCCCCTCCTCACTGCCGGCCCGTTTTCGGCCGTCTCCGGTAAATCTCGCATCCTCCCTCGAGATCCCCGTGCGCTCCTCTCACTCCTCCAACTCTCACCGCCGGCCGCCAGTGACCGGAGCGCCGGCAAGCTCCCGGACCCCGAGCGCGTCCCTCGCCGGCAGCTACGTGTCAGCCCGGTGGCATGCCACCTCGGCCGCGCCATGCCACGCGGGTGCCACCCCCATCCGGACTGCGCCACGCCAACGCCGCCAATCGGACAGCGCTGCGTCAGCAGCCACGTCCCCCTCTCAGCCTACGTGGATGCCGCGGTCGTGCCACCTCGGCACTTCAGTCCACGTGGCTGCCACATGTGCTGCCACGTCAGCACCAGAGGCCCCTACACCCACGTGGCAGCCACGTTAGCGCCACCTGGCTACCACGTCAGCAAAGTGACCCAGTCAGCAAGCCATGTCAGCATCTCTGCCACCTCAGCTATCCATTTGGTCCATGGACCCGGGGCCACCTGTCAGCCTCTGACCCTAAGGGCTGATGTCATGCTGACGTCATAATTCCCATTTTCCTTTAGAAAAATAATTCCAAAAATCTAGATTTTTCATTTTCTTTGATTTTAAACTTCCGAAAGCCCGTTCTCCTTCATCCTAACTCCGATTGAGCTCATTCAAATTTCTAAATTCATCAAAAATTCTCCTCTATCCATTTATGGCCTCAATTTAAATATTTGAAGTTGTTTTGAATTTATTTGAATTTAGTGGGTTATTTTCACGTGTTGACTTCAACGATTCAAGAGAATTCAAAGACGAAGATTTGCACCAATTTGAAGAGCAAGGCAAGTCACACTCTTTCATTATGTTGATCCCAAATTTCAAAATAAAATTATGTTTTTTGAAAGTATTTTGCATGCATATTTTTATTCAACGTATTTCAATTCAGTTTTAAAATATAGTTAATGCCTACTTGTTAATTCCTCCATTGATATTGAATTCCTCATACCTTGTCACCCTAGATCAAACTCTAGTTAGTACACTAGTATTGGCTAGAGAATTCTATATCAAATGCTTAGACCTGCTCAGATATAACATTTGTTTGGGATACCTTTACACATAAAATGATAAGCTTTTGAATATATTCTTGACTTCGGTGAGTGAAGGAGGTTTATGAAATATTTTGAAATAAATTATTAAACCTGGTATAGACTTAGGCTAATGGTTAGGTGGTGGGTGCAGGCATGCCCTGTCGTTCGGAGACACAGGGTTGATTGTCTTGCACGAGGGTATGTGGTTGAGCCTAAGTCAATTAAGGACCGGTCTGTGAACTATTGTTGCAAAACCCTATCGTATTACCATAAGACCGGTATAGGACAGCCATAGCTGAATAATTTGTAGAGTCCCAACCTGAGTTAAGTTGTAGGCTGAGGTGAGCGTGGTCGGTGCCATGAGAAGTCTCACTTGGCTCAAGAGGGGGTCCCGGTCTGGTGGATTCCTTACTGGGGTGAAACCTTAGAGTTGGCTTGGTCAGGTTGAAGACTCTGCATTGTAAAGCCCTTGTCACGTCTCCTCACCGCACACCTAAGTAAGTGTGTAATCTAGTGGTAAAAAGGGATGATCATGTCTTGTGGGTAAAGCTGTACAACCTCTGCAGAGTGTATAATCTATCCTGGATAGCCATGCCCACGGTCATGGGCAAGCTGAGTAAAAGTTTTTCATTGATTAGACTTTGTGTTTCAAAAATAATTTTCGAAAACCTTATGGATGGATGGAATCCATGAGATTGAAAACGTGTGGATAGATGGAATCTATACGAGTTTTTGGTAAGCTTGTGGATGGATGGAATCCACGAGTGTTTGGAAACGTGTGGATGGATGGAATTCATACGAGACTTTTTTTTGAAAAAATATGGTCCGGTGGAATGCCCGAGGATAGGTTGGTGTTTGGTCGGAGCCTGCACTGACGGTATTATTTTCAACTGCAAGCACTGTTTTACTTATTGTATTAAATTCAACAATTTCAATCTGTCTACTGTATTTCATTAAATGTTGTTTTATACAAACTAACCCTATAAGCCTTTCATTGATGCCTTTATCATTATGTTGTATGTCTCCGTGTAATTTGTGGAGTACAAGTTTGTACTCACCTTGCAATCTCCATACAGAGGAAGATGCCTTCGACTTCGGTGAGGACCAGGACGAGTAGGACGCGTCTTACTATCGTTTGCCTGAGGGCAGGCTTGGGCTTCGCTTCTTATCAGTTTGCTTTCGCAGTTATTTGCTAGTGTTGCCAATGAGCATTGATATAAGTCTTGGCCATAAGGCCGTACTATTTTATTTAATATAGTTGGTCATTTGTGCTTGATATGTATCTTTGTTATATTATGTACACTAGCTGATCCTGGACTACTACGATTTACATAGAGGATCCGGGAGTTGTTGCTCCGGGTTCCGACATCTTAGTAGGTTTGGATGCAAGGTTTATATACTTATAACCCTCCACGGCGTACTACAATGGGCCCTCTCAGAAAGTTTGGTATATACGTTAGTTATGAGATAGCATCCATAATCAGATATTTGGACCCAATGATAGGAGATTTGCATACATCCCGTTTCGTTGATAATATATTTGATGAGAATAGTTTCCCAATATTAGAGGAAGGAAATCAACCACTTAATGAAAAATATCAGGAAATTATGTGGCAAGCCACGGGAATCCATCATATGACCCATGCAATAATGATGCAAATAGAGAAGTCCAGAAGATCATTGACTTGCAAGTATTAGCAAACCAACTACCTGAACATTTTAGTGATTTGAAGAGTGTGACCAAGTCACATGTGCCTGCACGCAATTCACTGGAGAGGGTTGAAATACCAAAGAAAGTTGGAGGTATCTCTAATCCCGTCCATATGCCTCAGAATAAAAAGACGAGAAGTCTGGCCTCTTGAATCTCAAGTAATCGGAGACACCTGTTGAAAATGGATAAGAAGGACTTGACACAGGTAATCACCGAAGCTCCCCAAAACAAGTAGGGGAGCCAGTTGAGACCTGGCACTAATATGGCGCCTTCAGAAATGGGCATACCAGATCTGAACATTCCCATGGAGGGAGAAATGAGCATGGATATGTCACACTCATTGGAGCTGAAAAACTAAACGGACTTGCCCACGCAATCGAAATGAGCGGTGAGTAAGTAGAAGCACTAAAAGAATCAACCCATGATGAAATAGATATAAACTATATGCATACGGGAGAATCCATAAATAGGACAACAACCAATGTTGATATTTATTTTGCAATGAAAATCACCATAATCATCGATCATGATCCAGAGCCTGCATCACTCGCTGAATGTAAGAAAAGATCAGATTGAGAGGATTGAAGAAAGGCAATAAAAACTAAATTATTATCTTTGAAAAAATAGAGGTGTTTGATCTTGTAAGCCGCACGCCTCTCCATGTACACCATGTAGGGCATAAGTGGGTATTTGTTCGAAAGAGAAATGAAAAAATAAAATTGTAAGATATAAAGCAAGCCTTATTGCATAAGATTTTACTCAAAGTCCAAGCATTGATTATGAAGAAACCTATTCCCAGCCATGGGTGGTATTACATTTAGATATTTAATCTCGATGGCAGTAAACCTAAATTTATAAATAAAATTGATGGATGTGGTAACGTCATACCTTTATGAAAACTTGAATTCGAATATTTATATGAAAGTACCTGAAGGTATCCCTGTCCCGAACCACGATAGAGCAAATAGATACCTGTACAGCATGAAACATAGAAAAATCACTATATGGACATAAGCAATCAGGCAGAATGTGGTATAATTGTTTAAGCGACTTTCTATACAAGAAATGCTATACGAACAATGAGAATTGTCCCTATATATTTATACAATGATCCTAGAATAGATTTTGTATAATCTCAATGTATGTAGATGATCTGAATATCATCAGAACCCTTGAAGATATAAAGGAAGCAAACTTTTACTTGGAGTCAGTGTTCGAAATGAAAGATTTAGGTAAAACCGAATTTTGCTTAGATTTGCAGCTTAAGCATATCCCTGAAGGGATATTAGTGTATCAATCCGTATGCACTCAAAAAGGTGTTAGAAACGTTCAGCTTTTTAAAAGGGCGTACCCATCGAAAGTACCGATGATCGGAAGATCTTTACAGCATGACAATGATCCGTACCTACCTAAAGAAGAGGGGTAGGAAGTCCTGGGACTGGAATTTTCATACTTAAATGCAATAGAAGAACTTATATATTTAGCAAACTGCACTAGACCAGATATTGCATTTGCCGTAAACCTATTAGCAAGGTATAGTGTAGAACTACCGGAAGGCATTGGCTGGGAATAAATGACATACTCCGACACCTCCAAGGAAGGAAAGATCTTGGACTATTCTACATAAAGAAGCAAGTCCTAAATATGACTGGCTATGCAGACGCCGGGTACCTGTCAGACCCGCATACAGTCATGTCACAAATAAGTTATGCATTTATGTGTGGTGGAACTGCAATTTCATGAAAATCGTCTAAGCGAAGTCTTGTATCGACTTCGATGAATCACTTAGAAATCATAGCACTATACGAACCTACACAAGAATGTGCTTGGCTTCGACGGATGATTCATCATATCCAGCAATCATGTGGTTGAACATCATGCAATCTCGCATAATTATCTATGAAAATAATACAACTTGTGTTGTACAAGTATAGATGGGTTATGTGAAGAGCCATTTCACAAAGCATATCAACACCAAGTTTTTATGCTCATGAATTGCAAAAGATTGATGAAATTAAGATACTGCATACTAAGCTATGTGAAAATCTTACAGATTTATTCACTAAGTCACTTCCAGTATCTATCTTTGAAAGGTGTGTATGTGGATTTGGAATGATGAGATTTAAAAAAGTGCAGAACTCAAGGAAAGATACTTCTCAAGCTCACTATTAAAGTTTGATCCTGAAAATCGAGTACTTAAAGAATAAATCCTGCAGAATATTGGGTGAATTGTACTCTTTTCCTTTGATGAGTTTTCCTGAAGTTTCTCGGCCAAGATTTTTAATGAGACAATTTGTACAACATAAGATAACATGTATCGTATACTCTTTCTCTAAATTTTTCCATCTGATTTTTATGGAGTTTTAATAAGATTTGAATGTATCGGATGAGTGTCAAAGGGGGGTGTTGAGAAATCTGAGTCTGGACCTGAAGCTTTGGCCCCATATCACCACTTGGCCTATAAATAGGAGGTCTTAATCTTTGTTTTTATACTTGGAAAGGAGAAAGCAATGAAGAAGAGGATTCATCTCTCATCCTTTATGTTTAATTTATTATTCTATTATATTATCCTATAATTAATCGTTTTTTATCTAGAAAAAATTGTTTGAACTGAACTCGCCGGCAGGGGCGGTTACTGAACAGAACGCAGCAGAGATGGATGATAATGCAGCGCGGCGTCACGAAAAGTGGGCCCCACGGGCTTTGACCCGACTCGTCACGTCAAGTTTACTGACTGGTTCGGCAAGTTCAGTCGCGTAGTGGTGGGCCGGCCTCGGCGCGCCACGTGGCCGGGCGCATGGGCGGGTGCAGGAGATTCGCCGGCACGTCCCCCAGTTCGGGGGTAGACGAGTCGGCTTGTCGGGCCGCTTGGTCGGCCGCCGTAATCATTGCGCCACCACCACCACGTACCTACACCTGCCTCCGTCCGCGCGCACGTCCGTCTCCCGAGTTTTGCCCGTGATCTGGGCCTAATTTGCCCGCCCGCGTCTAATCTTGGCGCTCACGCGTTTGTAACGTATCATGTGCACATGGTTGGTGATTCCTTTCGCCCAAATCGCTTAGGACCGGATGCAACTTACGCATCAAACTAAAAAAGAAATAAATAATACCCCGAACAAATTAGAAATGCCAGAAATCAAGCAGAAAAATGCAATGTCATGTCATCTATTTGCCTGCTGGAACGACATGTTCGCCAAAAATGAATTGGGTTAGGGCGCGAAGGTTAATTGCACCTAATTTTTGTGAGTTGAGTGAAAGAAACGATTTGGCAGTTGATGGGTTAAAATTAGGCTTTCCTCGTAGTTGAGTGGGTAATTTGAACTTCTTCCTAGGTGCACTAATAAATGTTAAACTATGGTCCATCTGTGAGTGTCCTATTAAGATCGAGTATAATGAGTCAGATGAAGTGAATGACTCTTTTAAAATGTTCCCCCTGTATCAACTCTACACAGCAACAAACTCACAAGCTCATCAAAGCACAGAGTCGAGGATTACAAAGATCGCCTGAGACTTCAGTCTCCAATGGTTTGTGAGAGACCATGTGGTCTAAATCCCATGTTGGTGATGAGTAATTGACACGTGGTTTGGTCTATGTGAGTTTGAGTGATTCGTGCCAGGTCGGCATTTGGCGAGGTCGGGTTGTGCCTAGACAGATTTGACGCGTGGGCGTCGGCGTCGTCCCGGTTGGCCATGTGGGCCATTTCTCGCTTGAGTAGGATTTGTAGGTGCTAACCATGTTTACATGTTTTGTACCGTGCTATGCGATGTGTTTGTTTGTCTGTGTGGCTGCAGGACGTCGAGCGGAGTCGTGGCGAGACACGGTGGACCGGACTAGGCGCAGGTGGTGTTGAGGTCAGAACGGTCGGGATGTGTCGAAGACGACGTGGACTCGAGGTGGTTGCGAGGCGTGCGAGACAAGCAATGCGGAAGCTTCCCGGAAGGTGCAGCAGGGGCGTTTCGGTAAAAACGCAGGGCTGCAAAAGGAAGTGGGCATTAGCGGGTAAAGCATGAGGGTTAGAGGGTAAAGCAAAAGCAAAACCCACTTTGGAGAGGCTATAAAAGGAGGGTGTCTCCTGCATGGTCAAGGCGGCTTTGAGGGTAGGTTTTGCTTTGTGCTTTAGAAGTGGAGAGTTGGTGAGGAGAGACAGAGTGTGTCCCCCTCTCAATCATGTATCTGGGAGTTGAGTTCTTGTGTTCTTGATTGAGCCAAGCATTCATGGAGCAGTAGAGTTGGTGTGAGCTGTGTTGTAATCATTCCTCTGCTGTAATCGCGTATAGTGACTCAATGGAATGAATCAATTTGGTTGATTTTACTCCCTGTTCAGTTCTCTGTCAGTTTTCCTTCGATGCCCTCTTAGCTCAATTTCTTGACTTTTTTATTTTCGAGTTCTTGCTTGCTGTAGAGGTGCAAAATGGGTTGCTCAGTGATGGGATAGTGCCTCAAGGTCATTTGATTGATTTCCCATAGAGCCAACTTCATTTTATTCTCAGATTTTAGTTTTGAGCTCCTCTGTTCAGTTCTTGCAAGTTCTAGGGTTTAAGGTAGTTTTTGATTCTCTTTGAGAGATGGGCTAATTTCTGGTCTGGGAACCCCTTTGGCTATTGCTCTCATAACTGCAAAATCTCATAAGCCAAGGAGTTGAGACCATGGAGTAATTTGGTTGTCTTGTGCCCTCTCTGAATCTTTCAAGTTTTTCTAGGGTTTGATGGGTTCTTGTGTTTCCCTTGCTGTGATATCATGAAATTGGGTTTGGAGAGTCTCTTGGCTATTGCCAATATATTCCAAAAATTTCATGTGCAGAGAATCAAGGGTTTGGAAGAAATTTGATTTTTGGGGCTGCACTCTGTAATTTCAGTTTGCACTTCATTTGCTACAATCTGCAGCCACTTCAGCTCCCTTTGTCGTTCAGTGTTGGGCAGCAAAGTAGTTGCAGTTTGGCTGCAGTTTGAGTGCTTTTTGGTAGTGCTTCTCTGATCTATTTGGCAGCTGCCTTTTCGGTTGGATCTAACAGTAATTAGGTGCTCCCGGTAGCAAGTTTTTGAACCAATCTGCAGCTCCCTTTTCAGTCTTGTGTGCAGTTTTCTACTTGCTGTTTTCAGCAGGGAAAAATGCATATTTCAGCCGAATGGAACAGCAGATGCTTGGCATTCTCCCTTCCTAATCTGATTGAATGCATGTGCACCATCCTTTGCTGAAATTTGGGCTTGCAGCTTGTGTTTAGATTGCAGTTTCTTGTCAATCCCAGTCTGCTGCAGTTTGTCTTTTAATTTCAGCATCTTGTTTTGGGCCTTCGGTTGGTTTTCAATATCTTGTTGTCAGTTGGTTGCTCTTTGTTTTATTTTTGTTAGTTTGTCTCTGAGTTGATCTGTAGTCTCTTGGCAAAGCTCTTAATTGGCTCTTTCCTTCGGTAGGTTAAAATCGAGAAGCATGAATTGTTTAGCCTGCATTTTGGGGGAAATTTTTTGAACGCTCCATTCACCCCCCCTCTGTCGCCTATTCCGATCCAACAGTTTGAGAGCCAGCCACAAGCGGTCTGACTGCAGGCCGAATTGACCACAGGCCGGTCGGACCGCTCGGTTCCTTGCGGTCTAATCGTTCACTGAGGGAAAGTGCAGAACAGCACTGCACATGATCCAAGAAAATAGACAACTCTCAAATCGTTGATCCAAATGCAGTGAAACTTGGCATAAGCGCTCCCTAGAATGTCAGAAACCAATTTCGATCATGGATTATAAATATCGATACTAAAATTTTGACTTTTAACCAAAACAAGGAAGATTATACTAAACCTAGACAAAAGAGGAAAACTTTGATCCACTCTTACTCATGAGTCCTAAATGATCTAGATGACCTTGAATAGTTTCTCACATGTTATAGTAAGATAGATTATAATATGAACTCAAGGCAAAATTCTCACAATAGTAAGAACCCAAAATTAATTCTCCCTCTTCGGGAAAATAGGGCAAATTCAAGATTTTTTCTTAGAAGATGCCTAGATGGATATGATATAATCTTCAAGAGATATCTCCACCTCTTAAACATTCTTGGTACTAGAACAGATCAAGAAGAGAGAAATCTAAACATAAAAGCCAAGCAAACCAAAAGCACAAGGATCTAAGACACAACATACTTAGGAAAAATTTAGATGTTTATTTTATTTGGAGAGGAATATTTTATAGCCACTCTCTCAAGATGGTAGAGCTCTAACTCTAGAGCACACACAAAAGACTCCAACATAAGAAAACCATAATCTCTAACTCTCAAGTGTTAAGTCACACACACACACTCTATCTCTTTTTTCACATATAAGGGTTTTCACACATAAGGTTTATATAGCGGAGGTTCTCACCTTTCACTTAACAACTATCCACTCTTAGTGTACTACACCACTTACAAATGGGAAAACTGGGTAACCCAGACATAAACGGATTTTACATTCATACACACTTGCATACTTTTTAAAGCACGACTTACATGGCTCCAAAAACCTGATAAGACACTTCATCTTCAAAGACGTGATCTAAACCACTTAGGCCAATACGGCGATTTTGCAAACTGCTAATCCACTTAGTATTAAATAATTTTCTCAATTGTCACACACCGGTCTTCACGAAGATGCAATGCCCAACGCCTCGTTGCCAAGATCGTACGCTTGCTTCGAGGCCGTCATCACTTGGAACACCCGAGTACTATGGCATACAACATCATACCATAGTCCGTGATACTCAATTACTTGCCACCAAAATCATATGTCTACTTCGAGGAATATCATCACTTGAAACATATAAGTCTAATTGGAACACCACATGCACGCACCTACCTCCCCACGATTCTTGTCATTTTTCATACTTCTTTGCTTGAGATGATGCTTCACCCAAACTTATGCGACATGTCATGGCCTCAGGACTCCTTCCGTAGCCTCGATCTTGCTGCTAGTCGCACCAATCATCAATCATCTGCACATCAAAGAACAAGTAATCGATTCAAATACAAGTGACATGCACTTGACCCTTATTTGTGCAAACCATGCATGGACACACCATGAGTAATACCTATATGGACTTTGCCATGACTAACAACCAAAACCAACTCACCTTGGCACAGGGGCCGGTCTGACCGCGGCACACATGCCGGTCAAACTGCCCAAACCACACCGGTCAGACCACCATGCACTGCCTGATCAAACCGCCACTCTAGGCCTAGTCAGACCGCAAGCCGGTTACACTGTCGGTCAAAGGTCGGTCAGACAGCCATCACCCTAACTGCAAAACTAGGGATTCAAAGGCATAAAAATCAAACTCAACCAGTGACAACATAGCAAAAGCAAAGTCAAATAATCATCACCAGCATGGGATGACTTCCATAGGGTCTCGCACATCTTCAATATTTCTCAAATAGTCTCTACTCGAATTATCATCTAATTATGTGTAGATCCTTTGTATGGATTTGGAAAATATACAAAGTTAGGGAGTGTGTCTCTCTAATGTTCTACAATAGATGATAGCTCTAGCCATCCACATAAGAGAAAGTTTTTAATCAGTAAGTATCATGCTTCGAAATGCTTGCTGGTAGCTTCGAATGGTTTGTTGGTAGTTTAACCTAAATCATGTGGGTCAACCTTGGAGCAATTCTGTTCCCAGAAGCATTAAAGAAAGTCATTGTTGGTTATTTTGCAGCCTTATGAATCCATTTCGAAGTTTATTATCCATTGAATTGGAAGGTTTTAGATGACATCTGCAGCTTTTTGTGGCATTCGTCTTATTAAAACTACCATTTGAAACTTTTATATGTTAAAACTGTTTTCTATTAGACTATGTGGATAGGCCGTGAATATGACGATAACGAATAATTGACATGAGTTGAATTGGAATTGGCGTTTGTGAAAGTTTCGGATGATGCACTTTTTGTGAAAACTGAAAAGTGCTGAAATATTTAGGTATTAGGTTAGATCGGTTTTTCTGGGTGGTTTCGGGTTGATTTTTTGGAAAACATGACAATTGAGTTTGTGGATGAATTGGTTCATGTCTATGGGTGAATTATGTTGTGTTATGCATGTGTGGACTGATGTTGGCCAAGTTGGAGAGAACTTGTACTGAAAAAAATGTTTTTTGGTCTTTGCATGTGTAGGTTGAGCATGGAGGCGTTCATGGTTGATGACGAGATGGACTGGGACCAGGATGGGGGATCCGAGGTTTAGACGGTCGAGGATGTCATGAGATGGTTGGGCTCATACTTGGGCACATGGACATCAAATGTAGATGATGTGTGGAGAAGTTACGGGAGGTGCGGTCCTGGAGGTTTCAACACGTGACATGTTGTAAATTGGAAAGTCCGTAGTTTGAAAGTTTTATCCTGAGAAAGAGGATAAGGTGTTGTAAGAGACTTGGAGTCAAATTAAGACTCGAATTCATCATGCATTTAGAGAGAGAACTCTTAAAGTGCCAGAGGATATAAATAGAGTTGGAGGGGCATAGCATATGTATTGATTTTGGAGATGTATTGAGGAGGCTTTAGTTTTGGTTAGGTTTTTAGGACTGCTTTTGAGAGTACTTTGTATACTCATGAAAATCCAGTAATAAATATCACTTTGAATCAATCTTGTTCTTGATTCACAGAAGGTGCAGGTGATTGCAGGTGTCGAAGTTTACGGGTGAAGGAAGTTTACGACTACGTGCAAAGGTGTCGAATCGCTGCCAGAATCAGATGAAATACCAGTACTTGAAGGTGACGAATTTTCGAAGGTGCAGGTGATCGAGAGGATTTGCTCCCGGTATCGAAGATCTCGAGTACGTGCAAACCAGTCAAAGTTACGACTCAGTACAAAGGAGTCGAAGTTATGACATAGTGCAAAACAGTTGAAGTTATGACTCAGTGTAAAGTAGTCAAAGCTACGATTCAGTGCAAAGTAGTTGAAGCTTACGAGTCAGTGCAACAAATCGATCGAAGTTCAAGAACGTGCAAATCGGTCGAAGTTCAAGTACGTATAAAGTGGTCGAAGCTTATGAGTGCTAACCAGCCAAAGATCAGAGTGTGAAACGGTCGTAGCTTATAAGCACAGAAGTGGTCAAAGTTTATGATTGGTAAGAGATTATGACAGTTGAATGATCGAGCGTCGAGCGGTTGAAACTGTCATCGAAGTTTACAACTGGTAAGAGTTTACGATAGCTAAGTGGTCGAGTGAGCAATCGAGCACCCAGTGGTCGAAATTTACATCCGGTAAATTAGCTTGCTATTGAGTTCCGAATAACAACTAAAACAATTCACCCTCTCTGATTGCCGTGTTCGATCCTATACCTTCTTCTAAGCTAGCAAATCTGACATCGATGAATGAGAAATAATTAGATTGCTATTGAGTTTCGAATAACAACTAAAATAATTTACCCTCTCTGATTGCTGTGTTCGATCCTATACCTTCTTCTAAACAAGGTTGGTTAAGCTAGCAAATCTGACATCGATGAATGAGAAATAATTCAACAATTAGGACGTAGGAGTATGGCGCATGAGTGCTACATGCTGATCAGGGCAAATACATTGTTATAAACAATTTGTCTATAGTATCACTCCATCACAGAGGCGGAACTACACCCGGGGCAGGGTAGGCTTTAGCCCGGGAGTGTAGAAAAAATCGAGTGTCTTGCTCGGGTAAATTCAGTCTAGCTTAGGTAATATTTGTTTGGTCCAGCCCAAATAGCCTAGTTTATTCCACCACTGAGTTCGGAACGTAACTAAATCCTGGTTCCGCCACTGCTCAATCACATTTATAGACGGTTACTACAATAGATTATCTTCTTATATGTCTTTATAGATAGTTTTTAGATATAATATGTATCATTTCTTATATTACAATTATTACTATATAAAAAACATTCTAATTTTTTTAAGCTCCTTGTCTCTCTTTCCCATCGTGTTATGTCTGATGTTTACGAACACCTGATACCGTGACGTTGTATTCTGTCTTTCTCATCGGGTTATGTCTGATGTTTACGAACAGCGGATACCGTGGCGTTGTATTCTCTCTCAAGATAAGATTTGCAATGCTGTTCCCAAGATCATTAGAAGGCTACTGCTACGTGCATAGCCAACCCCGTGTCGTAGTCCGAATAAAACAAGCTACTCAGCATAGGCGAAGCCGTGAGCAGTTGGCAGATGTGCCATCGATTTGAAATGGAGTTGTTGGGTGTCATGTCTCATTAACTTTCTCGTTACAGGATGCTTGCATTCCAAGAAATTAATCACAGTGTCCAACTTTCAGAGAAGGATGTGACACGCTTGTACTGCCAATGAATTGACCGTTTACTCCATTGGTTTTGTGTTAAGTTCAGGGAACCACTTGGATGATGAGGCGTCTGTAGTGACAACAGCGCATCACACAGCAGATAAAGATGTGCACGGGTATCTTTCTCTTTCCCAGAGTACGACGAAATAATTGTACATGTACGTGCATGCCCTATCATATTTTAGCTTGTACAGTCATGACAGCTGCATATATGAAGAGCAATAAAAGGAAGGAACCGTTAGCTTATGATGCAGTAGAAAATTGGTTCTGCCGTGTTCATTTGATCTTTTTATGGCTTATGATTTATTGGATACTGGAACTGCTAATTGTTTTTTTAACGTAATTAAATTTTAAATGAAAAAAATCAGATTAACCTATAATGAATAATAAAAATACAAAAAAAAGAAAAAACCCAAAAAAATTGAAAACAAAAAAAAAGACAAAAATAGAAAACTAAAAACTAAAAATTAAAGACTGTAGGTCCTGGTGCCTCCTTTCCTTAGCCCCCAAAAAGTTTCTACATGCATTTCGCACCGAGAAGCCTATATGGGCGCATACCCCTACTAGACTACCCCGCTCGTTTCGACTTCAGTTTCTAGCTTCTGGCTTATTTTTTCACTATTCATAAATTTCGTCTTTTTCTGATTTTTTAGCTTTTTTGAGCTTTTTGCCGGTTCTTTTTTCCTGTATTTGTTTGCATTACACGTGATGGTCTAATATGTTTTTTCTTCTATTTTTTTTAATTTTTTTAAAATTTAATTATGCTAAATAAGCCTCTGTCAGTTACAGTGTTTTTTTCAGCTAACTACAGTGTTTTTCGGCCATAAACCACAAAAAACCCAAATCATCACCACCTAACCTATCATTTCAACACGGATATATACTCCTATAGAGCAGCACACTATTCACATAAGACGATAGGTTCTTGGGGCTGATAAACTAAACGAGTTGTTCAATCATGCAACTCTGACCCCCCTGATGTGTAATGTCACGCTCCTGTACGTACAAGCAACAGGTCCACGCGCACTACGTACGAACAGAACGGTCCAGGAAACGATACTACTAGGCTAGTACTGCGCCACAGGCCCACGTACAGTGCGTATGTACATGGCGAACAGCGCCATCCATCCGATCCCCCTGCGTCGCGAGGTCTTCCGGCACGCCATCAGCATCCATCACCGGCCGGGCCCATCCGTCCGCCCTCTTCCTCTTCCCTCGCTCGTCGCTGCGCTGCGTCAACAGTGCCGTTTCATTGTTCCCCACCAATGGAGGCAGATGCGGATGCAGTAACGAGCGGTGCAGTCTTAACTTGAATGCTTTGCGAATGGAGATTATACTACGTGAGAGAAAAGCAAAAGGGAGAGTTGATCCTCGTGTCGCGTGGAGGTGGAGTGGGACGGCGACGAGCGGTCGAGCATATGTAGCGTAGGGCTGCCACCGGTAGAGCAAGGGTAATTTAAATCTACGCTTAATTTTATTTATATCTATTTAAAGTGATATTATCTATATCTAAATAAAGAAGTATATATTTAATAGGTTTGGGTAACCCGTTAGGTAAAGGAGAAGGAAACTGATGCGTTAAATCAAGAGGCTCATGAAGAAACTTTTCGTAAAGCTTTGATATTTAAAATTTCAACCCCGTGTTCATACCACAAAAGGATTCCGAAATTAATTAAAATTTATTAGAGATGATTTTGCATGCAAATTAGCAGGGCTAGACGCACACGTGAACCCCGTATGCTTTTATAGGAAGCTTTCGTAAAAGTTCCGTATTTAGAATTTCAACCTCGTGTTTATACCACAAAAGTTTTACGACATCGACTAAAATTTGTTGAAAAAGATTTTGTGTGTATAGAGCTACTGTTTGCAAATTAGCGGGTACATATGGTTCTTACATACTTTTACAGGGAAGCTATAACTGAGTACGAACACTCTAAGTCTATACATATTCTATATACACTCTCAGCTCTGTGTTTAAATATATATAGATAAATATGGATAAGTGGATATTATCCTCTTCATATCTAAATGTGAATTGGTATTGTATTTTTAATATGGATACCCGTAGCAGCTCTATGAAACGATGGGTTGGGTGGAGTTCACGCGCGCGGGGGCGGCGGCAGCGGATGGGGACAAGAGAGCGCGAGTTTTGTCGCGTTTAGCGTACGCATCAAATCATGTCGTTTGTCATTTTTTGCTCTCTCCACGACATGGCATGGATCGCTTCCTTCCTCGCTTGCTCGTTTTCTCCCTTTCTTTCTTTCTTTTCGCCGGGCCGGGAGTGCCTGGCTCAGAATCCACGTCGCGTCTGTCTGTCCGCCCCTGCCTGCCTTGAATCCCTACAAAGGGCCAAGCCTTTTACCAGTCTAAGATTCTACTACATGTTTCTACCTGCACCTTCTTTTCCTTCCTTTCTCTCCTTTAATCTGGCAGCCGCTATAGCTACGTGCTTCGAGGCTGTAATTTGATCTCTGTTTCTAGCGCAATCCCTACCTTATATAGCTTACCGAACAGTTTGTCCGCTCTATGCTACAGTACAAACAGAGCAATCAAATCAAAATTAGTTTAGCATGATTACAGTACTATACGACATGGTTCATGCCCTTGCCTTGCCAATCATAGATTAGAATTAATTATACTCCAACACACTGTTTCCAAATTCATGCTCGCCTTTTCCCTTTTAGTAATAGCAAAGCTCAAGCCTAGAAAGAAAAACAGCTGAGCAGTACTAATTTTTGGAAAGTGCGTGACTACGACAGTTTACATACTCCTCCAGTTACATAAGAACATTATTTTAGACACCAACACAGTTTTTATAAAGCAATTATAAAACTAATAAAATTATATTTTTATGAAAGTTCTTTTCAAGACAAATCTATATATCATGAGTTCAATCTAAATATTTTAAAAGATATTGTAAGCCAAAGTATAAAAAGTTTGATTGTATGTATCTTAAAACGATATTCTTCTGTGATTAAAGGAGTATTAGTTTGTCGTTTCAAAATAGTGATCATTTCCGCTACATGTCGTTACGGACGATGACTTATGCCTTTTTCCACTATAGCTGACTTATTTTTTTATTATAACTGATGATGACTTATTTGACATAATTAAATTTAAAAAATTTAAAAATAGAAAAAAAACAAGTTAGCCTATCACGAATAATATAAAGGAATATAGGGAAAAGGGTAAAAAAGCCAGAAAACCAGAAAAAGATGAAATTAATGAATAGTGAATTAAAAGCCAGAAGACAGAAGCTAAAGCATGCAACTTTTCTCCACAAGCAGAAACTTCAACGACTTTCTTTGCCCAGCATTTTTGTAAGGGTACCTTAAAAACTGACACTATATACTGGTTATTATGATGCTAAGCTTTTGGTTTCAAAATATGTTATATATACACACACGGTAGCGCTATTCTGCGCGTGCGTGTATTCTGTGCGTCATTTTGTGCTCTAGCAAGTTATCACCGGTTGTTCAAAAAGTTATCATCAGATGTGAAGAAAGTTACCACCGGTTACGTACTTTGAGCATTGACGGTAACTTTACTCGCTACCGATGTCTACGTATTCTACACATACGTGCTGGTTAGTGTGTGTGCGTATGTGTACAAATAGTCCATTTTTTATTCGAAATTACAGAAATATACCCGCAGGAAATTTTTTTACAAAAATAGGCTCCAGTCGCCCAATGGTTGAGCGACTGGAGCCTTTCGCCCAACCAGCGGACGACACAATAGCTGTCGCTCTACCCTCGGGCGACTGCATCTAGTCGCCCTCCCATTGGGCGACTTTCATGCAGTCGCCCAATGGTTGGGCGACTACACTCAGGGGCCGACAAAACCATATGTACCGATCGTTTTATATACCGATGCAATATAAACAACTAGTCTAAAAAGATAAAATAGTAAAGTTCTATATGGCTTATATATACTCCTTTGAAAGGTTTCGACGAGATCTACAACTTTTCAGTTGAAGAAAAATCCAAATTCTGAAGGGAAGAACAAGAAAAAGGGCAAAAACAGAAAGAAAAAACTTGCGACGCAGGTTTAGGTCCAAAAATAGCCGATTTTCAGGATCTTGGAGGGCGACTGGCGCAAGCGGGTCATTATTTTTGGATCGGGCTCGTCGTTAGCTTTCCAACGAGTACAAGAACGTCGAAAACGGACACCGTATGCAAAAGTTATGCCCGTTTTACTGAAGGTGTGTCGGAAACGGACTCGAATTCGTTTCGGCCTCAATTGAAACTGCTATAACTTTTGATCCTATGCCCGAAATTGCTCAAATTTTTTTCTGGAGGCTTTTGGATGTATGAAGAACAACTCCACCAATTTCACTATTTTTGGCGAAGGTTTGATGCACTTTTCAAATTTCGGCAAAATGGACTCTTTCCTCTCTTTTTTCTCTCGGGGACCTGAGTGCAGTCGCCCAACCATTGGGCGACTTTCATGCGGTCGCCCAATGGAAGGGCGACTAGATGAAAGTCGCCCAACGGTGGGGCGACTGCAATTAATCGCCCAACGGTTGGGAGATTTTCTAGTTGTCGCTACTGGGTTGGGCGAAAGGCTCTAGTCGCCCAATGGTTGGGCGACTGGAGCCTATTTTTGTAAAAAAATTTTCCGCGGGTATATTTCTGTAATTTCAAATAAAAAATGGATTATCCGCACAAAAAATTCTGCGTATGTGTGTGTATATATATATATTAGTGTGTTTCGTGGTAGCAACCGTAGCATCACTCATCAACTTTGCATCTGCAATGGCACGCGCACGGTGTACCTAAACGGACCGGAAAGACAGGCCTACGCTGGCGTAGCTGGTGAGGCTAGTACTAGTTGTGCATGCGCTGGCCGCGGTCGGCTCGGCCGGTCGGGTGCTGTCCCGCTCCTCATCTCTGCAGCGTGCATGCGTTCTCGCGCTGGTGTTTGCGGTTTTTGTACGTACTCCCGGCCCATCAGCTGCTGCCAGGGTAGCCCTGCCTCTGGCCACCGCCTGCGCCTGCGTGCTTCCTCCGTGCTGCGGTTCGCTGGCGACCTCCCTTCCATGCTGCTTGTTGCTTTCGTCTGCACGAAGTGCTATTTCGCTGCTTGCACAATAATGCATGCATGCCTGCCTGCCTGCCTGCTGCTCGCCACCACCACCGCAACCACATGCATGCATGCACTTGCCCCCACTTGATTGAATGCCCCCCTCCCTTCCCCCTAGCTTGCAATACATCTTCTGATGTAACCGGTCACGTTCTTGTCGCCCTCATCTCTCTCTCTCTCTCTCTCTCTCTCTCTCGACAATTAAGGAGTTCGGTCTTTGACTGGCGATGCACGAGACTGGTCTTGCTCTTTTCCGTAGGACTCTTGGCAAAGAAGCATAGCTTTTTGGAAAAGAAAGTGAAGAGATGAAGCTCACTGGATGACTCTTTCAGGGATTTTTAACGTCCACTATGCCCCATATGTATGAACAAATGTTGGCCAAAGGAGGTGCATCTTTCATTTTTGCTTTTAGGATTTATACTTAGATGTTGACATGTGAGATACATGGGGAAATTGTCTACAATACAGTGCAGTTATGGTTAATCTTGCAGAGTAAAACAGATGGATAGGTTCACGAACAAATCAATATAAAACCGATCTAAACCTCAATAAATCTCTATATGTAACCATGCATAATTAAATCTAAGCTTGACCTATATTTGATCCAACTTATTTTACATGTGCCCACTAAAATACCTAAAATTTATGCAACTACTGTTTTCAGTCAAAAGAAAGAAAAAGAGATCAAGCCAAGGCCGTGGCCAACAGGTTGTTGCGCATGCATGCATGCCAACGGCAGCTAGGTGGCCCCTACTTCATGTGTTTTTCAACATAGTACTGAATTTGAGGTCATGCACGCCTTGAAACTTGATAGGCGCGATGGCTAGTTAGCTCAGAAATCATTGCCCCCTCAGCATAAGGAGGGCTCGTAACAAAACATTGTATACATGTTAATCATTGCAATAGGTCAGTCATGATATAGAAGACAGAATTGTTGCTGTACGTGTGCGACGGGGTCTGGAACTCCGGATTCCATGGGCTTACATCTAAACCCACCGGTTAAACCAATCATTTCAAACATAGACATTATGTGAACTGAGAGGCCCACAAAATATTTCAAGCAAAAACCTGTCTATAAGAGCATTACAATGGTACGAAGTTTAACTGGCTATAATTATTGCCATATAGAACATAAGATAATGTGAAATAAAGGAGAGCATAGAGAATTGTACCATCTCTCACACAATAGTCGACTATAACACGAGAAACAAAACACATTATGTCATAAATAAATTGTTTATAGAAACATGTAAAAAGGCAACCTATTGTAGAAACTGTTTTTAGTACTATCTATAGATGATATGGAGTGGTACTACAGACATCTATATCATTTTACATGCTCTAAGGATATTATCAAACTCTGAGCCTTAAATCTTCTTGTATCCTATGTCATTGAATTATAATGCCGTTGTGCCTCTCTTGGCTATTGGATTAGAACATAGTGGCTGGGATCAAAGGCGTAGTAGTAAAATTATGGTAGCGATTTGAGGTATTGTTTGTAGCGATGTAATGTAATCAACTCCTTATATATTTTTCCTAGTGACAAGAAGGAACAATGCAATACTATTCATATCGCCGTTACAATGCAAAATGCAAAAGAAGGTGATCCTATGTTGAATATTATCCATTTTTCCTCACCAGCTTAAGTTTTTTTGGATGAATTGGCTAGTGCATGTGGCTTAATATGGTATCAAAGCCAAGAGATCCTAAGCTCAGCATCTGGCCAACGTGCAATTGCGGCTCACTTCGAGTCTATGTCCTAGATCTGGTGGAGTTAGACGTGAAAAGTGATAAAGTATATTGTTTACCTTTTCACTATCCTCAATTTTTCATCTTCTTGCGATATTGGGCAGGCCCGCTGAAAAAAAAAGTAGCGAGGTGCAAAGTCAATTGGGCGTGGAAATGCTGAACGAAGTAGCAAAACAAGTTGGGCGTGTGCACAAGCAGAACCAACAGCAGATGTGCTGCAAGGAAAGCGACTGATAATGCCGGCAGATGAGAAGTGTAAAACGTGGTCGTGTTCTTCCGAGATAGTTCTGTTTCAAAGGAAGTTGGTTCATTGATTGAAAAGGAAGATGATCCTAATCTATCTGAAATAGATAGGTGTGATCGTGTGAAATCCACCCGATGGATTTACAGGGGGAAGAACACAGGGAACCGACCATACCTCGACCCTTCGCGCGTGCGCGTGGTGTCCGCCGCTTTAGCCCCGTTCTTTTTGGAATCTCCTATGCCCTCGAGCTGGTGGGCTGATTTTCCATTCGGTCAAAAAGAACACAAGAGTCACCATGTAATCCATGCAAACTTTCATGGTCGAGGATCGACCGTGCATCATCTACTACACGTCTACACGGCTGGTGATGATTTCTGACGACTCATCGAGTACGTGTGTTCTTGGCACTATGATGATCGTGGTACATCTTTGCCTGCATTGCAAGTATGTGTGTGCTTCACAGAATCACAGTCCCGACTATGCCTTGCACGTGAACAATATCACAACCTGCGTTTTTTTTTATGTCGATAATATCTTCAGCAAGGACCTTTCTAGCATGAAAAGCAATTCTCGTAGTTTAATTAGTGCTTGCAAACTTTGGGAGAAAGCGAGTCAACGTAGTCAAGCAAACTTTATAGGAGTAATCAGTGAATTCATGTATCCGTTGAGTACATTGTTGTCACTAGTTACACGTATGGGAGTATCGAAGTTGCGCTCAAAATAATGGTCAAATCCTATACTCGATCTGTGAGACTATGTGGGGTCACCATATAGTGTATAATGAGTATTTGATTTTATTATATAGATGTTATTGAGGTTTAAGATTGATTTTTGTTACACGCGACGGCGGAGGAACGACGAAGTAAACAAGATCAATCGTAGAGAGACACGGGATTTTAACGTGGAAAACCCTCCCAATATGAGAAGGAAAAAACCACGGGCGCCAGCCAGCAACAATCTTCACTATATCGGGGTGAGGTTACAACGCCGGGGATTTACAACTCTAATTCAATATCCTAAACGGCGGCTTACAGGAAATATATATATCCGCTCCGGCCCTAAGCCTCCGGCGACGGGCCTCCGCTACGCTCCGTCCAGAAGCCGGCCTTATTGATGTGTAGAATTTGGAGCACAAATCAACATACTCCACCTTGAGACAAATTCCTTCCTGTAGCATAAATCAATACTTCACCCTGAACACAACAAAGAAAGAAATATTTTCGGCGCCACACAGCCTCTTGGGCTAAGCTGTAATACCAACTAAGTTTGAGCAAAGCTCAAACTTAGCAACAGGAACTGGCTTTGTCAACATATCAGCAGGATTTTCATGAGTGCTAATCTTGCATACCTTTAGCTTACCCTTTGCAACAATATCTCTGACATAATTATATTTAATCTCAATGTGCTTTGTCCTCTCATGAAACATCTGATCTTTAGTGAGATAAATTGCACTCTGGCTGTCACAAAACAGATTAATGCAAGAATCAACTCCAGCAAGCTCAGCAAACAAACCTTTCAGCCAAACTGACTCTTTACTTGCTTCACAAATAGCCATATATTCTGCTTCAGTGGTGGACAGCGCAACAACATCCTGCAAATGTGCCTTCCAGCTCACAGCACAACCTCCAATGGTAAATACATAACCTGTGAGCGACCTACGCTTATCCAAATCACCAGCATAATCTGAATCAACATAGCCAACGAGTTCCTTTTCAGTCCTGCCAAACTTCAAACAAGCATCCGATGTGCCTTGCATGTACCTGATAATCCACTGAACGGCCTTCCAATGCTCTTTACCAGGATTAGCCATATATCTACTGACTATACTCATAGCATAAGATAAATCCGGACGAGAGCAAACCATGGCATACATCAAAGACCCAACAACACTAGCATACGGAACTCTGGACATGTACTCAACCTCCTCATCAGTGCTAGGACATTGTGAAGCTGACAATTTAAAGTGAGGTGCAATGGGAGTACTAACAGGCTTTGAATCATGCATGTTGAAACGATGAAGCACTTTCTGAATATAATTTTGCTGACTAAGAAACAATAAACCAGAAGCACGGTCTCTAGTAATTTCCATACCTAGAATTTTCTTAGCAGCACCAAGATCCTTCATATCAAATTCACTGCTCAACTGAGCCTTCAATGCAGTGATTTCTTTCTTGCTCTTGGCAGCAATCAGCATATCATCAATATATAACAGCAAGTATATAGGTGATCCATCAACAAATTTAATGTAGACACAGCTATCATAACCAGATCTTTTAAAGTTATTTGATAACATAAATGAATCAAACCTCTTATACCACAGGCGAGGAGACTGTTTCAAACCATATAAGGACTTCTTCAATTTGCAAACATGATCCTCCTTACCAGGCACTATGAACCCTTCTGGCTGGTCCATGTATATCTCCTCCTCAAGATCTCCATGCAAGAATGTTGTCTTCACATCTAGCTGCTCAAGCTCAAGATCACGCATAGCAACAATACTAAAGAATGTACGGATTGAGCTATGCTTCACAACTGGGGAGAACACATCATTGTAATCAACACCCGGAATCTGACTGAAACCTTTAGCTACTAACCTTGCCTTAAATCTTGGAGGCTCACTAGGAGATAGATCCTCCTTCCTCTTGAAGATCCATTTGCAACGCACGGTCTTCTTATTTTTAGGCAAGCGCACCACGTCCCATGTGCCATTTTTCTCCAGGGACTGCATCTCTTCTTGCATAGCTGAGATCCACTTCTCATGATCTCCAGAAACAATGGCTTCAGTGTACGTAGTCGGCTCATGAGTGTTCTCCACCTGTTCAGCACAACTAAGGGCATAATGAATCAAATTACACTCTTCAATTAATCGGGATCGAGGACCACAACTCCTCTTTTCTCTGCGAAGTGCAATAGGCTGATCGTCTTGCTGCAAAACAGGAGATAAGTGCTGAACAGTATCAATAGTATCATCAATAAATTCATCTCCCTGATCATCCACGTGCTCCACCTGCACGCTCATATTCTGCTGCTCATCATCAGATCTGTCTGGTACAATATCTATGGGTAAACTGTCTTTAAACATCACAGATTCATTAAAAACAACACTTCTGCTCATGAAAGTCTTTCTTGTTTCAGGATTCCATAGCTTATATCCTTTTACTCCAGAACTATAACCAAGAAACAGACACTTAATAGCTCTAGGCTCCAATTTTCCATTATCAACATGAGCATAAGCAGTGCAACCAAAAACTCTCAGCTGTGAGTAATCAGCAAATGTACCAGACCATACCTCAATGGGAGTTTTCTTGTTGAGTGGAATAGAAGGCGACCTGTTGATCAAATAGCATGCGGTGTTGGCGGCCTCTGCCCAAAAACGCTTGCTCATCTTTGCGTTGGACAACATGCAACGAGCCTTCGATATGATGGTTCTGTTCATGCGCTCAGCCACACCATTCTGCTGAGGAGTGTACGGGATGGTGTGATGCCTCACAATGCCTTCCTTCCTGCAATAATCATTAAACTCATGCGAGCAAAATTCACCACCATTATCAGTACGAAGCAGCTTTACCTTCTTCTCAGTTTGCCTTTCTATCATTACTTTTCAATCTCTAAAAGTAGCAAATGTATCATATTTACCTTTCAGAAAATAAGGCCACACTTTTCTAGAGTAATCATCAATGATAGTAAGCATATAATTTGCACCACCATACGAGGTCTTACGAGAAGGCCCCCACAAATCAGCATGTACATACTCAAGTATACCTTTGGAGCGATGTACCGAGGCATTGAACTTTACCCTCTTGTGCTTACCAAAAATGCAGTGCTCACAGAAGTTCATCTTACTCTGAGTGCAGCCGTCCAGCAGGTTCCTCTTCATCAATTCTGCCATACCAAGTTTACTCATGTGTCCAAGACGCTTATGCCAGAGGTTAGTATTATTATCAGAGACAGTAGCAGCCGTAGCGGAAACACGCAATGTACTTCCTCTAAGCACATATAACTTGGCAGAATTCATATCACCAATCATGTAAACGAGAGAACCTCTTGATACCTTTAAAACTCCACCTGAAGCGGAGTACTTGTACCCATCATCATCGAGTGTGCTGAGGGAGATGAGATTTCTTGCCATCCTTGGTATATGTCGCACATTGTCCAGCGTGCGGATCATGCCATCATGTGTCCTGATCTGAACAGATCCAATGCCCACGATCTCACATGGGTTGCGCAGGCTTATAAGAACTAAACCATTCTTTGTTAATGCAGATATGAAACGAACATGCCGAATCGAGTAACCATTCATCATGACCAGCAAATACGACAAGGCAATCTCCAGAATCAATACTATCAGCACCGGAGACAACAGAGGCATTACCTTCAGATTTATTTTTCTGTTGGTATGCAACATTCCTCTTCTCCTTATTCTTTAACTTATAGCAATCCTCGATGAAGTGGTTCGTTTTCTTGCAGTACTTGCAGAACTTCTTATCCTTGGACTTTGAACGTCCTCTACCATGCTGGCTCTTGTCGCGATTGTTGTTATCATAGGACTTCTGCTCAGATCTGCCCCTGACCTGCAACGCCTCGCCCTTGGAGGACGACGGCTCACCCTGCACCATACCTTTCATCTTCTCCTTACTCTAGAGCGCCTCATAAACCTCCGCTAGGGTTAGTTCATCACGGCTTAACAATATGGTGTCACGGAAATTTGAATATGAACTAGGCAGTGAGCATAGTAACAGAAGACCTAAATCCTCATCATCAAATTTTACCTCCATGGATAACAGATCGACCACGATCTCCTTAAAGACCGATATGTGGTTCATCACCGATCCTCCCTCCTGAAACTTGTGCGAGAACAACTTCATCTTCATGTGCATCTTACTGGTGAGATCTTTTGACATGCAGATCGATTCCAGTTTCAACCAAAGTTCTGCAGCAGTTTTCACCTGCAGCACTTCTTGCAAGATATCATTAGAAAGATGAAGTTGAATGAGTGACAGAGCCTTACGATCTTTACGTTTCTCCTCAGGAGTCCATTGATCCTTCTCCTTCTTCCCGAAGCAATCTAGGGCCTCATCCAAATCCTGTGATTGGGCGAGTATCGCCCTCATCTTCACTTGCCACAGCGAGAATCTCGTCTTGTAGTCGAGTAGCTGTAGATCAAACTTCACCGACGCCATCGCGATGCCCGATCTGAAGAACCTCAGCTCTGATACCACTTGTTACACGCGACAGCGGAGGAACGACGAAGTAAACAAGATCAATCGTAGAGAGACACGAGATTTTAACGTGGAAAACCCTCCCAATACGAGAGGGAAAAAACCACGGGCGCCAGCCAGCAACAATCTTCACTATATCGGGGTGAGGTTACAACGCCGGGGATTTACAACTCTAATTCAATATCCCAAACGGCGGCTTACAGGAAATATATATATCCGCTCCGGCCCTAAGCCTCCAGCGACGGGCCTCCGCTACGCTCCGTCCAGAAGCCAGCCTTATTGATGTGTAGAATTTGGATCACAAATCAACATACTCCACCTTGAGACAAATTCCTTCCTGTAGCATAAATCAATACTTCACCCTGAACACAACAAAGAAAGAAATACTTTCGGCGCCACACAGCCTCTTGGGCTAAGCTGTAATACCAACTAAGCTTGAGCAAAGCTCAAACTTAGCAACAGGAACTGGCTTTGTCAACATATCAGCAGGTTTTTCATGAGTGCTAATCTTGCATACCTTTAGCTTACCCTTTGCAACAATATCTCTGACATAATTATATTTAATCTCAATGTGCTTTGTCCTCTCATGAAACATCTGATCTTTAGTGAGATAAATTGCACTCTGGCTGTCACAAAACAGATTAATGCAAGAATCAACTCCAGCAAGCTCAGCAAACAAACCTTTCAGCCAAACTGACTCTTTACTTGCTTCACAAATAGCCATATATTCTGCTTCAGTGGTGGACAGCGCAACAACATCCTGCAAATGTGCCTTCCAGCTCACAGAACATCCTCCGGCGACGGGCCTCCGCTACGCTCCGTCCAGAAGCCGGCCTTATTGATGTGTAGAATTTGGATCACAAATCAACAATTTTGAGAGTTTACAACGTTCAAAGTTGCTATCAGGTGTAAGGCAGTCTGACCGCCATGAGCAAGCAGTCAGACTGGGCATATAGCTTTTGAAAATTGCGCACCAAACACGTGTAGGCATGCATGTGTTTGAGAATGTATTTGCACTATGTTTCACCTAAAATGGAGTTCTAAGCTGCAACTAGATAGAGTTGTTTTCTGGTGCTCTTAAGGACCACTGGCAGTCTGGCCGATATAGTGCCAATGATCAAACCGCCACCATCGGTCAGACCAGCTTGGTAATGACAGTCAGATAAGCTTTTGGCGACTTGGTGCTAAAATTGTGCATTTTGGTTTGAGGTTTTGTTCAAAGGTTAGGATTAGTGTATGATCATGGTTGAATATGTATATGGTATGAGTTCCGGTGTTTTATTGTGGTGCGTTGTATGATTCATTGCTTAACATGAGTCAAGTATATGAAACTTATGCTTGAGATGACTGATTAGTCTTTGAATGTGCAGGAGGTTTGGAGACGATAGACAACAAAGGACCAGGACTAGGCGGTGAGCTGAGGTCCGTGTGGCAGTGTAAGTCCGGGTGAAGCTATGTGGCTCAAGTGGGAAGCACAGAGAACACAAGGATCATGAAGAGATGAGTTGGTGCATATAGTATACCAAATGATGAGGCCGATGCATGTAGAGACGGTTCGGAGGAGTCCGAATACATGAAGATGTGATGTCTAGTCATTAGGAACTATATGTTATGTGTTAAAATATGTGAAAATGTTTTGATGTGAATGTAGGGGTTTTTGGCTCATCAATTGTGTCAATTGATTATTTTGTATATTGTATGTTGTTACATGATAATTTGCTTGTTAGTGTTGGTTGTAGGACTTCAGAGCTAGATCATGGTGAGGCGGACGGGACCAGGACAAAACTAAGAGAGCTTAGGTTCAGAACGATCAAGGGATCGGAACTAAGCTAGAGAGTTGAGGTCCAAAATGATCTGGAAGACAACTGAGGCTAGCAAAATGGTTACAAGCCAGGAAGACAAGGAATTGAAGTAGGAGCTACTGGTGGTGTACATGACGGGCAACAATAAAGTGGATCGGGGCTAAGCTTAAGGAAGAGTTGAGGTCTAGAACAATTAGGAAAAATAGATGCCATCATGATTGTAAGGTCAAGAAGGCCAACTAGAGGGTGAGTGAATAGATGCTTTTAAAATTCCCTTTGGCCTTAAAGTTTAAATCAATTAGGTTCACCTAAGTGCACCAACACACTAAATCTATATCAAGATTTGCAATTCTAAGGTGACAAGTAATCAATTCAATTTCTATAAATGATTCTAAGGTGACAAGTAATCAAATCAATTTCTATAAATGCAAACTGCAACTATATAAATTGACCTTAAGAAAGCAAACCACAATTGACGCATGATGTTTTAACATGACGTTTGAAAACCTACCGATTTCCCTGAATCCACATTAAGGTAAGCCCAAATAAATTGGACCGGCTCCACGAATTAAGCCAATCACCTCAATTCCAATAGTGGTATCACAACAGACTTTCTGATATCACTCGACATACAAATATATACAGACGGATATCACTTATCCCTTATCTTATTCCATATTTTTTCCTCAGAGTAAGACATGAATAGTGCTAAATAATTTTTTACTCCTTTCGTATTCGTTCTGCAGGCTTTCGGTTGGTCAATCGAACAGAAATTATCCGCTTCATTTGCACCTCTACCCCGAAATGCATCCTCCTCAAAAAGTTAATACACTATGTAGCCCAAGGCCTAGTTTGGACTTTGCTCATGTCATGTCTGATAAATCCCGGCAGTTTCAACGCACCTTCATGGCTTCATCCTCACCAACAGCCCGTCGCCCGGCCCTCCACGCCCGCCAGCTGGCCCACCGCCTCCTGGGCCTCCTCCACGGTGACGGCCCGCCACCGCCGTCTCCAAGAAGTCTTGTCAAGGGCCGTGGGCCCGGTGGCGACAGGATGCGCCGCGCGCCGGAGATCGTCGGGTTCTACCAATCTCTGATGAAGAGCGGGGAGGCCAGGTAGACGGGCTCCCGTGGCCTCAAGGCGGCCGGCGGGTCGGAGTCCGCACGGAGCGACCTGATCGGGGAGATCACCAGGAACTCCTCCCATCTTCTAGCCGTGAGTACGAAGTAATTGCTCTGACTGATTCGTGACACCGTTTCTTAATTTCTCTTTGTTTAATTTAGTGCAATATATTTTGCATAATTCTTAGAGCATGTTCTTTTTGACCGAGCCTTATGACTTTTGGCTGTAGTTTGTGATTTTTAATCTGTTCGTACGAGAGGTTACAGAGTAACAAAAATTCACATACGGTTTTTACCGATATAAATTAAGTCAGAACAGTATATACTATAATTAACTAGTAGACTTATCTTTAAAAGACAATATGTTTAAAAGCTAGTTACTGTACAATAAAATTGTAATAAGATCACCAGCAAAACAGAATAAAATTGTACTCGGGGTTGCAGGTACAAGCCGATGTGCAGACCCATCCGAACCTTAGCGACCGAAGTCCGGGAGGCAAACTTCACCAGCATTGAAGAAATCGTTGCTTTTGTGATCTGGCTTGACGAAGAGCTCTCCTCCTTGGTGAGTGTCAACTCAATGTTTATAACATTTAGGCACTAACGCAGGAATTTTTCTTGATTTTTATAGGAAATGGGCTTTTTTTCGGTGAAAATCCTGCGTTCCGAAAAGGTTGTTAGCAATCAACTACGGAGACGGCAACTCACAAGCCAGCAAGTCAGCCTCTATGAACGTGCTCCTGATTTACCAGGAGGCAATGCAAATACATACATGTATGCTACATTGTTGTTGGTTTTAAGAACGCATCCCATCTTCACGTGGATGAACGAGCAGTCCTCAAGCACTTCGACTGGCCAGAGAAGAGAGCAGACGCATTACGAGACGCGGCTGCGAAGTACCCGGGGCTTCTGCAGTTAGACAAGCAGATTTCATCGTTCGTCGACGATCGCGCGCTTCATCGTGACGCAGCGCTCGGCAAGATGTACCCCCTCTTTGAAAAGTAGGTCTTCCTCACGGTCCGGACTGAACTCTATTTTCAGTTACAAGTACTGATCAGGATCAGACATTAGAATTGCTTGATGCACTGAGTGCCCGAGTCAAATTTCCCTGTTTAATTCTTTTCAGAACAGAAAAGAGTGTCTATAAGTTCTTACAAGTTCGCGATGCCGCTGACACGAAGAACAATCTCATCTCACGGTACAAGGAGCAAGACATTCCAGTAGGTTGGATGTGAGACAGGTTTAACTGTCAAGGTGCATTACATTACTCTTTTCTGAGCTATTAGCATTGTGGTATAAAGACATTATTCCGAACTATTACATTACTCATGTATGCTGGAAGATCAAGTTGGCATGCGTCAACCTAGCAAAACGGGTACATGATGAGGGTGGTGTCGGAGATTGATGGTTTAAGAGGCACCAAGAGCAGAACAGGGAAGCCGCACTGTTCCAACGCCTAAAAGAGCAAAACAGAGAAGTCTTGCTCCATCAAGGTGTTAGGTTTGCCTTCCGGGTTCATCAGGTACAACATCTCGTTTTATCCTTTTTCCTGGTAGATACCATCGGCAGATTTTGTTTTAAGTTTTAAAAAGAATAAATTGGTTGTGAAGCGAAGTAACTTAGCAGTATTATCTTTACTTTGATCTTAGATTGCAGGCGGATTCACTGCCGAGAGTTTGGAAGCTTTTGATGAGCTAAAAAGACGGCATACTAATGGAACACTTAACAACATGAAAACGGAGGCCGTAAATATCCCAAGACAAACCCGCTCTTTGAATCCTGTGTACCAAATTATCGAAGACGAGAACACATAACAGGCTATAAAAGTTCTGCGTCATCGTTTGGCTTTCTTGGCTTCTTTCCATAACAATAATTGAAAATGTTTCGTATGTGTTGCTAATATTATCTTATATAAGGCGGATGGAATTGGGGAGGGCGGGGAACCCTGCATCCCTGGTTTTGAGAACCCAAAGATTTTCGAAATTTCGGTGAGATCCGACCGAACTAGCGGGCTGGGGATGTACATTCGTCTTTTTGCAAAAAAAAAAAAACTTTGTTGTTTTGTAGAACTACATTCAGATCCTGAACACTTGTGGTTGTCTGATCTCGCTAGAGGTGCGGGTCCGACCGTTCGCCTGCGCCTGCCAAACCCCATGCCCTAGCACCTCTTATTCCCATCACAGAGGTCTCCGCCTGCCTCCTCTCCCCTTTCTCGCACCGCCCTCGCTACCACCGCCGCCCCCAGCTCGTTCCTCTTGCGCTCTCTTCATCCCTCCCCCACACTGCCACACCACCCCCACACCACTCAAACATCTCTAGCCGTACACCACCCTTGCCTCTTCCCCTCTTTCCCAATCCTTTCCCCTCATCCCCGCCTCATTCCCTTCCTCCCGTTGTCCTCTCCATCTTCGCCTACATCTCCTCTGCATCGCACTTGGTCACTGGGTGCGGCTGCATCGTAGCCGCCTCATCGCTTTAGCACTGCCTTGACATGTCCACCTTGAGAATGGCATCGAGCATCTAGCGTTGTCCTGGACAAACAATAGGGCCGTTGGTAGCCACAAGGGCATTGGACGGAGCAATGGTCTAGCAGCCAGGCAGTCGGGCACAGGTGGTTGCCTAGAGAGGAGGCGTGTGGTCATGAAGGATGGAGCAGGGGTGTAGTATGGCCATTGGGGTGCTCCATCAGCTCCCCCACTAGCGCTTGCCTCCCTTTGCCTATGCCCACTCCGCTCCCATAGCTCCATCATGCATTGTCGCCGTCTGTTGGAAAAGAATCGGCTCCTCTCAGCTATCAACTGAAGTTTGAATGTTTTTAGACATTGAACAGTGTAGTACGGCAAAGTTCAGTCTGCACAATCCAGAAATAGAGAACAACCGGTTAAATGCACACAATCACCTAGACACTTCTTAGGAACTCAACAACACATACAGAAAGCGCAATCTAGAAGGCAATCACAGAAAGAACAGAAAACACACAGAGAGTTTGTGTGGTGCAACAACAGTCCGCATTTTTGTTTTCTCTCCCTCTTATTCAGCTACCAACATGCAGACTGTTACATGCAGAGTTTACCCTGATTCACTTGTCATGATCCGGTTCTTACTCACCCATGACTCTAGAATGTGACTGGTGACAACGCACACAGTGCTACTAGGAAATAACTTAAGAAATAACTAGTGCAGCATGATTAACTCTAACAAATCACCCCCTAATCACGAAGCACTTGCCTCACGCCTAATCTCTGATGAAGCTCTAGAAACTTCATACACCCCAATGCCTTTGTCAGTATGTCTGCTAACTGATCATCAGTAGCTATATGCTCCACATCCACTTGTCCATTTTCAACACACTCTCGAATGAAATGGTAGCGGATGTCAATGTGCTTACTCCGATCATGGTGTATCGGATTTTTACACAATGTAATCGCTGCTTTATTGTCCACCATAAACTGAACTTTCTTCGGCTCCTATCCTTCCAAATCTCCCAGCTGCTGGCTCAACCAAATGCCTTGACACGCTGCTGTTGCAGTTGCAATATATTCAGCTTCACAAGATGAAAGTGCAACAATCTTTTGCTTTTGTGAAGACAAAGTAACCAAACTCTCTCTAAGCAAAAATGCAGTACCAGTGGTACTTTTCCGATTATCCACGTCCCTTGCTAAATCACTGTCGTAATATCCCACAAGTTTTGGTTCTGGAATTGCATGCTTCTTGTAAACACACCCAAAACCGATTGTACCTCTCACATACTGCAACACATGTTTGACGACAGCCATATGCTGGGCTGTGGGTGCCTCCATATACTTGCTCACGATGCTGACTGCATATGAAATATCCGGCCTCATGTTTACTAGATATCACAAACTTCCAGTGACTCTTCGGTACTCAGTGGGATTAACAGCTTCACCTCCATCTTTCTTACTCAACTTCAAGTGATATTCCATGGGCGTCACACAAGAATTGCATTCGGACATGTTGTTGCTTCAAGAATCTTCAGTGCATAGCTTTTTTGGCTCATGGTGATCTACTCCAGAGTTTGTTTTACCTCAATTCCCAGGTAATAGCTCAACAGTCCAAGATCACTCATACTAAACAACTTTTGCATTGTGACTTGAACTCAGCAATAGCATTCACACAAGACCTGGTAATGACTAAGTCATCGACATAAACCCCAACTACCAGCAGCTCACCATTCTTTGACCTCTTGTACATGACAGGCTCCAAGGGACAACGCTCAAATCCAAGTGACAATAGAAAAGCATCCAACTTGGAGTTCCAAGCGCGCGGTGCTTGTCAGAGCCCATATAGTGCCTTACACAATTTCAACACCTTTTGCTCATTCTTGTCATCAACAAAACTAATAGGATGATGAACATAGACTTCCTCACTAAGATCTCCATTCAAAAACACCGATTTGATGTCCATGTGATGGAGTTTCCAGCCTCCATGTGCAGCGAGTTCAATGAGAAGCCACACAATCTCCATCCAAGCCACGGGAGCGAAAACTTTGTCGAAATCCACCCCTATCGTTGTGCATAGCCTTTAGCAACTAACCGGGCTTTGTGCTTCACAATATTACCTCCTGGATCCTTTTTAACCTTGAATACACACTTTAATCCCATGGCTTTTAATCCCATGGCTTTGTGTCCTACTGGAAGAGAGATAAGCTTCCAGGTATTGTATTCCCGGATTGACTTCTTCTCTTCCCCCATGGCACGTTTCTAGTGACTATCCTTCAAAATAAGACCAACATTCGTGGGCTCCTCAGCAGCTAACAGGCACAGTCCACTATACTCAAAATCATCACCTCATTTGTGGTATCATAAATATTTGACAAGGTGTGATGCCAAGGAATCTCGCCATCTAAATCAGCCGAAGCATCTGAAGGTGGTGTTGACCATTCAACATCAGTTGGTGAACTTGCAGTTGTAACCGTCAGCGTGTGTGGCTCTATCATGACTCCACAGATGTCACTGGTGCAAGGTCATTCACAGAAGCATCACCTGTAGCAGAAACTGAACTCGAGTATTGCTTTACTGTGAATGTACTGTGAGGATCTCCATCCAAACTCAGCTCCTCTGAGTCCCATTTCCATGGCTTATTCTCCTCAAACATGATGCTGTGAGTCACGTGCAGCCTCTTGTTCTTCGAATCGTAGACTCAATATGCCTTCGAACCTTCCTCGTATCCAATAAACACCATTGGAGAAGATCTGTCACTGAGCTTTGTCACACCAGGTCCTACTTTCTTCACTTGTGCGACACATCCGAAGGTACAGAAGTAATGCACCTTGGGTTTTCTTTTGTACAACACTTCGAATCGCGTCTTGCCATCCAGACTCTTTATCGGTGCATGATTCCAAATGTGTACTGCAGTCTTTACTGCTTCACCCTAAAATTTAGTCGGCATATTCATGCTCTTCAACATACACCATGCCATTTCCACAACCGTTTGATTCCTCCACTCTACGACGCCATTTTGTTGTGGCGAGTATGGCGTAGTAGTATACCGCTTGATGCCCAGCTCATCACAATACTCTGTGAACTCACGGGAGTTGAATTCTCAACCATGATCTGTTTGAAAAATGCTTTGAGTTTCACCTCCAACTCATTTTTTTACAGCAGCCTTTATCTTCCTAAAGTATCTGAATGCTTCAACTTTGGTCTTGAGGACTTCTAACCACATATAACTGCTAAAATCATCTACAATGAGCAAGAAATAACATCCTTCGCTGGGTGTTGCTGGAGAGATTTCCCCATAAAGATCATGAACCAATTCCAGACCACGCTCTGCCTGGTACAATGATGCTTGGGGAAATGAGGTGCGATGCTGCTTGCCAATTGCACATCCATCACACTGCTCTGCATGGTTGATAAGTGGGATGCCTTCCACCATGTGCTTGAGCCCTAGATTTCGTAGAGTGCGAAAGTTCATATGCCCATATTGTGCATGCCATAACCATCAACATCTCTTACTGCCCTAGCAAGTAAACATATAGGAGTACCAAGGTTCAGCTTTAGAGTATAGAGACAATTCTCAGACCTTTGCACCTGAGCCAGAAGTTGCTGCTTCGATCATAGATGTTCAGAACGCTATCTTCAATAACAGTCTTGGAGCCGCTCTCATCAAGTTGGCCGAGGTTGATGATGCTGCTCTGAAGCCGAGGTATGTAATACACATTGGTAAGCACCCTCTGCTCCTCATTCTTGCATTGGAACAACACGGCACCCTTGCCACAAATATCAACCAGCGATCCATCTCCAAATTTCACTGATCCTCTCACTGTTTCATCAAGGGATGTGAACATGGACTTGAAACCTGTCATATGGTTACTAGCACCACTGTTGAGAAACCACTCTCCATTTATAGCTTCACAGGGTTTTATCTTCTCCTCATTAAATAACATGGCTTGCGGGACATCTCCTAAAATCTACACAAGATCACATCTTTCAACCAGCAAAAGTGCCAGCTCATCCTCCTGGGTTTGCGTCAGATGTGCCACCTCCTTGCGCTCGCACTGTGGTTTGCGGCACTCTTTGGAATAGTGCCCATCTTGTAACAATTGAAGCACTATACATTTCTCCTATCACAATTGCCTCCGGATGATTCGCTAGATCCACCAGCAAAGGTGCTATCATGGTTGCTGGTGCCACGCCCATGTCTCCATGGCCTGAAACGACGACGATCCTTGCTGCTGCTCCTCGTGTTCTTGTTGCTGCTCCCCACGTTCTTGTCACCAACAAAAGGGCCTTTACCAAACTCCCTCCTTTTTGTCCAAGCCAACCACTCCTCCGTGAGGAGCATTGCCCAACTTAATCTTTGGATTCATCGAGTACATAACTCTCTTCAACCGATCGGAGCCAACTAGTGAGTTCCTTCATAGTTAGCATTTTCAGACCGACTAGAGTCTCGATAGAAATCACCCACTTGTGTATATCTTGGTGTCACCACTTGCAGGTACTTCTTCACAGCTTTCTCCTCCTCCAGTGAGTCACCGAGAGCCTAGAGATTATTGACAAGGCCTATTAGATGCATGGCGAAATCGTCCACAGCCTCTCCTTCCTTCATCCGGATCATCTTGAATTCCTTGTGGAGTGTCTGTGCCTTCGCCTCCCTTACACGGTCGGTACCCAAGCGCATAGTCTTCATCGTCTCCCAGGCGCCCTTTACGGAATCCTTCACAGTAGCATTTTATTGAAGGAAGGGTATGTGGCAGCATGCACACAAGCCAGGGCATGCATTCAAGCCATTTGCCCTTCTCTCTCAATCAACCTAAGGCTGTATAGGTGGCTTAGCAATCCTTTTGTCGATGATCAAGTCACCAATCTTATGAAAGTGTGAGAAAAGAGGCTGAATTCCTTGGAATGATCTTAACAAGAGAAAGGAGATGATTTTTATTGCTATAAGTTGATTATAAATGGGCATACACAAAGGATATAACTGGCCCTAATCTATAATTATTGTGATTACGGATCAAACAGTGAATAATGGGGCTACGGGGAGGCCACAAAGGGGCTGTTCTAAGCCTTAGAAACCGTGAAGTTATGGTATAGAAGGTCTATAATTGTTATAGCTATCTAAGGATTTTATTTTGGAATTCATATCGAAATCAAATTGCTAAATTTATTATTTTTTTGAAATTTCAATTATTTTTTTGAATATTTGTTTAATTTTTATTCTAAATTGTATTCATTTAGGGATTTTACTTAAGATTTCGTATTTTAACCAAATCGCTAATTTTATTTAATTTATTCTAAATTTTACATATTTGAAGATTTTACTTCGAAATTGTATGGAAATTAAATTGCAAATTTCCTTCTCTATTTCAATTTGTGCATTAAACAAATTTTCTTTGACCATTTTTCCGTCACCTCTTCTTCCTCTACGTGGCGATGGCACCATAAATTACACAATCGCAAATTGAGTGGTGGTGGATGGGAACCAGTCTGTTATGACATGTATTGCAAGTAGTGGCGAAACAAAATATGAATTATCATATGATGGGGGTAGTGACGTTCTCCGTTCATGACTCCATGTCATTGATGGCTTCTCATCCTTCTATCTTCAAAATTTTTGTCGCTGTCGCTCTCCTCATTGGTGCCAATGGTAACTAGTCTAGGTGGGTTTTTTTGGCTGCGGCTTATGATTTTGGCTCTAGCATGAGCGTTTGTATAAACGAAGTGAATGCTGATAAGCTGCTTCGAAACAGCGGTGGAGAAACTATCGCATTTATTTATTTGAGAGAAGTCATAAATTTGATTAATGCACAAATTTTCCTTTTTCTATTTCAATTTTAAAAGACACATGGTTCAATGGGACAACAACATGTGAGGAAAAATAAGTTCACGGTAGGTCGCCCATGGTGCATTGCTACTCTAATACCATGCACACATAATCAACATATTGCTTGAGATTAAATAGAAATATATGTGCATGTGTAAATTTTGGAAAATAGTAACAAATGCGGGAAGAATTGAGGCATGCGACTACATTATAGGATTGATGCCAACAATCAGAGGGGGTGAATCATTCTCAAACATTTTTCCCCAAAGGTATTCAAAATCTTCAATTAAGTGATTATGAGAGTCACCAAGTTCAGATTATACCAACTAAGCCTCACAAAATAATGCTAGAAACCTAAACTAATAAAACCATCAATCTTCTGCCTAAGGCCAGTTAGACCACCATGTATAGGCCGGTTTGACCACCATGACTGGTCTGACTGTAGGGATAAGGCGGTTTGACTGCAAGTCCAGGGTCGGTATGATCGGTCTCGTGTTTCCAGGCCTAAAAACCTTTTTGGGCAAGACTCAAATATCAAGAACTTGCTAAAATTTTATCCAAACACTTTCAAAATTTGCATAAGGCTTATTCAAGATATTAGGAACCTAAACCAATCAAGAATCACAAGGTTTTTGAGTTTCAGTTCACTGAATTGAAGAGAATCAAATCTAGGCTACAAAACACCAAAAACTCTAAAACTCAAACTACTTCTTACTCATGAGGACCTAAGGTATGAAGTCTTCCAGATATACTTTGACATGTCTTAGCAAGGTAATTTAGGCATGAATTTTGGTTAGAAATCTCATGATCACGAAATCACAAATCTTGCTCAAAAACACTCATGAATTAGGCATAATCTTGATTCTTACTATGGAGGAGATCTAGATGGGCAACGATTGATCCACTAGGATCTTCTAATGCCTCTTACTTATCATGGATTATAGCAAGACCAAGAGAAAACTCAAGAGAAGAGATCACATCAAGAACATAATATACAAGCAAAGTTCAAGACATGAACAACTAGCAATTTGAGAGGCAAGGTTTGATCTTTATTACTACATAGGGAGGAAGGATTACAGCAGTATGAAGATTACAAGATGCTCCCAAAGTACCACTATCTCCTCTCCAGCTCTTTCTCAAACTATGAAAGGAGGCAAGGAGGAAGAATAAAAATGTCAACCCTTGAATCCTTGAATCTAACACCTCTTCTCCCCTTGTCCCTTTAATAACCAGCAACAAACCCTAATGGGCCCTACCCACCAAGACATCAAAAAACTAGCTAACCCCACTAACATGGGTTTTATGCACTCAAGCACACTTCTCAAAGCATTTATAAGACTCAATCTGCTAAATCTTTAGTGATTGATCCACTCAGTAATTCTAGCTCTCCTTGATCTAAACTACTTCTTTGCACCTACTCATGATGTGGTTTTGATCAAGGCACCAACTCGGTATTTAGCCAATTACTAAAGTACCCTCGATGAAGCTTCCAGGCACCTTCCATTGACTCCATTTTCACCTTCACCATAAAGTATCTCCATACGCTTTGAAACATAGCCCGTAGTACCCAATCAGCAGCCATCACGTCTTCACGTATTTGGTCTCTCCCAAACCTTCTCTACGTGCATTGGTTTCGTCACTTGACGCATCACATACACTAACTCGTCTCTTCATGATCATTATCTTTTTTGTTCTTTTCGCTTGAGCCATGTAGCATCATCCAAACTTACTTGACTACATGGACCTCAGCTCTCCCGCCTAGTCCCTTGCTGTTGATCGCTAATGTTCTTCAAGCCACCTACATATCTAAAGACCAAGTAACCATCTTAAGCACAAGTTTCATGCACTTAACTCATATTAGTCAAAACAATACATCATGTAACTCAACACAACCAAACACCGGCATCCATATTATGCTCACACTCTAACCAATTCAATATCCAATTTCATCAATACCTCATATATGTCTTGGGTACTCCAAACATGTCTGGACCCTTCAGAAACTCTATAGATATCTTAGACATGTCTAGGGTACCCCCTAGATATGTATGCCCTTGAGAAGCCGAACTGGCCACCGTGTCACAATCGGTCAAGCCGCCTAGCACTAGTCTGACTATCCTGCTATGGTCGGTCATGACCAGCCTTCACGACAACTACACTGGTCTTGCACGATCATGTTCCTTGATCACACCAGTCTTGCACGACTAGCTTCCACGACCATAGGCCGATCAGATCGCCTTCGCCATGATGGTTAGACCGCCGAACACAAAACCTGACAAGCATGTCGAGGCCGGTCTAACCGTCATCCTAGGTTCAGTTAGGCTACTAGAAACCCGACAGCAACTCTGAAATCTAAATTTTGTGAAATTTTGCAAAATTCAATTTCAACTTAACTATAGTACCAATTGTTCATCACAAATATACTTTAATTACGTTCATCAAGTTGCTCTGTTCTTTTGGGTTGCGACTGATAGCTTTTGGCTGCGTTTTTCGAGATGGTGGTAGATGGCGAGGACCCTGACGTGAATGACGCACACACCGGTGGCCTTGGGAAACCGTTTGGAAAAGTGGCTTCGAGAAGCCGCTTCAAAAAGGCGGTCCGTTTGTTTCGGCTTATGGAGAAGTCGAAATCAAAAGCCAAAAAGAATAGGGTCATTTTCTGTTCAACTTTCTATTATCATTTATAATGTTTTAAAATTTTAAATAGCCTATAAGATATGTAAATACATTCGTAAGTATCTAAGTTATATCATTTGATACTATAAATTTTAAAATAAATCTAACTGCCTAAACACGCAGCCACCGTGCTAGTTCGAAGCTAACACCTCTGCATTTTAAGCAAGTACAACAGATGGCTTACTAGCATAGATCAGCTCCAACGCGGTGTCCCTCGCCCAGGCGGGCGCAAGTTGAATTTTAACCGGTGTTTCTCCATGTCTTCTTCCGTCTCTCGCACACCAACAACGTGATCTAGTTCTTGGAGTTTGGTTACCACCTGAACTGGAGTTCCCCACCACGATCGGGCTGAACTCGAATCAGTTGCCGACTTGCCGTAGCTAAATGAGTTCCGCCGCAAAACAGATCCCTGAGCTGAGCTACTCGGCCGCAGGTAACCTCGACTGAGCTGGGAACAACGGCAGGCTAACGGCATGCAGCAAGCAGTGGGCTTAGCCGTTGCATCTGTGCCCCGTGCACGTCGCACTATTTGTTAACACTTAGCAGCACTAGCTTTGCAATTGGTTTGGTAGACTTCCCAGTTACGTACTCTCACGCTCCCGCCGTACTGCCTTCACTGGGCATGTAGGGTCGCATGCACACGACTCCATTTCCAGCAGAAAGAGGTCCGGGAGCTAGCTAGTGCTTGGCGCAGCATTTGACTTCAGCCAGTAGAAACCTGTTGCCTCTTATCTTAGCATGATTAACAACGAAATAAGAAAGTTATTTCGAGGAGGAAGTATCACTAATATGCATGCGTCGGGTCCATTGAGAGATAAACAGTTGAACAACTTCTCATCTACAAAATCTTTTTCGCGAAAAGAATCCACCTACCGAATCTTACACGACAAGAGAGAGATCTACTTCTTATTACACTACCTTTGACTAAAATAATGCTCATTTCTTTGTTCCTACTCCCAACAGAGAACAGAACAGCATGTATTCCATTATACAGGATACGGCCAGAGACAGGAAATGGCTGGGCTCGACAATGATTTAGAAGGAAAAAAACTGCGGCCTCGGCAAAATTCAAGAAAACAAGGAGAAAAAAATTTGAAGTCGAGAACAGAAAAGTTCAACATTCACTCGTTCTTGCATTGCACGCGTAGCAAGGTGTCCCTCTCATGCACGATCCATGTAGCCTAGTTCGGAATAACGAACTGGGCTCATCAGCGGCGACCGCGGCGGCGTCCGGGCCTGCCACAGCCGCTGCCCCTCGCTGTCGTAGTGTATGGCCCCGTTGAACTCCAGCGGCTGGCACCTCTGGCCGAGCAGTATCGTCCGCCGCCACACGCACGGCTCGTCGAAGTCGGCGTCGACCTTGCCGCCGTCTCGGCCGTCCTGATGACCATGCTCGGCGATCCTTTTGCTCGACGGCTTGGACGCCCCCTCCAGCTTCCTCAACGTCTTGACCTTGACGAAGGGGCTCAGGCTGTCGCCGCCACCACTGCACGAGAAGAATGGCGGCCTGCCAATGGCCGCAGAGGATGAGATCCTCTTCTTCCGGCGGCGGAGCCTTAGCCGCCGAGCGAGGGAGGAGAGGACGAAGGACATAGCGTCGAGCATGGCGTGAGGGCTGGGTGGGGTGCAAATGGTGGGGAGACTATCGTGGATTAAAGCATGGATTACAACCCGGATGAGATTTGGGAAGGCTATTAAAAAGCGGAGGTAGCGCCCAGTGGATCTGTGGACCGTTTCACATCTGAAAGGAAGAAATTTAGGAACGATATTTTGAAATTGGATAACTATAACCATTCATTGCGCCGAGGGTGTTGCAAGCTTTTTTTCCCCTTTTGGGAGGAATAGGATAGCGTGTTGCAAGTTTAATGGCCAATCGCCGTTTTGTGAATTAACTTGTTTCCTTTACGAGAGTACAAGAAAGAAAGGATACGCGCTATACGTGTAAACTGTGAATTAAATTGCGTACGCCTAAAGGATTGCACAGATGCAGGACCTCAAGGAGTGCGATGAGTTTTCCCACTAAACAAATACGGATGTATCTTTACTAATTTAAAAAAGTAGGCTGATAGTTGGTATGTTTCCCCCTCACTCCTTATAAGATTGAGAATGCTGATTAGAGGAGGATGAATAATCGTTTCTAAATTTTTTTTCTTAATTAATTATATTTAAGTTATTTGATTAAAACCAAGAATATAATACGGAAGTTTAAATCAAATTATTTTTAACACAAATAAAACTTAAATCAATTAGCTTCATCTAAGTGCACCAACAGACTAAGTCTATATCAAAAGTTTGCAATCCTAGGATGACAAACAATCAATTTAATTCTATGAATGTAAATTGCTTGAAAGTAAATTGAGTATAAGAAAACAAATCACAATTGACATGGTTACTTTTTACCGTGGTGTTTGGAGACTTGCCGGTCTCTCCTAGTCCACATTGAGGTTAACCCAAATGAATTGGACCGGCTCTACGAATTAAGCCGAAACACTTTAATCCACTAGTGGTACCTCTTTCCCACTCCGGGTAGATGAGCTATAACCTTCACAACTTCGCTGGATCTTCTCATAACCTTTTTTTGAGAAGATCACCGCGCACGACGCCTTTAACGCTGTCTAGGAATCGGTAAACTCCAAGAGTAATAAGTCAAATCCCTCGCTTGACTCTCACCACGTGCAACGAATGTACAAGCTCAAATGGACACTAAGTCTAACTCTAGATACAACACATGCACTCTAGATCACTTTTCCTTATTCACAAAGTGCAAGACATACATAATTGAGAGGAGGACCTCACACCAGCTCAAGAGAATAGAAATGGGTCAAGCAACTACTTCTCCAACCGGCCACAAGAGGGTATTTATACCTCACACAAGAAAACTAGTCGTTGAAGCCAAATCCCTGAAAATCAGGGAAATTAGAAGTACCGCCGTTATAAGCCGGTACTTCTGCTCCTCTCGCAACGGTTAGAAAAACTAGCTGTAACAGTCAAAATCGGAAGTTCCCCCATTCATTCTCAGGTACTTGCGATCATTGAAAGTACCGCTCCACACATGCGGAACTACTGCTCTTGCGGGGAGGAGAAGACCACCACATACGTGTCTCTCTGGAAAAATGTACCACAAAAAAATCCAGAACTTTCGAAGTCCAGTAGTACCGTGCAACACACGCCAGTACTTCCACCTTCTGGTAGTACAGCTCACACAGAGCTGGTACTTCTGTCGACCGATCGGACCACTCACACAGAGCCATTCGGATTGATCATCTGGTAGTACCGCGCAACACATGCTGGTACTTCTGATGTCTGGTAATACTGCTCACACAGAGCCGGTACTTCTGATCTCTGGTAGGACCGCTACATACACAGCGGTAATTCCGATTTTCCTGACAAGTGCAGATACTTCAACAGATTTTGCAAAACACATTTGCAAGCTATAGTATCGTGCGCATAAGGATCATTCGTGACTCCCAACAAGTTGCAAAGCACATTTCACACTTTTGAAATCACGACATAAGGAATAGGTATATGGACTTAATGTGTTTGTAAAACACATTTGCAAACCAAAGTCATATGATACAAGGATTGTATATGAGTTTCAACTATTTGTAAAATGCATTTGCAAATATAAACCTCATACCATAAGGAGTAGGAAACATGGACTTCGAATATTTGCAAAACACATTCGTAGTGTATAGTCTCATGTTACAAATATTCAACACATGAGCTTTAACTATTTGCAAAACACATTCGCATATACAAGCATCATTCTAAAGAGAGTTAGAGCAAGTGAGGTTAAGCTATCAACACATGATGAGACTCAAGCTACTAGACATGACTCCCTCTTAATAGTACGGCAACCTATACTAGCAATTCGGTCTTCCAACCAAACAGCAAGACCGGTAAAAGACTAAGAACACATTCTTAGCCCTAACTAGTCATACCTTTACCTTGAGAATTCTCTTGAAGCTTGATGACACACTTCATCACTTCAAATCCAGGTCATCATCTTGACATGCATCAACCCATGATGCATCCTTCACTTGAGCTTCATCAATACATGATGGATCTTCACTTGACTTGATGATTAACACATGATCATCTACTCTTGGACATGCATCAACTCATTATACATCTTCTTCTTGATGGTATTCAACGCATAAAGCCATCTTGTATCACACATCTTGACTTAATGATCTTCAACACATAAAGTCATCCCAAGTTATCCTCATTTGTGGAACCTAACATATTCATCCAACTCATAGAAAATGTTAGTCCATAAACCAATTGTCATCAATTGCCAAACTTCACCATTAACACATAATAGAGGGACTAGATTCTACAATCTTCCCTTTTTGGTAATTCATGATGATCTCAACAAATAATGAGATAAATATTATATTTGCGAATATACAATATGTACACAATATACTGTAAGATAAGCTTTCAAAGCAAAACTTACTTATCCGGTTGTCATTAATCATCCAACCAAAATATATAATAGAGAAGTTAGATGACAACCCGATTGCAAATGAGTATATATGAACTACCAAGCTATATATACTCAAAGGATGTGTTTTGAAGTAAAGATCCTAAATATGTATATTACAGGAAAGATGGATCAATATTTATGAAATCTCAAAATATAGAGTAAACTCCCCTAAATATGTGCATACAAGTATGTGTAATGAAGACATATACACGTATTCATCTTAGACTATTTGTGGAGTTTAATCTATATTTTGGATCCAAGGAATGCACTAATGCTTAAAAATGTGATTTCGAATGCATGCCTCTTTGATTTCACCTTTTCATCAAAAATAAGACTAAGCAATAATATACTTAAACAAACATATTGGTCTCACAAATAGATTTGTCATTTAATCATATATTTGGATGTGAGGAGTGCAACTAGATTATAAGAAATATATCGAATGCATACCTTAATGATTTCACCTTTTTCATTCATATGAGACTAAGCAATAATATATTTAAACAAACATATTAGTCTCACATATAGATTTATCATTTAATCATATATTTGCATGTGAGAAATGTAACAAGATTATAAGAAAGATATCGAATGCATACCTCAATGATTAAAGACTAAATAATATCATAATCAATAAATAAGGTTAGTCTTACAAATGTATTTGTCATTATCATCAAAACCTCATAATAGTATTTGTCATTATCCCCAAAACCAACTTAAATAGAGCTTGATCTTTCACTCCTCTATCCAAAAAACGATTTGCACACCTCATTTCTCCCATTCGGTGAGATCTGGCTCGCTCGCATCCCCCTTCTCCTTCCCTCCCTATCCTGCACCACCTCCTCCTCCCCTACTCGTCCTCCTCCTCCTCCTCCCCCTCCCTCTCCCAGCCACATCGTGATTTCCTCCCTATGCCAACCGTCACCATTCTTCTCCCCTCGCCTCCTCTCTCAATCCAGGCAGCTCGGGCCTTGTCCTTATTCACATGTTGCAGATTTGAACGCTGGACAGCGGGAATATTGCATGGGAGAGTATGGTGACGGTGATCTGGTCCTTGCCCACTTGGATCTAACTGGATCTTGCCGAACGTGGCGCTGACACGAGGAGGCCAATGGAGGTGGCAATGAAATGTGCAAGGGCACTGACGAGAGGCTGTACGCCAAGTGGCCAGTGATTGCTGGCTACGAGTACAGTACGCGCTCCATTCTCTTGCCCCTGGCATTCCTTCTCAAGTTACAATCATCTCATGGCCTGCCCCCGAGTATTGGTCGCAGCAGCCTAATAGAGTCAAGTCACCTCGATGTCTCCTTTGCCCTAATCCTGGTTCATCTCAATGGTAATTCTTTCCCTATTCACTCAGCATGCTATCTGTTTGTTGGATTGCATCATAGGAAGTGTTCTTTGTATTGCCTTGAGTCAATAGACTGATTGTTATTAGATAAGTTAAGATTGATTATTTTGTTTTGTGTTTACTGATTCAGATTAGTTATGTATGATAAACAAAACAACACAATTTCGCTTGCTTGAGGTTGTTCTATCTGGACGCTACTGCTTAGGAATTTGTTTGTTGAATTAGAATTTAGTGCCCTATATGAAAAGTTGGAAGATTGTGGCTATTATACATACGTATGCCCCTTCCCATGGCTCACTGGTTTCTCAGATCAATGGTTTACTGGTTTCTCAGATCGTTGATATGCTGATCTGTGTTACTGTGCTTCCATTATCTAGTTTACAATCATATCATTGAAGGCAAGAAGTTTAGTTCAAAGCATTGTGTTTTCGGCAATAATGTTTTTTTATTATTGTTTTGTTCTTTAAAGCATTTTTTCATTGTTACACTACAAGACCTTTTTTTTGCATAAATGTATTGTTCAATTGGTAAAATTGATGAGTTTAGCATGTCATTTGATCGTTTTTTGTTATTAGATCAATTTTCAGTGATTGCGGAGAACAACATAGGGATAATGACAGCAAGAAATGCTCTATATACTGTGGGACATGTGGCCAATTTTAAGGTTTGTTCCTTTATGGTGATTCTCCTTTGTCATACATAATCATTTTATGCAGATATAGCAATGGATATGTGCTTATATGTTCCCCAATTAGTAGAACTATGCTTAAAATGAAAAGGTTCACAAGGTGCACTTTATATTTGCAGAAACACCATAGCTGAGCTATGAGTCTCATAGCTGAGTGTGGTATGTATCTAATTGATTTCTCTTTCTTTTTTACTTCGTTCCAAACTAATTGTCTTATTTTACCATTTGTTCTTCATTATAGGAACATATGAAAAATATGAAAATATCAAGCTCAATTACATATTTCATAGTGTTAGCAATTAATGAAGGGTTTGAATTCATGTAAAATGTTACAATGTCTTACCAACTACAATTAATTTGAAGCCTTTTAGATGCATAGTCTATTTTAGATGGATGTGCTCAGTGCTCAGCTCCCACTCCCCTCTTCAGCCAGATATGGCCGCGTCCTTTGTGGTCCGAATAAGCATAGTGTCCTAGCGCAGCGGTGCAGCTTTTCTAGTGTGCCCTGATTGGCTTCTAGCTAGGCCACCCTAATGACTACAAGTTGCCTGCTCCAGCCATCGTCCATACAACTACTAGCGGGTATGTTGATCCTATCCATCTCCATAGTCCACACCACGCCCGCTAATTTTCTGAAGAATTGTGTTTACTCAGTGGTTCATTCATGAAGCATTGTGTATTACACAAATATTTCCTTACGTCTATTGTTGTGGCGGTACTTTGTGCATGTGACACTACATCAATATAATTTATCAATTGCAAATACTATGTCCATTCTTCATGCAAGCGTGGATGCCCGAGGTGCCCCTACTATCTCAAACAACCAAATTATAGGCTTCCTGGGAGAGAATGGTATCCCTCTATTTGGATTGGTCACTTTCCAAATTCAAATAATTTAAATTTGCAAACTGATTTAACTCCTCTGCTGGGGTATATTAGCTCACTTCATGATTCAGGATTAATCAAGTGACTGACCTTGATGTGATAGCATCTCACTATGGAAGATAATATTTTCTGTATAAATAACAACAAACATTTGTCATTGCAATTACTAAATGTTGCACTAGAATTATTCACAAGAGGTGTAAAAATAGATTGTACCATATGTAATTTCACTTGAATTTGATTGATTAAACTTTGCACGCTGTACTATTTTTATTTAACACTATGATAGTTAGATATAGGCATATAGCTTCAATAAGGATTCTATGAACCTAGGTTCATATGTACTCACTATCTCAACTGTTGGTGATGTTCCAAGATGCGTGTAGCAAATTCTTTTTGATTTGTGTTTTTGTTTTGGAAATTCGTTAATGGGTGATGAAGCAGTACATATGGGCCCCACACCTGTCCCGGTAATTAATATTCTTTACTTCTTTACACTCTCTCCATCACCGTTTCAATCTCCATCTCTCTCCCCTAACCTCACTCCAGTTGAGCAGAGCTAGCAGTGTATGTGCGAAGGATCTGGAGTGACACCGTGGTGCAGCTCTACCTAGATCCAGAGCCGGTGAGCCCGGATATGGCACCACCGAGGCGCTCCACCTTGATGATGAGAAAATAGGCGGCAACCGTCTCCGCGTCATTAGAGACAAGTTGGCTACATTTAATTGGAAATGAGATAAAAGAATCAGGTATTGTTTTACTCCACCCTGTATTACTACTGACACTACATAGTGTTTGCAGATGTAGCGTAACCGAAGCGAAGGTTATTTTATTTCATTTTTGGTAGCATATACTCACTCTTAATTCATATCCATTTGAGGGGACCGAATTGAGGAATTTGGGGTCTTCATGCCTCTTGAGGAATTGAGGAAATGAGGTTTTCATTCCTTGCCTTAATTTGTATCCACTTGTAGAGGACCAAACCTAAGAAGTGTGGGATCAAGCACTCGCTCTTTGGGTTCGTGTCCACTAACGGGACCGAACCATAGGGGCACAATCATAAAACAAAAATGAAGCACCTTGATCCGTACTGCGATGGCCGAACCAGAGGGCGACGGGGGAAGGTGGATGTGGAGAACGCTCCTTGAATCATGCTGCGATGGCCGAACTGAGGTGCAGAAGTCGAGAGGAAGAGGAAGAGCAAGAACTTCACATTCTTTCCTGATTGGCTGCTCTCCCTTCCTTTTCTTCTCCCACGTACGCTTTGGGTATCTCCCTTCTCCCAGAGCTTGCTCAGTGCTTTCTTCTCTAGCAGAAGCTCCTCCATCCGTGTTCGTGTGTGTATGTCTATCCCTTTGTCCCCTTTTCTCTCCATCCTTGCACCCCTATTTATAGAGCAATGATAAGAGGGTGGTTCATGAAGGGAAGTTATGGTAACTTCTCTCTTTGATTTTCTTTTCACTAAATTTTTCTTTGAAAACTGTCGATGCGGCACACACAGACATATAGATGTGTCAGCCGTGGCATGGCAGGACGTGGGTGGTTGGAGCACTGCAACCGATTTTGCTTGTGGTAGTGCAGGATGTGGGCAATTTGGACTCCGTCCGTCAGTTACTTGACTAAACGTGCATTGCTCTAGTCGCGGTTGATGGTTGTTGAACATGCATTATCTACGACCTCCAGACATTGTTTTAATTATAGTTTTTCATGTATGTAATTATTGGTACCACTTTCCTATCGATATGTGAGATGTATCAGTGTGTTGTTCACTGCATGCTTTAAAAAAATGATGTGGTCAAAATATCACGATTGACTGACATGGTCGAACAATCATGGTCAACCAACGGAGTCAAAATATCATGGTCGAAATATGGTGGTTGATCAGTGTGTTTGAAATACTATGGTCGAACCACGTGATCAAAATATCAGTATGGTTAAACCACGTAATCGAAATATCAGTATCGACCAACGTGGTTGCAATATGGGTATCGACCAATGTGAGCGTGGTCAAAATACTATGGTCGAACCGTGTGATAGAAATAAGGTATTGACCATTGTGGTCAGAATATGGGCATCAACCATCGTGGTCGCGATATGGGTATCGACCAACGTGGTCATGATATGGGTATTGACCAACGTGGTCGTGATATGCGTATCAACCAACGTGGTTGTGATATGTGTAACGACCAATGTGGTCGCGACATGCATATCAACCATCGTAGTCAAAATATGAGTATCGACCATCGTGGACAAAAGATGAATATCGACCATCGTGGTCAAAATATGTGTATCAACTAATGTGGTCGAAACATGAGTATCGACCATCGTGGTCGCGATATGGGTATCGACCAAAGTGGTCGTGATATAAGTATCGACCAACATGATCGAAATATGTGTATCGATCAACGTGGTCGAAATATGAGTATCAAACAACGTGGTTGAAATATGCGTATCGACCATCGTGGTCACGATATGGGTATCGACCAACGTGATCGAAATATAACTATTGACCAACGTGGTCGAAATATGTGTATCAACCATTGTGGTCGAAATATGCTATCGACCATCGTGGTCACGATATGGGTATCGACTAACGTGATCGAAATATAACTATTGACCAACGTGGTTGAAATATGTGTATCAACCATCATGGTCTAAATATGTGTATCGACCATCGTGGTCGAAATATGAGTGTTGACCAATGTGGTCAAAATATGTGTATCGATCAACGTGGTCGAAATATAAGTATCATGCCCGACAAATGTGATTGAAGTAAATATCCTGGTCGACCAACATGATCTAAATATGATGGTCGTCCAACATGGTCGAAATATTATAGTCGATTGAGTACTGTTCATTATGAGTACTATTCATGTTCTAGTACTATTGAAGTCTTTTGCTTGTTTTCGACCACTTTACTTCCATCACTCGCTAGTTGTTTTCGACCACTTTGAAGTAGTCTACGACCATATGAATAAGACTACGACCACTCAATGTTGGACTTTGACATTGGAAATGACCGCTTTGCTCCGATCATAAATCAACGGTCGTAAAACGGGTTTCCCTTTGGATTGCTTCGATCGCATGCGAGTTGTTGATCGGACTAGTCCGAAAATTTTCGTAGCTGATCGGACAGTCCAGACATTTTCATCACTGATCGAATGGTCTAAACGTCTTTGACGCTGATCAGACTGGTCCGATCGTCTTCTCTTCACACCCCAGGTGATGACTTTGATAACTAACACAGAATCTTTGGTGGTGCTCAAATCGCTGCATCTTTACCTTAGCCGTCAGCATAATTTATTAATTTTATTATGATGATAATGATTATTATTATTGTTATCATTATTTTATTTTATTTTTATTTATTCATGTTTTATGTTTGACAACAAAATCGGTGTTAATAGATGGCCCTCGAGGTTCAGATGCGTAAATATTTGTTCTCAGATCCAGAACTCGACAACTATATATATGCGTCATGTATATTCTGGTATATTTTGGATACTGCCAATGCGAGCACGTAGTCTCACCGAGTAACTACGCATCAACGGCGGAGGCACAAGTAGGGGTGGAAAAAAGCTCGTTAGTGGGGCTCGTTGGCTCGGTTCAAAATTGCTTCAATTATACTTGTTAATTGGTTAAACATTAAAATGAGTTGATTTTAAATGAATTTGAATTTTGCTCAAGCTCGGCTCGGCTCGTTAGCTCGTTTCTAAAAATACTTTTAAATTATCCGTAAAATGATATTAAATTAAAATATATCAATTTTAGAAAAAGCTCGATAAGACGAGCAGTTGGCTCGATATCCACCCCGCACAAGCGGGCCCGTACGTGCATGAGCCGGCGCACAAGAGCACGGAGCACTCGCCCGCCAGCCTGGACCCTCGGCGACGGGCTGAGTAGCAGCCCAGGAGTGTCTCACGGGTCACGAGCGCGGCCGACAGGTCGGCCCGCGGCAAGTCCACCACGTCGTGCCCCTGCGATGGACCGATCGGACGGCTCGGAGAACCTAGCGTTGCGTCTCTCGCCACACGACCCCACCGACGGACGGCCGCGATCTGCCCGGCCGTCTCGCGCCGCCGCCACCACGCCGCTATAAGCCCCAACCCCAGCCCACAGGGGAGCGCTCGCTAGGGTTTTTTGTGCTCCTCTCGCGGCGGCGCCTCCTCATCCCATAGCTCGGAACGTGAGGCGAAACCGCAAGGTGAGAGACCTTCCTCGTCCTCGGTCTGGTCCCTAGGGTTTGTCGCTGTGCTGACGCCCCCGTACTAGTTAGCTCATTCGTGGTTCTAGTCGAGCTGGTGGCGTTATTGGCCCCGTTTCTTTGCGTGAGGTGTTGATTTTGGTCTAGATCGCAAGGGTTGTAGTACTTTCGGAGGTTCAGATTTAGAGTTTTTGGTGCGGAGTTTCGAGGTAATTTAGGTAAAATCCTTTGTGTTGCATGTATCCTGTATTTCTATCCCTGGTTTTGTGTAGATGTCATATAAATCTGATTCACCCGTAATGTTTTAGATTCCTTATCCCCTTTTGCTTTCTGTATGGATGTATGGAGTAGTCATCTTTGGTCATTAGGAAGTAACAAATGGACATGATTTGGACGTTTTGATAGAAATGTTTTCCGTATGTAGAATTGTAGACCTACAGTTTCTGCATGGCCAGCTGTGGCCTTTAGGACTGCCATGTGTTTTCTTTCTAAAGATTTGCGTTCTTTTAGTAATAGTTTCGAGCATCCTGCTACTGGTTCATTTGGTTCACTAGAATGTTCGAAGCATGGGTTTTCGCTAGTGTCTACTGCCTCTTCTCGGTGGATTGGGCTGTTCTGATGTTTAATACGTAGATCAGTGTTTTCCGTGTCTAGATGGTATTGATAGATGAGCTTTGTTCAGTTACGCTGTGTGACTTCTTCTTGATGCATTAGGTTTTCATCAAACAAATAATTTTCTTCTAGTTGAAATGCTTTTGTAACAATCTCATGGTGTCCTCTCAGAGGTCTATGGTGATATCTCGATTCTGATTTATGCTCTCTGATAATCTGTGTTAATAGTGTTTACAGTGGTAATGTATATGATGCTATTTGCAGCTGTGCTTGTTCTGTAAAAATGAACCTTATAAAATTCCACTTTGTTGCTTTTGCTGTGCACAATGGAATATTTTGAAATAACACCTAGCTTGCATTATATTTGATGTGCTTGTTTTCAAGTTTGACTTCCTGTTTTACATTATTTTGCCATTCATGCAGTATCTTGCAAAAAAATTGTTTTACTCTTTGCATGTGTGCTTACCTCTGTGTGTAATTATGTACTTCGCTATGAGCTATGAAATCTGTTCAGTGTATCTGCTTCATTGTTGTAAGTGATATTAAACTTAGATTAACTATCCAATTCCACTTTTTAGTGGTAAGCAATACATGCTTGCTTGTATATTTAGTGTGCTATTGAGTGTAGCTACTTATTAAGTATTTCTAACATGAGGCACGATTGATTTTTTTTTGTAAGTAGACTATTAGAATGGGTTAATTTTCTTTCTTGCTGCATTGTGGTTTTTTTTTGCATCTGTGAAGTGACCTGAATCTAGATTTTATTTTATTGCTGCTACCATCTTGGTTCACTGTAGATAATTAATTTTCTGAGCATGAGCTTATTATTCATTATTAATTAGTTTTTAACATGCTGATATGTTCATGTCATACATTTGCTTGTACCAGGTAGGGTGGTAGTTTTTTTTAACAAAATGGATGCATTGTTAATATGTTACAACAATTGAAAATATCTGGTATCATGTTTGAACTTAGTGTGATTTGATAATTTCAGAGCTCTTTATTATTTGACCTAAGTTCTTGTATCTTTCCTATGTTTTTTTTCTTCTGTGGTTTAGTTCCTCTCTCTGGATTTGCATTGGATTCTAACTAGGTTGCTCCTTTTAAAGCAGGAATTTATATTCATAGTGTAATATTCAAAAGCAGTCAAGATGGTGAAGTTCACAGCAGAAGAGCTCCGCGGAATCATGGACAAGAAGAATAACATTCGTAACATGTCTGTTATTGCTCACGTGGACCATGGTATGTTCTGGGAGAGTTGTCTCTTGGATTGTATAAATATTGATGTTCTATGCATATAGAGTCCCTGTGCTTGATGTTTTATAGCATATAATGTCTGTTGTTTTCTAAAAAATGTTGCTCTGTTTGGACTGGTGTGCTTTGTTACTGTACAACATAGTCTGTTTACAATATTGTTGTCACAATGGATTTTGATCTCTGAGGATTGAAAATATCAATCCATCTGACTTTGGAAATAAGGAGTTGATTATCACTGCCTCTAATTATATTGGCATAGTAAAGTAAAATGCAATTGGTAATTTGTTTGTTCCCTTGAGTTAATGGATCCAATCATCACAGGATTTAAGATTTACTTTTCCTATTGTCCTGTAGTTAATGGGTGTAATTATTTTAGCATGTAAGCTTTTGAATTTGCATTGTTGTATAGAAACATGTCGTCTTTCACAGTTTAGTCCAAGTTTATGCACGTTCATCTAGCCATTTTGCTAATTCTATGGTTTGTATTTGTTTCCACCTTGTTATTAATACCTGGAATCTTTCCAGGCTTGTGTCCTGTCTATTTTATTGGGCAATATGTTCAATTGTCTATGCCTCTACATTTTGTGCAATTCAGATGCTGAGTTTCTAGTTTAATATTAAAGGTGTGCACTGCTCTTACATGCTATTTACTCTTCGCAGGCAAGTCAACACTTACAGATTCCCTTGTGGCTGCTGCTGGGATTATTGCCCAGGAAGTTGCTGGTGATGTTCGCATGACCGATACTCGTGCAGATGAAGCAGAGCGTGGTATTACAATTAAATCCACTGGTATCTCTCTTTTCTATGAGATGAGTGATGAATCACTCAAGACTTACAAGGGTGAGAGAGATGGTAATCAATACCTGATCAACCTTATTGATTCACCTGGGCACGTTGATTTTTCATCGGAAGTCACGGCTGCTCTTCGTATCACTGATGGTGCTTTGGTGGTGGTTGACTGTATTGAGGGTGTCTGTGTGCAAACTGAAACTGTGCTCCGCCAAGCCCTTGGTGAGAGGATTAGGCCTGTCCTTACTGTGAACAAGATGGACAGATGCTTCCTTGAGCTTCAAGTTGAAGGTGAGGAAGCCTACCAGACTTTCTCCCGTGTCATTGAGAATGCCAACGTCATTATGGCAACATATGAAGATAATCTCCTCGGCGATGTCCAAGTCTACCCAGAGAAGGGAACTGTGGCTTTCTCTGCTGGTTTGCATGGCTGGGCTTTTACCCTCTCGAGCTTTGCTAAAATGTACGCCTCCAAGTTTGGAGTTGATGAATCTAAGATGATGGAGAGGCTTTGGGGTGAGAACTTCTTTGACCCAACCACAAAAAAATGGACCACCAAGAACACTGGCTCTGCTACTTGTAAGAGAGGTTTTGTTCAGTTCTGTTATGAGCCAATCAAGCAAATTATCAACACCTGCATGAATGATCAGAGGGATAAGTTGTGGCCTATGTTGCAGAAGCTTGGTGTGACCATGAAGGCTGATGAGAAGGAGCTAATGGGCAAGGCTCTCATGAAGCGTGTTATGCAAACTTGGCTTCCAGCCAGTAGTGCTCTGCTTGAGATGATGATATTCCACCTTCCCTCTCCATCGAAGGCACAGAAGTACCGTGTTGAGAACTTGTACGAGGGACCCCTCGATGATATCTATGCAACTGCTATTCGAAACTGTGATCCAGAAGGTCCTCTTATGCTGTATGTTTCAAAGATGATTCCAGCATCCGACAAGGGCAGATTTTTTGCCTTTGGTCGTGTCTTCTCAGGGAGGGTTGCAACTGGCATGAAGGTCCGGATCATGGGTCCCAACTATGTCCCTGGCCAGAAGAAAGATCTGTATGTGAAGAGTGTCCAGCGTACTGTTATCTGGATGGGAAAGAAGCAAGAGTCTGTTGAGGATGTTCCTTGTGGTAACACTGTTGCTATGGTTGGCTTGGATCAGTTCATCACAAAGAATGCTACCCTGACCAACGAGAAGGAGGTTGATGCATGCCCAATCAGAGCAATGAAGTTCTCTGTGTCCCCAGTTGTGCGTGTTGCTGTTCAGTGCAAGGTTGCCTCTGATCTTCCCAAGCTTGTTGAAGGTTTGAAGCGTCTGGCAAAGTCTGATCCTATGGTTCTCTGTACCATGGAAGAATCTGGTGAGCATATTATTGCTGGAGCTGGAGAGCTTCACCTTGAAATTTGTTTGAAGGATCTGCAGGAAGATTTCATGGGTGGTGCTGAAATTATTGTTTCCCCACCTGTTGTCTCCTTCCGTGAGACCGTACTTGAGAAGTCCTGTCGTACTGTGATGAGCAAGTCCCCGAACAAGCACAACCGTCTTTATATGGAAGCTCGCCCCATGGAAGATGGTCTGGCTGAAGCCATTGATGAGGGTCGTATTGGCCCACGTGATGATCCTAAGGTGCGCTCCAAGATCCTGTCTGAGGAGTTTGGTTGGGACAAGGATCTTGCCAAGAAGATTTGGTGCTTTGGACCTGAGACCACGGGCCCAAACATGGTTGTTGATATGTGTAAGGGAGTACAGTATCTTAATGAAATCAAGGATTCCGTTGTGGCTGGCTTCCAATGGGCATCAAAAGAAGGTGCATTGGCTGAGGAAAACATGCGTGGCATTTGCTTTGAGGTGTGCGATGTTGTTCTCCACGCTGATGCTATTCACAGGGGTGGTGGTCAGGTCATCCCAACGGCTAGGAGGGTCATTTATGCTTCTCAGCTCACAGCTAAGCCAAGGCTGCTAGAGCCTGTATACCTGGTGGAGATCCAGGCCCCTGAGAATGCACTTGGTGGTATTTATGGTGTTCTGAACCAGAAGAGAGGGCACGTGTTCGAGGAGATGCAGAGGCTTGGTACCCCATTGTACAACATCAAGGCTTACCTTCCTGTTATTGAGTCCTTTGGGTTCTCGAGCACACTTAGGGCAGCAACCTCTGGCCAGGCCTTTCCTCAATGTGTGTTTGACCACTGGGACATGATGTCTTCTGATCCTTTGGAGTCCGGCTCGCAAGCGGCACAGCTTGTCTCAGATATCCGCAAGAGGAAGGGTCTGAAGGAACAGATGACCCCTCTCTCTGAGTTCGAGGACAAGCTCTAAATTTTTGTTCTCGTGTGTTCTGCTGTTATCTCTTTTTTTTGTCTACTCCCTCTATTGTTTTTGTACTACTCTCTATTGGTCTCAGATATCCTTAAGAGGAAGGGTCTGAAGGAATAGATAACCCCTCTCTCTGAGTTCGAGGACAAGCTCTAAATTGTTGTTCTCGTGTGTTCTGCTGTTATCCCTTTTTTTGTCTACTTCCTCTATTGTTAAGAGAATTACTTTCTTTCGTTTTCATTTCCTTGAGGTATCAATTGCATGTGTTTTCATATCGACGACTGTATGGTAGCGTGCTGCTGAGACTATATTTTGCTATCTGAGAGGATTGTTTGGTTAAGTGCTAGTTTTCTTGGCTATAGCTTTTGCGTATCCTGGTTGTAATTAGGCTTTTTCTTGGTGGTGGCAAGGCTGTGGTCATTTCGACAGATTTGCTGTTTTGTTTATTAGTGCATCTCTTGTTTTCCTGGTTTATTAATATTTTTCAGATCTGCTGGCACTTGCTTTTTTCTGCACTGATCCATTTCAATCATGCTGATTGTTCTTCTGATCATAATTGGTGATGTACTTGTGTTAATTCGATGTCAGTTTTTGTTAGCCACCTTGTATGTTACTCTCTTGGTGGTTTCAGTGTTCCTTTTTTTTCGTCAGATCTGCTTGTTCTTATTACATCTGTTATTTTTCCTGGTCTATTGATAGTTTCAGATCGACTGTTTCCTTTTTGCTGCATTACGTTGATCCTGCTCATTATTATCGATGGTTCATCTGTTTTTGGGACGCCGCCTTGAAAAACAGTAATGTACGGCAAGCAAATTGTGGGGCCATATCACAATCATATTCTAACAAATTACATTATAGCAAATTGTGGGGCCATATCACAATTATATTCTAACAAACTACACGCACTATCATCAGGATATTACCACCATACCTTCCAGTGAGTTTAATAGATATGTTAGAAATTGTGATTTGTAGCCCATCTCAAAGCAAGTGAAACCCTATAAAAAAGCTCTGGCTCCTAAAATAGGGCATGTTCTTTTCGACTACAACTTATGACTTTTGGCTGAAATTTTTGAATTTTAGCTGTTTACGGTACAGATTACGGAGAGACAGATATCAATTTGCGATTTTGGCTGGTACAGATGTTAGGCTTTTAACGTATAGATCGTTTAACTTTTAGATCCTGTTTTGAAAAAATACCTCATTTGAAAATTAGGTACTGTAACAGAAGTCAAAATCAGATTTCAAAAGCCCAAAAGAACAGGCCCATAAACCCCTCCCCACAATTATGCCCCAAATGTCCACCAGTCACCCACCACAACCACCAAGCCGCCACATATGATTTTTTTCCCAGATGAAACCTGTCCGTTTTTATTTTTGAAGAAACTTACCTGTCCGTTTTCCTTGTGCGTATTCTTGCCATGCTGCTTAATTATGATTAGTTACGGGCAATGTCAACAACTTTGCTGCTGCAATGAAGAAAAAAGTGAACTTGTTCCAACAGTAATAAAACCGAAACTGACAACGACCGATTAAGCACATGTGTACACGCGTCACAGACATTTTGGTGGACCGGATCGAGCTGACTGAATCGCCTGGTCAAGTCCTTACTAGCCACATTATCCTGAGCCCCTGACACATCATGTTAATTTGAACAGACTAATTAACTCAAAATATTTCGAGACCGAGCCTCTTGACTGTTTGACTATGTTCCTTTTGGGTCAACTCCAGATTGCGTTCAAAGTTTGGGTCAACTCATCGTAGTGCCCAATAAAAGACGTCTCAGAGATGAACGTCTATGAGATGAATAGGGAAGACAGAAAACATGTATAGGGAGGTCATGAGTTCGAATCCCAACTCTCTCTAGAGCGACAGTTGCCAAACACGGAGCTTTGCATTGGTATTTGTGCTTGAAGCTCCATCTAAAAAATGTGAATGCTTGATAAGGTGTATCATGTGTCTCGACAAAACTAAGTTTAGAATCGAAGATGATGACTAGAGGAGGTGAATAAAGACCATATGGATAACAGTTTCTTTAAAATTTTTTGCCTCAAGACAGTTTCTATAAAGGTTAAACCTAAGCACTCCCAGATAAATTCTCAAGAAAATCGAGCCAAACTGGAACTACCACCATGTAGGGTGCGGTACTACCGTCACGTAATGGACGGTACTAACTATCCCTCAGATCATCACAAAAAATTCAGCCCAGACAAAACGAAAAACCATACAACTTTCACATGGAAGGTCTGACTTGAAACTTAGCATGCATATTCTTTAGTATGTCATGAACTTATTCCAATCAACGATCGAAAGAATCATTGCCAAATTTATGATCTTTTTTTATTTGAAAGAAGATTGCACCAAAAACGAATAAAAGATGAAAATCTCAATCTGCTCTTACTCGTGAGTCCTAGGTGATCTAGGTGACTTTATATGGATTCTCATATGTCATAACAAATTAAATCATAGCACGAATTCAACTCAAACACCAACAAAAGCAAAATCCGAAAATCACCTCTTGAGGAAATCGAGCAAACTCAAAAACTTCATCTAGATCATGCCTAAATAGATGAGATCTTATCTCCAAAAGATACCTTCACCTCTTACACATACTTGGCATCAGAAAAGATCAAGAAAAGAGAAAGCTAAACAAGAAAGCTAGGCAAATCAAAAGCACAAGAAGGGATCTATAAACAACTCATTTGGGCAAACTTTAAATGTTCATATCACTTGAAAAGGAATGTTTTACAACTATATCTCAAAATAGCAGAGCTTTAAGCCTATAGCATACACACAAGACTCTAACAAAAGGAAACACTAACCCTAATCTTGGACTTTCCCATATGACTTAACTCAACACAAAGTTTATATAATGAAGGCTACCACCTCACACCAAACAACCCATTTTTTAGTGGATCACACCACTTACATATGAAAAAAATCAGGCAATCCACACACAAACAGGTTTTACATTACACACATTTACACGCTTTTCAAAACGTGACTTCCTAAAGACTTTATAAGCCTAATAAGATATTCCATCTACAAAGACGTGACCTAAACCACTTAGATCAGCGTCGTGGTTTTGCAAACCACTACTTCGTCTGATCTTAGACAATTTTCTCAATTGCCATCTGCTGGTCTTCATGACGATGCGATGCACATGACTTGCCGTCAAGATCATACGCCTCCACTGATACCGTCACCACTTAAAACGTACAAGACCAATTGTCACACCACATGTACGCATTTCCTTCTCACGATCATTGTCTTTCTTATGCTCTCGGCTTGAGATGATGCTCCACCCGGATTTACATGACACTCTATGACCACCAAGTCTCGATCTTACCGATGGCCACAATACACAATATATCACCGAAGCACCTACACACCAAAAGTAAAACAATTGATCTGAGCATAAATAACATGCACTTGACTCTCAATTAGCAAAGCATATGTTTAGACCTATGTCATGACTAACACATGCAATGGAAACCCTATGACTAATATTGCATGGGCTCCCGCCGTGACCAACACTACAAGGAAGAACTCAAACCAACTCAAGTTATCATAGGAGCCAACTCTGACCACGACACTCATGCCATTCAAAACGCCCAACACCCACCAATCATATCATGATTACAACGCCAATATTACTGCATTAGGTCTCAGACAAAAAACCTCCAAAATACCTCTTCTAAAAGATAGCTACCGCCAACAAAGGACCGGTACTACCGTTCTCTAGACAGACCACCACCATGGCTAGTTAGTCCGCAACCCAAGCGCCGGTAGGACCACCAACAACGACCAGTACACCACACCAATCACACTGCAAAGGCAAGGCCGGTCTGACCGCAGCCACATAGTGGTTAGACCGTCACCCTAGGGCGGTCTAACTGGTGCTACCAGAAAAGCACATGTCAAAATGCAAATTTACCAAAATCAAATTCAAACAGTAAAAGCAAGGCACAAGCAATATCAAATACTTATCACTCTCATGAGGCTGCCACTACATACTCTTACACCAAGTAATCCATTTAAAATTTATTTCATCATCTTTTTTAACCGTTTTCGGGTTTAATTTCAGTTGCTCATTCACGATGTTTGCACATCCATGATCATATAAACTTCCCTGTCGTGCACACACGCCCCCATCCTATACTGTGCACATACATACAAACGTACACGCATGCAGGAATTAAGGCTTCAAGGCGCAATAATAAGGCTCATCTGGTATATATGATGGTTTTAACAGTTCTTGGCCAAGAAGATCTCGCGAGTGACGATGGCGCCGAGCGCGAAGGCAGCGACAGCGGCGGCGATCACGTGCCCCTCGTCCCACTTGGACAGCTTCTTCTCCATCTCCGTCTCCCACCACGCCACCTCTTTCGCCTCCGCCATCCTCGCCCTCACCATCTCTGTCGCGCCGACCGGCAGCTTGGGCACGGAGAGGTGGAGCGCACTGCCGTCGAAACGGCCGGCGATCCTGTCGAGGTCGGCCGTGGGGGGCAGCTGGAACGTCTTGTTGACCCGCACATACCCGGCGGGGCGCTGCCCGCGGATGGTCAGCCTGCCGGAGGGGTCCACGAGCACCCGGAACTCCTCCTTCTTGAATCCTTCAATTAACCAAGAATTGTTGAAGTTACAGACTAGTTACCATACTTCATTTCGTCGATCTCAATCAAACGTACATCGTCAAATCGAAAAGGATACCTTTAATCCTACCAATTATACATATGTAGATTACCTGGAAGGTCGAATCGAAGGAGATAGTTGTTGGCGCTGTCGTGCCACTCGAACTTGGGGTCCAAGTCGATGTCGCGGGGCGGCCAGGCCGCCGTGGCTTTCGCTGATACCTGCGGCCAGCTCGCCATGTTGAGCTCGATCAAATGGTTTAAGCTGCCGTTCCTGTGATCTGTGTGCGTGTGATGGCTGGGTGGAGAGGCGCCTTGCTGCGTGCCTTATATATACGTTTCACCGCCGGCCGGTGCTTGTGGTGTTGTGTGCTTAACTGGTTAATTATTCCAAGCTTTTCTTGAGGGTCACAAACAAAATATTAGTTTAGCGTCGAGGTATGGTTAAAGGCTAGGGATCACTTCTCTCGTCTCTCCCGCCGGTGCCTTTCGGCATGCATGAGACAATGTACCTTACCTAGCTTGTCAACTACCAGGCTACGGCTACCACCCATGCAAGAAAAGCCACTGAAATGTTGAATGTGAAATTAATTTCCCAGGGCTTGCATGCGGGACGTTGTGGCTTGCCGGCCTTTCTCGATGGCAGATCGATCTAGTTCAATTCAGGGCGGTTCGGTTGAGCCCCCAAATCCTTAGTATATCAACGCAACGCCTTACTTCAAGCTTTGGCTGATACTCCCCTCCGTTCTTCTTTAGATATCTTCTACAATACGTACAATCAAAATTCTAAAACTTTGGTTAATATACGTAAAAGTATTTAAATTTGTTATGTACAAATGATATTACTATATTAGGTTGTGGTGGCATGGCAGCATGAGATAGGGTGTTTCTTGCCATTAGAATGGATACTTCATGGATCATTTACCTATCGTGTAAAATCGATGGATTGAGCCAGTCCAATTATATGGGCTTGGCCTGCTCTCCATTAATTCGATGCCCAATGATAACTCTCGGTAGAAAGATGCATTCTTTTTCAAAAGAGATACAGTCATGCAAAGATACATTTCATTTGTAGAAAGCTGACCCATACAATATTCCTCGTATAAATATTTTTTCGCTAAAAACACATCTTTTTTTGACGAATTATATCATAATACTCCTTAATTTTCAGTTTGTTCGCGATTTTCTCGCTGATTAGGGGTACCTCATTATCTGCATGTCATCAATTTGCATCATCTCTCTCTATTACTCAGCAGTCACCACCACATGTATAATAGGTGCAGTATTTTACGTCGTTGTAGCCGTAGAACTGTGACAAATCAACACTAACACCACTAACTACTACTGTTGTTTGTTGTTGTTAGTGTATTTGAGGAACAAATACCATGCTGATGAGGCTGTAGTCGATTTTCTTCAGTGCAGGAAGTTAAGCAAGCGGTGTGCAAATTCTGTCGCGGAGATGAGCTGTAGATTGTAGAGAAAACATTTCTATCTTCAAAAATGAAGTGACCAACATTTGATAATTGCTTCATGGTTTCGTGAGGCTACGACTAAAATAGCTCACAGTTCAGGCTGCAAAAATTACAGCCAAACTACCAGCATTGCTCATGCACAGGTTGTTCATTGCGCATGCAAGTTCCTTGCCCAAATCTACCAGAGACAAAAGCAGATCTTTCGAAACAGGAAAAGGCAGGCTGCAAAACGACTTAACAAATGCTAATTCATCAATATTTAAGGTTCATTAGGAATAACAGAGATAGATTTTTACAGAAAAAGAGTTCTGTGAGCATCTTGACAACATATATACTGCAAAAGTCACTGGCCATTACAATGGAAAATTGTAACAACAGAACGGTGGCCTGAAGAAAACGTAGAGCCCCCATACAAGATCTACTCCACTACTCATCATGGACGAAATGACAGCCGTCAGCCGCATTGCCCAATGCAAGCAAACCAATCCGGTTGAATTTCACTTGCACTTTTGATGTCCTTTTGTCGGACTTGAATTTAGTCAATCCAGAATTATCTGTAATATCACTGTACTATTTCCTAGATCAACAGATAATGCTCGCAGATATATCACTAAATCATTTCATACACAGCGGAAACCATATCATTCATTAGTATTACATAACAATAGTTTAAATAGATCGCATCCGGTCGAGTGTACATAAAGCCGATCAGGTCAAATAGTTTCATTACAATAGCGGAAGCGGTAAGCAAAAGGGGTAGGGCACATCTTGCCATAGGCAAGCGACTGGGGTTAGAATTGTGTGTGGCAGGTACTACCCAACTCGGATAATTTGCATGTACACGATTACCACTAAGTCAAGCCGATTGGGGTAAGAACCAACTATTAGGAAAAACGGCCTACGCTCCTATCTTCTCCATCATTAGCTCCTGAGACTTCATAGTGAGTGTAGTCGTCTTGATCCCTAGGTTCTGAGGGATTTGTGAGCGAGGGTGAGCACAAGTAACGGTGCTCTGTGCGTCAACACATAGAATGCAATATTTATACATGCGAGATTCAATAAAGGTAGGCTCGTATTCTTTTATTTACTTAAGGCAACATTTGACACTACAATAATTTAGAAATCCCTATAACTTAGCATTTTAATCAAACCACATTTTATTAAAGAGAGTAAAAAGAGTGCAATATTTATAATAGTGAAGGTTCCATCTACCAGTTACATAGCTTCATCCACCATATGCTAGTTCTTGATTACTAGAGTTACATCCACCCAACTATCAATACTGGGTTACATCCACCTACGGAAAACTAAAACCAGGGTTACATCCACCCGATGAGTTTACATCACACCCACAAAGGTTTTTGAAATAGAACTAACTCGAGTAAGTTCACATGTCTACCCTTGACCGTGGGTAGGACTGTTTGAACAGTTTATACTCTGCAGATACTGTGCACTTTATGATGAGGCAATAGGGTCCTGATCTTCTGATAGGATGATGACTTCAATTTGGAGGAGAATGACTTTGATAATATGGGCTTCTAACTGGTCATGACCAGAACACCAAGCAATCGCTAAATCACACTCTGAGTCACTATCAACCGTGCCAAGAACACAGTTGACCTGACCACGAAGGTCTATTTCTGCATGCAACCGAAGAACACGCAAGAACAGGTAAGCACAATATGATGTATTGCAAATATTTATGAAATACTGATCAGTTGAGATTCTGAATAAGGATCTTGACTGGGTAGTCTAGTCGATACATGCAAACGACACAAGTTGCAACAAAGGTAAACTAAACATAAACGAAATCCAAGAAAACTAGAGGGGTGCAGTCTCCTTAAATAAGGGAGGGGAAGCCGCACAAAACTAAGAAATAAGGGCTGGTACTATTTATGGTACTGTTCATGTGAATAATATGGTTGTGAATAGTATGGGCCAAGAGGGGGCGTCTTCCTCTTGGGCCCAAGCATTACAAGGCCTAATTTGGCCTAAACAGGTGATGCAATATTTTTTTAGTGATTACAGTGTGCACAAGAGGAATTTGCGGATAAGGCTAGATCTATTGGAAATAGGACGAGATAAGCTTTCCATCGAGTACTCATAAATCTCAAACGGACTCCGTATGTGAAAGTTATGTATATTTTAAGTTGGACCTGTCAGACTGAATCCGAATAGATCTGAAGGACGAATTGGATTCCAAAAGTGTCCAACTTGAACTCTTACTTAAATTGGTCCAAAAGTGATGTGGTGCTATAAAAATATGTATTTTCATCATTAGATAGCATCATATAATATAAAGGCACTCTTAAAAATGAGCTCACCCGATAATTTAAGTGAAGTGTACAAGCTCTTGTAATTAGAATAGCAAGCATAGCAAATATGATTGTATCCATAGGGGGTCATGTCCTCATCACTTTACTTACAAGAGATAATCAACTTAGTATGTTTCACATATTTTCTTAGACATGTGAATCAAAAAGATCACCATAAGGCCTTTACAATGCATCCCCCGGTGTAAGTTACACCTGCTAAGGTTCATTTAAGGGTGATACATCCACCACACTCAGATCCCCTTTTACGCCACACTGCGGCTTACACTAGCGACATGACCCGTATCCACAATGACTTAAAAATAGTGACTCGGGAGTCACTCCAATGGTGTAACTCGCACTGGTGGATACAAATTATTTAGCTAGATCGACACCATTATAGATATGTGGTTGTATTATTTTACATTGGGAGGTCATCACATGATTAATTTCTTAAGTTATCTAGATGGTATATGCCATAAACCATAATGTCTTGTACTACATCCGCACCAACCATCATACTATCCACCTAAATATGATAATAGCAAGTTTTTAGGGTTTTAAGGAGTATAAAACTGAGTTATTTCAAAATACTAGTTATTTTCCTCCAATGGCTACCTAAAATAAGTTTCATGGTTAAAACATGATGATTAGGGTAAGTTAATACTCTGCTACTTAAGCAAGACTAGTATGACGCTTAAGTATGATTTATAACTAGTAAAGTTACCAATAATTATCTAGGGTGACAAGAATTATGTAATTCAAGTATTAAAGAATGGTATAATAATACTACAATGTCAAGTAGGCATGTGTCTATCTTCAGTTTAACGTACATTTGCATAATAAAGTAAGCATATAATTTGATAATTGAAGTGAATACAAAATTTGCGCAAATGTAGATTTAATATGATCAAAATATTAACTTGTGTGGCTCACAAGTAGATTGGCCTTGAAATTCTTGAGTTTGCTCAAACTGAGGCTCTTCTGTGTTCGTAGTCTACTTAGACAATCGCATCGAAAAATAAACAAACAAGTGAGCAAAACAAATAAATAAAAATTCAAATTAAAATGAATTATAAATTAAAAAAACCACTGCCATTAGATAAATCTTGAATTTAGAAAAATTTAGAAATAAATTTCATTAAATTTGGAATTAAAATGAGCGAGAATAGGCACTCCAAAATTTAAATTTGGGTTAAATCTAAAAATAAACAGAGTAGAGAGAATCTCTCTCTGACAGTGGGGTGCACCAGTTTTAAATTATTTTTTGAATTGTTTTCTATTGAAAAGGCTACCGAGACTGACATCTGGGTCCCATAGCATTTTAATTTTAATTTGATTTATTTCTTGAAGGAAAAAAGGGTCCTAAGGCAAACATGTGGGATCGTTGCACTATGCTAACAGAAACCCGAGCCCACTTGTTAGTGTCTTTTACTTTTAAAATTGGGTTTAAAAGGAGTTTAAAGTCGATAGGACCCACATGACAATGAGACAAATCTTTACTTAAGCGAGGAGGTTCCACATGTCAGTGGGGTTTAATCAGTACCAATGATGACCATTAAAGAATTAAACACACATGTTAACTCTAATCAAAATGCTATAGTGCTTCTTCCCTATTGAGAAGAGGCGAAGCTCCTTGCCAGCGATGGAAATCTTGACAACCAGAAGCAATGTCGAAAATGGAACCCTTGGCTCAATGCGAACCCTCAGGCAAGATGTGCGGGCTAATTTGGAGCCTAAGGCTGCCGGCGGCGAGCTCAAGTGGTGGTAGAGGGCCGAGCATGGCACGGTGGTGCTACACGATGCTAGGGACCAATTCCAAGTTATAGAAGCATCACGGAATAGAGGGAAGTGTATCAGAAGCAGAGATGGAGCTCAGGGAAGCTTGGTGCGGGCTAACGACGGGAGGCTGAGGCAGTGGAAAGGGGCAAACGTGGAGAGATCACTGGAGAAGACATCGCTCAGGGAGGCTTGGGGGGAGCTTCGTGATCCTCGGGCGGTACTCCACACGCAAGGAATTGGATCGGGGCGCCACAGAGCTAGGGATTGCCTTGGGCGGTGGAGCGGTCGACAGTGAGGAAGAAGAAGGCTTGTGGGCTCTCAGGTTCGATCGATGGTGAGGGGAGACAAGTGGGGACTAGAGGAGATTGATGCGCAGCTTTATAGCAGAGGAGGGAGGCGGGAGATGTTGGGTGCCATGATGGCTTGTTGCGGCCGGGGTAGTGTGGCCGGCAAAGAACCAGGGTAGGTGCGAAGGGGGGTTGGCGCAGCGTCTAGGTGAGCGAAAACTCAGGCACACAACTCAAGGAGTTGATAAGCGCAGTGGGGACGTGATGCAGCGGGAAAAGGGGAGGGGCAGCCGGGCATTGGAGCGCATAGGGAAAGCAAGTAGCAGGGATGGGACAACGCAGTGCTGTGGCGCAGAGCCAGGAATCCAGGAACATGCAGGGAATGCGAGTGGCATAGTGTCAAGCGGTGGCCGAGGTAGCACAGGTGTAGGGCGCTCACGGCGTGGCGTGAACGCGTGCTCAGCATGGCCAGGGCGTCGTGGGCCGGCACAGGCTAGGCCAGGGGCTAGATTGGGTTGGGGCAAGCCACTGGGCTAGATGGAAGGCCGTGCATGGGTTGGGCTCGGCCCAAGAGAGGTTTCAGATTTTGGAAAATCCAAATTTTGGGTGAAATTTGAGAGAAAATTTTGAATTCAAACTCAATTTGGAAATTTTCATTCAAGCAAGTTTACAATCTCCCAAAATGGGATGTTACAACCTCCCAATCTACAGCTTGATCTCTTTATTGTATCATGGCCTCACCCATTTTCTCGGAATGCATTGAAGAAACAAACTATCACCTAAACTAGTAAGCCCCGAGACACATTATATGAACAAATTGACGTATTGAAAGTCCCTGAGAACCCACAGCTGACGGGACGGCTAATCCAGTATTATGAATATTCACATTGCCCTGGGCACTCTACCATTCGGTTTCCTTTATGTTCTTATGTTATTTGTACCTTATATACGCAGTTCGTATTATTTTTTTGTACATTTTCGTGTGTATATACTTGACGTGCGTGAGACAAAAAAAAAGGGTTCCAGGTGATTTAAAAGGCTGGCCGTGCGCTGCCATAATTAAGGGCGGAGGAGGAGGCGTTCGGCGGGCTTGAGGGAGTGGCGGAAGTGGCAGCGGTGGCCGTAGGGGCAGACGTCGCCGGCGAGCACCATGCGGCAGACCTCGGTCTTGTACCGGGGGTGGCGGATGACCGGTCGGAGCTCGGCGACGCCGTGGGCGAACTGGCACTGGTCGCCGTAGGGGCAGGCCCCCGTCTCCTCCCACTTGTTGCACAGCTCCGTCTTGAACATGCCCTGGTTGTACACCTCCAGCTCCGCGCCTTGCTCCTTCTGCTCCTCGCCTTTCTTGCCGACGCCCTCGCCCACGTACGCGCGGTGCTGCTTGATTCGTGCGCCGTAGCAAGGGCAGCGGTGTCAAATGCCAATTCAAGCGGATCGAGCTGTGGAATTCGCGAGGCGGGAACTGGGACTCACCGAGCTGGGGTTGGTCGGGTTCGACGCGCCAGGCTTGCGGTTGTGGGCGGCCGGCGTGGCAGCTGCTTGGGCAGGCTGGTTCATCTTGAGGTAGCCGTTCGAGCGGACGGAGATGCTCTTCGGCAGCACGGCGAGCTTCTCGGGCGTGCGTTCCTTGGTGGCGGCCACTGAGGCGGCCTTCTGCTCGCCGAGGCGGAGCCGCCGGATCTCGTCAGCGATGGCGACGGCAGCGGTCTGCTTTCCGCTGAGAAGCGCGAGGCGGCGCGCGAGGTCGCTGTTGGCGACGCGGAGCTCGGCGTTCTCACGGCGGAGCGCTGCCGCCTCGTCGGTGGCCTCGGCGAGGTGGGAGAGGCAGAGCTCGTAGCTGTCGGCCACCTCCTGGTACTGCAGCGCGAGGCGCGCGAGCTGGAGCCGGTGGCCGGTGGCGTCCGCCGCGCCTCCGTCGTCGCCATCGTCGACGAGGGAGGCGGAGGAGGACGGCGAGAGCGAGACGGAGGTGGCGAGCGGCGACGGCGAGGAGAAGCCGAAGCTGGGGCTGAAGGGGGAGGAGCAGCGGTACAGGGCGTCGTCGCCGCTGGGGAGGTAGCGCGGCGAGGAGGAGAGCCGCTGGTCCCCGAAGGCGAACGGCCTGAGCTCGAAGGCCGAGCGGAGGCGGTCGGCGTTGGCCGGAGAGACGAGCGCTTCCTGCATGGCTAATGGCTACGCCGATCGACGAGCTCAATAATCAGGTGCAGATGGAGTGATTCGTATCGGAGGCGAGGACGATCGATCGAGGTGTCACGTGGTGGGTGCGGGCAACGCGTGATGCTCGTTTATATAGCGCCAGGGGTAGGGGGGACCGTGGGGCCCGCGCGTCTGCGAGAGCGAGGCGGCAGGTGTAGGAGGGAATGAGCCGCACCGTACCGGAGCACGGTCGGGTTCGTTTTGCTTGCTCGGTGGTTGGGAGCTTGGTACTTCGAACCCAAGCGTTGTTGCTTACCTGGCATATGCCTCTGGCCTCTGGTCTGCTCCGTTTGACTTCGCTTTACTGCTTCAGTGGGGCTACTACGACTACCGGCAGATGTTCACTTTTACTACTGCCCAAGCAACGCATGCTTGCTAATCACGGTTCAGACAGACAGTTCAGTTAAAAGACAGCGTGGATGCTGCGATTGCTGTGGTTGCGCTCGTCTACCCCGCTTGCAACGCCAAAAAAAAATCCAAAATTTAGATAATAATTGAACTGTTTTATGTGATTTTTTGGTTAAATTTCTATGGTACTCTTTAGGTTCCGAACATTTCATTTCCTGACGCTCCTACCTTCTAAACAGGCCCACGCATACTATTGTCTTGCCGTGGAGTCGATGGCTAATATTAATTGCACATACCTCGTACAAAAGAAATGATCTATATTATTTATGGAAGATACTAATTCATTCTTTTAGACGTAATTTGACAATTTATGAGTTCTGACTGAACAGATAACTCATTTCTCTTGTCCATCTGATTCGGGAAACGCTAATAGTGCCATCACGGGAGGTGCTAACATTAATTCCTTCAACTATACTTCACCGAGCCCCTTGATGCGGACAAGTCGGCCCATTTCTTCGTCCAGTGAGGTCACGTCGACAAGTCCGCTCCAGCTAACTCAGGAACGCTTGGCTCAATCGGTTGGGCTGAAGAATAGTGGCTTATAGCAAAAATTATATTATAGTTAGCTAAAATTACACTGTAATTGAAGGTGGCTTATTTAGTGTAATTAAATTTAAAAAATTAAAAAATAGAAAAATATGTTAGCTCATTACGGACAACGCAAACGAATACGGCAAAAAAGCTAAAAAAAATCAAAAAAATCAGAAAAAGATGAAATTTATAAATAGTAAAAAATATGCCAGAATTCAGAAGCTCCAGCCGAAATGAGCGGGGCGTTAGGACATGTACGATACGATAGCTCTAAGGTTGTTACTTTACTGTTATGTCATACGGAGTGTAACGCCTCTATTTTTGTGAGCGCTAGTAATCATCGTAACTGTTCAGAACTGTTTAATTACGAAGTACTGTACATGAGTGTCTACCACAATAACACATGCTTCTAACAAAAGAGCTAAGCTTTAATACAGAAATAAGGTTTAGCAACCTAATTTTGACGCAGTGGACGTACAAGCCCAAAGCCAACTTACAGCACAAGAGAAACTCCCATAGGCATACTTGAGCGCGGTTAAGACCTAAGACCACTGGTCACCGAAGAAGTAGGGTTCTTCCAGATCTTCATTAACAGCTTGTTCATCGATGCCTATTGCTCTTCTTTTTGTTGTTTAGTAAGTAATGAGTACAACTATACCCAACAACTTACAAACGTAAATCTTACTTTATCTATTTGCACGGATTACCAATGGAGGGGAATATACTGGTTTACTAATGGGAGTGGATACAATTTTATTTGTAAACCTTTGAAAGCAAGAAAACACCAACAAAAACTTCTCAAGATTAGGGGGTTTCAACACTTGTTTACTCAGCTTACTCAAATTAAAACATAATGAAATCTACTTATGCCTCATTGTTGGAATCACCCATTAAATACAACTCCATTAACTGGGAGCACGGCGTATTCGAATACCGTTTATTTCACTCTGTAGAGTTGTCCAGCTTTACCCATAAGATTTTTCAAACTCTCAATATCAAGCTATAGACACGCATTAGCTAGCATGCGGTTGAGTTGAGAAAATAAGGTTTTTCACTGTTCAATTCTTTATATAACCTCTACCCAGTAGATCCACTCAGACCTGGTTTAACTGGCTAGACCTAACACTTATGTTCGTCCTGAGTGGCCCCTATCGTTGTTAGATATAGTTTTACCGTTCCGCATACCAACTCCCCATCATCCACACTCCTGTCTTCTGTAGAGATTCAATCAAATTGAGCAGGTACTAGACCATGGTTGACAAGTCAACACTTGTGGTTGAGCGATCATTGTGTCCTTTACTCAGCATAAGGTTCTTGTCCATACTTTTAACTTGAGACTACCAACCACATCCCAGATCATCTGTGCTCAACGACACCACCACCCATCTACTCAAGCATCCACCCTAAGGTATGGTTGTGGACGAGACCATCTTATGGTTTTCCACTACTCATCCTTACCTTAGAACCATTTTAATAATTCTATCGGCCAAAAGCCAAATCACTTAGTAGTATAAAATTTTGAGTGAGTTATTCTACAATTATTTATGCAGTAATTAAATATTACTAAGGTTGTCAAGGTGAATATGGCCTTAAATTAAATATGGTATTTTTCAGTGGTAGGACATAACTAATGAGCAAGTCATTCTAAACATTTATTTTAAGAAAATAATATTTCACAATTAACATTAATGCAAATATTGTAATTAAATAATTTAAATTTCATGGGATTAAATATGATCAAAAATTTGTAACTTGCATTACTGCTCTGCAAACTCTACTATCTCGTATATTTTGTTGCCCAGTACTGACCCTTGCACATCGTCTTGGAAAGCTCGGGAGTTACTACAAACACATAAAATAATATAAGTCTATGCTTGAGTATAATCATGCTAGGAAAATAAAATAAAATAAAAAGGAGTAAAATGCAATAAAATTCAAATAGAGGGGTTTGGATTTATTTGGAGCTCAATTTGGTGGAATGGAGATCAAAAATGGACTCACGACATCGAACCAATTGAAACAGGGCATTTTTGAGTTTTTTTGGGTGAACAGTACTTGTGAATAGTGTTGGGCTGGCCCGCGTGAACAGAGAAGCCCATGTAGGGTTTAAATTTGAAATAGTCAAATGGGCCAGCCTGCCTTGGCCCAACTCGCGCGCGTGGTTGAACGACCTGCCCACAGGATCGGCCTCGTCCGATCGGCTATGGCGCATGAATGGTCGCGATGTAACCACATCGCATCTGAGGTCCTCTTCTTCCTCCAGTTGACCTCAACGACAGAAAATAGAGAGCAACGGCTCTCCGCGATTCAGCTCCGGTGAAGCTTACCGATGGAAAAGGAGGAGACGGTTGGGTTTCTTGGAGCACGGGGAGTCCATTTTGGGGCTTTGGAAGATGGGGACATGGATAGTGATGGCTAGCGGTAGTAGAGAAGGTTTGGAGCTCCATGGTGACATTAGGGTCTCTTGGTGAGTTTTCGGCAAGGTTGAATGCAGTTTAGCCATCTGTTGGACATAGGGTTCTTGGTCGGGGCGGTCCTTTGGGTCGGGAAAAGCTCGTTTGAGTTGTTCATGGGAGAGGCTTTCCGGCCAGCGATAGCTTCCGTCGCCAGAGCTCTCAGGAAATGCTCATGTCCGAGTTCACTAGTGTGATCAGGAGACAAAGGAGGCCCTGTTAGCGAATGCAATTGAATTTTAATCAAGAGACGAAGAAGATTGGGTTTTGGGCTGCGGTGAGGAAGAGCTCAATTCGGTGGTTCTGGTGTGAAGGTGGGAGTGGTGTGGGGCTCTCAGCAAAGCTGATTGAGCTTTAAGGGCGAAATGAGGCGGTGGGAGCAGTGTTAGGGTTCAGGCGGTTCTGGCGTGTGGAGGGGAGAGACGGAGAGGGACGTTGCTGTGGGAGAAACGGCGCAGTCGAGGTGGCACTAGCTCTCTGCAAGAGTTGGCAGGTGATGGCAACAACTGGCACGACGACTCATGCGTGTCAGCCGGGCGCAGCAACAACAGAAGTGTCATTTTTATCATTTTCACGTAACTACAACTATTTTTGCAAATATAAATTCAAAACATACCAAAAGTACCCAAAAAAAAACTCCATATCATCAGCTTAGCTAGATTGCTTTGCTTTTACGGGCCAGTCCCTCTCCGAGCTAACCAACTCGTGTCTGCCTCCCAGCGCCGTCCGTTAGGAGAATCAGAGTAACAAACAAACAAACACACGGGTCACACCACACACCGCACACACATAATGCAATCATGTCGCTTCCTACTTACTGCTTTAACTAACTTCGAACTCGCCTCGCCTACCGTAGGCAGGAGACGAGCGTATCATATATGCGGCACGTCGGAATCATGCCTTGGAGATGGAGACCCCGCGAGAGAGAGAGAAGAAGAAGAAGAAAAGTTTGTGCGCGTTCATGGTGTGCGCCCGATCTTTCTTTATTTCCCCTGCCGTGACGGCTAAACGAACCGGATGGACTTTTAGGTGAGGGCTTTCGTTTGGCGATGCCGATCATCATCAGTTCGGCTGGATGGATCTGTGCTCGCCGGTAGCGATCAGGGTTAGTTATGCGCTGTTTGGTAATGGCGAACGGTTCGTGCGAATGAAGGCATGCACTACGATGGCCTGATGTGCCGCTTGGACCAGAAATGGATGTTAATATTTTATCTCTGGATTCGTGGGCGTACGTGGCTATCCAGTTGGTTCGCTAGCTAGCTGGAACGCACTGCAATTAACGGGCATCTCCTTTTTAATTTTTAAAAGTTATTTTATGATTTTTTTTTCTACAGTAACAAACTTTGAAATAGAGTGACTTTTTAAGACGGAGTCTACAAATTAATTATAATATATATTATAGCGGACATCTCCTTTTTAATTTTTAAAAGTTATTTTTTGATTTTTCTACAGCAACAAACTTTGTAATAGAGTGTCTTTTTAAGACGGAGTCTACAAGTTAATTATAGTATACATTATAGTGACTTCATTTATATTGGTCAAAACCGCACACGAGTTTCTTTTACTCTATACCCTCTCTCATGAATAATCCAGATAAGTCACAGAAAAAAAACATAAAGGAACTAATAATATGTGGAGTACATGCATTTAGACGAAGGGCATATACCGCTGATTCATTCTTAGCAACCTAGCTCAGGCAAGATGAATGCAGCTGCTTCGAAGTTCTTTCCCCGTAACTTTTGGCCATTGGTGTTTACTGAGCTATTGTCTTTGGCAATGAATTGTAGATTTCCAACTTAATTTGTATATCTCGGTCGTGTTCCCTCTCAAGGTTCCGAAAGCATGCGAACTTGGCACTAAAAAACTGAACAACATGTGAACGTTGAAGGTTTTGTTTATGTTGGAGTTTATGTGAATAACGGTGGCAACTCTAGTGCGTGGTGCCGTTCCAATGGTTCGCTTGGACCAATCCCAGAGATTCTGAAAGCGCGGAGTAAACTGGGATTTGGTTGGGCTGCTTGGATGGGCTAAATTGTCGTGGTTTTGATACCTGTCAAGCGTTCGAGAACTTCTACGGATGTGCACCCGCATAACTGGCATATGGGCCGCTGAGCGTAGGTCCACTAAATCTATTATCTTACGCCGGGACTCAGAATTGATGAATTTAATCTATTCCTACCACAATCGACGATGTAGATCTTTATTTTTTTTACTCTGATTAACATGAGAGAACGAATGCGATAGTTTCTTTTCTAACCTTTTAATTATATAACTAGCAATCGTTATGACTTTATTATTGTTATATAGATTTATAAAAATAATTTGATAATTCTGTATTATTATAGTTTGGGCTGCTAAATAAGGTGGCTTACAAATAAATGTAATTGAAGTTAGAATCATGATTGTCTTGGACAATATTATACATGCGTAGGAAGCTAAATTCAGACATGGAAGAGCCCATTTGGAACGTAGGATTTCTCGAGGAATTTTGAAGAAATCTAATTTTACAAGAAAAATTCCTGTATAACCATTTGGAATGTAGGAATGAGCTTACAGGATTCCTATGAAATTCATATGGAATGACTTATCCACATTATTTTTGGCAGAATTACATGAGGTTGGACCTCCTAGAAAAAAAAATATTTGTCTTGCATCTATATTCTCACTTAAAATTCCTGCAAATTTTCTGTGAAGCAACCAAACACCTCTCTTGAGATATATAATTCTTGTATTTTTCCTATTCCCGTGTTTCTCACTTCCTACATTCTGAATAGGCGATGTTTGGTTTAGCTCTGCTTCTAACTTCTTCAGATATTGTGAAACTGTACCCAACATCTAGCTTTCCAAACTAATTTGATTCTGCTTCTTACGAGAAGTAGAGTTAAAAATAAACTAGAGAGGAGAAACAACCTAGAGATAAATTCTCATGGAAAGCTAGTATACAAGGAACAGAAATACCCTTTTAAGTTAAAGAAAATTACTCGTATTTACCCTCCAAAGCCACTTTTGATACTGTTTGGCATCGTATTTACAGAAATAGTAGTATCCGCGACATATTAACAAAAATGTCATTTTTGCCATCGACGGAGCGGGCAGCAGTATCTGCGAGGCGACGCGTGGCGTTGTCGCCGGCAGCAGGCGCCCAGCGACCAGGCGGCAAGTAGGTCTGTCGCCAGCCCCCCAGGCGGCAGGTAATTAGGCCGGCTAATTAGCTAGCCTAATTACTTGCCTAATTTTTTCCAGTTTAGTATTTGTTTGAATTTTTAAATATATCAAATGAGCTTAAAAAATTACAAAAAATTTATGTACAGCTTTCTGACACAACGTTCTTTGTATTGTAATTTTTGGGGAATTTTATCCATAGCGAATGTTGCTAGAAAATTTGTACAATTTCGATATTTTTACGATGTGTTTACCCGGCATTAATTCATCCTATATATGGTTTGTAGATGCGCTTGAGCCTAATTTCCTTGAATATTTTCTACAAATCTTTCTCTATCGAGCGGTGTCCGCTTGGTATCATGGCCAGCGCTCGCCCATACCTGGCTCCACTTGCAGCCGAGGTACGTGCTAGTGCTACTACGATGGAGCGTGTGCTGTGCCGTAGTGCGGCCGTCATGCGTGACAGCCTGCGGGGCTATCCGGCTATGGCTACGCATCAAACCAAGTCATTCTGCTTTAGGTGCTTCGTAAATTTTGGAGAGTGGAGCTCTAAGGGGTCTCTTGTAACGCCCCCATTTTTGGGATGGTACGAAACATCGTAACCGTACAAAATGAACAGTTACGACGTTCATGATTACGAGCGATCATCATAACAGCACAAGCTCACAATAAAGATCCAACTTTATCATAACATATGGTTATTACCAGTTTACATAGCGGGCGTGCAAGCTCACAAACCATAGTACATCACAAAAGGATCCGAAACGGCCTGAGTGCGGCTAAACCCTAAGATCCATTCTTCTTAGAGTAGACTGATTCTTCTGGAACTTCCTCCTCAGTAGGCTCTTCTTGACAATATCGACTTTCTGTTAAAATTGTGTTTAGCAAGTAATGAGTACCACCGTACCTAGCAAGTTACAAGGGTAATCCTGACCTACTACTTGCAAGGAATAATCAAGGATGGGAATATATTGGGTTTATTACATTGAGTGGATGCAGTTTTATTTGCAAACAAATAAAATTTAAAACATTTGCTCCTTAAGATCAGGGGGTTTTGTTAACAGATAAAATTCATCATTAACCAGATTAAAATCTTCCAAAATCCTACTTATGCCTCATTGTTGGAATCACCCAATTAACACAGCTTCATTAACCGGAAGCACGGCGTATTCGAATACCATTTATTTCACTCTGCAGAGTTGCTCAACTTTACCCACACGATTTCTTAACCCTCATGACTGAGTTAAGAAAGACAGGTCGGTTCACCGCTCAATTCTCTATATAGGCTCTACCCGATAGCATCACTCAGTCACGGCCACAAATAAAAGAAAAACAACAAACTCCTCTGCCGTTTTAAGTGAACACTACCGTTGTTAGGTATCCAGCGGCATACCTAACTCCCCGTCATCCTGTCATCTCAACCTGTAGAGTTTCAATCGAACTGAGCAGCTACTAAACCAGTGTTGACAAATCAACTCCTGTGGTTTGAGCGATCACTATGTCTGTTATTTGGCACAAGGTTCTTGTCCTTATATTTTTCACCTGAGGCACTCAACCACAACTTCCTCAGTACTCAACAGCACTCACCACCACCAATCAAACCAGCCTCCATCCTCGGGTAAAGCGATGGCTAACTCCGTTACCCGGAGCACCACAACCTCTATACCCGAAGTCCAACCCTAGGATAAAGCGTTGGGCTAAATCCGCAACTCAGAAACCCCAACCTCTTTACCCTAGGTTCTGTGCTCGCCGGTCCTAGGATACGGTGCCCCATAACACCCTACCCTAGCTCCGGGTTTTCCAAATCTACTGGCCCGCAGCCAAAATCACTTATTAGTGTACAATGTTGAAGGAGATGATTCTATACTATTTATACCATAGTTTATTTCTTACTATGGTTGTCAAGGTGAATATGGCCATCAATCAAAACAGGGCATATTTCAGTGGTAGGATTATCTAGATAGCATGCCATTCTAAACATTTTATTTTACGCAAATAACCTTTCACAACTATCCATAATGAAAATACATTAAATAAATAATATAAAGGTCATGGGATTCAATATGATCAAAAACATGTAACTTGCCTTGCTGATTAGGAATTTCAATTATGTCGTATATTTGAATGACTGGCTCTGGCTCTGGGACTGCGACTTCAGCGACTTCGGAAACTAGCGCAAACACATAAAATAACAACATAAGTCCAAACTTGATTCTAATCAAGCTAGGAAAAATAATCTAAATAAAAAGGAGTAAGTTGCATAAAACCTCAAATAAACATTTTAGAGATATTAAGAAGTGGTTTTTGGTGGAAGAAGATATTTGGATTTGTGGAATTTGGATTTATGGAAATTGGATTTGGCAAAAGGAGAAATTGAAATATATAAATTTTGAATTTGAAAGAATGGATGCCAGATTTGAATTCAAGACATTTAACTGGCCAAGGGGTGTATTTTGGTATTTTTGGGGTTTTTTGGATTTTTCTGGAATTTTTGGGGATTTTTTCTGGATTTTTCGGGATTTTCTAAAATGCATAAACAATGTTGGGCTTGGAACACAGTGCGGCCCAGCCCCATCTCTCCTGCGTGGTAAACCGACCGGCGGCCCGGTCCCGCCTTCAGCCGAGCAGGCCGCGGCCCACGCACGCGAGGCCGTGCGGCCAGGCGAGCGCGCGCACGCCCGTCCGATGGACGACGCGCGGACGGCCCGACGGAGCAGATGGAGCGGATGCGGACGCTCGGATGGAAGGAGGCGCAGGCGTCGGCGGTTGAGATTCAATCCCGAACTGACACCCGGATGGAACGAGATCGACGGCAGAGCGTCGTCGTCTTCCTCCCGACTCCCGGCTCGGGCGGCAAGACAGAGTCCGCCGTCAGCGGTGGCGCGGCGAGGACAAGGACGCCCGCGGGATTGGTCTTGACCAAGAGGTGCGGCTAGAGGTAGGCTTTCCATTTTAGGGCTTTTGGGAAGGAGAGGGTGAATGGAGATGGTCGCCGGCCGCCGGGAGGACAGCGGTACACACGGCAGCGATCACGGAATCCGGTAGAGCTTAAGCCAAATTGGTGGCGGTTTTACCATCTATAAACCCTAGAGAGTGTACTGGAGATGACGGTTGAGCTCGGGGACAGCTCCAATGAGTTGGCCACGGTGACAACTTTTCGGCCGAAGGCGACCTTCGTGGCCACGACCCTAGGTAGATGCTTGAGCTCCGGCGGTTGTATCATTGCATTCCAAAGACAACAAGGATCATGTGAGAGCGTTGAATTGCAAAATAATCGGTGGAATCGAAAGATTGACTTTAGGGCTCACCGGCGCAGGGGTGGCGATTGCCGGCGGCGGGGACAATGAAAGTTCAATTGGTTGCGGGAGGGGGTTCGTGAGGTTGCTAGAATGCTCAGAGAGGTGAGAATTGAGCTTTATATCCCGTGTAGGTCGGTTTTCCAATGAAGATATTTTCGGGTGCATCGGTTTTACGCTGAGCGTAGGGGGAATGCACCGCAGAGACGCAGGGGTCTGTGAGGGGGAAGCTGGCGCTGCTGCTCTGCCCAATGGTACGGTTGGTGGGCTCCCCGAGAAGAGAGGTCGCGAGAAAGAGGTGAGCTGTAGCGATGGCGAGAGCTGTGCGCAGGTGCCGGCGCGCTGGGCGAGGGAATGAGTAGGAGTGTGCGGCTGGCAGGTGGGGCCTCAGCTCAGAGATGACGCTGCGTGATGATGGAGCAGCTGTAAGGACCCAGATATTAACATCTGGATTCCTCTGTGATTTTCTGCACTATTCCCTGGATCAGTAGATAGTGCTCACAGTTACAGTAATGAATATCAAAATACATATCATGCGGAAGCGTAAATATAATAGTAGACTTACTCATGGGCCGATTAGGCCGAAATCATTAAATTGCAGCAGCGGAAGAACGAAGCACACAGGTGGGACCTTCAGGACATGCCCACAGGCAGCCAACTGGAGGTTCGCGACCTAGCCCTTGACATCTTCATCTTCTCGGCCAGCTTGTCCAATCTTGTTGCTGAGGCGAGGTAATTTGATTTCCTGAATCTGAATTTTGTCGCAAAAGCGAGCGTGAGCACTCCGACCCCGTGCTCCGCGAGCCAATACACAGAATGCAATTAAATAGTATGCATGGCTTAACAAAGGAGAGGCTCGGGTTATTTTTATTTGCCAAAATCGCCTTTAGTAGCATTATTACCATTGCTCAATTACAGTGTTATAGTTGCTACCTAACTCCACACTACAATGGCCAAAATTGACCTAATCTACAGAAAATGCACCTTCTTTAATGACTGCTGCCTAAAACTCCTAACAACAAGTGTCATCATTTATTTAATCCACCGATCATACTTTGTATTTTGAATTACTAAAAATCCAGTCCTGTCATTACTACTCATCAGCTCCTCACCTCTGAATTCTAATGATTCCCTAACATAATTACTTTCAAATCCACCGATATCATTCGTATTCAATCCTTTTCGTCATTGATTCAAAACCATAATCCAATAATCAATCTCATTTTCCATTATCTATCACTAGCTAATCCACAAATATACCTCCACCGAAAGTTCAATTTACCAAGATTATAATCCACTAATTGTTATGAATCCTCCAATCTTCTCAGAAATTCAATTCATCCCTCTAGTAACTGGTCATCTCCTATTAATTCCCATTATCACCAATATCTTCCGAGAATTTATATTAATCTCTAGTGTAGTAACCCAGCAATTTACCTTTGCACTCCCTAATTCTCCAAACTCATTGAGTATACATCCACCAAGAATAGCATTGACCAAGTATACGATTCACTATTATATCTATCCACCAAGAATATCGCTAATCAAGAATTATACTCCCATACTTGTATTATTTTTCCAATTTCCTAAAAATTCAATTAGATCATTTATCTAACCTATCTATTCAACGGGACCCCACTAATTTATTTCTCCCAGAACCCACACTATCCTTTCTTATTTATGATCGACATAAATCCACCAATACCTTTAAGTACATGCTACAATCATCCATCTCCTTTACCCACAACCCTGTTTATTCCACCCATATTTTAGGTTGTAAGATTAGTAATGCCACCATTCAAAATACAATACATAAAATTTCCTGAGACCTAGCAGCTTTGGAACAAAACATAATGTTCAAGGAATATTAACATGAATTTCCATACATATGGCATCACACCATATGCCTAATATCACCATAATTTTTCCATATATACGGCATCACACCGTATAACATCTTTCAGCGTTATAGCCGCTTAACTTACCACTGGGACGACGCCCAGGACAATTCCAAACCAGGGCAGTCCTTCGCCCTTCAAGTTTCCATTCCCATTTTCCAAACATTTTTAAATAGAACTAACTCGAGTAAGTTCCCATGTCCGCCCTTGACCGTGGGCACGGCTATTCGAATAGTTTTGACTCTGCAGAGTTTGTACACTTTCACCACAAGAGATGAACTATCTTTATTGCCAACATGCTTCCTTAGGCATGAGACCCAGATAATTTATCACAAAGCCTTTACCTTACTCCGATCTAGCTAGACACCACCCACGCTGAGGTTTCACCGCTGAAGGGTTACACCACCACAGTCAGAAGCCCCCTCTTGCGCCGTGCGAGTACAGTACACCCTGTGCCTCACTGTGAGTAAACCAGTACACCCTGGCACCCACTTTCCTCGGTGATATCTGAACTAAACCCTTGCAAGTTATTCAGCTAGGTCGTACCCATTATAGACTTGTGGTTGTACTGTTTTACATCAGGAGATCATCACAAGATTCAGTCCTTAGTATTATCTGAGCGGTTCTACCACACTCCACAATTTGTGCTCCCACCGCACCACATACCAGCCCCCAAACCATCCGCTCAGATATTTAAGCAAGTTGGAATTTTTGGGAGCATAAAATAATCATGTCAAAATATACCAGTCATTCCCACCATGACTGCCCAAACCAGTTTCTCATGATTTCAAATGACAATGATGTTTGGGACATTTCAGTGCCCCTGAGTATTTATGCAGTACTAAGCATGGCATATAATTAGGGACTTATTTTCAAAAGTTACTATTATAATTTTGCTAGGGCGACAAGGTTCACATATTCAATGATTCCAAAGGAGGTGTAATATTAATCAAGCAAACAATGGGCATATAACTAGAATCTAAAATTAAACATGTATTGGCATATAAGATAATAGCATGCAATTTGATAATTTAAACAAAAATAATTTGCAGAAAATGTAGGTTCAACATGATCAAAGTATTGACTCGCCTGGCGCGGTTTACCGTGGACGTGAGCTCACTCGATGCTTTCTCTTGAGCTCCTATTCTTTTTCTTCTCTTTGATCTTGACCTTGCTTGCGCCATTGATTCTTCACGACTCCAGTTTCTAATTACGCGATAAACGACTGAACCCAAATAAAAGCAAATAACTCAAAAGATCCCAATAAATCTGAATGAACTGAATTTAGTTCTATTATGAGTTAAGGAGCGATTCGAGTGATTTGAGGCAGGGTCGATAATAAAATATGACGACTTGATCTTTTCACTAACAATCTCTTTTATTACTTTTGGTATTTATCAAGGAGATCCCGCGAGTCGGGTTAGACTTATAGATTGGTGTAAGAATTTAGGGTGAATTATGATATTTTATGGGGTCTTACGTACCAATTATTAGAAGTATCCTCCTAATGGTTAACTTAATAATTCATTGAATCAACGTGAGTATTTAATTGTCTCATTGATGTTTAACAATAAATTTTTATTATATTCTTATTTACGACCACTTTTCCTAAAGTTGCCGTAGAGACTTATTTATCGATGACGGCTAATGACGGGGTTCATACTTTAAATTATGTTTTCCTAAATATGAATTTTGTTACACAAATTATATTTACCTCGCAACTAATTAATCTTAGGTCAGGAAATAAGGGTATGTTAGGATCCATGATTAGCGTAGTTATTATTATTGCTTGGTGGTAAATTCTCAATTCATGTTCAGGGACAAATTTTAAATTCTTATTCCCATTTTTACCTATAAACCATATTCTATCGCTTTGCTCCTGTGAATATTTCTTGAATATGAACTCACAATTTAGTCTTGTGCAACAAGATGTGGAAATATGCATTTAGGCAAGTTAAACTTATATTGGTTCCACCTAAAATCTTAGTCTAATTTCACAATTAGATTTATCCTTATTTTATACCCTAATCAATATTTATTGCATTCCCTAGATTATTACCTAAATTTCCCTCATTTTTCTGGATTTAATTGGATTGTAGAAAATTAAAACAAAAATGCAAGCAAAAGGGGCGGTCTCTGGAAATCGAACTCGGGACCTTGTGACCCACCGTCGGCGCTGTTAACCATCCGGGTGCTGGGTGTTACCTGACTACAATAGAGGAAACAAAATTACAAAAGTGATGCGTGAGATGGGGCAGAGCAGAGGAGATAGCCGGCGCAAATGGGTTGCGGCGGCGCCGGCGAAGGGTGGCCATGGAGGGGCGGGTGTCTACCAAAATGGATGTCTCAGAGGGTAGGGGAGCCGTGGGTGGCGGCACGTCGGCCGGAGCGGCGGCGAGTTGGGCGGGCAGAGGATTGAAGCGGCCGGCGGCGACGTGGCTACGGGGTGGCGGCGCCGGAGAGGGAGAAGGAGCGGAATGGTGGCAGCGCGGGCGGTAGAGGGCCACGAGAAACTCACCCCGGTGGTCGACGGAGCCCGAGAAGGGCCGAGGCGTGCCGGCGGCGGAGGCCATGGGCAGCGCGAGCTTGCGCACGGCGCCGGCGAGCTGGGGTGGACGGGGAGCTTCGGCGGCGGTTAGGGAGGCTCAGGGGATCTTCGAGGATGCTTCTCCCGAGAGGAATCGGCCGGAGCTCTCCTGGTGAAGAAGTGGCGGTTGCGGTGGCACTTCTCGACCGGACGCGGGGGAAGAAGCAATGTGCAGGCTCCGGTGCACAAAACTCCGATTAACTCGTAGGAAGAGTAGCTGGGTAACGGGTTTACGCCGTGACGCGGCCGGATTGACGGGGGATGCACCGGGGAGGAGGCGGCGGTGGGATTTGCGGCGGCGGCCTGCACACGGTGGAAGTAGGGGAAAAAGGGGAAGAAGAGGAGATGGCGCCGGGCTACAGGGAAAGAAGGCCTGGGTATTTGTAGCCACAGAGGGGCGGAAAGGCGCGGAGGACCGGGCGGCGAGGTGGAGGACCGGCGGGCAAGGACCGGAGGCGCGTGACCCGGCGCGCGCAGGCGTGGGGCTCGGCGCGCGGCGGTGCAGGGTGAGGGGACGGGTCAGTGCGTGGCAGAGGGGTGACGCGGGCGGCGCTGCACAGAGGGCAGAGATATGGGGAGAAGGAGACGCGGGCGATTCCTGGCCATGGAATGGAGGAGGCAGGAGGAGAAAAGAACGGGGCGAGGCGCTGTGGCTCGGGGAAAGAAAGAGGGAAGAAAGAAAGAAGGGAGGAGGGGGGGAACCGGGGCCCAGCGGCAGGGGAGAGAAGGAGGAGAGAGAGGGTGAGAGAAAAATGGGTTGGGCCCACCTGTAAATGAGAGTATGGAAAAAGAAATGGTAGAGGGAAAAAGGGAAGGAGAAATGTTTGGGCTTGGTTTTGAAATTTCAGATTTTTAATTTAATCTTTTTGTTTCATGTTTATGATTACTAATTTTTGCATGACATTTAGAATTTAAGCTTTAAATTTTTAGCTATTGAATGAGAGGATCTATTATTATTATTATTATTTCCTATATTGCTAAACTCCTCCTTGCACAATTTGTATATGCATATTTATGCTTGCATTTTATTCATTTACGTACTCTTGTTGCCATTTATGCTATTACCTCTAAAGAGATATTTTATATCTTAATTCAAATTTCTCCCGCTTTATACCGGATCATCTTTTCAGATTCGTACTTAAGATTTTAGTTTTATATTATTCGCACATTCCCTTTTTAGGCATTATCAATACCTGTCTTTGCCATTTATGAATTATTAAATTTCTGGGACGTCAACCAAATTCAGGAAAACACCATAAAATCCAAATTCAAATAAAATATACTGCAAAAATAATTCAAAAACTTCACATTTTTAAATTTCTAATTTTTTTGGGATGTTACAGCAGCGCCGCAACTTCTTGCACGAGGGAGGCGACGTGTGCACAGTGGCTTCTCCGGGAAGAAGAGGAGAGGCGCGCGCGAGTGAGGGCGCTAGGGAGAAGTGAAGGCACATTTGCCAAAAAAGGGAAGGCGCAAATTCAAGGATACTTGCCAAATTGGGAAAGAAATGCATTTAAACCAAATTTACAAAAATTTCAAAAAGAGTTTGAAATTTTGGGGTGTTTCATCTCTGACGTTTTGACGTCTAGTTCGGGTGCCGTTGTGTATTGATAGGTTTAGACTTAGATGTCGTTTGGTTAGATTGAAATAAATTAATTTATAGTTGGCTAAAATTACATTGTATCTGATGGTGGTTTATTTGGCGTAACTAAATTTAAAAAAATTAAAAATTAAAAACAGGTTAGCCCATCACGAATAACGTAAACGAATACAAGAGAAGAAAGAACTGGCAAAAAAGTTAAAAAGCCAGACAAAAAAATAAAATATAGAAATAATAAAAAAAATAATCTAGAAACTCGAGTCAAAATAAACGGAGCCGTAACGTTGAGCTGGTGCCCAGCATTTCTTGCTACCTCCTCCCCCGGTGTGTACTAATTCTGAATGTTGGCTCTCTTTATAAAGCTGGGTATAAAATGCCTTTTGCCTTCAAAAAATCGTTATGGCATGGAACAGCAATTTATTTTCTGGATGCAGCAGTGCTCAATTAGTGGAATGTTCATGTCAGATAGCCAGGGCCCGTTTGCGTGCCGTCTATTTTGGCAACAGGTGATGGCAACTTTCCGAGTGAGATCAAGCCTGCAGCCTGACTGCCACTGGGCCCTCTTGTGGTATCTTCCCAATCTTGGGAATTATACAGGCCAAGGTTATTCTGACGTCACGACATGGTGAGACTGGTGACTTGTATTTCAACTGGTAAGCGCTGATAAGCTAGTACGTCCCTCCATTTCAACTTCTAGCAAATGAGCTTCCGCGGTAAGGAAAACGACTATATCCGTTTTGCTATATTTGTTCATAGCCTCACAAGTAAATTTGTCCATTAAAATAATCTAGAGTGTAGTTATTATAGTTATTTCACTCATTACTCCTACTTAAATATTTTAGAAGAGATTAAATAATATGCCATTTAATAGAGATATGTATAATCATTTTTTGTTAGCTATTTTTTATATTTAGTGCTTTATTGACCTATGTGTATGGTCGACCATAAATAAATATTATGATATAGAGGGAGTAATCAAAACACACCCTTAATCAGCACATATTTTTTTATTAATTGATTTTAATAGGGAAAAGGTACAAACTGTTTCCTTTCGAACTAAAATTGTTGGTTGAAATCTGAACATGGGCTCAATTTCACAAAAAAAAAAATCTGAACGTATGCAGTGCTACAAAAGGAGCTCATCAATCACTAAAGAAATCGATAATGGCCCATGCAGGTCTCGAACCTGCGACCTTCGCGTTATTAGCACGACGCTCTAACCAACTGAGCTAATAGGCCGCTCTTGTCAGATGAATTCGACACATGTTATCTAACATGTAATACCACTAGGTAGTCCCCGTCAATGCCTCGCGAAACCAATAGTATGATCATCTAAAAAAATGGTATGATGACTAACTTTACAAGGTGATAAATTACAAAAAAAAAAAGGCTCATGAAACATTGACGCTGCGATTGCCGACATGCCCTATTCAAGATAGGACGCCAACAAACGCATGTGACCAATACACTTCTCTACTGTTTCCGTCCCAATGTTCCCCTCGAACAAATTACAAACGCTAGCATTGCTAGCTAGCACCCTATGTTTTCAGTGGGGAAGTATCAGGTGAAACGCTATCATGCTAATTTCATGTTTGTTAATCAAACTTGTTTGAGCTATACACAAGTTTGCTCTCGAGTTTGTATCGAGCGGGGCTGAAATTCTATATCGAATCAGCATGCAGCCACGCGATCGATCCGAACAATAATGTAAGCGAAAAATCGAGCCTACATAGGCTGCCTTGAATTCGGTTCTCTTAACATACCGATCACTGTCTCAGCTGTCCTCCACGAGCGAGCTCCTCCTGGCAAACTCACGGCCCAAAATTCGCTTCCCGTACGTCACAATCTTCAAATGCCCGCGGGGAACGTTTTTTTCGCAGAAGACGCACGTATTTAGCATGAGTGCACTGTAGCAGAGAGCAGACATAAGCCATGTCCGATTTGGCTTTTATAAACCATTTTGTCCTATCCTAACTTTTAAATAAAACGTCTTTTTTTAAGATAAAGCTCTTTAGTTGATTGTAGCATGAACTATAGCGATTTTATTTATATCGGACAAAATTGTATACTGATGTCTCTATACATGCTGTTACTATTTATAAACTAAAGACAAAAACTATAAAAAAACTAATATAAATGTTCTCATAATATATTATGCGAAACTATCGGGTCAGCTTGGCCAATTGGTGCGGCCGTGCCGCGCGGTTAGCAAACGCACGCAGCGCGCATCCACGCCACGCGGGCCGGGGCCGGTGGTGGGCTGCAGGGCTGGAGCCGGAAGAACGTAGGAGACGTGCACGTGAGGGCGAGAGGCCCGCCTCGCCTGTGTCGGGGCTCGTCGTGCAGCTCGCGCTGGCACGTGAACGCGGTGGTCCGCCCCGCTGCTCCTGCGTATGCAGTTCAGCTGCCACCCTTGCCCTTTCCCCGCGCCGTTCGCTGCAGCACTAGGCTGTATTAGCTACGCCTACCATACCCTGGCGATTTGCTGCTGCAGCCTGCGGCGTGGTGGATGTGGTGGTAGTAGCAACGAGCAGATTAGTAACATCTCGTGTGCGACTCCTCAACGAGTGACGAGCCATGTGGCCGGGCCTGCTCGGTTGGGCTGAAAAGCGGTGGCTTATGACTGAAAGTGCATTGTAGCAGCTGAAATTTTACTGTAGCTAAAGGTGATTTATTTGGCATAATTAAATTTAGAAAAATTTAAAAATAAAAAAATATGCTAGCTCATCACGGACAACACAAACGAATACGGGAAAAAAAGAACCAGCAAAAAAGCTTAAAAAGACCAAAAGTCCAGAAAAAAGACGAAATTTATGAATAGTGAAAAATAAGCCAAAAGCTGAAACTGAAATAAGCGAGGCTATACCGTTCAATTGTAATGGTGCAGGCACGGATTGCTACCTGTTCGTCTTGGTGGTGATCATTTCGGCTTCAGCTTTTAGTTTCTGGCTTATTTTTCACTATTCATAAATTTCGTCTTTTTCTGAACTTTTGGCTTTTTATTGAGCTTTTTTGCCGGTTCTTTTTTCCTGTATTTGTTTGTATTATACATAATGGGCTAACATATATTTTTTAATTTTTTTAAATTTAATTATGCTAAATAAGTCTCTGTCAACTACAGTATTTTTTAGCTAGCTACAGTACTTTTCAGCCATAAGCCACTCAAAATAAGCTAAAATGCTAGCAACTACTATTCAGTTTCAAAATTCAAATACCAATTGTTCAATGCAGGCTGCACTGCATACGCTTCCACTTGCCCACCTGATATGTACGTATGCACACGAAGTTTAATACAGTACAAAAAGTCGCGCCTCATGATGTTTAGAATCACCGCTCCCGTACGGCTACCTTGTGGTGGCTTTCACGCACCGTGTGGTGGCCAATTAGCTAGGTTAATTAGTATTAATTAATTTATAATTAGTGAATTTATTTATAACAGTTGCCACCGAACGGTGGCCGTGCAGCAACAGTGGCCATCACAAGGTGTCCGTGCAGCACGGAGCCCTCCGCACGGTGCAAGCCACATGTCAATCGTCAGTTTATCCTGTGCGGTGACCGTGTGGGGCATATGCTATTTTCGTAAACTTACATGCCGAATGCTATTGTTGCTACCAACGTAATACAGTGCTAGTACGGCGAAACACTCACGGAAGACAACCCTGATACGATTCTTTTCACATACCTCTGTTGTAAATATAGCGGTATAAGCATATTTGAATATTTAATTCCAGCTAAACATATCAAATGACCATATTTTCAGCACAATAAAAATGACATAAATTGTATATAAATATGAAATTCTAACTTGCCATTCATAATCATAGATATATCTAAAGAATATAACATGATTACTGCTGAAAATAAACGGCAAAATATCAATAGCAACAATGAAACCATTAAATCTAGCACAGAACAAAATAATTGTTTCATGATTGCTTTCAGAACAGAGTTGCGCAAAATCAAAGATTTTGGCCTTCTCATGCACATGTTTATTTAATCACAATTGATCCAAAAACTAAAATCAGGATTTGAGCTCACAATCAAGTTTTCTACTGTCACAGCCGATCAAACATAGATAACAGCAGTGCAATACTTTCGGTATAAAATTGTTCACAGTCAAAACAGTAATCAACAATTAACAGGCAGTTCCAGAATGATTATAAAGCATCTAACAGCCTGATACCATGCAATATATATATATATATATATATATATATATATATATATATATATATATATATATATATATATATATATATAAAAGAGAACCGAAAGAAATAACAGGAAGGTACTCTCCTTAATACAAAATAGCTACTGCACAGCAAGCATATACTGGAATGTGAACAAATCTAGCCAGACGAAAGCAGCATACAGGTGGACAGTAGAAAACTAAACCTTAGAGCTCAAGGTCCTAATCCAGTCCAGATCAATTTCAGACTTACAAGTTCATCACTGAGCATGTATATGCGCCCACAAGCATTCACAGCAAATCCTCAATATTTGAACAGGAATACAGATCAAGGAATACTGCAGTGAATAACAAATAGACAGTAAAACTCACAAATCGGACAATACTCAAAATTGTCCAGAAGCCGTAGGCTGCAGGAGAAATCAATTCACGCGGCAAGGCACGACAAGTCGCTCACCTAGAAAATCTATCAACGCACTGTCACGCGCAGGTAGATGATTCACGGAGATACAATGCCGCTCTTCACTTCTCAGCCGTAACCAAGAAACGAAGTCGAGGTTCAGAGATATGCCGCACAAGACCACAAAGCACTCTGGCCAAGAGTACTCAATCACAGTAGGAACCAGCGCCGCCTCTTCTCTTCTTGGGCAAAACCGCAAGCTCACTGAATCCCCACACCCAAATTAGGGTTTCACACAGGGAATCAAAGAACCGGCCTTAATTGAAGATGGCCGAAGCCACCAACTTCAGCGCAGCCCGCAGAGGAGAGGAGGAAGAACTCGAGAGAACAAAGATCGAACGGGAGTCAAGAAGCTATCCCAAACCGTGTAGCCGAGCCGGTATATGAAGGGGAGACGAGGTGAGCCGCGAGGTGGCACGAGCGGCCGGCTCCGGAGAACCCGGGCCTGCCCGCGTCCCCACCGCCGCTTCTTCCTCGCCACTCCCTCCATCTTTCCGCCGAAATCGCCAGATCCAAAAGGAGACGAACGGCCACGACGAAACCGCACGGGAGAAGCACGCCCAGGAGCGCACGGGAGCTCACGGGGAGGAGACTCAGTCTCCTCTCCTTATCCCTTCTGCCTGGTGACCGACAGGTGGGCCCAGCCCTAAAGTCCAACCGGTGGCATGAACTCAATTGGGAAATTCCCAATATGTCCCTCTCATATACAACAACCTCTACATCCCAAACCCTGTAGTTACATGGAGTAAGTTACAAGTACTACAGTACATCTGAAAGCTTTTGCCGATGTAGTGCTTTGAGAAACTAACCGGTCTGCTGATTACTGCTGTAGCAGCGCAACGGTCATCGCCTGGTTTGGCTTGTAGCGCAAGCACAATCAAATCACCGTCTCAAGAGGGGGAAAGGTGAGGTACAGTCACCATCGGATGCGCCAAACTAGGGCTGGACGAAAAACTCGAAGCTCGTTAGCTCGCTCGGCTCGTGGCTGGCTCGGCTCGGCTCGGCTCGTTAGGATAACGAGCCGAGCCGAGCCAAGATTTTAGCTCGTTAGCTATAACGAGCCAACTCGAGCCAGCTCGCGAGCCGCTCACGAGCCAAACGAGCCATGCTTCCAGGAATTTAGATATGCATATGCTGCTTCCATGGACCTAATTTGTACTCTATTGCATGTGTTAATGTGTAAATTTGTACTCTATTGTACCCAAACGAGCCATGCATGTGTTAATTTGTACTCTATTGTACCCAAACGAGCCAAACGAGCCTAACGAGCCAAACGAGCCAAACTTCCATGGATGAATATATGATGGAGATATTTTTTGCCCCTGGCTCACGAGCCAAACGAGCTAACTCGAGCTTTTTGTCGAGCCGAGCCGAGCTGGCTTTTTAGCTCGTTAGTTATAACGAGCCAGCTCGTTATCCTACCGAGCCAGACCGAGCCGAGCCGAGCCGAGCCAGCTCGATATCCAGCCCTACGCCAAACCGTCAGTGCCATTGTTTCTTGAAAAAAAATCATTGGGACGGGCCTAACTCGTACCTGTTAAGGCCCCTTTCAGATTTATGCCACGTGAAAACATCAATTTTAAAGCACTGATCAATATGGCTTCAGCTTCTGGCTTCAGCTTATTTTTGCACTATTCATAAATTTCGTCTTTTTCTGAACTTTTGGCTTTTTTTGAGTTTTTTACCGGTTCTTTTTTCCTCGTATTTGTTTACATTATACGTGATGGGCTAATATGTTTTTTCTATTTTTAATTTTTTTTAAATTTAATTATGGTAAATAAGCCTCTGTCAGCTACAGTGCTTTTTTCAGCCAGCTACAGTGTTTTCAGCCATAAGCCATGAGGCTTTCAGCCGAACCGATCACCACCTAAACTACAAGATCCTTCTCCGCATCTCCTCCATTGCTCCATTGCTGCTGCTGAAATTTTACCAATCCTCTTTTTCTTCCCCCTCCTACTCTAATTTATCCGGCAACATCAAGGCTATTGGCCTAGATCTCGAAGAGAACTCACCCATTGCATTCGTCAACACACACTATTACAAGTGAAAGATGATGAACAAATAAAGAGCACATGAGTTTACGGCACCACAACAGCCTAGTACTCTTTTCTGTGCTCTTATCACAAAATGGATTACATGCCTTTTCCTCATAGAGGACATATCTGGTGAACAAGCCCTTATTTGTTCACATATGGACATACCCAATCTCGGTCGTCTGATCCAAAATCCACGGATGAGATGTTGGCGGGCGCTCCCCCTTTCCCCACTTATATAAATTTGCATTTTGGCCCCCGGGGTGGGGGTCCATTCTCTGCTTCTCAGTCCTCCCCATCCTGATCCAGCGCCCCCCTTTCGCCACCTCCTCCTCTGCACTTCCCTATCCAGCGCCTCCCCCTCCCCTCCGACGACTCACCTCCCCCTCCACCAGCCTTGCGCTGCCCCTACCCGGGGCTCTACCAGCGCTGCCCCCTCCGGCCTCCCTCGACGACGCCCCACCGGCCTCCCCCAGTGCTGCCCCCTCCAACCACCCTCGGCGCCGCCTCCCACCCCGGCCTCCCTTGGCGCCTCCCCTGGATCCCTCCCCGGTTTCCCCCAGAGCCACCCCTCTCCAGCCTCCCCCTCCTCCATCCGCGCCTCCCCTCCCCTCCTCCTCCTTGACCACGTACTACTTTGACAATGGAGGCTTTGACCATGCACTACTTCGACCACGACGGCTTCAACCACGTTGCTTTGACCACGGTGGCTTCAACCACGGCTTCGACCAAGCGCCTTGGTCGAAGCCGTTGTGGTCGAAGCGCTGTCGTCGGGGAGGGGGAGGCGCAGATGGAGGAGGGCGGGCCCTCGGAGGGGAGGGGAGGTGAACCACTGGAGGAGAGGGGGAGGAGGAGACGCCGGACGGGAGTGGGAGGCGCCAGAGGAGGAGGGGGCTGCCGGAGGGTAGGGAGAGGGGAATGCATCGAACGGGAGTGGGAGGTGCCAGAGGAGGAGGGGGGCTGCCGGAGGGTAGGGAGAGGTGAATGTGTCGAACGGGAGGGGGCGCTAGGATGGGGGAGGGATTTCGGGATGGAGAGGGCCAAAATGCAAATGTGCGTAAGTGGGGAAGGGGGAGATCGCGTTCGTGGATTTTTGATTGGATGGCTGAGATCACGTATGTGTATATGTCCACAAAATAGCCCATGTTTACCAGATATGCTCTTACTTATATAGCCTAGTCAACTTGCTAACCCAACCAACAACTAAACAAAAAAGCCTAGCAAAAGAAATAAACTAACCAATTTTGATCTGATACTGATTATATCATGATCCTAACACCCTATTACTTAGCAAGTCAAGATTATTTCCAATAGAGTCCATTGCTTGTGTTATACCATCAGCTCCCAAATCCATGGTCGACGACTTCAGCGTGCTTTCGCAAGTCAAGGTGCACATGCCCGCCTCCATGCCATCCGATCCACCATTGCCCCTAGCTGTGATCCCACCGCATGCCCATCGTGACCTTGTCTCCACCCTTGCACCTTACTGGCAAAGGTGCTGCTAAGGCGGCGTGGATTGCATGGAGTTTGGTACTATACACAAGGAGCACCAGTGGATCCATCTCCCTTCATTTTTCTATGGAGTACTGTATACACAAGAAGCGAAAATCCTACCCACAAGAAAGAAAAGAAAGAAAGAGAGAGAAACACCTCCCGTAACTTCTCCACGCATCACCACCTTTGATCTCCACGTGCTCCAGCGTAAGCCTGACCACTTCGTCACATCCTCGATCGTCTGGATCTTCGATACCTCTATCCTAGTCCTGGTCTTCCACGTCACCGATTATGATTGTCTCCATGCCAACCTGCACATGCAAAGACCAAAGAACTTTTCTTCCGGCACAAGTTCTCCTGAACTTGACCGTCATTAGTCCACACACGCAACCACACTCTTAACCATCCATCAACACGAACCAAATCACCTACGATCACAAATTCCACGCTCTCCAGAATCAATTTCTAACCACTCAGTATGACCGGTATGACCGCCATGCACAAGCCGATCATACCTCTGGCCCAACAAGTACTCGACAACCACAAGTACTCCGGAATCACGAGCATCATAGCACTCCCAATCTATGACTACCGACATCAATCAGTCATTGCACCATTGACCATTGACAGGTTATGTAGGACCGTCTACCGAGTACCGACCTGGTACTGGATCACCGACGACTCAGTACTGAGTACCAACAGGGTACTAAAGCAACAACCGCTCAGTAAGACCAGTCTGACCGCCATGCACAAGCCAGTCAAACCACTGGCTCATCAGACACGAGTACTCGATATACTTGAAGATCATAAGAATTGAAGTACTCGAAACCTACGAGTACCGACTGTGAAGTCTGCGACTACCGATCACAAAGTCTAAGATAATAGATCGCGGAGCCTATGACTATAACAACAGTCCGTGAAATCTATGACTACGATAACAGACTGCTAAGTCTATGACTATGACAAAGTATTGCAACTACGGCCGTCGACCGGTTACTGTAGCTCACCACTGGTTCACTGTTGCATATGACCAGTTACTGTGGCATACGACCGGTATATTGCAGCTCTGACCGGTTCACAGTAGCTTATGATCAGTTCATTGTTGCTTACGACTGGTTGACTGTTCCTTATGACTAGTTCGCTATAGCTTACCAAAATCTAACAGGCATGGTCGTTCTCTCGTGGTCGTACAGCCGTGGTCATTCTGCCGTGCTCTACATGCCATGGTTGATATGCCGTTGTCGACATACCGTGGTCGAAATGCCATGGTCATTTTGTCGTGATCGAAATTCCATGGTCGTTCTACCGTGATCGAAATGTCGTGGTCGTTCTGCCGTGGTTGACCTGCCGTGGTCAACGTCTGCTGACCGGACCTGCTATCCTGAGTACTCCAGCAACAAAATCACATTGACTAGAACTTTCACAAACGCAAATTTCAAAGAAACCCAAATATCAATTATTCATCATCACTAAATGCCCGACCACCACATGGTCTAACAATCTCTCCCATGACGAGTACATTGACAACACCTCAAAAAATCTTGAATGAGAAAATTCGCGAAAAGAAAGTTTCAAAGCTGCAATTCAATGCACAGACCACAGCAGAAATCTCCCCCAACACAAGAGAGCAATCCTCAACATAAGAGAGCAATTTTAGCCAATTATTCTCCCCAATCTCTCCAAACTCTTCCCCTTTGGCAATGAAATTATCAAAAACTCCAGAGAGAGAATAATTCTAACATGGAGCAATGAGAGTAAACATCCATAAGTTTTGTAGATTATCCAAGTCACTTTGCAATGATTAAGAATTTAACCAAACCATCATTTTGAGTAGAGTTCCCTAGATCATACAAAGTCATATATCATGTAGTACTGTCAAGACTAGTCTTTAGCATGATTAAGCAAATTAGATTAATGACAGGCATCTCAACAATGAACAAACCAATAAGAAAGAGCACAATGAGATATCGCACCAAAAAGTGAAAGCCTAAAAATGAAGCAAACTTTAAGTATAGACAAGCTAGCAATCTCATATAGTAACCTATTACTCTACACTCAATTCTTAAATATGTGGCATGCTTGTAGCATACTTCCTTTTATGATGGCATGCTTGTAGCATAGTTATTTTAAATGGTGGCATGCTTGAAGCATACTTTTTTATTTGTGCACTTTTTGTACTTTTTCTTTTTGTTTAACCATGGCATGCTTGAAGCATACATCTTTTCATTCTTCTCTTTCTCTCTTTTTTATATAACATGTTAATTTGAGCGAACATAAAAAGATTGTAATATGAAACATACGACCCTCATAGCCAAGGTTTAAAAGAACACTCATAATCAAGCTAACCCTTTTAGATGAATATCACAAAGTGCTATCTACAATCAATCCAATCAAGATATTCTGATATGTCATATTTTAGTTCAAGTATAGCACATTGATTATAACCTGTCATGATCACGACTATATAGTATATGAATAGATATGATAAAAAGTGTTGTACTACTCATTTGATTTCAATGACTTATTTGATTTCAATGACTTGAACTTGATGAATTATTTGATAATTATAATAAACAAAGCTTTTGAACCTTTTAAACAGCAAGCTCTCCCTCAAAATGTTCCCAAAGATGCAACACACCCAAAATACTTTGCAAAAGAGCCAAACGAGAAGAATCAAAATAGATTTGAGATAATATCATCAATCTAAAAAAAGAAACTCAACCAGATATAGGACAACATAACTTTTTTCACATGGTCTTCTCAGAAGGCGAAATCTCTTGGAAGCCATCAAAGAAAGTGAAGAACCATGAAGTGTTCTAGTGCATGTTCTCCATCACATGTTCTCCATGTCCTTTGTATGTAGTCACAATCTTCCTTCGCTTGAATGCTTTGGCATTGATGCTGTTGACGATGATTGAGTAGAAGTCTTGGCATGTAATCGAGGAAAGTGAAGTCGATGGAAGCATGCTATGCACCACGCACTACATACTCGTAATGAGAACGAGTCGAAGATAATGCCTAGAAAACAACACCACTGGCGCCGATGAACTTTTCAAGAATAGATTTGATCTTTTATTTCTAAAGCATGTTCTATGGCTACAAGTGCCGTCACGACACCCTTTAAACTCTAGCACCAAAGCTTTCTCCCAAAAACCTTGCGTTAACCCTTAGACTCTCCCTGCTTTTATAGGCTAACGCTCCAAACCGTGTCCTCAACAAGTACAATCACTAAATTATATCCATTCCAAAAATCAAGGGACCTGAAACCCTTCCGAACACGAGTTTTACACAATCTCTAAGACTTTCCAGTTGTGGACTCCATCCACAACTCCTAACTCACCACGTGGTAAAGCCTCAAGAACCGTATCTCCTGTATCTTCATCACACATCATCAATCTCACGTGTCAAAGCCTCCAAGACCACACTCCTGTAGCTTCTCCATGCATCACAGCCTTTGATCTCCACATGCTTAAGCGTAAGCCCAACCACTTCGTGACATCCTTGACTACCTGGACCTCAGATACCCCCATCCTAGTTCTGATCCTCCTCGTCACCGACCATAACTGTCTCTACGCTAACTTGCACATGTAAAGACCAAGAACTTTTCTCTTGGCACAAGTCTTCCTAACTTGACCGTCATTAGTCCACACACGCAAACCACACTCTTAACTGTTCATCAACATGAACCAAATCATCCACGACCACAAATTTCATGCTCTCCAGAAAATCAACTTCTGACCACTCAGTACAACTCGTATGACCTTCATGCACATGCCACTCATACCGTTGGCCCAATGAGAACCCGAAAACCATAAGTACTCGAGAATTATGAGTATCGTAGCACTCCTAGTCTATGACTACTGACCATCAACCAGTCACTACACCATCAACCACCAACCGGTTCTGTAGCACAGACCACCGATCGAGTACTATAGCACCGTCTACCGAGTACCGACCCAGTACTGGATCACCGACTACAGTGTACCAACAGGGTACTAAAGCAACAACTGCTCAGTAAGACCAGTCTGACCGTCATGCACAGACTGGTCAGACCTCACAAGAATTAAAGTACTCGAAGCCTATGAGTACCGACCGTGAAGTCTACGACTACCGATCACAAAGTCTACGACTATCGATCACAAAATCTAAGACAACAAATCGTAAAGCCTACAACTATGACAACAGTCCACGAAGTCTACGATTACGACAACAGACTGCTAAGTCTACTACGACGACAAAGTACTGTAGTTACAACAACCGACTGGTTATTGTAGCTCACGACCGGTTCCCTATATAATACGACAGCTACACTGTAGCATACAACTGGTTCACAGTAGCTTACAGCCGATTCACTGTTGCTTGCAACCGATTGACTGTTGCTTGCAACCGATTCACTATAGCTTACCAATATCTAACAGGCATGGTCGTTCTGCCGCGGTCGTTCTGCCATGCTCAACCTACCGTAGTCGATTTACCGTGGTTGATATGCCGTGGCCGAAATACGGTGATCGAAATGGCGTGGTCATTTTGCCGTGATCGAAGTGCCGTGATGTCGACCAGTTTTGTTATCCAGAGTACTCCAACAATAAAAGCGTATCAACCAGAATTTTCACAAACGCAAATTCTGAAGAAACTCAAATGTTAATTATTTATCATCACTAAATACACAACCACCTATAGTCTAACAAGGAATTTGAGCCAACTTTGGCTCGTACGTGCTACATTAACTAGCTTTCAAATGATGCATTTTTTCAAGGCCTGATCAATAGAAGATTGTAGTAAAAATGTACCGAGTTCAGTTGTATTGATCAAAATTACATATGACTATTTTTGTTTATATACTATATTTCACGAATCACCAGAATTTAAAATTTTAAGTAATAAATTATAAGACACAGTTCAAAAGATTACACCTATGCATAGCGCAGCGTGTGCAGATCCTGATGTACAGCTCTGCAAAGGCGTGCACATCCTGATGAGTGATTTTCTGATGTTTTCGTTTCCGTACGTCATTTTTTTACTTCAGGTTTAGCAGGGATTTAATGTTGTACCAGACACTACTAGCACTTCTGATCTGATTATTTGTAGATTCGCCGTCGATCAAGGTGTGGGCCGGCATGCATGAAACGATTTATAGCACGAGGAAATTGGCAGTGTATTTGTTTAAGCTCTAAAAAGGATCCAAGGTATTCGATTGGAGGTTTATGCATTCAATTATATATGTTCCCATTTAATCTAGCATACGGTTTTCTTTAGAAAAAAATCTAGCATACTGTATTATTGTGTCTGTGTGCATGCATGTAGCCTCGATCGGGTGACTCCTCGAGTTACTGAAAAATACGCAAAATTGCCAAGTATACCAGTGAAAGTATAATTTAACAGTGTGCCTCTCAGCGAGAGTTGAAGATGCTAAGCTCGAAAGTTTCATGCCATCGAGATTTCCAAACTCCAATTTACGATCGATCGATCGATCCACGCCCTTAATCAAACCAACCCCGGCATCCCGCGATTTACAAAAACATGCCACTAGCATTTACAGCCCCGCTTCTCTTACCATTGCTGCTGCTGCTGTTATTACTGTCACTGCCACTGCCACTGCTAACGTTGTTCCTGTTACCGTCATTGTTCTCTTCGCCGCCGCCGGCCGCTCGCCACGCGGACGCCGAGAACAGTGGCCGGCCGTGCCACCCTAGCGTGAGGCACCCCTCGGCCTCCTGGACGCAGTGCCCCTCGCCGGAGAACAGCCCGACCAGCATCCTCGCCTGCCGGAGGGCGCTCGACCCGAGCGGCACGGCGCTCAGCCCCGCGCGCCCCAGCCTGTCCCGCCACCGCGACAGCGGCTCGTGCCGCTCCATGCGGGCGGCGCCCTCACCGCACACGACGTCGCAGATCTCCCTCTGGAGGTACGCCTCGGCCATCGGGTTGCCCGCGCCGCTGGCGCTCGCGGCGTCGAGGGAGTCGAACACCGCGGAGTAGTAGAAGAGCGCCTCGGTGAACCGGTCGAGGAAGCCCGGCTTGTTGTGGTCGGCCTCTTGCTCGACGACTGTGAAGATCTTGGGCTGCACGGAGGCGACACATTCAAGAACGGCGTCGATGGGCGCCTGATCGGCCGGATCGGCGAGGAGGCGGTGGAGCTGGAGCACGGAGTTGACTGCGACAGCCTCGCCGGGCGCGATCTGAAGCATCCACGGGTGGACCTCGTCGAGGCTGTTCGCGGCGACCCCGCGGAAGGAGAAGCGGACGTGGACAGAGCGCGCGACGTCGGAGAGGCGGAGACCGACATCGCGGAGCTCGTCGTGGCCAGGAGAGGAGGGCGGACCAATGCCGGTGATCCGGAGGAACGGCGGCCCGCCGGGGCGGAGGGCGAGGGCCTGGATCAAGGCGGGCCACTGCAGGCCCTGCATGAAGCTGAAGTCGATGACGTGGACGCGGTCGCAGCCATGGAAGGCCTCGAGGATGGCCTGGTTGGCCGTGAAGTGCGCGAACTTGAGGTAGGGGCACGCCTCGTAGAAGTGGTGGAAGAGGAAGGCGTGGTCGGCGGCGTCGGTGGCGGGCGGAGTGACAGGCGACGGGAACAGTCGCCGGGAGAGGGCGGCCGTGAAGTGAACGGCGACGCGGCCGATGCCGGATGCGGTGGAGACGGCCGCGAGAGCCGCGTTAGCGTCGGCCAGGTGCGCGGACGCGAGCGCGTGGTCGCCGGCCTCGACGGCGCCCGCGCAGCTCATGAGGAGGTGGACCAGACGGATGCCGGCGACCTCCTCCTCCTCGCGCCGCATGGCCAGCTCGGCGGCGGCAACAGCCGTGGACGGGAAGGGTGCAGCGAGCTCGGGTAGAGAGGGCGCGTGCATGTCCCCCGCGGCAGCCGCGTAGTACGCCAGGCCGTCGTCGGGTACCACCGTCGGCAGAGGCAGGATTAGCGACGGTAGTAAGCCGACCTCGAGTCCGGAGGGCGCAGCGGGGTCCACGGGCCACTGGAAGGGGAACGTGCCCATGGCCATGCGTTGGAGGGGAAGCGGCGGGAGAAGGGATGGTATGGCGCGCGCGGCGTGTGTGAGTGACGAAGCTTCGGGCTTGGCGGTGGCGGGCGGTGTGTAGATGTAGAGGGAGGGACAGGGAGAGGAGAAGGGATGGTGACAGGGAGAGGAGAAGGGATGGTGGGTTAAGGTCAGTGAGTGACGTCTGGAAAGGTTGGGGTAGCGCGCGCGCGCGTGGACAGGCGGCAGGAGCACGGGGCGGAAGGGGCACGGCCTCGGGAAGGAAGGAAAGGATTCCTGGTGCGCGCCGAGGCGAGGAGAGGAGTCCGCGAGCGCCCCAGGGAAACGGAACCGCCGTGGGGCTGCCCCTGCCGCTCCTTCCTTCTGTCGGCAATTCCTGTTGTCTGTGCGGGATCTCGGAGTTTGGAATCCCCTACGACGTAGTTACAGGAAATTCATGGGGTAGAAACGGGGTTAAAAACACTTGTCCCTTCGTTATATTTGTCCATAGTTCATCCTATATATATATACTAGTTACGTATCTGTACGTTGCAATGAAACTCATTGAATATACAGAGAATCACACTATAGAAAAGAATTACTTTGATCGGTTAGAAAGTGAAGAATAGTGAGAAGTTGAGTGAATAGAGCGGTTGGAGAAGAATAGACATACCACCAACTCCTTTTATAATAGTAAAGATATAGACCAAGTACACACCGAATCAAAAAAATAATTACTGATAAATGACCATGCATATCACTATTAAATGATATATTACAACTATTTAATATCTTTCAAAATATTTAAATAGGAATAGATAGAGAGAAAAATTACGATACTATATGTTTCTAACGGATACTCTTGAGACTATAGATAAATATAGCTAAACGAAGGAAGCATTATAGAAAATTTGTATGGACAAAAAAATACTACTGGATCCATATGAAGTTTTCAACTGGTAGAATAAGAATATGTCGAAGATAAGGGGAGTCACGGACACAGTTCACAAAGATGGTCAGGAGTGATGAGAGATGCATGCATGTTTTGAATTGAAAGCCAAATCAGCTGTTGTTTAGATGAAAGGCAAATATAGTAAGACTGTGAAATGAAATGTGCACAACATGCTTCAAGTTTCTCTCACACCTCTTGTTGTAGGCTTGTAGCCATCCACAAGAATATGTTTATAGGGTAAGTCTACTGGACGATATCATCACAAAAGAAATTCTATTGGATGATAGGTAATTTTCTATGAGGCAAATCAACTATTTGGGGAAGCAAATGGGAGGAAATGATGGCTTATGGAAATTTCATGGTGGTGTGAGAAATTTTTTTTCTCAGTCTACTGGACGATATCATCTCAAAAGAAATTCTATTGGATGATAGGTAATTTTCAATGAGGCAAATCAACTATTTGGGGAAACAAATGGGAGGAAATGATGGCTTATGGAAATTTCATGGTGGTGTGAGAATTTTTTTTCTCAGTCTACTGGACGATATCATCTCAAAAGAAATTCTATTGGATGATAGGTAATTTTCTATGAGGCAAATCAACTATTTGGGGAAACAAATGGGAGGAAATGATGGCTTAAAACTGTAGTGTGGAAATTTCATGGTGGTGTGAGAGTTTTTTTCTCAGTCTACTGGACGATATCATCGCAAAAGAAATTCTATTGGATGATAGGTAATTTTTTATGAGACAAATCAACTATTTGGGGAAGCAAATGGGAGGAAATGATGGCTTAAAACTATAGTATGGAAATTTCATGGTGGTGTGAGATTTTTTTTCTCAAAGCGATGGTAGAAGAACTACGAACTATTCCATTATGAGCTAGGGAAAACAATTAAAAGAAGGTATGGAAAAGCATATACCATGAAAAAAATAAAGGGAACACACAGAAAAATTACAACCATTTCATTTCGGACACCCAGCCCAAGAACAGGATCAAAATTTAAACTACTCTGCGGCTATGACAATTACCTCTGCCTCCCTCTAGGTCCGAATTAATTCATCTCTAATTAAGGCAAGCCACCTCCAATTATTAGAAACATTCAATCCTAAATCAATTCTGCTTTGAATTTTTCATAAGATGCTTGAAGCTTTATTTCTGGTCTTTGTTATATTTATGTGTCTATGCACCAGTTAAGTGGTATATATAGGTTGTTTGAAAGTCAAAGTATCCCTTTCGTCTAGAAAGACCAAAATGTTATAGTCAAGACCGTAAGTGAGCAATTCAACCACTGATCCGCTGGATGACTAGATGGCCCAAAAAAAAGAATATTTTCATGTTTTGTAGGAAAGAAAAATCCCAATACATAGTAATTTCTCCTCCTAATTAATTTTGGTCCACCGCTCTTTTTCGAAAGGAAAGTTCACCACTTAACTATATGCACGCTTACCATTCCAGCACTCAGCAAAAATATAGCATTTCAGAAAACGAAAATAGATAAAACTGCAACACCACGGGCACTACCGAGAGAAATTTCCCTGTTGCTGTAGCAGGCATGGGAGTGCCATCTGCCGTGTGTAACAATCAGCGCTGCTGTTGCTGTCCCCCGCACCGGAAATCACTGAGAAATTGCGTCGTCCCCACGAGAATGCACCCAGATTTGCACACCGCATGGCTTCATGCAGGTGGGCCAGGCATCGGAGAAAAAGGGCGGCCTGAGATTCCGCTAGAAAGGTCCTTTTCGCGTGTGTCGCCGCGGATAGAGTAGCCCTGTTTCCTTTTTCTTTCGTGCTTCGGTCGATTAATGTTACTATATTTCCGACGAAAATATTAATATAAATAATACACGTGCTGATAAGTTTAGAATCTAATTAAATTAAAAGAAACTGAAGTCAAAAACAAAAATGTTTGGCAGTTAATTGGTTTTTTGGGGTTAGTTAGCTTCTTGAGTTGTGGCTTATTATTGGAATGTCTGATACACCCTTTGAGGCTCTCACGACTTGTTTATACAATGATTTATCATTAATATGATTGTTTTTTGAACTTTTTTTCATGAAATTTAAAAACAAGAATGTATATGCACTTGTAAATACAAAATTTCAAATTATTATGAATTAGCCAATCAAAGAAAATGAAATAAAGAGGCAAATATTTTGCAGAAACATCCAGCGGTGCATCATCCATTGCTATTCCTGAGTTACAGGATGCAGTGAAACATCGAACAGAGGTGCACTAAAGATTGAACAGAGGTCAAACATGGAACACGAAGTAAGTGTACATGATGTAATGAATAACATGAAGGAAATACTAGATGTGCACAAATCATTGATCTGTAGCCACAACACTGAGTATTTGCGCAAGTACAAATCATGCACACACCAAGGAGCACCAAAACTGCCACTATTCTTTCCTACGCTCTCATAGAGATCAGGAGAATGCCGCAGCAGCTCAGCTGAAGAGTACCCCATCACACAAGCTCACTTGTCCACCAGTCGACATACATCCTTGGACATTGATCAACGCAAATATTTGAGCTCAAATTTGTTCGGCCACTACACAGCCAACAAGAAGGTAACGTCAGAACCAAATATGACAAGTACAAACTTGTATGTATCGCACCGAAATATTCACAAGTAAAAAATTATTCAATAAGGAGTGAATCACATTGGAAAAATTAGTTTGTGTACCATAATATTGCTTCGCCATTCACCATTACTGATGTTCACTTCAAAAAAATGTGTTTATGAAAACTGCCACATCTAACCCCAGTTCATTCCTACAATCCTACTCCTTGATATTTACTTCAAGTATGCAAATTTTCAGAAATCTAACAAATCTAGTATAAATTTGTAACTTATATTTGCATAATTCCATGATTGCGCTCAGACCTAGGGAATGGGGAGGAGAGTCTGTACCTGGAGGGAGGCAACGGCGGCGGCGGAGGATGGCAGTGGGGGCGAAGGGTGCGAAAGAGGAGGATGACGGTGGCAACGACAAGTGTGGAAGAGTAGAATGGCAGCGGTGTGGTGACCAGGAGGATGGCAGCATTGCGGGGCAGGGAGGATGGTGGCGTTGGGAAATGGGGTCACCAGCGCCTACCGCCACCAACAAGGTGAGACGCGGCACGGCCCAAACCCTAGATCGTGACAGCCATTCGGTTTGGGAGAGGGGAGGAGAAATGAGGAGAGGAACAAAGGACTTCAAGTTTATTTACGATGACATTTGATGGGTAATTTCTTTGAAGTTTAGTGCCAAAGAGTTATTTTCATCCTGCAAGCTCCTCTGAGCTGGTTTATGGCTTATAATTAGCTCTACTTGATTGGACTTCATATTTTAGCTTCTAGCTTCTTAACTTCGTCTTTTTATCCTTTGCATTGTCCGCGATGAGAGAAACTATTTTTCTATTTTTATTTTTTTTAAATTTAATTACGCCAAAAAAAGCTTACGATATATACAATGTAAAAAAAGCTTCAAACAGTGCCAACAATGAAAAAACAAAAAGCTAAAAGCTTAAGCCAACTTGAGCACCAAGCTTTTTCAAAAGACCATTTAGAAAACCATCCATTTATTTAAGCTTTGACTTTTTTTGCTTTTAAGCTGAAGTTTAAACCCAAACAAACATGGCCTTAGTAGGGTACATTGAGACTCACTACTATAGAAAGACTCATTACGGACGGTTCGGAACCGTTATCACAAATGATTTCTGAACCGTCTAAATTTATACGTTAGAGGTGCCGTTTCAAGTAGATCGATATGAAGCCACCCTTCCTACCTAACAATCCATGCCCTATCTTGTGTTCTGCAACACATCTACACGGGAGTGCACCTCTGTGTGAAAGCGCGGGCATGCAGTAAATGAGGTTGCGAACTTGTTCCCAGCCTGATCAATTTTAGGCATGTACAAGTGGTCACAGGTTTTTTTAATTCTAAAATCTATTTTTTTAGTTCTTTTACGGTTACTATTTTTTAAAATATAGTGTCTTTTTAAAAGTGAGATCTATAAATTAATTATAATACATACTATAACAACTTCATTTATATAAGTCAAAACCGTATATGTTACGCAAACACCGCTTACTAAAAAAAACGTGGAGGGCTTTTCTGTGATTCAACTTATGGGCCCACTTAGCAGAATTCGGCTACGCGGGCTCAGGGGCACAGGAGGACGTGTGGGTCGTTAGCCTCGGTGCTCGGTAGCAGTCGTACGTGGTCCTACAAGGCTAAAACAGAAATCGAGCAGGACCCATGAGGCCACGAAACATGCATCGTCGATCGGGTGGTCCTGATGCGTCATTGCACGGCACCCTGTTAACTAGAATTTGCTGAGCGAGAGATGCACAGGTACTTACCCCTGTACCGATCCTCCCATCGGGCTATCGGCATTGCCGAAAGCGTCGCCTCACCTAATTAATCTCTTGTGGATTTGTCATCAGCCGGCACTCATTTCGTACTCAGAGGCACATGATATCAACCAACGAGCTCACCAACCATTTTCCATTTCTTCCCTGCAGGGACACCACGACGTTCAAAATACGGTCACCAAAAACCACTGTCCACTGTAATAGCCGAACTCTACAGTGATATCCAGTGTTGCCACTTGCACAACGAGCACCGTAATTTTTTTTTCCAGCACGAAGAAGGTGAGGCGCCGATCGAACGGTCTTTCTTTCTCATCTTCTACCCGTTTCCTCGTCTAAAAATACTGAGATCGACTGGAATAGCCGGTAGGAAGATGCTCCCGTCTGCGTCAAGTATACATGGTCCCAAAGACTTGTGCAATACGGCCAGAATGGTCCTTATTGGCTCAGTCAGTTGCGACCTGCTTTCTTTAACCCAGGTTGAATTCACCGAGAAGGTACCCGTTTTTTTTCAATCATTGCGCGAGCGAAGTGATTGTAACAACGCTTGGTCTGTAAAAATTTTAGAGTAAATTGCGTTAGATGTACCAATGCTTTCAACCGTAAAGCCTATCTATATTGGCACTTGCAATTTCGCCCGGAACACTGGCCATCAATTTTGACAAAACGGTGAATTGGTGACAATAAAGAGGTACAAAGGTAAAAAGAGAACATTACCTTCTAGACTAAGGAGTTACTTTAGGTACCTAGGATGAAGGATCATTTATCTTTTTTACCCTCAGTTAACCAAAAAAAAGCTAGCATTCCTGGCATGCAACACATTAGGTGTGATTGGAACAAAAAAACAAATATGAACCAGATAGTAATATGCTTTGGACATTCAAACTAGAGACAGAAATGGTTTTCCAACAGTGACAACTTACATTCTTTGCTGTGTAATTTTGTTTAAACTGGAGTACTCCAAAGAACCATATCTTGTTTATTAAGCCTAAACCGAACGTTCGGTCCGGGATCATCTTTCAAATGGTGAATTGGTTGTACTGCAATGGTTTTAATCACCTTTCAGGATTAAAGTGTACAATTTACCAAAAGGACATTTCGATCTCAGCAATGTCGTTGCCTAGCTATTGGCTGCGGTCAATTTGCTTGGATATCACACATCTGCTGTCCTTAAGCAAAGTGTATATGATATCACACATCTGCTGTCCTTAAGCAAAGTGTATCTCTATGGTAAACATGGAGATCGAATAATGCGTGATGTAGATCTGTCTAAGGACTTGCTTATTTCGATTTGAGCTTCTGGCTTATTTTCCACTGTTCGTAAATTTCATCTTTTTCTGATTTTTTTGGTTTTTTTGAACTATTTTGCCAGTTCTTTTTCTCGTATTCATTTGCATTGTCTGTGATGGACTAATCTGTTTTTTCTATTTTATTTTTTTAAATTTAGTTACGCCAAATAAGCCACCATCAATTACAGTGTAATTTTGATCAGCTACAGTACAATTTTAATCATAAATTAGCTTATTTCAATCTAATCGAGCAGCACCTAAAGCAAGCTGATGACACTTAAATTGAATCAGATCAACAGAGCTACGAAACCCCATAGTAGTGGTGGTGGATTTCAACAATCTCCAACCCGAAAATCACATTTCTTCCGGTCACTTTTACTGTCACTCAGAAATAATCGGACGAACAATACGGATGTTGGTCCTAAACCAGACAACGCCATTGGACCGTGTGTTGTTCACGTTTTAATTTCTGGTACGACATAACAGAAAAAACTTAAGAGGTACAGCAGCAAGCACCACGCACTGGTGAATAAACAAGGCTGCGAAAAAGTACGCGTACCAGACGAAGCAGCACGATCAGTACTAATCGGGATATTTTTAACAACTGTTCATTCAGATTTCTTAGTAAAAGCGAAGGTCCTATCAAAGATCGGACGATTAGGTGCCAAGTAGCATCGCGGTGTACAATCCGATTGATTTAGCCACCCATACTTTAATACAACTTTGCTGGCTAAGCAAGGCTCTTCATAGGACATAGGCTGCTTCCAAACACTTTTGGCTTATAATTTATTTTTACTTTTGATTGATTCAAGTCAGAAATTAATTGAAGCATATCGGCTTTTAATTACGATTTATTTTGATTTTTTAGGGCTTTTGATTTTTTGCCTTTTCTTTTTACATTTATTCATTTGCATTTCTGTGATGATATAATATTTTTTTATTTTCTCTTTTGTTCTTTATTTTTTCTCAGAAAAAACTAACAGCCGCTACAGTGCAATTTTAATCATAAGCCAAAAGCCACGGTCAAAACATTAGACTGTAAGCTAGTTGAAGCGGATCATGCTCAGGCTATTGGCTTTTTTACATTGTTGTGGCTGAAAATACACTGTAGCTACTGTTAGCTTTTTTTGTATAATTAAATTTTAAAAAGAAAAATTATATTACCATAGGCAATGCAAATGAATATAGGAATAAACAAAAAACAAAAAAGCCCAAAAAACCAAAAAAAAGGACGAAATTAAGAAGTTAGAAGCAAAAGAGCTCGTTGGAGCGGGGCCCTCACAGCATCAGACGCAGAGAGGTCACTGTTTATGTATAACCATGTTGAGGAATATTACTGATTCATTTGTGTTGTATAATTGATAATCGCGTCGAGTTGAAATATGAATTTGTGAAATTTTGTAAGTTTTTAGTTTTGTTGTTAGGCTAGGGCAGTCTAACTGGTCAGGGGTGGTTGTATGACCAGAAATCTAGTGTGACGGATTTTAGTAGTCGTTGGACCGCTGGTGGGTGGTGCGACCGGTTTTCCATAAAGGTGCTTGCTTGGGTGTGCGAGAGAAAATAAGAGCAATCAGACCGGCCAATGGGTGGTGGTTCGACCAAGGTTGGTCGAGCAGTCAAACTGGCATGGTTGCCACGCTTTGACCAACTCCATTGTTACCGGTGTTTGACCGGATTGACCAACATGGTCCGACTGGTCAGTCAATGGTGGTCAAATCGTTTTTGTCTGAAAAATATCCAAGGCATTTTGGATATTTGTAGAAATTGATCATGGGTTGAGTTTTGAAGTGCCAGGTCAGTGTATGCATAGTGCATGAAGCATGTTTAGACTAACGTGTGTCAAATGGGTTTAGGCTTGTGCGCTTTGAGAAGCGTACATAAGTTTTGTGTGAATATAAAACCTTGGGTGTGTAGCCTTAACAAATTCCTCCGGTTGTGCAAATAAATAGTATCCATTAGGGTTAAATATGGGCTTATGGCTCCATCTATATATGAGTGGGAGGGGTTGGAGAAGACAACAAACCATCCATTCATTTGGGTTTATGAGAGAAATTTTCTTGTGGTGGAAGGTTTGAGTGAGTAGTCTTGTGAGAGCTCTGTCCTCCATTGCGGAGTAGCTGTAAAACCTTCATCTACAAGTTGTAATAGATTAATCTTGTTCATTCTACATGGTGTGTTTTTGCTCTTGTTGACTTTGCACTTGTTTGGGTAGGTGTTTTACCCTCTCTACATTTTTCTTGATCTTGCTAGGTTTCAAGGATATGTAAGTGATGGTGATGTTGCATAAGGATCATATTCCATTTATCTAGGGACCAGCTATAGCAAAATCTTGAAGGTTGTCCATTTTGGTTTGATTTTGAGCTCTTTTAGTGATATTTTGTTCCTAGTATTTTGTCCTCAACTTTTTAGGTGCTCATGTTTGTTGTGATATATGAAAACTCATCTAGAACTATCTTGATCATCTTCATCCCACGAAGAAATCATATCTCAAGTTCTTGAGTTCTGTCTGGTTTTAGTGTAATCTTACTTGTCTTGAGGAAAGGTTACAATTTTAGCCAATATCATTGCAATTCTTGGATGGATTAGGTTCCTGATATCTTAATAAGGTGTGTGCAAAGTTTCAAATCATTTAGAAATGTATTTTAGATTGAACCATTTTTTATTTTGGCTCGAGCTGATTTTCAGTTTTAGAATCAGGAGTGCGGTCCAACAGCCCCTAGGCTTGCGGTCTGACTGGAGTTCGATCAGACCGGCCATCTCCGGTGGTCAAACCAATCCTAAGGAGTTGAACTCCATTTGCTACCACGCTTTTGTGAGTGTTTTATTGGTGAGTAAAACTGATCTTCCTAGTTTCCTATAATTAGTGAAGTGAAAGTTTAGAATACCTTTTAGCAGGTTGAATTTAAAGGCATTATTCACCCCTTCGATTATAATATCGGATCCAACAGTCTCCCAAGTCTTAACCATGTAATCCCCACGATCCCTAAATAGGAAACGGTGATGGATCGATGTGAGTAATCTCTAGGCTTAAGAGTGGGACTAAATACAATTAACAAGAAAAACATCAGGCAACTTAGAAGTTGCTCATTTTAGTTTATTTTTTACTGTTTGGGATTTATTTTGCACTATATCTACTAGTAGTTTTTTTGGTATAATTAAATTTAAAAAATAAAAATAGAGAAACACATGTTAACCCATCATAAATAATACAAAACAATATAAGAAAAAAGATAAAAAACTAAAAATCAGAAGAAAAAAGCAAAATTAAAAATTTTAAAAGCTAAAAGATAAAGCTTAAACAAGCGGAGCCTAATGAGATTACGGGTAAGCTACATAGCTGTGTATTGATGGAGTGGGACAGCTCAAGAATTAGTTCGAGAGTTGGCATCGATCGTACGTATCTCTGCCTGTCTGTCGAGATGTGTACTTGCTGTTGTTCCTGTGACACCTTTAAGCTTTCGGGTAGAGATGTCGATGCAGATTCTCTGGCCTAGATTATTATTAGTGATGCAAAGTCTTGTTGACCACCCTGAAGACCTGTGCAAAATAATCTTTCATGTCCGAGGCGCATATAAAACTGAAACAGGCAATCCATATTCTGTGGCATGAATGCATGCTGCGTTTGTTTCGTAGCTAGTCGTACAGTGCAATGCGCTGCAGCCTATGAAACCTGTCGGGCGTACAAAGCGCTCTTCAGGAAACCATAGCAAGCTTTTCTTCTTTATCAAATTGACTCGGCACGAAAGTATTAGATCGACCCAATTAACCACATGCGTGCGCGCTGCCCATGCATCTCGAGGGGAAAATGGCAAATGCTATGCAGTGAATAATCACCACTTAGCTAAGTGGTAAAAATTAGAACAAGCGAATTCAGACAAGAAAAATGAAAACTGAAAATTCTGACATACCCTCTTCTCCAATGATGGCGGTGAGATCTCCAATGAGAGCTCATCAGAGTTAGGGTTAAGATTCACCAAAGTTAGAGTGAGAGCTCATCGGGACCTCTGACCCTAGAAGAAGACTGGGGCGGTAGAGGACCAACAGTGGGTGGTGGCGGCAACGGGGGCAAGAGGCGATGGTTGCATCACCGGCCGTGGGTCAAAGGAGGGCGGTGGTCTGCAGGGGTGTTGAGAATGACGAGCAATTAGGAGTAGACGGACGAGGATGGCGGAACTAGGGGCAATAACCACCAAAGACAGGGAAGAAGGGCAGGGCGGGAGTGATGGAGGCAAGAGGTGGGGGGTGGAGTAGGTCAGTGCTGGCAACAACGGGGAAGGAGGAGGATGGGGGAAGTGACGCCGGAAAGGAAGAAAGGAGTCGGGGACTCGTCGGTGGTGGCGCTCGCTGGAGACTCGCCGGAGAGGAAGAGGTGGGCCATAGGAAGGAATCGGGATTAGGATATGGTTAGGGAAGAGGAGGGGATACAATTGGTGGGGAATGGTTCTTAAGAGGACAAGGTTGGGGAGGTGTTCATCAGTTAGCTAATTGGTGAATATTAATCCTATAAAAAAGCCTAAAAATTGCATCGTGCTCGCTGGTCAAGTTCAATACGTCTTGGTCTGCAGCTGCCATCGATCCTTTAGAGCGATCACGTTACTGCAGCAAGCAGCAGGTCACGACTCACGAGAGTATATGCTTCTGCAGGTAGTAACTGTAGTCATCACAGGACAGTACGTCCACTATAGACATGGTGCTCCAGACTGAGAACGATCGGGTATCTTTCAGTCATGCCGAGGCAAAGCTCGCATGCAGTGCAGCCTTGCCCAGATGCTTTCTGGCTGACCAGGTCAGTACGTTTCACCATTTGACCGAGGTATTACAACTTACAAGGAGATATCTCATTTGTCCACGGGCAGCGAAACCAGCTATTCCAAGATAGATACGATCGATACGACACACTCTCCTCGATGTTCATTGAATCGAACCATGCCCAAGCGCGTCGGGTACATAATCTCTGCAACTAACACTATTTTTGATAAGCCTTGCTTCGGTATCGGCTCCAGCAGTTAACCATTGGCCGGGTTTCATACTCGCATCTGCCAGGTGCCAGCATGTGACAGTATTGACCTATTGTAGAAGGCAAAAGAAAAAGAAAAAGAAAAAGAAAAAGAAAAAGAAAAAGCTGTGGTCGCTTAACTCGATGATATACTACCATCGGTACGCCAGAGTCCACAGACTCAGCGGGCCAGCGCGCTCCGCTCGGTGCAAACCACCGCACATTCACATGCGTCACTGCCGTCACATGCATGCGTGCCGTCAAAAGCCTCGCGTGCAGGCCCTGGCCAGTAGCCGGTACACCCCCGCGCTCAGCATGCCTGCCGCATGCAGCGTCCAGGGCAGAAGCGCGCCCAGAATCGAGCATCTCATCGAGCTGAAACAAACGGCGCGCGCATGCATGCATGCGCACCGAAACGGCCGTGCCGCCTCGGATATCCGGGCCTTTCCGTGCCCGCAGAGGAGGGAGGTGCGCGCCGAGCCCGAGCGGCCGAGGGTGGGGCACGGGCTGTACGTGGCCACGGACGCAATACCCCTCGGGCGCTTCGTGCCGTGCGACGAGGCAGAGGGGCTCCACTTCTGTAGCCACCCAAGTAGTACCAAACAAACTGGTTAATGCTGCGCAGCCTGCGCCCCGCCTGAGTTGGAGGTCGAGGAGGTGGGCCTGGGCTAAGCGGCGAGCTAGCCAGCTGAAACGGAGGCTAACGAGACCGAACACATGGGGCACACCACTGCACCCGTTCTAGCCTCTCTCTCTCTCTCTCTCTCTCTCTCTCTCTCTCTCTCTCTCTCTCTCTCTCTCTCTCTCTCTCTCTCTCTCCCATCTTGTTTTACAACCACCAGCTGCCCGGTTGCTTGATGCAGCTGCAGCTCAGTACGAGATAGACAAACAAAGTTCACACAATCACACAGCTTATGTGGACACGGATCCTCATGCAACGTCTTACGCGCAGGCCATAGGCAGTACGCCACCACGCTTGGCATGCCGCATGCAACGTCTGCACTGCATCCGGACGGCACGAGCGCACTAGAAACGAGCACTTCACCGAACCGACACGCGCGCGCATGCGTGCACACCGCGCCCATCTCCGTCCCGTCCCACACACGGCGCTCCGAATCTCCCGTGCGCCACCTCCAAACCCGGACAAGCCATGCCCGCTGGGACGGGATCACGGGAACAAGAGGAGGTACATGCCTGAGTATAAGTGAATTGCCTATATTTTATCATCGGTTTAAACTTTTGGATAAATTAGTTAATGCATGTAACTCAATATGGTATTAGAGTCAAAAAATCTTAAGTTCAAGACTCAGTTGGCGTAAATAAAAAATAATTACAGCCACATGAGGAGGAGTATTGAAATATACATGAATTATCTGTTTTTCATCATCAATTTAAATTTTTAGTTAAATTGACACGTGCATAAAACTCAATAGTGCCGAGCGGCGGTCGGTTGTACATGGCAATGGCTCACAGACACTAGGCCTGTTTGGTTGGTGATGCGGCCCCCTAGGGTGCTTCGTGCCGCGCGAAGGGCCCCACGGACTTGCCGGAATTTCCGCTTGCTAATCGGCTGGCTAGACTGGGTCCAATCCACACCAGGCTGATGAGGTAGGTCATGGCACGTCGTCGAGCTAGGCCGTTAGCTAAACAAGCCTTACCGGACCCTAAACACCAGAGAGATGAGCCAATCCGCCAAGCCAGGGCCACTTCCGCTTACATATGCTCTACGTTTCAATTTCAAAAGAAGACAACTAATATGTGTAACACCCCCATTTCTGGGAGTATTATAAAACCCTCGCAACTGCCCAGGATTATTCAGTTGCGAGTACATCCATCGAGTGTATAACTTTGCCAACACATGCTTAAGATAAAGATCAACTTTATTACAATATAAAGGCATAAAATCCAGGTGTTGTGGTTACTGACCAAACAGAGAGAGAGAGATGGTAGTGGAGAGGTGGGAGTGTTCTGCCTCACCCTCCCCCTCATCCTGATATATATATTCACATGGAGTATGCTTTTACAGTTATGCCCTTACATCCGTACATCCCCATTAGGGGCACTTATGTCATTACACATGTTACTCTGGTTCTTATAACCTCCTAACAGGCCTGCTGGGCTTAGGTGGGGGCCACCCCTACAACAGGAGCCTCTCATGGTGAAGGGCTTCACAGGGCCGAAGCCATGTCGCCGAGTCCTTTGGCCCCCTCCGTCCCCTGCGGCCTGTGAATTTCTCCAAGCTTGTGGTTGGGGAGCCCGAGGTCTGGGATGGAAGGTGCCTAGTTGAAGTAGACGCGCGCGCGCTCCGTCCCCTACCCTTCGAACGGGTGGCAGCGGAGGCTGGCGCCTAGCTCGAAGTAGACGCGCGCGCACTCCGTCCCCTACCCTTCGAACGGGTGGTAGCGGAGGCTGGCGCCTAGTTCGAAGTAGATACGCGCGCTTGCTGGAGCCGGAGGCGGAATTGGAGTTTGTCCCTTTCGGTCCGGTAGAGCGCCTTTAATGGCGGCTGGGACCGTACCGACGCCTAGCCTGCCAAAAGGCGGGTTGCTGCGTCGTGCCGTGTCCGTTCACGTGGTTAGGGCACGCGGCGGTTTGTAACTGGAGCGCCACGGTGGGTCAGGGATTGCGTGATCATGACCGCTTGCGTTGACGGTCCTTGGTTCTGCGGTCGCGTGTGGCGTGTATCGCCACGACGCCTCGTCTTTAGGTTACGGGGAATCGTGCGGGGTGGACCTTCGCACCGCTGCGGTTGCATCCGGCATGCGGATCGTTGCGACGCTTCGGTAGCGGCGGCATGGGCGAGGTGGCTTGAAATAGCCCCCCCGTAACAGCATCCCCGCACCTTTACGCCCTCTTTCCTGTCTGCTCCGCCTTCTACACTTTCGCGATATTTTCACCGCTTCAATCTCTTTGTGGGAAGCGATGGCCTCCGGTAGTAAGCGCGGCCAGGCGGTTGGTGGCTCTGGCATTCGCCGGCGACCGTCGCCGCTGGTGGTAAAGTACTCGCTGAGCGAGCACGACCCGGCGGCGGCAGACAAGTGGTGGCTGGCGACGGAAAAGGAAGGCTCGTTCTCCGGCGAGTTGGGCCCTTCGCTTGTGACCGAGAAGGCCATCCAGCGACTGCTGCGCGAGGGGAAGCTTTCCGATCGCCAGGCGGTACGACTGCCCGCCCCCGACGAGACCGAGCCGCACCCCGAGCCGTCCAAGGCGATCGTTTTCGTCGCCTTCTTGGATGCAGGGCTCCGTATCCCGGCGGCGGCTATTGTGGGTGACGTGCTACGGACCTTCGGGCTGGAACTGGCGCAGCTGACTCCAAACGCCGTGGCCCGGCTTGCCGTATACAGTTGGGCTTTGCGTTCGGGAGCGTGCTGGCCCAGCTCTCCTTTGTTTGCCTATCTGCACGAGGCACGGTGCCAGCCCAAAGACCGGAAAGGCGGGACACTGTCGAACTTTGGCAGTGTTAGCTTCCTTCTCCGGCCGTCCTGCACCAAGCTTTTCCCCGCGAATTCGACTCGCGGGAAGTGGGAGTCCCAGTGGATGAAGCGGTGGTTCTATCACCATGTAGAGAGCGGGAGAGGCCTCGAGTGTACGGGGCGGCCGATCGCGTACAAGACTTCGCCCGGCCGGACACTGGACGACGAAGACAGGCGACTGGCCCGACGACTCGTGGGCTTGGCGGCCCGCTTCAATATGCGCGACCTCGCCGAAGAGTTCGTGATGTACGGCGTGGCGCCGCTTGCGAGCGGCTGGCGCCTTGCCGTTGAGAGTCGTCGAGACGACAACGTTGAGCCGTCGATCTGCGTACTTCCGGCGCCCCCCAACCCTTGTAAGTGCCGACCGCCTCGCTCCTTTTGTCCGCGCGTAGCGTGTTACGTATTCACCCCCCTTTTTCTTCTACTTTAATTTAGAGATTTGCTTGGATGACGCGGAGCGACTCGTGCGCGTGTTCCTCGGGCCGTATACCGGCAGGGAACACGAGCAGCGCTCGTCCGCAACTGCGTCGGCGGGGCTGGGGCGGATAAATCGTGTGTGCGAGGTCTTGGGCCTTGCCGTGCCGGACCGCCCTTGTCCGTCTTCGCAACCTCAAGACGCCGGTGCTGCGAAGACGAAGGCGCCGTCTCGCAAAACGGGCCGAGGCGGAGCGTCTGTCGTTCTTGGCATCGCAGCCGCGCCTGCTGCTGCCCCCGGCGCGGCCGACGCGGAGTCGGATTCGGCGAGATATGCCGACTCAGGCTTGGAGGCTGGGGACGCCGGGGGCGAAGTGTCCTCCGGGGGCGTCCCGGACGACGGGCTCACGACAGCCCGCCAGAGGGAGGAAGTCTCGCATCCCCTTGCGGTTGTCGAGATGGGACCCGAGCCGGCCGACAGTGTTGAAGTGGGGCGCCCGGTTGTGGCGGCTACGACGTCGGAGGTGCAACCTTCGGTGACGACCGTCTCGACGCCGGAGACGCAGCCTTCGGCCATGGCCGCCGCGATGCCGGAGAGGCAATCTTCGGTCGTGGTCACCACGACGCCGGAGGCGTAGCCTCCGGCCTCCTCTTTGGGGGCGTGTGGGGCTAGGCTTCTGCCTATGGCGGCGGTCGGAGCTGAGCCGTCGCCCGTAGAGGTTGCCGCCGAGGGGCTTTTGCCCCCGGGTGTTGCAGCCACGGGGCCTGTTCCCCTAGTGGTTGCTGAGATGGGGGCGCTGCCCCCCATTCTGGCCAAACGGCCATGCCTGTGGCCGTGGCTCCACCAAACGTCGAGGGGGTTCACTATGGTGACGGGCGTCGGGAGTTTGTGGGACTCCGACACCCATGCCGAGGTCCCAACGAAGCGTGTTCCTCCTACGCCTCGGACCATGCCGTCCACCTTGCCGGAGCGATCTGCGGCTACGGTAAACGCGGAAGCCTCTGTTCTTTGTGGAACCGTACCTCCGGAAGGGGCTTGCGCCACTGTTCCCGTTCCTGGGACTAGGGGGGAAGGCTCCCAAACTCCGCCGGCTGCCACCGAGGGTAAATTGGCATGGGTTATCCTGGAACGTTTTTGTTGCTCCTTGTGGTGTGCTCACACGCACTTTTGCCTGCAGCGTCGCTTATCCCGGAGGAGGAGCCTTTGCCGGAACGCGAGGGTTCCGGCGCTGTTGGCACCAGCGTTCCGCGCTTCGGCCCCGCGGACTTCGTCCCCCCGTCGGAGACGCTGAGGGCATGGCATGGCATTGTGGATGACGCGGCCGCCAGCGTCAGGCAGCAGGCGCTACCCACGTACGGGGTGGACCGTCTGAGGGACGGCTTCGAGATGTCGGGGGTGCGGGTAAGTACGTAGTTATATGATAACACCCGACCATGCTGCGCTTGCTGAATCGCTTTTTACCCTACAAACCCTGGTGCTGGGGCAGGCCCTGCAGACGGCTTATGTTCATGCGCAAAGGGCGCTGGAAGATAGGCTGCAGGCCGCCGAGGAGCAATTGCACGAGGCCGCTGGGGTTTGGTCCGCCCAGGATGCCCGAATCCGCCTGCTTGAGGCGGAGTGCGCCGAGGCGAAGGCACACGCCGAGGGGGCTGCCGCGTCGGCGCGGGAGTCGGCCACCGAGGCGGCGCGGATAAAGTTCGCGGCGGAGCGGGACGACCTTCTGCAGCAAGTTGCCTTGCTGGAGAAGGAAAAGGGCGAGCTTGCCTCGACTCTAGCAGAGCGCAACCAGGCGCTTGGCGAGGCTTCGGTCATTGCGTGGGATGCCCTGCAAATGCTGGAAGTCCACCTCCAAAGACTTGTGGGTGCGGTGCCGGATCACGCCTTCGGCCCGGAGGAGTTGCTGCGGGCCCTTCGTTGGATCCATGATGCCGCCGACGTTGCGCGCGGGGCTGCGACGAACTTTGGCGACCACTGTGCCTATGTGGCTGCGTGCCTGGTGTGCGCCCTCCTTCGGCACCGTGGTTGCACGCACATCGCTGGGCTGGAGAACCCTCAGCTGGAGATGCCCGGTGGGGCCGGAGTGATGTCCGGTGAAATCCGTGCCGCTCGCCACCCCGTCAAATTCTTCTACGAGCGGATCTGGGACTACGTCGGGATAGCCGCCGCGCAGGTCGAGCTTCGGAAGTCCCTTCATGGGGAGGGGAGCCTCGGCCAATTTCTAGACGAAGTCCCGCGGCGCGACGAGGGTGGCGCCGAGGCCTCCGGAGATGCCAAAGGCTCATAGGTGCGGCGCCAACGTGGCTAGGTGTGGGTGTGCGTTGTAACGTCTGCCCCTTAATTGAATGAATAAAGTGCGTGCTTGCTTCACGAACTGATTACTTGCCTTCATCCCGGGCAGCTTCCTTGCTGGGGGCGACTGCTCGCGTCTGGCCTTGCGACCCGGCGGCGCCTTCGACGCTGGCAAAGGGCCGAGGAGTCGTTGAACTTTTGGGCAGGCCGACCTTCTTCGAGTGAGGCCCCAGCTTTAGCGCGTGTTGAGGACGAGCCCGCGGGATAGCGGCTTAGAACGACAAGGATGTTGCCGGACCTTTGTACTTGTGTGATTTTTCCGGTATGTAGATTTTCTGGCATTTTAGGATATGCGCTGTGTGTTGATGCCACTTCGGGTTCACCGGTACGCCACATGCCGCGCGGGGACGGGATCTCCACGCTCGACGCGCACCGTTGGCGAAGTAGTTGCGCAAGGGTTCCTTAGAACGGCGCTTGTGGGGGCAGTCCTTGACGCCTCACCTTTTTACAGTCCGTAGACGGGCGGGCGCGGAGGCGGACCTCGACGCTTCGCCTTTTATAGTCCGTAGACTGGCGGGTGCGGAGGCGGACCTCGACGCTTCGCCTTTTATAGTCCGTAGACTGGCGGGTGCAGAGGCGGACCTCGGCACTTCGCCTTTTTATAGTCCGTAGACTGGCGGGTGCGGAGGCGGACCTCGGCACTTCGCCTTTTTATAGTCCGTAGACTGGCGGGTGCGGAGGCGGACCTCGGCACTTCGCCTTTTTATAGTCCGTAGACTGGCGGGTGCGGAGGCGGACCTCGGCACTTCGCCTTTTTATAGTCCGTAGACTGGCACGGACGAGGGTGGAAGTGCGCGCATGTTCTGTTCCTCTTGCTCCTCATGGCGGGGGTAGCCTCTGGCGTGCTGTGTCTTCGGCAACGCGCGCTGCGCTCACCTCCCGCAGTACGCGAGGGTGAGCCTCGCTCCGCTGCGATTAATATTCGTGTCCTCCGCCCGCGTTGCGAAACGCGTGGGGGGCCTCCGTAGTTTTATTTATACTCCGCAGAGTGCGTGGGGTCAACATCCACGTCCTATTTATACTCCGCAGAGTATGCACAGGGACGAGGTCCCTGGCATGCGCGGAGTTCGCGTCTTGTTTAGACTCCGTAGAGTGCGTAGGGAGAACATCCGCGTCTTATTTATACTTCGTAGAGTGCGTGCGAGGGCGTCCCCTCACACGTCTTTTGTTTATACTCAGGCCCGTCACCCTTGGCTAGGGCGAGTGCACACGCGGACGTGCGACTTCGATTTATACTCAGTCCCGTACCCCTGGCTACGGCGAGTGCACACGCGAACGTGCGTCTTTGTTTATACTCAAGCCCGTCACCTTTGGCTACGGCGAGTGCACACGCGAACGTGCGACTTCGATTTATACTCAGTCCCGTACCCCTGGCTACGGCGAGTGCACACACGAACGTGCGTCTTTGTTTATACTCAGGCCCGTCACCTTTGGCTACGGCGAGTGCACACGCGAACGTGCGACTTCGATTTATACTCAGTCCCGTACACCTGGCTACGGCGAGTGCACACGCGAACGTGCGTCTTTGTTTATACTCAGGCCCGTCACCTTTGGCTACGGCGAGTGCACACGCGAACGTGCGACTTCGATTTATACTCAGTCCCGTACCCCTGGCTACGGCGAGTGCACACGCGAACGTGCGTCTTTGTTTATACTCAGGCCCGTCACCTTTGGCTACGGCGAGTGCACACGCGAACGTGCGACTTTGATTTATACTCAGTCCCGTACCCCTGGCTACGGTGAGTGCACACGCGAACGTGCATCTTTGTTTATACTCAGGCCCGTCACCTTTGGCTACGGCGAGTGCACACGCGAACGTGCGACTTCGATTTATACTCAGTCCCGTACCCCTGGCTACGGCGAGTGCACACGCGAACGTGCATCTTTGTTTATACTCAGGCCCGTCACCTTTGGCTACGGCGAGTGCACACGCGAACGTGCGACTTCGATTTATACTCAGTCCCGTACCCCTGGCTACGGCGAGTGCACACGCGAACGTGCGTCTTTTGCGCGTGATGAAGAAAGATTGGCGACAAACGGCGATCTTCATTACATCCCCGTTTGCGCGGGTAAGCAATTACAAGGGGTGGATATACTAACCGTTTGTCCTTGGTGCGGCCGAAGCCTCTAGTCGCTAGACACCTGCAGGGCCCGCCAAGGCGCCTCTGAACGGCCCCGCGGACCCCCGCGCTGTGACGCCAGCTCTAAGAGCGCCGTTGGGCTTCGCAACGCGGATACCTGGTACCTGGCTCGATGCGCCGGGCCATATTCTGGTCGCCTCGGACGGTGATGATGGTCCGGGGACCCGGGATCTTCATGCATAGATAGCTGTGATGTGGTATCGCGCCGAAGGAGTTGAGGATTGGGCGCCCTAGTATGGCATTGTAGGGGTACGGAAGGTCGACCACGTCGAAGGTGGCATCTTCGGCCCGCACATTGTCATCTTGGCCGAACGAGACTTGAAGACCTATTTGGCCCAGCGCCCGCAAGGGCTGTCCCCCGAAGCCCTGCAGTGGGATTCCCGAGGGCCCTAGGCGGCTTCGAGGGATCCCCATCTGGTCGAAGGCTGCCGCAAACAATACATTCGCAGAGGTACCACCGTCCACCAAGGCACGCCCCACGTCGCATCCCGCGATAGTGACCCGGATGACCAGGGGGTCCTGATGAGGGAAGTCCACGCCTTAGGCGTCGTCGGGTGTGAATGTAACTTCCTGCTGCGCCCAGTACGGCGGTGCTTACGCTGGGTATGCCGCCACGTGATGTAGTCTTCGCGCATAGGCCTTCTGCTGCCGTGCTGAGGCGAATTCCAGTGCAGAGCCTCCGGATATGACGTTAATGACCCTGCGGTGGGTTGCCTCCGGGGCCTGCAGCGACAGGAGGCCCTCCCGAGGCTGCTGTACGTGAGCTTGGATCCGTAGGGGGCCTTCCTGAGGCTGCATCCCTTGCACCTGTACCTGCGTGGGGGCCTCGTACGGGAACTGGACGTGGGCCACCGTAGGTAGACGCGTCTCCGGGTTCCTGTCCCTAGCGGCGCTTTGGCGGAGCGCCGTGATGGAGACACACGAGCGTGTGTCGTGGGTGCCTCGGCCGTGGACTTCGCACCACAGTCCCTGGTGCTGGTCGTCGTAATCTCCACGGCTTTTATCATCGCGGCCGCGGCCACGGCCGCGTCCTCGACATCGGCGCCCCCGACCGCCACGACCAGCGAAAGCGCTTTCTTCGGAAGCGCCTTCGATGTCGAGGACGAACCGGCCTCGGCGCGACTTCTGCTGGTCGCGCTTAGGCCCATTGGATGGCTCCTTGTGCGGGGCTTCCCCGCGTTCGGGCGCGTCTTTAGACGACTCCGGCTTGCTTTGCCCCTCGAGGGGCCATCCTGTGATGGATCTTCGGTTTTTGTCGAGCCACCGACCTAGTTGGCGTCGGAGTTATCTCCTCGCCTTCGGCGAGCGCCTTCTTCCGCCCTGGCGTACTCCTCCATTTTGTCGAAGAGCTTCGCCACCGTCTTGATCGGCTTTCGCGCATTGTACTCGGCCATCGGGCCCGGACGAAGGCCCTGTATGGCTGCATTAACGACGGTGGTTTCATTAACGTCTTTCACTTGGCATCGAATCTTGGCGAAGCGCTTGAAGTAGTCCTGGAGCTTCTCCGAGGGCTTTTGCTTCACAGCGAAGAGTTGGTCCGCGTCGACTCGCTCGACATAGTTTCCCTGGAAGTTGTTGTGAAGGCGGTCGCGGAGCTGCTCCCACGCGTAAATGGAGCCCGGCTCTATGGTGAAAAACCAAGAGAGCGCCACTCATTGCAACGCGAGGGGGAGTCCCTTCACCTTCGTGGTGTCGTCTCCGCCCGCGGCCTCGATCGCGGTTTCGTACACGCGCACGAACTCGCGGGGATCCGTGTCGCCTTTGTACGGGTCGATGACGCTAGGGAACTTGAAGTCTTCGGGCCACGCCGCCTGCTGCAGCCCCGCCGAAAGCGGGGACTCCGGATCTACGCGTCGCAGCGGCATGCGGCTAGACGTGGGGGCTTCGCGGCTGTCCGCCTTCTCCGGCGTGGGCTCGGGCGCGATTACTGGCGCGGCCTGCTGGCTTCGAGCCTCTTGTATATCTCGGACGGCTCCGCGAAGGTCCCCTAGCTCCCGCTGGAACGCGTTGAGGGCTGCTAGTAGGGCGTTTTCCACCACAGGTGCTGTCGGGGCCGCCGGAACACCCAGCGGACGGGTCGGTGCAGGGACCATCGCCTCACGATCTCCGGATCCGCCGGATGCTTCGTTGCGGCTACCCCCGGCCGTCTGATCCGCGCTGCCGGCGAGGCTGGCGAGGGCTGTCGTTGCAGTGCCAGCGACGGGGTTGGATGTCGTTGTAGCGGCGCTGGCGGGGTCGGTCGTTGTAGTGCCAGCGACGGGGTTGGATGTCGTTGTAGCGGCGCTGGCGAGGTCGGTCGTTGTAGTGCCAGCGACGGGGTTGGATGTCATTGTAGCGGCACTGGCGGGGTCGGTTGTTGTAGCGCGAGCGTCGACGCCCGCGACCACTGCGCCTACGCCGCCGCCAGCTCCTTCGGCGGCCGATGCCGAAGCCCTGGTATTCACGCGCCGCTCCGACCCAGCCGTCTTCTTTCCATTCGCCGCCGCTGATGAAGCTTTTTTCGGTGCCATCCTTCTTCGGTCTTCAGGCTTGTCCTTGTCCTCCCCACGGACGGCGCCAACTATTGTGGTTACTAACCAAACAGAGAGAGAGATGGTAGTGGAGAGGTGGGAGTGTTCTGCCTCACCCTCCCCCTCATCCTGATATATATATTCACATGGAGTATGCTTTTACAGTTATGCCCTTACATCCGTACATCCCCATTAGGGGCACTTATGTCATTACACATGTTACTCTGGTTCTTATAACCTCCTAACAGGCCTGCTGGGCTTAGGTGGGGGCCACCCCTACAACACCAGGTTTTACAGAAGGGCAAGCGGCCCTTAGATACCTTACAAACAAAAGAACGCCACATGCACGCCTGAGCGGAGGACGGCCCTAATTTCACGTATCCTCGACCTTGTAGAGATCCACCTCTTCGCCTTCGTCTGCCTCCTCATTATAGGCTTATTTTTGTTAATGTTTTTAGCAAGCATGAATACAACAACCGTACTCAACAAGCCACACGGAGCTTAACAATAACTACATGCAAGGTATAACAATTAAAGGGAAACAGGTCTATTATTTTATGTGGATGCAGTTTTAGTTGGAAACCAGTTAAAACTGAAAGAGATACTTTATTAATAAAAGAGGGTTTCAAACTTGATTACCAACTTTCCATGTTACCAAACCATTCTCAAATCTATTTATGCCTTGTTGTTGGAATCACCCATTAAACATAGCTCCATTTACCGGAAGCACGGCGTATTCGAATACAATTAATCATGACTCTGCAGAGCTGCCCTGCTTTACCCACAAGATTCCTTAACTCCCGCTAAAGAGTAAAGGAAACAAGGATGTTCGCTGCTCAATTCTTTATATAGCCTCTACCTAGTAGGTTTCCTCGACAAGCCCAGGCCTCAACCTCTGACTCATCTCAGCCTACTATTGTGTGGACATCTGATAATCAAATCAATAACAAAAACAACAACGGCGCCAACTTCCATACGGCCCTTCTCAACTCCCTTCCGTATGGACTCACACTTTGCCTTCGCCTTGCGTTTGTAGAGGTTCAATCGAATTCGAGCAGCTACTAGACCAGGTGTGACGTATCAACACTTGTGGTTGGGCGATCACTATGTTCTTTATTCAGCATAAGGGTCTAGTCCTTACATTTTTACCAGTGGCAAATTCCCTTCTACAAATCTGTTCAGTGCTTTAACACTCCCATTGATCTGTAACATTTGCTTTCACCCTAGGTCACGGGATCCAACGATCCTCGCTTACCCTAGAACCACTTTCCCAAACATATACCAAATCTTTTAGTAACAGCAGATGATGATTCTCTAAGCTATCATATTCACATTATTACTATACTTAATATTACTATGTTTTGTCAAGGTGAATATGGCCATCAAATTAGACTGGGCTTTTTCGGGTGGTAGGACATAACTAGTATCATGTCATTCTAAGCATTTATTGTAAATAAAATATCAGTGCGCAAATAACGTAATGAAAATACTAATAAATAAATAGCGGAAATGTAGGTTCAACATGATCAAAGTATGTGTGACTTGCCTTGCGGGTTTACGATTTCGATTAACTTGTATTCTTCGGCGGGCTGGGCCTGGACTTGAGCTTCTCCCTCCTGCTCCTGCGAATCCTCGACTTCGGAAGCTAACGTAAGACAATTAAAATAAATTAATTCCATGCCCGAAAGAATGAGCTAGGAATAAAGAAATGAAATAAAGAAATAAAATCCGATAAAATTCAAATAAATTGGGATTTAGGCTTATAGGAGGGTCATATGGAGAAATGGGCCTTGGATTTGGGTTGGTGGCTCGAGACGAATCCGGGGAGTATAAACTTGTATTTTGGGCTTTGGGTCGGGTTACTGTTCATCGGTTCCGGTTGCACTGTTCATTGGGTTCGAGTCGGACTCGGCGAACTAACTCAGCTCAACCGAATCAGCCTGGCTCGGGTCGATTGGAACGGAATTCAACTAGAAGTGAGTTCACCTGTTGATTAATCTTTTTAGCTCGTGTTTGTGCAATCGGTCCAATCGAGATGTTCTCATGATCTTGTACACTTGAAGTGATGAATGATGCACTAGTATCGAAGAAATTTTCTAAACGCATGTTTGCTTTAGTCTTGTACATATCGAGTATGGGCCTGCATATAATTAAATAAAATAGTAGTAGCTCCGTATCTCCAAATGTTATAATTAAAGACCCAATAAAGTTAGCGTTCACCTGATAATATTTAATATGGCTCAATAATTCCTTCCAATTAAATAATATATTAAACCGAGAAACGCTAAACATGTCTATATCCACATCATCCTCCCCTTCTTCAAGAAAAGCTGCCCTCGGCTTTTCATAGTCTGAAATTGTACTAAACAAAGAATACCACGTATATGCATGGTATTTGTATCTATCGTTCACACTTTTCCTGTTTAGCACATCATGTACATCTGAAGGTGTAGTAAATAAAAAGAATAACACGTATGCATGGTATATATATGAAGCAATTATTATGTCATTCTTATTATTTTGCGCATACCATTTAGTACAATAGTTATCATAAGATGTATGCATTGCAATACTGTCATTCATATCATTCTCCCTCCCATGAGAAAAAGTTATCCTCGACTTTTCTAAGGACATAGACAAGATATCAAAATACAAAACCCGATCAAGTTGTTCAAATATGGGGGAGAAAATTTTTAGTGCCTTCCGTGCTTCAACTGCGCTATTCTGATTGTCTGTACATGATTGTACAACAAAGAATGAACAAGTAGGCTTAAGAAATCTTTCTAAACAGCAAGCACTAAGATTTGAACTCATCTAAGTGTGATCATGACATGACACAAAAGGTTGTTTATCCAAAACATGCAATTTTAATTCAGCAAGCTTATCACATATAATGCATATTCGATAAAATAAAACTTGTTGTCTACACCATAATCTCCAATCAAATTGAACTTATATGTAAGCATAGGTACTAACTAGTGATTGTAAACATGAAATTTCAGTAACATTCTCAATCACACTAGATAGTTCAACAGGTTCATCAAACATTATATAGTATAAAGAATCACTAGGAGATATTCAAGTAAGACCTTTCTTATGAGTAATCAATTTCACATTATGTAAATTAAGCATATCAAATTCAAAATGTGCAATTTCCATTTGCACACATGAGTTCTCACAATTACTCACCGTTTCACAATTAAATTCAGCATCAATATTGTTACCTTTATCCTCCTCCTCATATGATGTTGGTGCCGTAGGTAAAAAATCATTATCATGTATCCACGGGGTAGCAAGCACTTCTTTTCCACTCGTGGTTATCTCCTCATCTTTTGTTTTCAACGGTGCCGGTTGTTGAACATGTAACTCCTTGTCTTTAATGTCAACCTGCACAATGTAAGAAACAACACTAGAAGTAGTTATTAATATTTTAGTTTCAGAATCAACTTTACTTTGTCTATCATCTGCTTCTCTCTTTTCTTTTTGTGTATATCTCTCACTCTCAATTTGGATGCTTTCAACCTCATATGTGGTGGAATCACACAACTCACTCTTTTTATCACTCTCACTCAATTTGGCTATGTGGATCTCATTCTTACATGGGTTTGAAGCACATCATATACATCTGAAGGTGTAGTAAATAAAACAATAACACATATGCATGGTATATATATGAAGCAATTATTGTGTCATTCTTATTATTTTGCGCATACCATTTAGTACAACAATTATCAAAAGATATATGCATTGCAATACTATCATTCATATCAAAGAGGGCGGTGGCGCGGCTGGGAAGTGGGAAGGGAAGCAAGCAGTGGCAGTGGTACGTAGCCTGGGAAGTGAGAAGAAAGGAGGATGCATCCCCAGTGGTGCAAGCCACATGTCAGCATTGGCCCGACTTATGCGCGCCATGACCTCGAACCGCATAGTAGATCCCATCATATCCCATGACACCTCAAAACCCTAAGATTGCGAGGAGGTAGAGCAATGGTACCAGCAATGATGTATCCGATGTTAGGGTTATAGGGGAATTGGGGTCGGATCTAAGAATGAAAGGAGCCGTCTGGTGGCCTCCGTCCTCACTAGCCTCCACTCCGCTCCACCCCTTCCCTCCTCGGATGTGATAACTAGTAGCGCAACGGCATCTGTGAGTGTGTTTCAAGCCTTGTTTGCCTCCTTCGCCCCATCACCCACTACCCGCCTCCCCTCTCCTTTCTCCCAGCCGGACTCCTCTCGCTTCTTCCTCGGCCGAGGTCGGGAAGGAGGAGGTGGAGCATGGGGAAGAGGCGACGACGTTGGCATAGGAGGGGGCCGATGAAGGAGAAGCAGCAGGTAGGGAGAGGGGGAAGGTGGCGGGGATGGGAAGGGAGGGGGCGAGGAGGCGGAGTGGAGTAGGTCAAAGGTGGAGGCACATACTTGAGAGGAAGGTCATCGGGCCCACATGTCGGTGTGGTATTTTCTCATGAGGAGGGGAGGATGGGAAAGAACATAAGTAGTATTGATTTCTAGCTTTCACTCGATGCTGGATGATGCATGTGACCCTTACTTTGTTAATGGCTTTATGCATTCTATAGATCAACTTTGCAAATTGCAAAGTGAAAAGTACCATGCATGGGATCTCATTTTTGCAATGCCATCCTCAATTCTGCATATATAGTTCCACTTGGTTAAGACAATAATTTAATCATAAGGTTGGTCCTCAATTGCATAGATATATAGGATGACTAAGTAGAAATGGTGGGCCCTTCTTTGACATCACAATGTTCCAAATTTTAATAGGCCTTTTCACCACACCACAAACGTTGGACACAATTGCTTTGCATTGAATAATCTCAGACCAAATTTATGTTGCGCCACACATGCTTGCTATGTCATCAGAATTTTCTTTACCACCATTGTGTTCCATCTTCAATGCATATATATGGCTTTTTTAGGCTTTTGGCTTCTTTGAAAGTCGAAATAAACAAAGTAGATTCTCCAAACAGCTTTCTGAGCCTAAAACTGTACGCACCATCCGTGTTGATATCTCTGTCGTCTGCTGCTATACCAAAAAACACACCCAAAAGTTATTAGCAGAAGCCTAAAAGAATATGGCCCTTTTGTCCTGTGCAAGCTTGTGCCATTGTTGTTGTTCTTAGGGTAAAGAAAATCATTTCGCTCCAAAGATTGTGCCTAACAATGCAGGTATATAGGTAACTGACACACTCGATGACATCTTCTATGACTTCGATGATAACAACAGAGATTTCCTGAGTCACACTACGACACCAACGACCACCTCTACGACCTCTCCTACGACCACTCATGAGGTAGAGACTACTACGAACACTATGACCTCTTCGGCTATATCTATGACCACTCCTACAACCACTTTATAGGCTCCTCTACATATTCAATGAAGTCATCCTCATGAACAAATGATCGGTGTATTAAATGAGAGAGTTCTTCACAGCAGGTATAACTCCAATGCCTCATATGCTCATTATGCTTTTGTGTCCTCTTTTGAACCACAAGATGTAAGTCAAGATTTATCTCATGAGTCTTGGATTAATACCATGCATGAGGAATTAGAAAACTTTGAGTGTAATAAAATCTTGACTTTGGTTTCACCTTCTCATAGTCATAATGTGATTAGAACTATATGGGTCTTTAAGAATAAATAAAGTGAGGATGGTGTTGTTGTTCGAAATAAGGCTAGACTTGTGGCTCAAAGATTCACCCATGTAGAAGCTCTTGACTTTGGTGAAATATTTGTTTGCACCTGTTGCTCAATTAGAAGTCATTAGAATTCTATTAGTATTTGCTGCATTAAAGAGTTTTAGACTTTATCAAATAGATGTGAAAAGTGTTTTTCTTAATGGCTATATTGAGGAGAAAGTTTATGTCAGACAACCTAGTTTTGAGAATCCTAAATTTTGTGATTATGTCTACAAATTGTCCAAAGCTTTATATGGTCTAAAACAAGCATCCAGAGCATGGTATGATGGTTTAAATCACATTTGCTAAAAATATAACTTTCAAATGGGCAAGGTAGATAAGACTTTGTTTACTCCAAAGCATGGCAATGATCTTTTATTCATATAAATCTATGTGGATGATATCATCTTTAGTGATTCCTCTTATGCTCTTATTTACAAGTTTTCAGATACTATGGGTAGGAATTCGAGATGAGCATGATAGGAGAGCTCACATTCTTCTTAGGCTTTCAGATCAAGCAATCAAAGTTGGATACGCTTGTTCATCAAACTAAGTACACCGAGGATTTAATTCATCGCTTCAACATAGGGACAGTCAAATCAATTTTCACACCTATGGGGTCTACGGCTGTATTGGATCCTAACGAAAATAGAAAGCCCATTGATCAAAAAGAATATAGAAGCATAATTGGTTCATTTTTGTATCTCACTGCACCGAGGCTAGACATATATTTTATTGTGTGTTTGTGTGCTCACTTTCATGCTTCTCCGCGTGCTTCACATTGTCAAGCAGTAAAGCAAATTTTTAGGTACCTTTAGTCAACTTTAGAATTTGGTATATGGTACTTTTTCCTCATTCCTTACTCTTAGAACTTATTCGAATGCAGATTTTGGGGGCTGTAGAATTGATAAGAAGATTACTTTTGGCATATGTCACTTGTTAGACATATCTCTTGTTTCATGGGATTGTAGGAAACAATTGTTTGTTGCACTTTTCACTGCTGAGGCTGAATATGTAGCTGTTGCTTCTTGTTGCTCACAATTGCTTTGGATGATAGCTACACTTAAGAATTTTGGCTTAGAATTGGATAGTGTTCCACTTTTCTATGATAACACTAGTGCTATTAGTATTGCTAAAAAATCATTCCAATATTCAAGAACCAAACATATTAATATTCACTATCATTTTCTTAGAGATCATGTGAAAAAGGAGATGTTGTCTTGCATTTTATTGACTTCGATTATCAATTTACTGATATTTTTACCAAACCGCTTGATTCTTCTCATTTTGCTCACTTGTGAAGTGAGTTGGGTGTGTTGCATCCTATAGGATTATTTGAGGGGAGCTTGTTGTTTAAAAATTTCAGAAGTTTTGTTTATTATAATTGTCAAAAAATACATCAAGTCTAAGCCATTGAAATCAAATGAGTAGTAGAGCTGTCTTTATCATGTTTACTCATATGTTGTGTAGTTTTGATCATAACAGGTTATAATCAATGTGCTATACTTCAAATAAAACATGGCATAGCAAACGACTTTGTATGTGACACCTCGACCCCTATAGAATTAGGTCCATAATAGCCCATATGTGTGTATGCACATGAGGGTGTGAATTAGTCTCACCTTACTAGTTTAACTTGAGAAGCACTAACATATAAGCCTAAGGCTCCCAATGGTAGCAACCTCCGGTTAACCGTTTTACATGAAGCGAGGTCGAAAGTGCAAGCGGGTTGCTACGTGTGCGTAGCCTATCCAGAATGGGGTTAGGCCTAAGGCTGTTTGGACCTTGGATGTTACCATATTCTTGTAGAAATGTAGCAAAATTTTCGACCAAACATAGGTAATATTTGCCTCTTCCTAGATAATTTCAGATGGTTATACCGAAAAGAAACCATGCACCTAACAATGGACATGATTCGATTCGAAACACACGCAAGCACACTCACATGTACAACATTTGCAAGGCACGAGAAATGTTAAGATATAGACCAGAGTATGCTGCACTAGTATAAATTAAAATTTCTATCATGTAAATTAGAAAACCATGCGAGTAAGAGATTATAGATTGTTATAGACACGCACTGCAACAGAAGAAGAGTTAAAGCAGGCTGATTCAACGTAGCACGTGTCGATGTAGCGGAAGTAGTCTATCATCTAACGTTCTGATCAACGTTGTAGTCACAGCAATGCTTGTACCGAAGTTCATATGTCCAGGGATAGAACACCATGCGTCGGTGTACTACCACCAGCGCGCACAACAAGGTCTGTTAGAGGTGGCAGTTAGGGTTTCGGTGGGTGTGTCTCAGACACATACAACCCATAGCCAATACACCCCTTTCTATAGACTACGATCAGATTCTTATCCAATACGAGTAGAGATCGTATCTCACTCGGAGTTTATCATCCATATTCTTACTGTTCTAACCCATTAAGTGTATAGCGTTTGGCATCCTCTAAGTGTACTATTATACATGTAGAAAATTATGTTGATCTCACATACAAGAATTATACATTATTGTTGCTTGAGATTAACTGATGACACATAAAATATAACAATCTCAATAGTGTCTCAATGTGGGTCAATCCAATACCATGTTCTCTAACATGTGCCCACATTATTGATTTGATATTTATATATCTTTGACCGGTGAAATATAGTCATCAATCAATATATGTGTTGGTAAGTCAGTAGAGTTATGATAAATTACATTTGACCAAGAATATTTTAGAATGATATCATTCATCAAATAAAAACATCAATAAATCACATACTTACTAATCTTTATAAATGATAATTCATTCAAGAAACATAACAACACTTATTCAAAAGATTATAAATATGAAAGTAATATCATCTTCATGATCGCTTCTAGAACATATCACTAACAAGAATACAACAAGATCGTACTCACGTATAGACACGTGACACCATACACTTACACACTCACGTGGGTACACCTAATGCACACACGAGATTGCACAACAGCGTTCAGTACCGGTTGTCAAAATTTGCTTACGTTACAGACAAAACTAACAGGCAGCTTGATGCTGTTCACTGTTACAAACTTAAAGAAACCATGGATTGTTTCATCTCCATTATTCTGCTCACCGTAACCATTCAGCTACCTGTGACTTCTTCAAAAAAAAAAAAAGATGGATCTAATGAATTGGAGATGAGTTGGACGGTGAGCTCTCCGTTCCGGTCGTTTCACTCGCAAGAGTTCCATTCGTATGCTCCACCAATACATCAGTAGCCTCCTCAGGTGCCTTGAGCAGCGAGGGATCTACCTTCTCTTTCGCAGACTTCTCCCTTTTAAGATCTTCCTTGGCCAAGCTTGAGAATTGCTTGTCCAATGAATTTGCTGCGCCTAGCCATGCGAGAACAATGACCAACAGTATGCCGCCGAGGTAGGGAGTCGAATTTGCCAAAGAGCCGAATGTCAGGATCATGAACTGTTGGATCAGCGCACCACCAGACTTGCCTAATGGGTTGCAGACAACATCGATGGCTGCCTTTCCCTTCACCTGCAAACAGAGGGTACTAGAGTTGGCATCCGCAGCATAATAGTGATGCAGACAGTGAGTTGTGAAGAATCACTGAGCTACCCAAACATGACGCTAGCATAATGGGGAAAACATTTGGAATAAAATTGGGACAAATAATATTATCTTCACTAGACTAGACTAGACTCCGTGGAAAGAGCACTGATTTTTATTTAACGCTGCTCATGTCAAGGGAATTGCACTTGTTGAAGTAATTAAGACAAATGAATAAAGCAATGAATGGCAGCAGGAAAAGACAGGTAACGTCATTTTACAACTACAGGACCAAGAGAAGCTATGTATGAGTATCTGACCATATGCATCCTGAGAAAATTGAACAAATTGTCAAGCTACTATACTAGTTTCAGCATGCCATAACACATGCATAACTGTCAAACTGATTACATAATATATAGTTCAGCAAGAATTGGTCAGAGCAAATTTACTTATAGTACTACTATGCAGTACACATCTACAAAGCAACAAAATGATTAACTAACATAAAAATATAATTCGTGATAGAACAGAACATCAGCAAATGAATACAAAAACTTCTCAAATATTCACCAAGGAATTAAATAAAAAAGCGATCTGGAAGGATGAACAAACCTTCATATCTTCATCCAAAGGAATATAGGCCATCTCCTTGCACGGATCAAATAAACTGTACTTTGCACTCTTGCTAAATATGTTCTGCATTGCACCCACATAAACGGCTGCAAGAAGAGGGGTCATACCCATCGTGGCAAGCATAGGAGTCAGTGGTTGCCCAAACAAAATCAGAGAGAAGAACCCAACGCCAGTCAGCAACAAAACAGTGGGGGTAATCATGGCAGCCACCCCCCAGCCAAATCTTCGGAGTATAACCCGGCCTAACAGCATCATTGTGAAAGTTGCAATTCCAGTTGCGGTAGAGAAATCACCCATGAAAGATGAATATTCGTTTGGACTAGGGAACTGCCCAGATGAAGAAGGAAATCATTACTGAATTGAAAAGTCTGTAGGAATAAGACAGTTTGAAAAGAAAAAAACAGAAAGCTGAAAAAGATTACCTGTGCCTTGAGCTTTGATTTCCATGTGACTTCCACAAGATTGATACTAATGCCATATGCAACCACTAATGTAGCAAGGTCCCTCACATATCTTGAAGAGAGCAGAACTTTCAGACTCTCTTTCATGCCAAGCTTAGGCTTGTCCTGTTGAAACAAATACTACCAGATTATTCGAAGTAGTAGTTAAAAAAAGGAACGCTCATTTAACCATTCTACTGACCTTTTTCTTCTTGCGGTCAGACTTTGGAAGAGAAGGATCATTCAAAACAAACTTGTTCACTCCCCAATAGATGGAAGTAATGACAAATCCAAGAAGTACCACTATGCTCATCATTCCTTTCAAAGATACCTCCCAACCATCAATTCCTGGACCCAATGTCTTGCGCAAATTTGAGAAATACTTCACGGTACGCCCAGAAAAGATAAGGGCAATGTTAGCCCCAAGGCCAAATAGAGGGTAGAATTCTTTTGCTTCATCAACTGTGGTGATCTGTAAAACATATGAATCAACTCAGCTGATGCATAAAAAGTCACCATTTGATGAGAAGTTCAGCAAATATGAAATAAAAGTTTAAACTCAAATGTCAGGCACTACAATGACATGGACAAACAAAACCCCTTTTAAGGTATGCTTCTTCAGCTGGCTGCTCTCCAATGGACGCAACCCACCAACATCAACCTTTGGAGCAAAAACCTACAGACAACGATCACTGTGAACTCCTATTCTTCAGATGTCCCCCACGTTGCTCCCCTCTGGCAGGTCTTTGGGCTTAACCAAAAACAGCTCACCCCGAAGCAACTCAAGGAAGTGGAACCACCAACCCTGTTGTGTGCGACAACAGTGGCCAATCCTCATGCTCCTTATTCTGTGGAACATCGGGCTGCACCACTGCAGAGGCACAACTCCCTCCTTCCAAATGCACTAAGGATACAACCCTATGGGCTCATAGACTCTGAGCCACAGATCAACCAGTAGTTTCTAGATGGAAAACTCTCTCCTCTTACCCTTAGTCCCTTATGAACACACTCTAATAGTCACAGAGCAGAATGCTTTAGATACAAAACCAATAATAAGTGCACAAGAATCGCCATCAAGTTATGAGAACTGCACCATTGACAAGTATGAGCATGGCAAATAGCTGTACCATTGAAAATTATGAGTGTCCAATGTGACAGAGAGAAGTTAAAACAGTTATGATTCTGGAATGGTGTCATTTCGTCCCCAAGATATTCTTGACTTATTACCTCCCTAAAACTCATGGTTGAGTGCCTTAGCTCATGACATCCTGGTCAAGCTTGTCTTTTATTTCCTTTGCCCTTTTATTCTTCTTTTTGTACCTTTTCTCTATATACTTATTCTCTTTTTATAAAGTTTCAGTAAGGCTCCCCTGATTGTCTCCCTCAAAACAAATTGCAGATAATAAAATGTGTATGAATGTATCTAATACAAACATTCAGGCCTTCCTTTCTGGGAAGAAAAGTAGCCACAATGAAAAAAACATTAGCTTTGCTGAAGACTACATTAATCAACATTATTGCTTTCAAAAGGAGTTAGAAAGTGTGAACCATATCCAGAAAGTGGTTATATAGAATAGGCATTCACAACCAATTAACGACTGAAAACAACTCAAATATAATTCAAATTATGGAAAGCCAGCAATCATCCAGCTGAGCGCATTCATACCAGAAAGCAACAAGCACCTAGACCTCATCCAACAGGCTCCACAATACAATCCGCAATACTACAACACAGGGCCTACCAAGTACTAATCAATCGAACGTTTTAATACCTACGCATTATCCGAAAAGTACATTGTCTAACCATCCTGAATTCCTGACAGAGAACAAGTTTTCCCCCTCCATGTTTTGTTCTCCAATAACCAACCATCCGGTCAAAATATTAGCTAATGAGATGGTCAAAATTAAAATTTTGACTCGAAATTAACGAAGGAATTGACATTTGCACATGCCAAGATTGACCCAAAAATCCAAACCCGTGACTCACCTGGTTAGCGAAGCCCCAGAAGAGGACCGAGATGACGACGCTGCCCCACAGCTCGGCCATGACATAGAACAAGCAGAAGCTCCAAATCCTCAGGATGGCGACGGGGCCAAGGAAGCTCGGGCCGAGCGCCGCGAGAAGCTTGTCGGCGAGCACGGTAGGATGGATCACATCCCTGAGCGGGTAGAGCACGAAGGCGAAGGCGCCGAAGAAGGCGATGAAGGGGAAGATAACGGTGTAGAAGAGCGCCTCCCGGGAGAGCATGTTGGAGAGCTTGGTGTAGAGCAGCATGAAGCCGATGGCCATGGGCAGGTTCACCCAGGTCTTGAGGAAGGGGATGATCTCCGCGCTGCTCCCCTTGGCGGTGACCACCAGCACGTCCTTGGTGTCCCGCAGGATCGTGTAGTTGAAGAGGATGCAGAAGAACATCAGGCCCAGGGGCACGATCTTCTTCAGCGTCTGCACGTCCACGCCGAGGAACTTCTTGCCCTCCGGCTGCGCCGGCGGCTGCGGCGCCGCCGCCGCCGCCTGCGCGCTGCAAGACACACCACCACTAGCACTAGCCCTCCGTTTCAAGAATCCATATCCCAGGACGGCGTCCTGCGCGGGCTGGCTCCTTGATGTGAGGAGTGGGGATTGGAGGGTGGGAGGCTTGGAGGCGGGGGAGAGGGAGAGGGAGAGGGAGGCGTGTGGGGCCCTCGGGCGAGGGAGAGGGAAGCGGAGCCCGGCGCGGAGAGGGAGGCCAGCGGGCCTGGCGTGGAGGAGAGCGAGCGACTCCATGGGCGGCGGCGCTGCGCTTGGCTCCGCCGCTTCTCTCCAACCCCGAGACGCGAATTGGGGAGAAGAGGAGGCAAGCGGGAGGGAGGGAGGGAGTCGCGGAGGGAGGTGGGTTGCGACTTTGGGAGTCCCAAAAAAGACCGCGCATTCAGATGGAGAGGGGATCAGCCGTCGGTTCGTGGGGCGGAGAGGATCGCGGCCGTCGGTTCGGGTGTGGGTCGGTGGGTGGGCGGAACGAGACAAGCAGCGCGTCCAGCCGCCGCCCGACGCAGTCAGCAGCGGCCTGGCTCGCCCGTGTGTTTGTTTCCGTGCAGAAGAGGAGTTTGTTTACTACTTTCCACGTCATCCTTTTGTGACAACACGTTATTTTCCGCGTCAGCACTCGGCGCAAAAGCGTAGCAGGGGCCTCTCGTTGGATCGAAGGAATCTCGAGGAAATCAATTTATATGAATTTAGAATGCACGAACAATAAAAATTTTATCGGTTTTGCTATTACACAGGCGACTGAAATTTTTTATGTTTCAGTCACCTAAAATTGCACTATCAATGAACTAAAATTGAAGCCCCCCTCAAAAAAAACAGCTGCAACTTTAGGTGATTCAGAGTGCAACTTCATGTGATCTGAAATTGTACTCTCAATCAACTAAAATTGCAGCCCCCCTCCAAAAAAACATGTGCAACTTCAAGTGATTCAAAGTGCAACTTTAGGTGACTGAAAGGTAAAAAAATTTCAGTCGCCTGTGCATAGAGATGGCAATGGGTACTCGAATACTCGACGGGTTTTACCCGATAAAGAGACGGGTATGGAAAATTTTATGTACCCATGGGTATGTTATTGGGCGAAATCCTCTACCCGCCGGGTAGGCGGGTGCGGGTGTGGGTATATACTACCCATACCCGCCTACCCGCGGGTAATGAATACCCCGCATTAGACAACTAGACATCCCACTCAAATGTTAATTTTATTATCTACTTGTTGTTGATTGTTTATTTGTTTGTCATATGTTGATATGGTCATGTCAAGTATGTTTATGTGATGTACTAATTTTGATCATTAGACGCTTTTATGCTTGGCATGTATGATTAATGAATGTCTAAATTGATGATATTCTTATATGTTGAACCGGGTATGCTTGCGGGTACGGGTTACCCATCGGGTAGTAATACCCGCGCGGGTACGGGTATGGGTAAATTTTCCTACCCGCGTGCGGATATGGGTAACCCGATGGGTAAATTTACACCTAGCGGATACGGGTATGGAATGGCAATACCCGATGGGTATTTACCCGTTGCCATCTCTACCTGTGCAATAGTCTATCCCAAATTTTATAGGTTTAGTGTAGCTTTCCTTTGAAAAAATCCACCCCGGCCTCTGTTTTTTACTCATTTGCAGAGGATCCGGACTGTGTTCTAATCGCCTGTTTTACACTTATATTCTTATTAAAATTATCTATTTTTCTTCTATTTGTATGTTTTCTCGTTCCGACGTTCCAAAATGGCTCTAAAGTCTAAGGCCCCGTTTGTTTCCACTTAAGATTATTATAATATAGCTTATAGGTGGGAATTATATAAGCTAGCTTATAATAAACTGGTGGAAATAAGCTGTCAGGTGTTTAGCAGTCTGGATTATCAGAGTTATGGATTGTTGTATTCGAATGTTTAAAGACTACAATACCCTGGGAGAGAGAGGCACGGGAGTTGGGGGTTGGATGAATGGCAAAGGTGGGTAATATTCCTAAAGTTTTATGGTCATTATATTACAATAATCTGGGATATTAGATTATAATAAGTTACCTTATAATCTGAGCTGTTTGTTTCCACTTATAATTTATAAGTTAGATTATAATAATCTTAAATGGAAACAAACAGGACCTAAACCTCAACAGTGCCTTTTCCCGTGGTTGATGGCAGGTTTTAGAAGAGCATTGATACGGAAGCATGTTTGGTTTAGGACTTGAGAGGATGATTTTGAAGGATTCTTCTGTTTTGCACAAACGAAACTCTTTGGAAACTCTTGCATTCCAGACAGACAACATGGTATTCATGTAATCGCCTAGATGCTGAATCGGTATTACCCTATCAATTAGCGCAGGATGTACCAAATTATTGGGTAGTGAGCGAGTGAATAAATAGGCAATGGTTTATTACTCTATATGAATCAATATTCCTTCCCCGTTTCCAAAAAAAAAAATCAATATTCCTTCAATTAATACGTCTGCAAAAAGTACATAAGGGTTGTTTGGTTCAAGACCTATACAAATCCTCGGTGCGTGCCAAATTCTTGGCCTAAGTTTTGGTCAAATATTAGCAACGAGATGAATTAAAGATATAACTGTTGTGGTTACAGGCCAAACAATAAAAAAAGGGACTAACAAAAGAAAAGGAGAGCCAACACATAGATCGTGTGTGGAAAATAGGTGAGTAATAATGAGAGGATCCCCCACCTCCTACCCCCTTAGGGGTTTATATACATGAGTGGAGTACGATGGGAATTTTCTATCCTACTCCTTAGTACTTACAAAGGATGAGCGTTCACTGTGTCCTTTACTTAGCATAAGGTTCTCGTCCTTACATTTTTCACCTGTGGCATCAACCACAACTCCAATTGTGCTCATCAGCACTACCACCATTCCAAACCAGCCTTCACACTAAGGTAAGGTCGTGGACGGAGGTCATCTCGTGGCTTTCCACAGCACACACAGTACCAGTTTTCAAATCCTACCGACTAATGGTCAAGTCACTTAGTAGTACAAAGTGTTGAATGGGATGATCTATAAATGTTTATACAATATTTAAATTATTACCAGGGTTGTCAAGGTGAATGTGGCTACAAATTAAACAAGGCATTTATCAGTGGTAGGATTTAACTAATTAGCATACCATTCTAAACATTATTTTAAGCAATTAACCTTTCATAATTATCAATAATGGAAATACAATAATTAAATAATGTAAAATCCATGGACTTCAACATGATCAAAACTTGCAACTTGCCTTGCTGCTCGATAATCTTGACAAGCTCGTAAACTTCGATGCTCGGGTTTGAATCTTGAACTGTCGTCTCGGAGAAGTCGGAAGCTAGCACAAACACATAAAATAACATCATAAGTCCGCACTTGAATCTAATCAAGTTAGGAAAAATAAACTAATTAAAAAGGAGTAAATTGCATAAAATTCAAATGGAGAGGTTTGGAATTATTTGGAAATTGAATTTGGTGGAATGGAGGTAAAAAAATGAGTTCACAGTGTCGAGACAATCAAAATGATGTATTTTTGGGATTTTCTAGAATTTTCTGGGATTTTTAATGATTTTCTGAATTTTTATTCGAATAAACAGTAACAGGCCGGCCCGGCTGCACAGTGCGGCCCGACCGGTTTCTACCCGTGCGGCCGAGCAGACCGACCGGCCTGCGGCCGAAGGCCCAGTGCGCAAGCATCCGCTCCCGATGGGCGACGCATGGATGGGACGAACGGCCCAGATCCAAGCGACACCGACGTCTCAGGTGGAAAGGGGTAACGGGCGCCGACAGCCGAGATGCAACCACGTTGTCCCCAGGAGGTCGTCTTCAACCTCCAGCTCCCATCTCCGGCGGAAAACAAAGCACGACGGCTTAGGCGAAGCGGCGTCGACAAGGCTTCCCCGGAGGAATAGGTGGTGCAAAAGGAGGCGGTTTAAGCTCAGAAATCCATTTCGGGACTTTGGAAGGTGAGTGGATGAACTGTGGTGGCTAGCGGCAGCCGGGAAGGCGGTGGCCTCCACAGTGGCGCCATGGAACTCTGGTAGGTTTCCGGCCAAATTGTGAGGGGTTTAACCATCTGGAAAGCTTTAGGATCATGATAGCAGTGGCGGTTTAGGTCAGGGAAGGCCTAGTAGAGCCGGCCACAAGAGAGGTCTTCCAGCCGGCAGTGGTCTCAGCCGCAGGGCTTCCGGTGAAAGCTCTCGCCCAACGGAGTCCATCAACGTGTTCAGGAGATAAAGAAGGTCATGTCAGTGCAGAGAATTGAAAAATGATCAACGAAATCACAGGATAGCCGCTAGGGCTCACCGGGCGCAGGGAAGGTCACCGGCGGCGAAGCGATCAGCTTGAGCTGAAATCGGTGGCTCGGTGGGGTTTGTGTTGTGCCAGGAAGCGTTCTGCAGTGGTCATGAGGCTTAATAGGCAAGGATTGTCGGCAGCCATGAAGAGGCGGTTCGGGGCAGCGCGAAACGCGAGCGAGGCTGGAGGTGACGCTGTACAGAGAGGCAGGCAAGGTGGCATTGTGGCTCTGCAAGCTTTGACAAAGCTATGAGACAAGGATACGGCTCGAACAGAAGAGGACAAGGAAAGAGGCACGGCGCGCGAAACGAGGGAGAGGGAGGAGTCTGCGGCTGACGAGTGGGGCCACCGCTGTCAGCTCGGTGTGAACTAGGGCGCGCGTGCAGCCACAAATCCGAGCGACGACGGATCGACACGTGCGACAGCGGGTGGGGAAAGGCAGTGGGGAAGCGGCGACGCACGGGGGCACCGGCACAGGGAGGAGGCGGAAAACCGAAAAGAAAAAGCGTATTTTTGGTTGACTTGCGAAATTGGGAAACAAATCAAGGTTCAAGCAAAAAATCAACTAAAATTTAAAAATTTTGAATTTTGTAGGTGTTTCAAGGACGCGACGCTGTGGAGGCATGGGGCGTCAAGCCCGACCCACCGGCCACGCACAGTGACACACACGGGACCAATCCGTGGCTCCACCATACGCATGTCCATGTGCCGTCTGACTCGGCCCGGCCGGAAGCCGCTGAGCTGCAAATCCAATAACGCTTGTGCCACCGCGCTTGGGCGTTGCGCCCCTCCGAGGCATGCGTAAACGGACACTGTCTCCATCGTGGAATCGACGGGGACATGTACTGTAACTTGGCGTGTTCTTCCGCCCACTTGAATCTCAGGTACTCGTCTGGTGTTCTCCAGTAATTTATTTCGTAAAGTTGAACAGAGCAGGTTCTGGCTCTGGCTTAGAGTGGCCTTGCAGCGAGGTATTGTCGGAGCCTCGGAGGCTCTCGTGGGATTTCCGATTTCTGAAACTGCTGATAGGTTGAGGTTTACCTGGCTCAACTTAGACCAGGCTCAGGTATAAAAATGTATAATATTTTACCCTGTTCAAGGCTTATTAGACTTGTAAATGGACTTGGGCCTCGTCTAGTTTTCAGAAGTCAAAAACTGTTTTAAATGTGTTGATTTTTTAACGCGGCTTCTCTTCTTTTTTTTCTTTGCATTCGCTATGTAGATATAAAGGATTTTTATTTTCCCTCTTTCTCTTTATTTTTTAATTAAATGCCTTAGCCAAAAATAATAACCGCTTCAGTAATCATTTTATCAAAAAAACTATCAAGTAAAAACTGTTTTCAACGAGCCTTAAGCTCGGACCTCAAAGCTGTTCAACTGATTGGGCTTTAGGCCTAGCAGCGGTATCTTGAAAACGAGCCTGGCCCATGATGACATCTAGCCGTTAGTCCGATACACAATTCGCTATTTTCAGAGGCCAATATGATTTGTCAAATACTTCATCTTTGTTAATTTGCTGTTGACATTTACGACAATGAAGACAGACAATAGAAAACACCGAATTCTTTGTCCCTTTAATCAATTCAAATGATCAAACGCAAAACACAGTTTTCCCTCTGCACAAATTTTGAAAAACAGAGGGAAGAAACAAAATACAACCTGTTCTTGCTCAGCATGGGGTCCTTGTCTGAAGAATTTTTTGCAGGCAACACGGCCCCACAGCCTGATCCCTCTGCCTGCCACGATGACAAGACCAGAAGTCCAGAATGCGCGGCTCTTTACGGACAGACTTGCTGAAATCTTGGCTAGCATCTCTCTTTTCTACGGACAAAAAGATATCAAGAACAGCATACATAGGTTGTTGGAAACTTAAAGAATTCCAGGAGTCATATTCTCTTTTCTCCCGCATTTGCAATGAGTTGCAGTTGCACCAGAGCAGAGAAGATTCCTACCGTTCCAGCTGTTTTGTTGGTTTGCAGTACTAGCAGACGAGTGGAGTCAGGGACCAGGGATGCAGCAAACACCCGGTTTTTCAGTTGTTTGAAACTTTAAATGATTGATTACTTCAAAAAAGAAAGAATGGTTGAATTCATCTTCCTGGTTGCTGTCGCAAACTAGAGTGCCGTGTTGGCTGCATCTGCCAAATGATCAAATTAGCAACAGTATTGGCTGCATCTGCCAAATTATCAAATTAGCAAACAGCTTAAATGCTTTGGGTGGCAGACCGGCCGGCAGTTCAGGGAGCCTGACATGGTTTGTTGCATCATTAGCAATGTCGATATAAAGGCTAATGGTAATGCTAACACACCTGACAATTGGAATGTTTTTTAACTCGTAACAACTGACATTTTACACTAGACGCAAACAAGCTCCATTGGCAAGAAGCTGGTCAAACTCTCCTAACTTGTCTAGGTTCGAACTTTGAAGCATGCAGCCACTTGAGAGAGCCCCTGATTTGCAGGCAAAATAAGTATTCCTCTCATCCCTTTTCCAGCGTCTAGCCATATCATGTTCTGCTGCGACTTATAGCTTATAGCTTTTGGTCCTAATGCGAGTGCTCGTATAAATGAACCGAAAACTGATAAGTTGATAAACCGCTTCTAAAAAACTATCCTAATAAGTCGCTTTGAAACGACGACAGAAAAACCATTCTGTTTGCTTGTTCGAGAGAAGTTATAAGGTATAAACTGAAAAGAACATGCCTGGTCATGGCTTTATAACTAAACAAACCAGGCTCTTTCTTGGGAAATCTCCTTCGGCATAAAGCTTGTGTTGTTCTTGTGCAAGTATTATAATATCCCCAACAGCATGGACGACCATGTGGAAGGTGGCCTCCCCATCATATAAAATCTAACCTACCACACAACTCGGTTATGTTCATGCTCTTGGAGCTTTGCATTGTAACACGACAAGAGAATTTTGAAGGATATTTGTAGCAGATAAGAGTTGTTTAATTTGCGGCAACTAGTGTACGATATCTATGGTATGATGAGCATCATGCATGATCCATGACAGGGCAAAGAGCTTCGCCTGTAATGGCGACATCTGGAGATTCATGTGTACAGTGTACACAGCGCCGCACACGCATGTAACCTGTATTGAAGAAGCTGTGATACCGGAGATAAAAATTAGTAGGATAATCTTTGCACAAAACGACATTTGATTGCACAAAACGACATTTGATTATCTCTGCGGCTTATTCGTAGCATGCTCATCAAAGCTTTTTTTGTCAACTAGCGCCGCGTAATTTTGGAAGCTAGATACTATAATACATATATTTAATATTTGAAAATGGAGTGGCTATAATATATATTTATGTAATTTATGTGCTTTACATACATTTTTTCACCATTCACTAATTGTCATCCTAGAAGTGAGAATGATGTAAGTGAGAAAATGTTAGAGAAAAAATAAAACCTTTTTAACTAAAATTTGAGTGTACCATAGTCATCCCCTTTGAAATTAGAGTTGCATTTGTTATACAATATATTAACTTCGTGCTTCATATTTTTATGCAATTCAAGTGACTAAAATATACATGGAGATATTAGTAGATTTAACAGAGAAATCAAACGGTAGATGAAAAGGTTGAACTCTCATATTTTTCCTTGGTGTATACTTTCAAAAATGATCCCATAGTTCTCAACCTTTATTTACTTACGATGCCCATATGAATGTGCTTCTCTACTCGCTGCTTTATGATTTCGAAACTTCTGGCGTAGTTCCAAGGGGGGAAAAGCTTCCAGCGCAAGCCTGCCAAACTCATTACTGGGGCCATCTTCATCCCTTAGTACTTCTAAGTGTATCCATTTTTGTGCCTAGAGTGGGACCTACTAGAGAAATATATTAATAGCATTCATATAAATAGGTAATATAATCGAAATTATATTAGAATAAGCTGAAAACAAAAAAATTAAAGCACAATAATTAAATATGACATCATCAAGTATAGATGACTTGATTTATTTAAAACTAAATTGAGAAATAAAAAACATCAACCAAGTTAATATAAAAATCGTTGGCATACATGTTCCCTTCAAACTCCGCCTATGTAGTTTTCTACATAGCCTATCCTAAGTCAGGAAAAAGGAGGAGGGTTGTGCTAGACTTGGCAAGCCAATATAAAAATCATGTCATCTTTTCATGGAATGAAACCCAAATTTCTTGAGAAGGTTTGATTCCTAGCCTACTCCAATTCATTTAGGACAAAAGGTTTTATTGTTGTTGTAGTTGTTGTATACATGTTCCCTTCAAAGTTCAAATCCCATGGACATAGCAGTTATTTGATTGTATATATACATTACCGTATGTAACATACTTGCTGTTGCAGTTTGGAGAATCCTTTTTTAGCCTTCAGTATTTTTGTTTATTAATGCCCAAAGGGCTGCCTTATGTATACGCTTTCGATTTTTTTTCGGAAGTGCTATTAATACAACGTTCTACTTTTTTTTTAAGGGAAATCAGTCGAATTTCATACTGTTCAATTTACGCCAAAATTCGTGCTCCCACCATCTCTATCTCCATCTCTAATGAAGATCTGACGGTGTCCCCCACCGTCTTCTTCTTCGGTCACTGCCACCGCCGATGTCTTCAACGGAGGTGTCAAGTTAGGGTTAGGGTTCACTGGTTAGGATTAGGGTTCATCGGTAGCCACCAGGCTTAGAGGGGGTGCCGGGGTGGAAGCAGACCAGCGGCGGGCGGCAGTGGCACTGCCTCGGCCATAGGATTGGAGGAGGGCATTGGGCGGTAGAGGTCGATGGGGAAGAGAAGACCAAGAGAATACTAGAAGATGATGATAGATGGTAACAGAGCCAGCAGCGGTAGCCACCGGAGACGAAGAAGAAGGCAGGGGAGGGGAGATGGAGGCCGGTAGCGGCATCGACGAGGGAGGAGGAAGTTGACGGCGATGATAGCGACAGAGATAGGAAGGAGGAAGTGGGCGGCAGTAGAAGAGGGATGGTGTTGCCTCCGATGCTGGCTAGGCGGTTGGGCGGGGGTTCGGGAGGCAAGAGTTGGATGGTGCTATGAGATGGGACCACTCAGGAGGCAGAGCTATGGAATCGGGGAAGGGAAGCAGTAACAATCAAGGGAGGAGAATGTGAACCACTAGATCTAGATTCAACGGTCCAAAAACGACTGATTTTTAGAAAGAAACAGTCGAACGATGAGAAGACAAATCCATTTTTTTTATTAGCTAAGCACAGTGGCTCAGCAAGACCACCCGGTCAAGCGACACATGCCGGCGGCTTGCTGCAACCGCTGGCGCCTCCGCATGACTACCCGTCCATGCATGGCACCCGCACTTGACTATCGTGTGCTCCGCATGACGTGTGAGGTGAATATTGAGGGCTTGCTGGGGCCGAGGGCACGAAAGACAACGCCGGGGATCACGGGGCAAGCGACGACGGCGGAGCTAGACAGATTTCATTGGCAAGGGATCTCTACCGATGCGAATTTCAACGGCAACCGCTAGCCTGGGACTCCGCTGAATATGGTGGCGAACCTCGTAATACAAGCTATTGTATTATACGGTAAGCAATACAAGCTATTGTATTCGTATTGGAGACATCGGTTCGGCTGGTACTGTAGTCCATCCGAGAGCAGCCCGGCTGGGGAATCCTTGTTCTCTAACACGTTTTCTCTTCGTTCGTGCACAAGCCGAATAAGATGATAGGGGGCAACAATACTATGTGATATCCTTCTTTAAAAATGCTGATATCATACCTGAAGACCAATAAAATTGCTCTGTTTTTTTTCTGCACGGAAGAACCTCAACTTTCTAACGTAGGTGGGCCATCCAATTTTTTTCTTTTGATTAATTACAGGATTTATAGGAATTTTGTTTTTTTTTCTGAGTTGACCATTATTGTGGGTTTTTCTAACCCTCTAAAATGAAGGAGGTACCTTTAATCTCTTTAATCCTACCAGTTGTTTGTCAGTATATAGAATTGATCAGAACAGTGGATACAATGGATGAGGAATTCATTTGATTTTTATTGGAGCATTGATTTTATAGTCCAGCAGCAACCCTCAATTTAGCGCGGCTGCAGACATTTAACAATGTAGCAGATGTAACAAATCGACAAACAGCTTATCATTCCAAGGAAAATCAATTGTGATAAATTGATTTGGCATGCTTTTCAGCTACAGACGTGTCGACATATCTTGTTGGCCGTCGTTGTTGATGTCACTCCGAAAGGGATATTGCTGTGCGCAAATTCTACTAATCGAAAGGGAAGATTGACCAAAAGCAAAAGTAAGTAGTGATTTTCCAGCGTATACATCACCGATCTTCCTAAGACCACCTTGATTTGAAAACGAGTAAATTGAGATGCACTGTCCGTCAACAGTATGTCCACCAAATTTCGATCGTGCGTGTAATTCGTTCTTAAATCCATGATGAGGCCACAAGGAGACCTGTTGCTATCTCTTTTCTTCAGGAATATTTAGCTTTTGTCCCATTGGAGTGCTAATTATATCGATGCTTTTAGTGAATGGATTTGCATTGTAGGAATTAACTAGTGGTAATTTAACTAGCCTTGAGTTCTAGGAAATAAAGTAAAGTAATTGACTGGCCAAGATTATGAACCTTTTTTTGCAACACGGTACCTGAACATCATGCTGTGTCAACTTTCTCTTTCTGTGTGATGTGCCCCATTGGTGCCCTTTTCCGTGGACTCGAGGCTCCAAAAACTCTGCCCTAGTCATGCATCACCGATGCATCATTTTTTTTTAACACAAATTGCATCGCCAGACCATGATCCAACGCTCCCGGGGGAGGCTTTAAACAAAGAGCCAATAGGATCAACCGAAAAGATCACTCTCTTTAAACACTTCCACTATAATTTCGCTGTCCTTAGAAAGAAGAAAGATGATATATAAATCGATGATGGGCGCATGGGCTCCCTTCTCACCAACCGGTTTTAGTGGGCATGGCATGACAAGGCGATGATTCGGACACAATCTTTACTTAGCTGTCCCTCCCTCTATCCAATATGACACCAATTTAGATTAGGATAGAGCAGCTTTAGGGCTAAGTTATGCTGTTTGTCTTCATCCCCAGTAACGCAGAGCTACAAAGGGAGTTTGGCCATGGTGCTCGGGTTTTGGGCTCGGTGTTGGCAAGGGCGGGCTCGGCGGCCATCCGCGACCCCTAAAATAGGATATGGCGGTCCCGGAGAAGCTATTGACGGCAATGGCATGGTGGGAGACAATCTAAGGTGGCGATGCGACGGTGAGGACTGTGGTGGTGCCACTGTGCACAAGGGAAGTGCAAACTAGTGCCAGAATCTTCAAATTGGCGTAGGTGTGAGCATCTACAGTGCAAAGAGAACTTGTTGGTGCTCTTGGCATGAAAAAGTGGCGGCTAGCAAGGCTCTCCACAGCGGCTTGTGACGATGTGGCGGGGAGCTATGGGCGTCTAGCAAGGTCATTGAATACCATACCAGGTTGGTGCGTGCTTTGGCCAGCGACAGAGACGAAAGGCGTTCCAGCGGTTCTGGTGCACGGCAACGTATAAGGAAAGGCGCGTTAGGGAGAGGGGATCGAGGTGAGCACGACAGACATGACATTCAAGGTCGAAGCTCACTGAGGTGAAGGGGATGGGGCGGTGAGGTCAACGGTGGCACGGTGCATGGCGACGACGTCGGGGCTTCGACCTTCCTAAATGAAACAAGCACGGGCAAGGTGCGCTTAAGAAAGAGGGGAGTGAGGCAAACACGATGCACATGATGGCGGCGGCGGAAAATCACCAGACGGCGAGGAATCGAACGACGTAGCTGTTGACCGGGTTTAGGGAAGAAGACCAAATTCTTCTCCTCCAAAAGCGGAGAGGGAGCGGGAGCTTAGGGGAAATGAAGAGGAGGTAAAGGCTAGGGTTTTGATGCCCTCAGAGCGGCTTAAATAGAGGAGAGGGGGGAGAGCTGTGCTAATAGGTTGCCCTCGGGTGCAAGAAAACGGGAGAGAGAGGGAGCATGCAAAGAAAGAGAGAGTGAGTGGAGATGGGACGAGGTCACGGTGACGTGTTGCTCGAGATAGCAGGGGTGATGCAGCTTCTAACGCGAATGACAATGTGTACGATGTGCAGGTGAGTGAGAGAGAGAGAGCTCGGGAAAGAGATTGTTAGTATTAATGTAAACTGGAAACAGTGAATGACAAATGAACCAGTCATCCTTTCATTGATCATTGATATGTATATATACATGCTGTACAGACGCCATGGATGTCAGTTCATTCAGAGAGAGAGAGAGAGGAACTGCTGTCGGTTTGGATGAGATCATCCGTAACTTCTCAAGTTGTAACACTCCCCCTTGATCGAATCCATCTTTGAGATCAATGAATAGTATTAATCCTACAAAAAGTCATGTAGGATAAACAAAAATGAGGAGAAATATATGATAGATACGTTGTTAAAAACTCCTTTAAATCCAATGGGAAAATAAGGAGAAAGTGATACAACATATAATGAGTATTGTCTCATTGTAAACTCATATGAGAAAAACCTTTGCAGGAGAAAACTCATAGATAGGTTAGAGGACAATATATGTCATTGATATCTCCTAAAAAAAATCCTCGATGGGAAAAAAAGGAAATACGACATATGCTTATGCTAATATTGTCTCATTAAAAACTTTATATGAGAAACCTTGTGAGTAAAACTCATACAAAGAAAAGAGTGCAATATGATGCTTTGGACAGAGTAACATTTAGGAGATTTCTCCCCCTGAATCTTGCAAATCTCGAAGTCGTCGCATACCAATTCCTTGAACACATTTCAGGAACGAGGAAGCTGGTAAGGACTTAGTAAACAAATCAGCGAGGTTATCACATGATTTGGTTTGCAAGATGTTTATTTCACCCATTTGTTTTAACTCATGGGGGTAAAACAACTTAGGAGAAATATGCTTGGTTATGTTGCTCTTGATGTAGCCTGTCTCCATCTGTGTAACACAAGCAGAATTATCTTCATAGATAATAGTTGGTGAATCGATGGCACCAATGCCACACGATTGTTGTATGTGGTTAATCACTCTGCGAAGCCAAACACATTCGCGTGAGGTCTCATATAGTGCAATTATTTCAGAGTGATTTGTTGAGGTAGCCACCAGAGTCTGTTTTGTAGACTTCCATGAAATGGCTGTTCCTCCGTGTAAGAACACAAAACCTGTCTGGAATCGGCCATTATGGGGATCAGATAAATAGCCTGCATCAGTGTATCCAATCAGATTAGGATCTGGGTTCCTTTGGAAAAATAATCCAAAATCTCTTGTACCATTAACATATCTGAGGATATGTTTTACTCCCGTCCAATGACGTTTGGTAGGAGCAGCGCTATGTCGAGCTAGCAAGTTCAATGCAAATGCAATATCAGGCATGGTGCAATTTGCAAGATACATAAGCGCTCCAATGATACTGAGATAAGGATAATGAGATCCCAGAATCTCTTCTCCATCATCCTGTGGTCTGAATTGATCAGTCTCCATTTCTAGAGATCGAACAACCATAGGAGTTTTGGATGGATGTGATTTGTCCATATTGAATTTCTCCAATATTTTCTGGATATAGGCTGATTGATGCACTAAAATTCCAGTGGGAAGATGCTCAAGTTGTAAACCTAAGCAAAATTTGGTTTGACCCAAATCCTTCATTTCAAACTCCGTCTTTAGATGATTGCGTGCTTCATCAATATCTTGTGGGTTGCCGATGATATTTAAATCATCAACATATACTGATATGATGCAAAATCCCGTTTGGGACTTTTTGATGAAAACACATGGACAATCATCATTGTTAGTGTATCCCTTCTGCAAAAGGAACTCACTAAGTCGGTTATACCACATTCTTCCCGACTGCTTTAAGCCATAGAGTGACTTTTGAAGCTTTACACAATACATGTTGCGATTTGCATTTGGATCCGGTATAGAGATTCCATCAGGGACCTTCATATATATGTCCGAATCAAGTGACCCATATAGATATGCAGTCACTACGTCCATCAACTGCATAGATAGACGATTTTGAACATCCAGAGATATAAGATATCGGAATGTTATTCCACTCATAACTGGAGAATATGTTTCATTGAAATCAATACCGGGTCTCTGCGTGAACCCTTGTGCTACAAGCCTCGCTTTATGTCTCACCACCTCATTGTTTTCATTCCGTTTCCGGACGAAAACCCATTTGAATCCCACAGGAAAGATTCCTCGAGGTGTAGGTATTGCATGAGTGAATACCTTTCTTTTAGTGAGCGAGGTTATCTCTGCTTGAATTGCATTTTTCCATTGATTCCAGTCCGAGCGCTTTCTGCACTCTGCCATGGTCTTAGGATCTGGATCATTTTGGATGATTTCTGCAATTGCTTCAGAGAAATAGATGTCGACAATTGTAGACTTTCTGTCATATGATTCTCCAGATTCAATATAGTTGATGGAAATTTCAAGCACCCCTTGTGATGTATCATTATTTCCCAAAATGATTGCATCAGGGCGATCCGATGTCCCAACATCAGTAATTGAGTGCACTGTTGATGTGGGATGTGAAGGTTGAACCTCCACAGGGTGTTTCTCAACGTGAGGTTGAGTTGCATTTACTGGGTTAGAAGAATTGTTCTTCCTTTTCCTTTGCTTGCTAGAAGCTGCATCTGTGGAAATAGCCGTACTTCTCCCCCTCTTACTTAGGAGTTGAGTAGTTTTATTTGGTACCTCTACTCTTTCCGGCACATTTCTCGCAGGATTATAGGATTTTGTAACACCCTTATAATCAGTAAATGCATCTGGCATGTTATTTGCAATGTGTTGCAAATTAATGATCTTCTGAACTTGGAGTTCAGTTTCAGAAGTACGTGGATCAGAGTTGGAGATGTCTATGGCATCCCAATTGATTTCCTGGCATTTATTGTGGTTTTCAATTCCTCCCCCTAATGCCGGGAAATGATCTTCATTGAAGATACAATCAGCGTACCGGGCAGTGAATAGATCCCCTGTAAGGGGTTCCAGGTATTTAATGATCGACGGAGATTGATATCCCACATAGATCCCCAATTTCCTGTGTGGGCCCATAGATGTACGCTGCGGTGGAGAGATCGGTACGTATGTAGCGCAACCGAACTTCCGCAGATGGGAAATATTTGGTGTATTTCCACGTACTAGTTGCAACGGGGAGGTTGCATGGTATGCAGTTGGACGCAATTGAATCAAGTCAGCAGCGTGTAAGACTGCGTGACCCCAACATGATGTTGGTAGATTGCAATTCTGTAGTAAAGGTCTTGCAATAAGTTTCACTCTCTTAATGAGAGACTCTGCCAACCCATTTTGAGTATGAACATATGGGACCGAGTGCTGAACTTGAATTCCTAAAGCCATGCAATAATCATTGAAGGCACGTGAGGAAAATTCAGCAGCATTATCCATTCGGATTGATCGGATTTGATGTTCAGGATATTGTGCTTTAAGTTTGATAACTTGTGCAACAATCTTAGCAAATGCATGGTTCCGTGTGGAAAGTAGACACACATGAGACCATCGTGTAGATGCGTCTATTAGAACCATGAAATACTTGAACGGCCCAGACAATGGTTGAATGGGACCACATATGTCACCTTGAATGCGTTCAAGGAACTTTAGAGGTTCGGCATGAATTTTGAGGTAAGAGGGCCTCAAAATTAATTTCCCAGTGGCACATGCGGTGCACATAAAATCTGAGGATTGGGGAAATTTTGCATCACTTAAAGTGTGACCAACAGAATTGCTTATAATTTTCCTCATCATCCCTATTCCAGGATGGCCAAGACGATCATGCCAAGTTTGGAATGCGTTAACATTCTGGAAAATTACTTTGAAAGCAACATGTGGTACGGGGTTGATGTATGTGTAGTACAATCCAGACGGGAGTGAGGGAAACTTTTCAAGTGTCTCTTTGCCATATCCGTGATCTTTTGTTATGAGAAGGAACTCCTCATTGTTGTCCTCATGAGTTTCAACATGAAACCCATTCTTACGGATATCTCTATAACTCAATAGGGTACGAGTTGAATCGGGATACAAGAGTGCATCCTCAATCGTTATTGATGTACCCATAGGGAGCAGAATAGTGGCCCGACCGGTGCCAACTATTACAGCATCACGTCCAGCGATTGTTAAAACATTTCCTTTGTTCTTTGTGAGAGTTTGGAAATATTTTATCTCCCTGAGTATAGAGTTAGTAGTACCGCTATCCACTAGACACATTTCCTCATCCATCAGATCGACTCCCGTACAATCTATACAAAATGGAGAATTTGAATATGTCATTCTCAACAAATATATATAGAATACATACAATATATATAGGTATCAATTGTGCTTAATACAAATTACAATACCCATTGTGCGTAAATGAAGTACGGACAACAACTAGCTTATGACAACATTCACAATTAAACGACATCCACATTCAAGGGATAATGAAATAAGGTATCTCAAAGTGTAGGAGCCTAGTTAAAGTCTCCAAACGGATCGTTAGAAGTGAACTCCACGATCATGTTCTCCATATCGTCAACGTTCCCATCAAGTGGAGGTAGTGCCTTGGTGTTGCTTGGTTCCACAGCTGTAGGAGCAGAGTAGGAGCACCCAGGGGCATCTTTCTTAGGAATGTCAGGTTGGAGGAATTCTTCCATGTTGACATCAGGTTGGGAGTTAAAATGTGCTTCAAATTGTCCACCTTGATTTGAACGTCCTTGATTGGAGCGTGCTCGTCCCACGGAATTCAAGTACAAAGCCACCAAGTGCTTGGGAGTGCGACATTTCTCAGTCGGGTGGTTGTAACAGCCACACTTGACACAAGTGTTAGACATGTTCTTTTTCGACTTAAAAACATCCTTTCCCTTGTTAGCACCATTAGACTGACGCTGTCTCTTGCGCTTGTTCTTCCCTTTGAAGTTCTCAGGATTGCTAGAGTTAGTAGCATTCCCTTTAGGTTTGTTCTGAGTGTTAGCATGTACTTCTGGCAAAGGCTTAGTGCCCAAAGGGCGCAGATTAGAGTTCCAAAGTAGGAGCTCACTATGCCTTTCTGCCTGAAGTAATGTTTTAATTAACTCAGAATAAACGGTGAAACCTCTTTCACGGTATTGTTGCTGAAGGATCATTTGTGCGGGGAGCATGGTAGACAATGTCTTCTCAATTTTCTCCGCATCAGATGGTTCTTTCTCGCAAAACTGCAGTTTAGAACTGATTTTATGAACAGCATGGTTGAACTCTCCCACAGATTTAAAATCTTGTATGCGGAGGTGGTTCCACTCATTGACAGCCTCCGGTAGGATGACTGCTTTCTGCTGTTCATACCGTGTTTGAAGAGCAAGCCACAGAGCGCGTGGGTCTTCTTCCATCAGATACTCAGCCTTGAGATCAGGATGGATGTGGTTCCTTATGATAAATAAGGTATTGTACTTGAGAGTCTCAGCCAAAGGAGCTACACCCTCTTGGGGAGCTGCAATTGCCTGGTACATTCCGCGCAACGATAGACTCACTTTGAGATCCATCGCCCATGTGGGGAAGTTGTGGCCATCAAGAGCGAGAGCCTCAAACTCTTTAGTAGCCATTGTGCCTACATATGTAGGACCACAGATTTGTTAAAATCTTTGGCAATGTTAAATAAGCAATGCGAAATGCAAGTAATCAAGGTAAACTTGAAATACATAAAGGGACACTCTCCTATTGTGGAACAACATAGTTAATCACTAATGGTATTAACATTATTTAATTCATTTTTCAACATTGAGTGCGCACTTTGAGGATGATAATCCCACAGTAGTATTTTGATACTACCTTGTGTATGGCCAATGTGAAAAAGAACCATGATAATCACTTAGGTGTAGACCTTGTATAATTTATAATTAAATTGGGTACGCACGTTGAGGAGGAAATCCCACAGTAGTACGATGGTACTACCTTGTGTATGGCCAATTTGAAAATAAATAAAGGTAGTCACTCAAAAGTGTAGACCAAAATGTTTCAAAACTTGATATTGGGTACGCACGTTGAGGAATAAATCCCGCAGTAGTATTATGGTACTACCTTGTGTATGGCCAATTTCAAAGTTAAGAAACTTTGTGTTATTCCAAAAAGAAAGAAAATCAACCTAAGGCATTTGCATAAAAAAATATTAAGTGCTTGTATGGTAAGCTAGAAAACGTAATATTTAAATTGCATAAGATTGATTGCAATAATTGATGTATAATACATTGCATGGAACACACATATGTACAATACATGGTTACATCAGGCGCCTAAAACAGTAAAACAATTTAGATTACCACACTGATGAAAAGTAATGCGAAATTATAATACAAAGTTTATTGAAATAATAATGCTGCAATTACATGATAAAGGAGGGGGTTATTGTAATATTTCGGCAACCTGGGCTGCAGCCCGATTGGCCTTGTGGCCCATGAGGAGAGGTGGGGGTAAATGGGCCAAAGCCCATATGGGGGGGGGGGCAGCATATAAAAGGAAAAAGGTGGGGTGGTTAGGGTTTCCAACCCTAACCCCCAAAGCCAGCCACCGCATGGGCTTTCCCATGGGAGCCGCCGCCCCTGCCCCTAGGCGCCACCGCCGCCGGCCGCCGCCACCGCCGACCGCCAGCCACCGCCTCCTTACCTCCGCGCCTCGGGTTCGGGCCGCGCCACCGCCACATCCGGCCGGGCTGGGCGCCGCCTCTGGTCGCCTGCCTTGGGGGCCACCGCCGCCGGCCCAGGACGCCTCCGGCTTCCGCCGGCCGGACTGCGCCGCGCCGCCACGGGCGCCTCTGCTCGGGTGCCGCCGGTCGCGGGCCGCCTCGGGCACTGCGCCGGGGAATGGCGCCGTCGTCGCCGCGGGCTTCGGCCGAAAAGGGCCGCGCCACCACCCGGGCTCGCCTGCTCTGGGCCTCGGCGGCTGCGCGCCATCGCGCCGCCCGTGCTCCAGCCGAGCCGCGCGTCCGGGCCAGCCACCACGCCGCTCCGGGCTCCTTCGCGCCGAGCGCTGCCGTGCCGCCGCGCCAGTCCCCCTCCCCTCTTTTTTTTGGAATTAAGTGGAGGAGAAGGCCTCCTCTGCGGAGGAGGCCAGAGGAGGAGTACGGATCCGGAGGCCGGGACGGCGGTTGGCCGCCACAGAGGCGTGCGCCGGGCGCCGGTAAGGGCCATAGCGCGAAGTCCTCGCCGGTGGGAAGACGCCGTGCGCCTCCCATGGACGACGACGAGCCGGCGAAGATCCGTGACCAGTCGCGATGAAGGTATTGGTTGTCGGTGTGTGTGGTGGGTCTTGATGGCAAGGGGCAAAAAGAAGTTGCAGATAATCACACAAAGAATCAATTGAAGCAAGAACACCAAGTAAGGCGTTGTAATGCTTCTCACAGAGATTGATCTGATCGTTCTCCATACCTTCTGTTCTTGGTTTTGTTCTCTGTTGTATGTTGTTTGTGTGTGCGCGGATGGATGGAGCGGGTGCTGATAACGTGTTAGTATTAATGTAAACTGGAAACAGTGAATGACAAATGAACCAGTCATCCTTTCATTGATCATTGATATGTATATATACATGCTGTACAGACGCCATGGACGTCGGTTCATTCAGAGAGAGAGAGGAACTGCTGTCGGTTTGGATGAGATCATCCGTAACTTCTCAAGTTGTAACAGAGATAAAGAGTAGGGAAGAAGCATAGTGCCTCGCACTGACAGCTGGGACTGGGGCCCACATGGTAGGAACATGCGAGAGGAAGAGAGAAGGAAGAGCTAGGTTGCGACGCATGTGGGCGAGTGGGCCAGATAGCTGGGCTACGACGAGAGAAGGAAAGGGGGTGCGTGTGGGCTGGCTTAACCGTGTGGCCTGCAAGCGAAGGAAAAATTTTGACACTAGAACACTTGTTTTTACAAAAAAAACCCCCCAATCTAATGCCTTCTAAGAACAACGTAACTACCATTTACATGAATTAGCACAAGAACTCCCAAAAAATGGACCTTCTGGCCGTGGGGGTGTACTTCGTGGCGACGAGCTCTTTGGTCTCCTAGTTTCGCATCAGCCACGTGACGCTTGAAGTTGTTGGCACCGCACCTTCTGGTCCCACTGAAGGGCGAAGGCGGAGGCAGGGCCAGCGCCGGCGCAGGTTGTGGGGACAGAAACGATGCTGACGGTAGGGGAGGTTGATCTCGAGCTCGCCGGCGGGAGAGGATTCCAGAGAGTAGTTGAGCAGCGATGAGGAGGAAGAAGTGAGAGAAAATGGGTAGAAATGAATAGTATGACACGTGGGACCAGGGGCATTTTGCGTATACTGAGAAATATCTGACAGCTCAGCTTTTACGAGGTTAATGGCAGTCGGACCCAACGGAAGTGACGCTAGTAACAAATAAGGGACGAAAGTTAAGAAAGAATGGCAACAAAGGGAAGAAACAGTCTCCGATGGCATACTAGGAACCGAAATAGCTTCTGACTTAGCGATGAATGAGTAGCGCAGCACCTCTTCCTCCTGACCAATTTTGTTCCTTCCACAGACGCAGCATTGAAGCACCCCCAACAAATTCGGTCAGACAATCAAGCAAAGCATGGCGTTTCAATGCGAGTTGGTCGAGGGGGCACGCAGCTACTGCCTTGCCAATTGTGCCATTGGCCCAGCGCCGCGATGGCTACGTAACGCTACCACTGCTACAGCTTGCCGATCGATCTGCCGGTCCATCGATCACAAGCAAATGCGCTGTCGCGCGCGGCCGTACGTGCTCCAACCCGATCGGACGGTCTCGGGCAGGCAGACGTAGCATACAGCGACTCCCAAAATCGCAATGGGTAAGGTGGTACGTACGCACGGCACATGCGGTATAGTACTAGTACCGTGTTAGTATGTGTCCAACGTGTAGTTCGGTTGTGTATGCATAGGAACCGGTTTATACTGGTTTATATTTTTGTCAGAAGCCAATATGAACAATCTAATTTCTATAAATCACTTCTATCAACTACTACTATTCATCGATATTACTTTTCATATTCACATATTGTAACGTACTTTGTATTTTATTATATCACAATTCTGTAAGTCGTATGACGGTCCAAATGTTATAGTACCTTTTGTTGTATTGTCTTTTTACATAATATATTACTACTCATCAAATACTACTATTCACCGGCCGTTTTTATTAGCAATTATTATTCAGCTAAAAGCTATCGGCAACATTGACTTTGTGAGCTTTATGGTATCTTGAACCGTACTTGGCATGGGGCATGCTTAAATTTGATGGGTAATGATGGCGATGAACCATATATCGCCATTGGATCCCTTTTTTTGAATGTCTTCGAACGTACGGCGGGAGAATGATCTGGATTTCATGCTTGCATGCGTTGAGCCATTGACTGGTCGTTGGTGCATGCATGTGCATCAACGGTCCTGCTGGTGTGTGTTCATCTGCCATTGAGTCTGAGGTACAAATTTGTATGTGTGTGGTTCCAAAAGTTGTAGTACCGCTCGATCGCATGAATCTCGGGAGAGCTAGCCGCGCACATGCCACCGGCCTCGAGAGGATGCGTTTGTTTTAGTTTTACTCAAAGAAAAAATGGCGCCGATCAATCATGATTTTCTTTTTAACACAAACTATCTGTGTAGAGTAGTAATGTGTTATAGAGAACCAAGTTTCCGTTCCAAACAGTTTTAGTTTTTGATTTATTTGGATTTTTGACTTATTTAAGTCAAAAAAACATTTGAAAGTATCAATTTCTACTTTCGGTTTATTTTAGCTTTTTAGGGTTTTTTCAGTTTGTTTTACTTTTCTTTCCCCTTTATTCCTTTTTATTGTCCATGACGATATAATGATTCTTTCTTTATTTTCTCTCTAACAAAATTAACAACTAATATAATATAATTTTAGTTATAAGCTAAAAATTACAGCCAGAGGCTTAGCTGGTTAGAGCAACTCCAGCAGTAGCCCTCAAAACAGGGCCCCTACTTTTCATTTGAGGGCTCTCCCTACTTTTGAGGGCCCTGTTTTTTTGCATCTACTCCAACAGCACCCCTCAAATCTAAGCCCTCAAATTCATCCCACAACACACTGACACATGGGACCCACTCCTAAATCCAATCGTCGGGAGATAGATTGGGAGTAGGTGCGGCCAATAAATCCGAGGCGAGGGAGGATTGGGGAATGGGGCAGGAGGGGATGGGCTACAACGGCAAGGGAGGCGGCGGCTTGCCGATGACGGCGCCGCGGCCGCGGGGGGCGTCGCCGCTCAGCAGCCATCCCCACCGCTCGCGCAAGATCCACCGCACCTTCAACAACGTCAAAATCACCGTCCTCTGCGGCCTCGTCACCATCCTCGTCCTCCGCGGCACCATCGGCCTCAACCTCTCCCTCCCCTCCAACCCCTCCGACGCCGACGCCCTCGCCGGCGCCAAGGCCGTCGAGGACATCGATCGCATCCTCCGCGAGATCCGCTCCGACTTCGACCCCGACGACGCCGCCGACCTCGGAGTCTCCGGGTTCTCTCTCAACGCCATCGCGCTCAACGCCACGGAGGCCGCCGTGGCCTACAAGGCGGCAGTGGGGAGCTACGCGCTCGGCCCCAAGATCTCCGGCTGGGACGAGCAGCGCCGCCGCTGGCTCGCGCAGAACCCGGGATTCCCGGCCAGCGTCGCCGGTGGCAAGCCCAGGATCCTGCTCGTCACGGGGTCGCAGGCGGGCGGGGGAAGTTTCACGAGCGGGAAAAAAACAGGAAAATGAGGGGTGGAGGGGGAGCCCCTGGGAATGAGGGGTGGGAGGGTGATTTGAGGGGCTCTAGTAGGGGCCCTGCTGGACCTCTATTTTTACCTCAAGTCCTTAAATATGAGGTTTGAGGGCTCAAGTAGGGGCCCTGTTGGAATTGCTCTTAGAGCCGGCCAAGAAGCTGTACTTCGTAATACTGTAGTAACAAGCACTCTTGAGACAAAGAGGTGGTGCTAGCTAGCCTGGTAGTGCTGCAAAAGTAATTGGTAACGCAAGGCGAAAAAAGGTCGGAGCAGCAAATAATGCGGGCGGATGAATTCTTTTTCGTTTCGCATTTGGTGAGGATCCCGATGCAAAAAAATTGACAGGGCCCTGACACTGTCAGAGGCACCTCCCTTCCGCGGCAGCTTTTTTTTACGCTCTTTCCACGCGCGCGGGGCCGCGAGCTCGTGACCTCTCGCTCATCTACCCCAGCGCAACAGCAACGTCCCACACGTCCCAGTGACAGCTGGGTCCGGCCTAAAGTGGTCCCACACACCAGTGTAGTAAATTTAGCATCCAGGTCGAGAGACGAGTCGCTCTACCCCTGACCTGTCCTTGGAGGCTCCCATGTGCAACGGCTTGTACAAAAGGGCGTCCTTAATTTCTCCACGGGTGACTTGACTTGTGGTGAGGGGAATCAGCGGTGGTCAGGCCCACACGTCAGTTGCAGGGGCGGCCTGGGCCGATGCGCGGGCCCCGCCCTTCTGGCCGTTACCGTTACCCTCAACTCCCCGGAGGAGGAGCACCTTCCGGCCGCGGTCGCCTACAAGTGCACGCGAGCGTGGCAGCGCCTCTTTTCTATGACTCGTGGGCCCAGATGTCTATGGCCCGCATGGAAGTGGCGCGGGGCGTCTATCACAAGTAGTGGCGCATGGAAAGGAGAGCCAGCACCTTAGGTTCCGGTCCGACCGCGATTCGACTCGACCGGCCCACCGGTTGATTCGCCGTCCCTGTGGCCCGTAGGTTCGAACTCCCGGATATACCCTTCGCATGTTCTTCTTTCTGATCAGAGAGGACAAATACGAGATGCCCCTGGCTCAATCACTTGTATAAAAAAAGGTTACTCATGGAACCTGTTGGTACGAGCCATGACTAGAGGTGGGAATTGGGCCATGCCCGGCACGGTCCAGGCTCACCGTGCTTCGGGCCGCATCGTGCCGTGCCGGTTCGGCCCAGTCATCCCGTCGTGCCGTGCCGTGCCGGCCCGTCTCGTCTTCGGCCAGGCCCAAGCACGGTCCAAAGCCCACCGTGCCGGCGTTCGTGCCGTGCCAGCCCAAGCCCAGCCCAAAGTAACTATACACGACAAAAGCGATAGCGACAATGGTAGCGGTGGCCGCTATCTTCCTTTCTCTTGTATCCGCCTTATTAAAAACCTACTTAAAATTCGATTCTATTGTCTTATGCCATTTCACCTTCGAACTTGGTCATCTAGTCCAATGGAATGCATATCTTGGTGCAAATTAAACTATGGCGTATGTGGACATCACCCGACAATCTAGCATAGGCATACCCAACTAGTCAAATAGAAAAGCTCAAGGAGAGTCATGAGTACAATTTACTATAGTTAAGAAATCAATTTTAAATAGTTTCTGGCCAACCGTGCTCTTCGTGCCGTGCCGGCCCGAGCACGGCCCGATCTGCCGTGCCGTGCCGCCCACCGTGCCGGATTTTGAAGCCCAGCCCGGCCCACCGTTCGTGCTGTGCTGGCACGGCCCGCCACGTGTCGGGCCGGGCCGTGCTTGGGCCGGGCCGGGCCGGCCGTGCTTTGGGCTGGCCCAAAGAAGCCCGGGCCAAGTCCCACCTCTAGCCATGACATTGGTTTTGTGACTTGTGGCATTGCTCTTCCTTTTCTTGTTCTTGAAATAGGAACTACTACAAACTTGACATATTGTAATTGTTTTTTGAGTTGCCGTATATTAAATGACAGGGAGAAAAAATATATTGTAATTGTTAGTTGCACAAAAAAGGGGCTCATTTGAATTATAGTAATTTCGTACAGATTTTAGGTGGATGAGGCATCCACTCTCATTCTCTCAATAATCACGAAGCCAAATATAGTGTAGCGAATTATGGCAATGCTAATATCACTAGATTAGAATTTCATTGGAGCCTGCCACGTTTGGCTCAGTGTGTGTGAGGTGCCATGCTAAGGTGTAGTAGCATTAGAATCAAAACTCTTGTCCTCTGAATTACTAGCTTAATTCTGTGTCTTTGAGATTGCTACGCTATACACGGACAAGGTAATCAGGAAAGCAATTTGTAGTACTTATTGAGATGTTCATCTGTGTTTCTAGAAAGTAAAACAATTGAATTATCTAAAACACCAAGCCATCTTATTTGATTCCCGTCTAAAGTGATTATTGTTTCATATCAAATATTGACCTTCTTTAACAAGAAACATTAATATTGCCATCCAAAGAATTTTTTCTCTATAGCAAATACCTAGGCAACCGATCCCTATTAGATCCCGAACATAAGCTCTCACAGGGAAGAATTATTGTTAATCATGAATGCGCTGCCTAGCTGTCGTGGCACAGTGGTTATGCATCCAAATCCAAACATTATTCAGGCCAGTCTACACAAATCTCAGGATCAAACTGACCTGTTCAACGCAGCAAAACAATGTAAAGCGATCATCGAACTCACCTGTCTCCAACAAAAAGCGAGAGAAAAAAGCAAAAGGGCCCCGTCTAACATCCTAATCCAACACCAAACACATTAGCCATACACGGCCATACGCCACGGGAGCGAGCCAGCCGGGCCCACGGGTGAATCACTCCACGCTGGAGGTGGGCCCGGCGCCGCATCTCCGGGACAAGGAGCGGCCGGGGTGAGGTGGAGCAGCGGACGGCCGCGATCGTTTGCACGCTGCCCCCACGAGCCGACCGTTTGGGGCCGGTGGCTACTGTGCTGCCGCCCGAATTTTTTGTATTTTAGCCCTTTTTTTGAAAAATATTCACATTTAGACCCCTGGTAGTTTTAATTCCGTTTTTGGACCCAGAGCTCGGCGCCGTGGGTCACGGCGCCGAGGTAACACGTCTCGGCGCCGTGGACCACGGCGCCGAGTTGCGAGCCCCGCGCCAGCGTAGCGGCCGGCGTGGCGCCGACGTGGCAGGGAGCTCGGCGCCGTGACGTGGCAGGGAGCTCGGCGCCGTGACTCGTGGCGCCGAGCTCGGCGCCGTGGATCTTGGCGCCGAGCATGCGGCTTCTGAAACGGCACCGAGCACGCGGGCTTCGTTCATTCGCAACTCGCCCGCCGCCGCCTCCCGTCCCCTCCCCGCACTCGCGTCCTCCCCGCCGCGGCCGCCGGCCTCCCCTCGTCGACCGCCGCTGCCGCCCGTCGTCCCCGCCGCGGCCGCCCGCGCGCCTCCCCTCCCCGCACGGGCGTCCTCCCCGCCGCGGACGCCCGCCACCCCTCCTCGACCGCCTCGGCCGCCCGTCCGACGTCCTCCACGCCGCGGCCGCCCGCCTCCCCGCCGCCGCCCCGTGGTGCCGCCTCCCCGTGTCTCCGCCCGCCCGCGTCTGCGCCCGGCCTCCCGCCTCCCCGCGTCTGCGCCCGACCGCTGCCCCGGAGCCGCCCGGCCTCCGGCCGCCTCCCCGCGTCTCCGGCCGCCGCCCCCTGGTGCCGCCCGGCCTCCTGCCTCCCCGCGTCTCCGCCTCGGCCTCCCCTCCCCGCACGCGCGTCCTCGGCCGGCCGCCCATCCGACGTGCTTCCCGCCCGGCCGTCCTCCCCGCCGCTGCTGTCGAGAGGCCCCAGCGACCGCTACAAGTGCCTCAAGGTGAGGACTTCTCCTCCAAAATGTTCGTTGTTGGCGCTCAGATGTGATGTCGAGGATATTTTTTAGCTAGTTTGTGAGGGTGTGATGTTGAGTGGGCTGATGTGTGGTGCTATGAATGTCGAGTAGGCTGTTTATCCCTTATTTATCACTGTCGCTTGGGCAATGGTGCCGTAGAATGGAAGGATTGTGTGGCGTATTGGAGTCGGGATATGGCTCGTTATAAGTCAAGTTGATTATTTTGCGGCCAGAGGACTAGTGCTATAGAAATGTGTTGTGTTGCTGTGATGTAATTGACTATGCAATTGACTATGCAATTTAGTTAGTGCTATAGAAATGTTTGCCACAACGAGTCAAGCAAATCACGAACAAAAGAATTGTTTATCTTTGGGTATGCAATTGACTATGCAATTTAGTTAGTTAATTAGCATCAATTTCGAATAAAGGTAGCATTTAGTTAGTGACTAGGTACTTATTAGTTACTATGTAGTATCCGATTTCAATTAAAGGTTCTTATTAGTTTGGTTTTCTGTATGAACTAGATGGACAACCTAGTGACCCTATATCATGGAGGCAGTGTGACAAGTGATTATTATGGAAATGTTCAATTTGTTGAAATGCAAAGGGTGCCTCTGATATTCGGTGATCGGCCGTCGTTTAGTGAGTTGGTTGCTAGGGCTCGGGAGAAGCTACATTGTCATGCAAACGAGGAGAGCATCACAGTTGAGGGGTTACTTCACTTCGGTTCGAAAGACCTAGTTCTCAGGCGGTTGATCTTAATTGGTTCAGAGGATGAGTGGGACAAATATGTCAAATTGGTTATGAGGAATGAGTTAAAATGTTTGGACGTTGTTGTGCGGAAGGTGTCCATTGATCCCACCCCTCACGGTTATTCACCAGAACTAGGTGATCAGGCACCCTTTGACCCTCCGTTACCGGATCTTGCGGTGGATGTGGAAGAAGTGCCTGAGGTGCCCGATGCTCTATCTGCCCCGAACGAGGTTCAGATTTCTCAACCAATTCGAGTTGAATGTCGGACTGATGATGTCGTGGCGGCCCCTCAGGAGATGGGATTGACCCAGAATCATCCCAGTAAGTGTCGAGCAACACTTTAGCCTTTTCCCGTCATTGCCCTTTGTGGTCTCAATCCATCGTTTTTGTGCTTATGATGCAGGAGACAACGTTCCTGATAATGTGGGTGTTCCTCCCGTTGCTCCATCTGGCAACGTTGAAGAAGTCTGCAGGGACTCCAACAGTGTGGATGTTCAAATTGTGGATGATCTGGAGCCTTACGAGATCGCAAGGGCCGTTGATTCTGATGATGACCGCCCTTTTGGAGAGCTGACCGAAAGTGATATTGAGCTGATCAGGCGTTATTGCCCTGGCCGGGATCCATCAGTTCATGAATTCAGCGATCTTAGGCATTCTCATGGGGCTTATGCAGAAGGAAGGGATGACGAGTTGCTAGATGCTCCTGAGGCCGGGTCAAGCATGACAATTGAGAAGGGCATGGTGTTTGAGGACTTGTCTGCATTGAAAAGGTGGCTGCAGGAGTATTCAGTGATCCGTAAAAGGCCATTCAAGGTGAGACATTCTTATGTGGAGCGGAGGTACACAGTTGTGTGCGAGAAGGAGACATGTGAATGGAGGGTTTGTGCTAGCAAACAGAAGGTCACTGGAAAGTTCAAGATCACAAAAATCGTTGGCCCACACACTTGTGCCGAAGCAGAGCTCAAACAGAAGCATCGGCAGTTGACCTCTACCATTATTGCCAAGTCACTGTGTCACATAGTAAAGGGAGAACCCAATATGAAGGTGAAGACACTTGCTGGGATTGTTAAGGAGAAATTTGGATACGAGATAAGGTATGGAAAAGCATGGAGGGCAAAGCAACGCATCTGGAAGATGATATATGGGGACTGGGAAGATGGGTACTTGCAGTTGCCAGCACTCTTCAATGCAATCAAAGCGGTTAATCCAGGCATGCATTATGAGTACGTCCCGAAACCAAACGAATGGACTCAAGATGGGATGCAGATATTCTTCCGTGCTTTCTGGTGCTTTGCTCAGTCCATCGAGGCCTTTCGGCATTGTCGTCCCGTCTTCGCTATTGACGGTACGTTTCTTCTTGGCAAGTACCAGGGCACACTTCTGATAGCCATTTCCTGTGACGCAGACAACGCGTTGGTTCCTTTGGCGTTTGCTTTGGTTGAGAGGGAGAACAAAGACAGCTGGGGATGGTTCTTGCGGCTCGTTCGGAGGCACGTGGTCGGCCCTGCTAGGGAGGTTGGTGTCATTTCTGATAGGCACCAGGGCATACTTTCTGCCGTACAGGAGCAGATACCGGGGTATGCAGCTTTGCACCACCGTTGGTGCACTCGGCATCTTGCCGAGAATCTACTCCGTAAGGATGGTGCGAAGGATAACTTTCCTCTGTTCGAGGAGGTCGCTCGAATGCTTGAGGTGAAGTTATTCCAGGAGAAGTTGGAGCAGCTTAATACTGCAACAAACGCAGAAGGTAGACAGTGGTTGACGGGATTGATGAGAGATGTCGACAAATGGACAAGGGCTCATGACGACGGTGGCTGGAGGTACGAGTTTCAGACAAGCAACATGGCCGAATCCTTCAATAGTTTGCTTAGGGGTATACGTGGTATGCCCGTCAATGCTATCGTATCCTTCACCTTTTACAAGCTTGTTGCCTGGTTCAACGAAAGACACGCACATGCAATGGCGCTACAAAGTAAACAAGTGAGATGGGCGCCAAAACCGAAGCGCCACCTTGAAAAGGCAAAGGCTAGGGCTGAGGCACATGAGGTACATTGTTTTGACAACGCCACGGGCAGTTATGAGGTTGTAGAAAGGGGTGGTACAACGACCGATGGAGAGCTCCGGCCGACGAGGAAGCATAAAGTTGTCCTTATTGATTTCTCATGCACATGTGGTAAACCGAGGCAGTACCACTTTCCATGTTCTCATTATGTGGCAGCAGCGAGGCATCGCAACTTTGACTACGAGAGCAAGATACCTCGGGAGTTCAGTGTTGACAACCTTGTGCTTACGTGGTCTCCCCGTTTCGAGCCTTACCGGGATGAGGGAGAGTGGCCACCGTACACCGGGCCCAAATACATTGCGGATCCGGGTAGCCGTTGGAACAAACGTGGAACCAGGAAAAGGACGAGACACAAGATGGTTATGGATCAGCTTCCAGGAAGAACGAGGCGAGGGAGATCAACCCCCTTTCTTACTAACCCCGAGCAGAACCAATGTAGCAGATGTGGTAGACTTGGCCACAATTCACGCACATGCCATTGGCCACTTAGTCAGGTGCGAGTGCTTGTTATTCGTTATGTTTCATAGTTCGTGTAGTTGTTTTTTCATATGTAATTTGCTATGTTTCTTGTTTAATTTCTTATTCATTCCATATTGTATGCATGTTCAATATTTTGTTTACTTGTATGTTGGACTGACAAATTCAAAGTTTTTTTTAGGATGGCGCAATTCCACCTGCTAGACCCGTACTACGAGGAGAGCCACAGAGGACGGCTCACCGCGGAGGGGAGGGTATTGCCTTCATCACTTCCTGTACAATTTGAGTTTATATTGATGCATTAACTAAAAAATTGGTGTATTCTATACAGGAGCTGCCCATCCTTCGTCCTCGAACCCATGACGGGTTCCTGGACATGCAGTACGACGAGCGGTACACTCCCTTCCTGGAGAGGGCTGGCCTAGACGCCATCTCTTACCAGGTTCGCCGTGGGTTGCCCACCTTCAACCCCCCCGCCATCACTGCACTGGTTGACAGGTTAAGTGATGAACCATTGCAACTTGCATGTTCATTGTTTATCGGCTATTTGCGCCTCAAATTCTCTGACATGTAGTCCTCTTTTTTGTATCATGTAGGTGGAGACCGGAGACTCACAGCTTCCACCTCCCTTTCGGGGAGATGACTATTACGCTCCAGGACACTCAGAAGATACTTGGTGTCGCCATTCACGGCCGTCCGGTTATCGGGCCGTGCGTGCCTGCAGGTTGGAGAGCCCGAGTAGAGGCCTTCCTCGGGAGAGAGCTTCCTCCTGAGGCAGGCCATCGCAGTTCTGGTGTTCCTATCAGCTGGCTCCGGCAGACTTTTGCAGCGTGTCCTGAGGGTGCGGACGAGCAGACAGTTGCCTACCACTGCAGGTAGGTGTGGATATCGAGCCAACTCGTCGTCTTATCGAGCTTTTTGTAAAATTGACATAGTTTGATCTAAAATCATTTTACATATAATTGCAGAGCATGGATCCTGCACTTGTTTGGCTGCGTTCTCTTCCCCGACGGAACGGGAGACAGCGCTTCGTGGATGTACATCCACTGCCTCACGGACTGGGACACGGCGGGGCAGTACAGCTGGGCTTCCGGGGTGTTGGCGTTCCTTTACCGCCACCTCTGCGAGGCGTGTCGTCGGAGTTCGGCGAACTCGACATTAGGTGGTTGCCTGTACCTCCTCCAGCTGTGGATGTGGTGTCGTCTACCGGTTGGTCGTCCTACGGTTTTGCCTGGTCGTCCATGGTTCCCAGAGGTTCCAGTTCGTCGACGTCCGACAGTTGCATATCTTTGGGACCAGGTCTCAGTTCCGTACGCCAGGAAGAAGCGGGCGTACGTAGAGTACATAAACGAGCTAGATGCGCTCACGGCCTCCAGTGTAAGTTAATTACATGTGGTACCGTGATTTTATTTGTTAGTCCTGTACCTTACAAGTAAATTGTTGCTATGCAGGTTAAGTGGGAGCCGTATGCCGAGGAAGAGGTGGTGGACATTCAGTTCAGCGCACTGTGCAGCATAGACGAGGCCCTCTACAGGATGAGGTGCCCCCTTATCTGTTTCTATGCTGTTGAGTATCACCTGCCACATCGAGTTGCACGCCAGTTTGGTATGAGGCAGTTGTGGCCAGTAGCGCCGATCTCCACGTCTGTGGCCTTGCACAAGTCAGTTCCATGCAATTTCAATTCTAACATTGGATTCCAATTGCACGGTGTTTCTACTAATGTTAACTTTTGATTTACGTCATGCAGATTTGATCGTCAGCGACAGAAGAAGGTCACAGACTTCGAGCAGCACCACCACGTGTACGTTGAGGAGTGGGGACACTCCCAGGACCACGTGGATGACAACAACGACCCGCACAGCAACGAGCAGTTCCGGCGGTACCAAGTTTGGTACCAGCGTGCGACGCGGTCCAAGCTTAAGGGCCAATGGACTCAAGATGACTACGCCGACATTGCGTCCTCCGACGACGATGACACGCCCTACGACCAGTCGACTCGCCTTGGGACGCAGGTGGAGATAGCACCAGTCCTGGACCGTGTGGTAATGTTCAATCTCATTGCTTATTTTTCAATAGACCTAAATACCCCTGACATGTAGCAAATTATCCATTCTTTTGTTTGTTTGCAGGGCAAAACCCTGAGCCAGTCCGTACAGGACATAGAGCGTATGTCCAGGACAGTCGGCGACGACGTCAGGATGCGTACCTTCCTGGAGGTAAGCTTCGACAAAGCCACTCACAAAATTAGTACATAATATCTTCGTGTCTTGTTGGTTAACAAAATGTTGGAATGCAGAGGCTCGCATGTCGGCTACGTCGTGCGGCTGCTCGTTGTGGTTGCAGCACAGGCGCGGCGAGGGACGTAGACGTGCCTTCGACACGACTTGCAGACCCGACGCGGCGAGGGTCGTACACGGGACAGAGCTCGTCCCCCACGAGGAGCGACACTTTCCCGTCCCAGGGCGGTGAGGACGAGGACGACGACGAGGTGGAGCAGACTTACGATGAGATAGGCCCGTCTCAGCTCGTAGACGCTCCTTCGACTCAGCCTACACAGCCCGTACGACGCAGACGCCGCCGCGAGCCTAGCCGTTACACTCCAGGCACCGACGCCCTTGGTAAGGGTAAGGGTAAGGCTAGGAGGCAGTGATACGGCCGTGTATGCTTGTGGTTGGGCTTAAAAGTCGTTGTATATATTTTGTAATGAGCTAGGAGGCACTTGGTAAGTGGTTGGACTGAGATGTGTTTGTAATGAGCTAGTTGTTGTATACATGTGTTTATGTTATATTCATTGTGCTTTTGTAATTTTTGTGAGGTTTTTCAAGTGCTTGATGGTTTGATGTTCACAGATGGTTTGCAGTATAAAAGGGTTGCTCTAAGTTTTTTTATTACGACAGCATACAACCAACCAACCAACACACCAACGAACAAAACAACATAGCATAAAACTTTTACAACATAGCTTGACGACAACATAGCATAAAACATTACCTAAATAGCTTGACGACACGATAGCATAAAATATTACCAACACACACGAGCAGAACCTCCAGCACTACAACTTGAGGATAACAATAATCACAAGTAGTACACCTAATAATTTAATTCAACACAACAGTCGTACTGCCACATCATCAACACATCAACATGGAGAATTGCTGAATGCCATAACCCTCGTTACCTAAATGCCAAACGAGCCTCGTGGCACCCACATGGAGAATTGCTGAGGGGGCCGCCTCGGACGTGGCTGGCCGTCGTGGTAGTGGCATGCACATATGCAGCTCGGGTTCGCGCAGCAACATGTGGGATCATAAGAGCTTCCTATATTCACGACCTCCTCGTTGCCCCTCTCGCGTTGCAGCTGTTCGCGGAGGTCGTTGTTCTCCTCAGTGAGATTCTCCATTCGGTACTCCAAGTCCCAAATTCGAGCCCATAATGTATCCACATAACGATCAACATACCGTTCATGAGGAGGGTCGATCCAGCGGGAGAAGTCGCATTTGGCCATCTGCACAAAAAAGTACGGTAAACTTCGAGGGTCCATAAGCAATAAAAAATGAAACATTACTAATTTGTACCCCGGAGCGCGAGCATCGGAAGAAACGTCGCCCGCCATCGTTCGGGGAATCCAAGATCTGGACAACCGCGTACTCATTGTGTCTGCATTTCGGCCACGGTGGTTGAGCACTCCGGCTTGGTATCAATCGGTACTGCGGACCGAACATATCCCTCGTTTCTAAGGGAATGTCATCCTTCGGTGACCCAAATCCCACTGGCCCCTCGGCTTCAGACATGGTATGTTTCACCACGAAAGAGAGGGTACTACTTTGTTCGATTCACAATGTCATAGGACCCCAACCGTGCTACTTATAGCAAAACGGGGCAGTTTAATGCAGTGACCACCAAAAAAAGAGGCTTTTGCTCAGGAACATGACAACACGCCCCAGCTTTTGCTCAGTGAGATGACAACAGAGGGCAGTTTTGCTCAGTGACATGACAAAAGAGTTCAGATTTTGCTCAGTGACATGACAAAACGGGGCATCATATGTCAGCTTTGCGCAGTGACGGAATAGGCCTTTAGCCTTTACAGGAGTAGGCCTGTAGGCCTGTACACATATAGGGGCGCAGGTCTTTAGCCTTTACAGGAGTAGGCCTGTAGGCCTGTACACATATAGGGGTGTAGGTCTTTGAAAAGGCTACGAACTATGAATTTATTACGAGACTATAGTCTCTGAAAAGCCTACATAGGACCATTTATTGCTACACTTGAATCCAGTAAGAGCGAAAAGATCCTCTCCATGGACTATGCCCACTGCACCGATAACCTGCCTATATGAAGGCCTCATATGTCTTCCATACCACATCTCCTCCTCAAGACATCACAATACTACCACACAACAATGTCTTCCTGGAAGTCCAACCCATTTGGAGTGCCGGAGTGGCATGAGCGCCCGAAGTGCCATTGCGGCTTTAGGACGATGTTGGGAGTCTGGACTGATCGAGTACAACGAGCCAAATACGGCCGTAGGTTCTTCAAGTGTCCTGACCTGGATGACGACTTCGTGGTAACGACCATAACTAAACCATTTCTTTTCCGTTATCGTTTTTCAACTTGATCCATGACATCTACCATGCCACACATAGGCTTGCGGGTTCATGGAATGGGTGGATCGAGTGCCGCCGGCATGGCCAAATAACCGGGCAGTGGAGGTGGAAAACAAAGGACAATACTGTGTCAAGATGACTCAGGCTCGCGAGGTGGAACGACAGATGCGGCTTGAGCAAGAGCGCCGCGTGAGGGTGGACCAAATCCGTCTGCAGGGCAAGGAGGATGAGCTGCAAAGGAGGAAGGAGAAGTTAAGTCTGCGTGAAGCAGCCATCAAGCGTCAGGAGGAAGAGCTTCAAGCTCGTGAGGCGGCTCTCAAGACCAAGAGTGACAGGAAGAAGGATGCAGCGGAGCCATCTTCAGGGCGCGACAGAAAGGGGAAACAACCACGCTACACCCAGTAGACAAGATGTAATAGACTCGGTCCACACGAGAGGTCGTACGAGCAGTTGGGTAGATTAGTCGGATATCATGCTAGCATGTAATAAAATTGTACGCGCCATGTTCGTCCCAACTTCATAAGCTTATTATCTGGGCTTTTCGCATGCAATGATTCCCACGTGTCTTATTATCACTTCCCCTCCTTTCGTCCAATTGTTCCTATCACAGTTGTCATACAAAATAATTCAAAAAAATCCTTCCAATACAACAACATAACATGATCAAAAAATGTTATTGCCAGTTCAACATATTTTTCACGGTCAGCATTGTACAAAAATCACAAATACACTAATCGTTACTTCACACATAACTCGTTCATCAATCCACAAACAGAGGGGATGGGATTGACCCAGAATCATCCCAGTAATTATTTCCCCAAGTGTGTAGTAACAACTGAAGAGGAGAGTTGCTTGTATGCCACATGTCGCCTCCCCTCTGTCTTGCCCGCAGCATCTCACGGCCCGCAGAACTTCACACAAAACTCGTTCGTCACGGCCTGCATAATTTTATTTTTCAAAAACCATTACCAACGTACCATAATGTTTTTAAAAAAATCTACACGAATTTTCCTACATGTATCATCTGCAATACATAACGAATTTTCAAAACATACGTCGTATTTTTTGCTCTCTATAAATAAATAACTAACTATATTACATAATATTACTATCATTAAATAATCCAAATGCAAAATACAACTAATAATTCATTTTGCGAAAAAAAAGGCTGATCGGTGCAAACTCTAAACAGCGGCGGGGACAGAGGGAGGAGGATGCGAATGAACGAAGCCCGCGTGCTCGGTGCTGCTTCAGAAGCCACATGCTCGGCGCCACGACTCACGGCGCCGAGCTCGGCGCCACGAGTCACGGCGCCGAGCTCGGCGCCACAAGTCACGGCGCCGAGATCTTGCCACCTCGGCGCCACGCCGGCCGCTACGCTGGCGCGGGGCTCGCAGCTCGGCGCCGTGGTCCACGGCGCCGAGACGTGTTACCTCGGCGCCGTGACCCACGGCGCCGAGCTCCGGGTCCAAAAACGGAATTAAAACTACCAGGGGTCTAAATGTGAATATTTTTCAAAAAAAAGGCTAAAATAGAAAAATTTCGGTGCTGCCGCTGCGATTGCCGGGGTAGTATTGGCATTCCGGGTCGCTCGTGGGACCGCCTCCTTTTTGCCGGTCCAGCGATTGCAGCAGGACCGGGAGGGGTTTTTTTTTAAAAAAAAACGAGGGGATTTTGCTCTAATCTCTTATCTGAAAAGGGAAGGAGTTTCCCCACCCTCGCCCAAAAAAAGAAGTTCCCCCACAATAGTTGGGATTTTCTTGCTGTGAAACAGTAACGCACACGTGAAAAAATTAATCATAACTCATCCGTTCTACTGTCGGTTTAAGTGGTACAAGTTTTGGAAGGAGTGAAGTTTTCTACGTGCACAAAACATTAGTTTTTAGCAAATTATGTGGCTAAAACTAAAGCATTGAAAAGCTATTATATTTTATGGGAAGAAAGTATTAATAATTCGTGCTGATTGATGGTCTTCGTTTTGATGAACATTTCATGCGCTAAACAGGGTATAAGTTTATTTGGAGTTTGAAAGTTACAGTACATTGAGATTTCCCCTCTAATGCTGTCAAACCAAAGAAAAATCTACCTTGCGTTGTATGATTGGAAACTGAGGATTCCTAGACCTGAGATAGCTGGAAAATCTTAAGAGAACTTACTATGCTAACACAAACTACTATCACAAACTAGGTTGACTGTATATAAATATGATTAATTAGAAATGCGAAGAATATGTACTATTGTGTTATTTTCTTTTGTTTTCAAGAAGATAGGTTTGGTTTCTCTATATCATTTATACATTTATTTTATTCGCCTTTTTAAAATTCAAGTATGCCCCCGATACTTCTCATAATTTCTACACTTATGTTATTTGTCTTTTTTAGAATCAAGATACAGCTAAAATGTTCCCTATAGGATAACAAAAGCATATCTTTCTCATCCATTTTTCGAGAGAGTTCTTTTTTTTTGGATTTAGACGCACGTAGAAACGCAACCCCCCCGTGTTTCTCGTCCCATAAGCAACAGCCTGTTCTAGCTGAGAAAACCCACCCGTCCGAACACAAAAAACCTGCTGGTGCCAACGACAGCAAGACGGGAAAAAACGCCAAAACAACACAAGAAAAAACCTCAGCATACAGACAACAAAAGCGACCGGCTCCTCCTCTCCTACCGTTCAGTTCACCCAAATTGACAACTTGATGACCCAGGAGTAATTAAGTAGCAGCGGTAATCCGACCCAACCCAACCATCACAATTCGCAGGCACTGTGCCATAAGTACCCCTCCCCTCCTCTCCTCTCCTCTCCTCTCCCTCTTCTCTTCTTCTCTCCCCCCTTCACCGCCTCCGTTTCTTCACATCCCCCTCTTCTCTCTCCCTTTCCCACCATCCTCTCACTTCCTCAGGACCCAAACCCTAAACCCACTCGCACCGCAGCCCCCCACTCGCATGCACGCTGGTTCGTAGCCTCGGCCGCCGGCGATCGCCGGAGTTGGGGAGCGCGGCGGTTCTGTGCGTCGGAGACAGCCGCGTGGGAGGAGTGGGGGAGATGGGGGCGGGCGGGAAGGGGTGGGTGGAGAGGGCGAGGCGCGGGGTGAAGACGGTGTGGTTCATGGTGGCGATGGTGGCGTCGCTGCTCGTGGCGTCGGCACCGGCGCTGGTGGCCGCCGGCGACGTGGCCGTGGCGCTCTGGCTCGAGGTGCGGCTCGGGTGCCTCCGCTGCCACGGCCTGCGCGGCCACCTCGAGCGGTACGGCTTCCGGAGCTCGCTTGTGGACATACCGCTCGTCTCCATCATCCGATCCCTTGTCATCACCTGTAAGCAGCGACTAGCCCCTCACTGCCGTTTTAGTGCGCGCAGGTGTCAAGGATCTTGGGGAATCTGTTCGTCTGAGTTTGATTTCTTTTTTATTTTCTTCGGAGATTTTTTTTGCTTGGATGATGTAGAGGTTGCTTAATTTTTTTTTGTGTGCTTTGGGGTATGGGGACTTTGATTAACTTTTTTTTTCTGGCCTTTGTGTATGAGGAATTGGTGATCTGAAAGCTACAGTCTTGCTGCGTCTGTGCTTGTCTTGTTTTGTTTGGACGAAAGGATGAAACTTTTGGTGAAAAAATCTGACTATTTCTGCAGTTATTAATAGAGAGTACATTTGCTGCTTGTTATCTGTTTTTCTTTTCCTATTGGAATTTAGTTAAACTTCGTCATTCGTTTGGCTGGATTAGCTGTAAGAAATTGGAAAAAATTCAAGAGCAGTTTGGAGTTCGCGTGTACAGATTTCTGCACTAGGATTTTTTTTGGGGGGGGGGGGGGGGGGGGGGGGGTTACCGGATTCGGCTAATCTGATGTGCTTGTGCAGGTGTATACCTCATGAGTGACACTTCTGGTCTCTCTCATGGCCCGTACCTTGGAACAGCAACATTCTGTTCCTTGGCTTCTCTGCTCGTCTTGTTGATTAAGGCCTGCGTTTACAGTCCAGCACAGGACATTGGGCCTGAGCTCTCGCCGTCATTGTCGGATCACAAGCTCAATTTGAAGAAGCTATGGGGAATGCCGGTGCTTTTCCTGTCTTCCTTGGTCTTTGCTCTCGGCCATGTTGTTGTCGCTTACAGAACAAGCTGCAGAGCTCGACGGAAGCTGCTTATCCATCGCATTGACCCTGAATCGGTGTGGCTTTCATGCATTTGTTTTCTTATATCTCACGGCGTATGATCGATTGTACAGAGGTTGTATGCCTGTTTTTCTTGGTGCTTATGGTTTATTCTGCTCCATTTCAGATTCTGGCATACAAGAATGCCTTTTCTGGGTGCTACAAGGTTCCTCGATCTCCCACACCATACAGTGGAAAGCTTTATTCAAGGAGCGACAGTGAGACAAAGAGAAAAACTGTTGTCCACGATGATAGGGATATTCCAATCAGTTTTCTTGCTGATAGTGATAGCATGTTCATTGCTTGCCAGGGGATCACCGTACATTACAAAATTTCTGATCCAGCAAGTTGTGTATCCCCAGCTCCCGACTCATTTCCAGAAATTAATCATGATGTAATTTCATCAAACATTTCTCCCAGAAGACAGAGACATGAGAGTCCACCATCAGCTTCCTCTAAAACCCGTCGTCTTTTGAATAGGAGCTTTAGTCATCAATATCATCAAACTTCGCTATATGCGCCATTGTTGGTAGAACCAGTGACCTCTCCAACTTTGTCGGATGACATCCCCCTCCTGAGTCTTGATGATGGCAGTGCTGATGTATGTTTGAAACCTATGGGCTTTGATCTTGAGGCTGGAGAGCAGGGGAAATTCGCCATTGTTTTGGTACATGGGTTTGGAGGGGGAGTATTCTCATGGAGGCACGTTACTAATTTGCTTGCTCGACAAGTGGGTTGCACTGTGCTGGCCTTTGATCGCCCTGGATGGGGTTTAACTTCTCGACCTCGCAGAAAGGACTGGGAAGAGAAGAATTTGCCAAATCCATATGAGCTTGAGTCACAGGTGATCCTTCTTACCATCTACTCATAGATTGTGTCTTCCAATCAAATTCAAGTCTTCTTTTTTTTTTGGAGAGAGCTCCTAATTCAAATCTAGTTAGTGCAGCCAGCATGTGCCCAAAAGTTCTATGATTAGCTACTGTATGTGTTTCACATACTGAGTGAAAGAGTTTTGGAATACCTCTTATCCACTTAAAGAAGTGGCTAATAACTAATTTTCTACTATATGTACTATTGCCTGAATGCTTATTGTTAGTTGCCACCCTCAGAGAGATACATTCTACCTTGAAAATATTCTATGTTACTTAGAAACTTGTGAGGGAATGCTCTTCTATTAGAATAACTTTAAAAAATTCAGTTGCGACTACCAAACATTTTCCTGCATCACTAAACGTTATTTTCCTGCTGTACTTAAAACACTGCGATCATGTTTACAAAGAACACTCTGTATGCCCTTCTGCAGGTTGATCTTCTCATTTCATTTTGCTCAGACTTGGGCTTGCACTCTGTGGTTTTAGTTGGTCATGATGATGGGGGCTTGCTTGCCCTGAAAGCTGCAGAAAAGTTGCGTGCGTCTGGAAATTCTAGCAAGGTAACTGACTTATTTGCCTTCTGTTGTTCATTTTTGTGCCTTGCGAACTTTGGTAGCCTATCAGATTGTTTTGCATGGACGTTTATACTCATTATAATTACCTATTAAATGTTCCCTTTTTCCTCCCAGGTTGAAGTGAAGGGAGTTGTTCTTATAGGTGTAAGCTTATCAAGAGAAGTCATTCCTGCATTTGCTCGTATACTCCTGCATACCCCTTTGAGGAAAAAGCACATGGTCCGCCCACTTCTACGTACTGAAATCACTCAGGTGATCAATCGACGAGCATGGTTTGATGCCACCAAGTTGACAACAGATGTTCTGAACCTCTACAAGGTAAACATTACTAGTGATTTGCATTTCCATTTTAATCTTTTTTTAAGATGCATTTCCCTTTTAATCTCTTGTCAAACCATTGGTGGTCAAGCTAGTTTTGGGAATGAGTTTAGTCAATTTAAAGACACTCAAGGAGCATCAGATCATGTACAAATAATCTTGCATTTCTCACCCTACCATATTGTCTTAATGTAAGAAAAAGTGACAACTGTCCTTGCATGTTACTAGTTATCTAAAGGCTTCCTGTTTCCTTCATGCAAAAGAGGTGCAATTTTAAACATGCATGCTTTTGTTCTTTCTGTGAATATTGAATTATGAACTGACTTGAGATGAACTTTTGCATTCAGGCTCCACTATTTGTTGAGGGCTGGGAAGAAGCACTTCATGAAGTAGGCCGGCTTTCATTTTCTACTGTCCTATCATCAAAAAGAGCAGCAGAATTACTAAGATCAGTGCAAGGCCTCCCTGTTCTGGTTGTAGCAGGTTCTGAGGATGTTCTTGTTCCTCTGAAGTCAGCGCAAGCTATGGCTTCAAAAGTTGTAAATTCTGTAAGTAATCTACCACTTCATCTTGTGCACCTCATTATAGTAATATGTTTCCATTTGTCGCACTATAGTCTATTACTTCCCCATTAGGTGATCGCCATAAATTTTACCATTGAATTTTACCTGATTTCTATTCTAAATAATCTGCTGCTTCTTTCTTCTTGCTCTTGTGCAGAGGCTAGTGACTATATCAGGATGTGGACATTTGCCACATGAGGAGTGTCCCAAGGCATTGCTCTCAGCTCTTTGTCCATTCATCTCAAGATTGATATCATCAGAGGATTCATTGCAAAGACTGTAGCATATACCTGTTCGTCTTTCTTTTTGAATTTTGCCCTCTTCTTCTGCCCTCTACACTGAGTAGATCATGTCTAGTTGGTGTGAGTTTGTGTGAGCCAATGTTTTGCAAAGTAGTGGAACCTGACCCAAAATCTCAAGGGTTCCTAGAGCTCCCCTAATTTTTTTGGTCACATGTAATGGTGTCTCCGAATGATATCAATTAAGCACGTTGAATCTGTACAGCACATGCTTGCTGCGTTCTAGTCCACGTCGAGTCCAGCTCCAGCTGCTACACTATCAGCCACTGGAAAGGATTAATATCACTTTACTGAAATCATTTCAGCGGAGCAAATTTTGTTGAACAGTGCTTCTATATTTTTCTCTTTAACAAAAGTAACATTAAACTTAAAGCAAATGAAGAGCTAAGTAGTATCTATCTACCATTCATCATGTTTTAAAAATTGTGCAAATCACTATTGACGAAAGCATAGAAACACATCTGAATTTTGTAAGAACTTGGAACAGCTGTGTTGTGTTAGTGTTTACTTCATTATTGGCCGGCACGGCTGTGCTGTTCCATTGGATATTGATGGCTGTGATGGGGTGCACATAATGCGGTTGACACGCCGGAGATATGTAGTTATGGCAGCAGGGCCTGTAAGACTCGTCCCTGGACGTTTCTATTTTTTGAAGAACAGTTTCTGGATGTTTTTATTGGCTCTGGCATGTTTCATGTGCCCTTGGACACTACTACCTTCTCAGTTCACACGCCAGCATTTCTAGCCGGAGCATGATGTCAGGACCCGAAGTAGTGAGTCCGAAACAAGGATCCAGATCGAATATATATTGCGCAATATGTAAGAAATATTCAGAACGAAGAACAGGAAGAACTAGGAAAACTAATATATGGCGGCTAGGGTTGTAATGATCATCTGGATAGATCCCAACAGAAGGGTTTACAAGCCTTTTATACGGCTGCCAAAGCATAAGCTAAGTTTAAGACAAAATGACGGTGAATAATGTTGACAAACACACAGTTTAACAATCCTAATGCTACTCAAATGCACAGCAAGGAGATCGGACGCCCGCTCTGCGTAACCCTTGGCTTCTTAAGTGAAGTCGGCGGCGGCTTCCCTTACTCCAGTCTCCGTCCGATCCACGTAACGTTTCGGCCTCGCATCCTGACCGTCCATGCTTTCTCACCTCTTCAATCTTCGTAGGACCTGAATGAACTCACTTCCTGACATGAGCACAAGTGGTGGAAGGTGAGGCGTGTAAATAAAGATCTCACAGGAGCCACCTCACATGGCTTATTCCTTATCAAAACTTCCCTGTGAGCCTGTGAGCTTACAGCATCAACTCAATTCTCAAACAGCTGCTTCTGGCACGCTGTATTGCTGTTTAGTCCCCCTCTGTCCCAGATAAATAACAATTCTGAGACAAACAGAGTACATACATATTCATAATTCATGTGTTCGACTTCTGAGGCCACAAATGACTACGTAACCTACCAAAAAGTGATGTAACAATGAACCAGGGGCGGATCTACAGTGGGTCATGGGTGTTCAGCTAAACACCTAAATTTTTTGACAAAAAATCTAGTATATATGAGGTATAATACATATATACATATATATAAGGGTCAAAAATACTGATTTCAGCCTCCTTGGGGCTTCGGCCGGCCCGAGCTTCGCGGTTCGCCCGGGCGACGCTCGCACTGCATGCGGCCCAACCAGCCAGCTCGTGGCCTTGCTCCTGCGTGTGGCCCATGCGGTATTGCGGCCGCCAGCCCATTTACGGCGACACGGCGTAGAAACCTCCTGCCCGAGCGCGCGACAGCGTAGAACCCTAGCGCTAGCGCCGCGCCTCCAAAGCTCATGCCGGCCCTCCAAAGCTCGCCTCCGCGCCGCGCCGGCCCTTCACTCCGCTCCGGCCCTCCGCCGCCCGCCGGCACCGCGTGACCGCCAGATCTGGGCCGTCCGGCCTCCGCTTCGGCCGCGGGCCGTCCGCTCTGCCCTCCGCCGCACCGCGACCGCCCGGGCGCCAGATCTGGGCTCTCCGGCCTCCGCTCCGCCTCGCCGCCTCCGACCTCCGCCTCCCCGCGACGCCGCCTCTGCTCCGCCTCGCCGCCTCCGCCCTCCGCCCCGCCGGCGACCGCCTCGCTGCCTCCGCCCTCCGCTCCGCCGGCGACCGCCTCGCCGCCTCCGCCTTCCGCTTCCGCTCCGCCTCGCGGCCTCCGACCTCCGCCTCCGCTCCGCCTTCCCGCGACGCCGCCTCCGCCTCCGCTCCACAGATTTAGTTGAAAATTTGATGTTGAGGTTTGTTTTATAGTGTATTAGTTCTTTAGCATTTGCAATGCCACAGAACGATTCTTGGTGATTTATCATACTGTCTTCCTTTTGTATTCTGATAGCTCTTTGTCAGTTCTTCCTTGATAATTGTAGAAGTATAGGATTAAAATTGTTAAAGAGCATAGGAAAGCATTATTATTTATCCTCTTTGTTGCACACCTTTAAATACATGCAGTTCGTATAGGTTATGCATCTTACTCTTCTTGCTATTAATCTATATTTGTATATTGTGATGAAGTATATTCTTGTTACACTATATTGACTATTGAGTTGACAACATATATTCATACAGGCAAAGAATGTATGTATTTTTGTAAATTTAGGCTATTGCTCAAGTTATTTTCTCAAATTTGATGGCATGAGTTCTGGATCAATTAGCAGTATGCATGAATTGATTTAACCCTCGCAAACTGATCATAAAATGTAGCTTCTAAAGAAAACACTATGATAAAACATATAGACAGGCTGGTTTGCAAGAAATTAAGCAAAACTGAGCTCCATGGAATGTAAAAATCCACTAAATTTTGATCATGCCGATCTGTAGTGAACTTTTGCAATTGTTTTGTAATTTCTTTATATTATTTGACATGTTATTCTTAGTACGAACAATTGTATGTTAACTATTATTACTGTAGATCTTATGTTTTGTACTGAAAAATATTTTTACAACTTCGAACACCCATTCCAAAATTCCTGCGTCCGCCACTGCAATGAACAATAAATCAATAATACAATCACATTCCTTTGTAGGTAATACTGAATTTAGCACGTCTCCTGGACTTCGATCATCAAGTATCACACGGATTCAAGCTGTCAGATATATATTGTCAGCACTGTTACTTTGAAAGGAAGGTTGAGTTCAAAGGTTATATATAATCATGTAGGCCAGAATAATTAAATGAAGCTGGATAACCCTAAAACTTTATTTGGACCTGTAGCACTAAAAAGAAAAAAAATAATTTTAATAAATAAATAAATAAACAAAATATTAAACCCTAATTTAATCCTGGCCTTAAAAAGGGGACGTCTCTTCTCTTTACGGGCGTGGTTTTTCTTCCAGATCTAGGTTTCAATATATTACTCTCTCTCTCTCGCTCTATGCCGTGCGTCAACAGGGGAGCGCACGCACGCAGCCGCATGGCGCGGCGGAAGTGGTGGAGGTGTCGGTGGCGCGCGCGCAACCCGCTTGCACGCTCACGCACACCCGCATGCATGCAGCGGCCATGGCGTAGCGGCCAAGGCGCGGCGGCGCCGCACGCACGCACACGCGCACGCGCTCGCGGCCGTACGCATGCGGCACGGCGGCCGGCGGCGACGGCTGGGGCAGTGGCGCGGCCGAACGGCAGTTCGTGCGGCCGAATAGCCGTTTGTGTGGCCGAACGACTGTTCCCTCGGCCGAACGGCTGTTTTTCCTTCCAATCAATTAGCTCTTGTCGTTTCTTTATCAAATCCATCATATCTGATCGGTTGTCTTCCATATACCCTATAGGTTCTCACGCAGCTGTTGAGAGAGCAGCTGAGCAGTTGTGCATCTCAGACCCATTGTGCAGCGTGTCCGTCAAGCGTGCTCAAGGCAAGTACCTCGCGGTCGTAACCTGTTTCTTTCGCACGTTTTTGTCACATGATTACCTGTTGCCTTAGCGTGGTTTCCAATCGTTGCACTATATGGATTGCCTGTCGTAGGTTGTTGTAGTCTTAGTATATTCTTAATATGATGAGGTAGTTAGTATTAAATGCTTGCAAGTAGTATAATGTTAACCATAGAATTCATGTGCGGTTAGAGATGTAAATAAATGTCTAAATAGTAATTAGGGTTGTGAATAATCATGCTCAAATTTAAGGTTAATCACTAGTAATCTTTAACATTGGGCGGTCATTGATATGTCTTGCTTCTGTGAATCTTAACTGTTGATTATTAATTGTGAGCTGTAGTTGATTTAGTTGCTATACATTAACTTGACTAATAATCACTTATCACCTAATAAAAAAAGGTATGATTGACAACCCTTGTGTGACTTCGGTTAGTATCCTCTCTATCAACAGATCTTGTTCCCATCACCGTGTATTACCAATCCTGTTTTTTCGGTCTCATTGTACTAAACCGTTACTCTCATAACTTTACCTTAATTCATTCACGACTTTCTAATTACATCATGGATAATTCGCTAAATAAAGAACTAAAGGTTATCAAGCCGGGACTACCTACATATAGGGGAGATTTTCACCCAACTTGGTAACGTACGGAGGGCCGTACATTCTCGTTACACAGGATATTACACCCCGTCGGCGGTTATACAGTCGAGGACAATTATATGCCTGGCTATTCTCGTATAACCAGGTATGTGGGATGAGGTCGTCGGCACCTTTACTATAACTTGCTATTACTTGTCACATAACAACTATCTCTAATTACATAGTCTCTATGATGTCTGTCTCCCATCTACGACAGTATTTCCGATATCAGTTATTTATTGTTTTTATCTTGTGTCCATTGCTTACTTGTGATGTTTGTCCCTTGTTTCAGGTAGTTGCATTACCTGTCTTTACTTTTGTGTTATGATCATTATTGGGTATTTGCTGAGATTTCCAAATCTTATGCTTGCTCTTTCCCTTCTCAGGTAAAAGGCCAGTGGATTGATAGTAGCATGTATGGGTGAGAGCACTCGAGTTTCAGCACTGTGACTTGCCACAATTTTTACCATTTACATTATTAGTCATTTGATTAGAAGTGGATCGGTCTCATATTTCAAGCACTATTTCACCTTCCGTTGATTACTTTAATAAAGTACTTTAAAGGTTTCATTTTATGTATGAACTCTACTATTGTCTTTTATTATTTCTCTGTATGTTTGGCAATAACGTTCTATAGTAGCATCTCAGCTTGGCTGTATGTGAGGGTGTTACAGGACCGCTTTATGTTAAAAAGGAAATTGTAAAATTCTATATGACAAAAACAACTTCCACACCAGATATATCCTGTCACTTCAAAATGATTATGATTACGCATCTACATGGTGGACATAGCCCAAATTCACCATCTCTTCATGGTGGAATAACTTTCAGTGATTTCCAATTATTCCTGTCAATTTGGCTTTTGTCACACGGGTAATTCAACCTTCCCCCTTATCTGAAAATTACAGTAAAAAACACAATTCTCTCACTCATTTTTACATCTTATCTGCATCTGGCGCCCAGTCATCACTGACAAGAACAAGATGATCGCCATCTCTGATAAGCTCCACCTCATCAACCTCAGCGCCCTCAATTGTCAGGACCTTAGTAGGCGTGAAGTCGAACTTCTTTGCACCTAGTTCAAGAAGCTCCTTCATTGACCGCGGTAGGAGTACAAGCTTCCCAGCAGTGTTCCCCTTCTCGGGACAGCTGATTGTCACCCTGATGAGTGAGTTGTGATGGCAACTCGGACCGCCTGTTGCTGCAGGACCTCTTGAGAGTAGACGGCCAGTGTCCCGGTGTGCATGAGATGAAGAGGAGATGACACCGAAAAGGGAGTTCTGAAAGTTGACCCTCCTGAGGAGCTTCTGTGGAAGAACTTTGCTGGGTAGTTCAGCATCATCATGGTTTACATTTTGCATTGAGGGCTCACTGTTGAACCTTCCTATCAGCATAGGTGCCACCCTGCCATTTGAGGTGTGCTGCCTTGGCGCTTTCCGTGATTTAAATAGGAGTTGTATGTCTTCATGGCCTTGTTGATCAGCTAGAGCTCTTGGGGTCCAGCCATTGTTGTCCTGCTTGTCAATGTCAGCTCCGTGTTCCAGCAAGAACTCAACCATCTGAATGTTTCCGTCACAGACACCACGGTGCAGCGGAGTGGTTCCATCTTTGAATTGCCTGTTTACATCACCACCATAACGGATAATGTCCTCAAGCAGTTCGATGTTGTTTTCCTCAACTGCGATGCAAGCATATAGGGCCATGTCCCCCGATGATAGATCTGCACCACCCTCAACTAACAACTGCACAACTGCATCATGCTTTCCACACAGAGCCTCCCATAGAGGAACCTTTCCTTCCGAATCTGGTTATTGGAAGAATTAAGGCATGTCAGCGAGAGGTATTATCAAACCTACATGAACTTCACGACTCATGGGGGTTAATATCTTGAACAAAGCAAGCACTCTTAAATAAAAGGAGTAAGTCCATATAACACTCTAAACTTTACTTAAAAGTCCGTTCAGCATCTCAAACTATAAAAACAGACATTTGACCTCCTGAAATTTGCAATCCGGTTTAAATAACACATTGACCTGGTTTCGCATAATAGTATTGTCTGTATGGCGTGATATATGAACGGTTTTACCATATAGGATGACACGTTGGCTAAGTTGGGTCAATGAAATGTGAGACCGACAAGGGCTTCTCCTCTACTGAGCTTCCAAACATGCTTCCATAGCCACTACCTCCTGTAGTTCCCTCCCTCTGTATTTTGATCCGAAAGAGAATGCCATGTGGGCCTACCTGTCATTCATCTAAACTTAACCAACTTGTCATCTTATGTGGTAAAACCATCCACTTATCATGCCACGCCGGCAATACCACCGTCTAAAACCAGGTCAAGATGTTATCTAAACTAGATTACAAAGTTTGGAGGTCAAATATCCGATTTCATACTTCAAGTTGCTAAACGGACATTCGAGCAAAGTTTGGGATATTATATGGACTTTTTTCTAAATAAATTTTTCTAGGTGGTAAGCTGTGGCAATAAATTTCAAAGCAATTTTGCAAGCGATAGATTTGCTTCATTATGATTTATCTGCACAAGAAGCAAAGAAATATCACAATTCTAGTTTAGGCATACCCCTGGCATTTGGATCAGCTCCATAATCTAATAGAAGCTTGACACATTGCTCATTTCCTTTGGAAGCAGCTATATGCTGTCAATCATGAAAATGAACACTTGTCACTTCCTTGCTCAACAAAAATCTATCGAATAAACAATACATGTATGCATTGATGAGTGCACTGACCAGTGCTGTATGCCCATTGTTATCTGACTCGTTTGGATCCAAACCACGCTTAAGAAGCTGATGCAACAAAAAGTCATCTCCTCTAGTTACCGCAAAATAGAGTGTAATCGGCAAATCCAGACGACCCTGAGCTAGCATGTTCTCAATCTCCTTCAGAACACCTACCATTACGCTGTTTTCTTTCTGCTCTTTAAGTAACTGAACCCAAAAAAATAGAAAAACCTCAATAGACTTAAAACAATCTTTCATGATATCACATTTCTTGCACCAAGATAATATATCTCAATCAAGCAAAAACAACCATTCATGATATCACAATTTTTCTTAATCAAACGGAATTTTGCAAAACATTTTCAGTTTAATTGGTTATGGTTGGAAGCAGCAAAGGAAAATCATCCCAGAATAGTCAATATGAGTCAATAATTTCAGGATCTAAGGTGATCTAGTGATTATGTGGGAATTCAACTTTCAATTTTGCATATTGCTAAGCAAGATGATGCAGATTTCACAAAGGGTTAGATATAGGGATGAGCTAAGAAGTTCCAATTATCTAGATCAAGATCTTAACAAGAAAAATCTAATAGTCTGCAAATATGATATACCCATAACAGAGAAGATAATGGGAAGAATAATACGAATAGTAGACCTGAATAAGGTTGTTCATTATTATAGTTCCATCTCCAACATTGGATTGAACAATGCTGAGAAAGGCAGTACGATTCAAACGCAGAAGCTGACATAAGGATTTTGTTCGAACTGTGAATAGTTGAGGCCTATAGCAAAGAACCCCAATTTCTCCAACAACATCTCCTGACTTAGCCACTCCCGCCACCTGCAGATTACCAAATACCAGCATATTATTTGAAGTACCATTTGATGCATAAGTTTACTTCCAATTAAGCATCAAAGCAACATAAGACTTGCCTGTTCCACACCATTTTGCAGCTCTACTAGCTCCTGAAAAAGTGACATATCTATCAGAATGACTATGTACAATTTTTTTGGGTTAAAACTGGTATCAGCATTGCTAGCTTAATTACTTTTCAACGGTACTCTTCTCATACATAACTATATCAACTAAGGACTTAAGAAAACAGTATTCTTACCGCACTACCAGTAACTAAAATGTAGAAGTCAGTGGGTGCTTCATTCTGCAAAATCACATCCTCCCTAGGTGGAAAGTATTCAGCTTTCATCTCTGAAACCTTTCCATGGAATCATGCAAAACAACCAGATAAGCATATATTCAAGGGGTACCTAACTAAAAAAAGAATTACCACAGTCTCACCAGTTGAAAAATCAGATCATTGGAGACTCCCTGAAACAAGTACACCTTTTGAACCAGATTTAAAAACAGAAATTGAGCAATGCTAGATCTAATAGCCTTAGGCAGCGCATCAAGGGTCTCTTGTTGTTGAAGACCTTCGGAATCTGTCCTGAACTTTAAGCTAAGATGCGAGATCATCTGATCTTGCAGCCGAGGTGGTAGCTGATTCCTTAGTGCAAAGCTGGTTGCTGCTTGAATTGTATCCCTCTTTAGTCCAAAAGATAACAGACAAGATTTTAGAGTTGAACTTTAAAATAACTGTTAGATGTAAGTATCAACCAAAGGTCAAACAAATAGAACTTACATATTTACGAGTACGGCTAGTGCCATGGACAACCAAATTGGTCATGTTTCCGATCAAATAAGCAGTCAATCCAAGGTTAAAGAGCATGTAGAAAATGTTGAAGATCATCTCCCTAATGTTCTCCGCGTGCAAATCCCCATAACCAACTGTGGTAAGAGTGGTGATTGACCAGTACATTGATGTTACGTAGCGAATCCATAAGCCCTGGAAATGAAAATCTGGCATGGAATTGCCAATCCACGTATGGGTTGGGTCAGGATACCTATCAGCAAGAAGATAGTAGAAACATGCTGCACAGTGCACAGCAAAAAGTGTGACCTACAAGATCAAAGGTAAACACATAGGATGTCATTCCTCAAGAATATTAAAATTCACGGGAGGATACTCTAATGTCCAGATCACTTACACAAATGAGCTTTGCACATCGAACCCAGAAGTAATTAAAGTGTCTATCCTTCTCCAATCTAGCAAGTGAAGAAATAGAGGTGAAGTTTGCAACAATAGTCATTCTCAATAACAGGACACACACGGTACAATGACATGAGCCTAATTAATAAGTTTTAACAGTATTCAATCAGATTTAAATTGAAGAGCAGGACATCAAAACATAAAATAGAACATAAGCTTTTGTATATCATCATGCACCATCACCAACATACCGAGCAAAGAGAGAGCTGACTCTACGGAGACGCCATAGACGAAGCATGTTGAAGAATCCATATGACCTGAGCTTTGAAGGTAGTATCTTGCGAGCAATTTCTGATGGGATCGTGGAGGCGACGTCAAGAACCAACCAGCTGGTAGTATAACGCCAAGCAATCCTTTTTGGATCATCTTCAAGCAAATAGGTCATTCTGTCCAAGTAAGCTACAAAGAAGGTCAGCATGATGTCAATTGCAAAGAACGCATTCACGACATTGTCGGTTGCAGCTAGGCCCCCCGTAGGTTTCCGGATGAAGCCAAATTCGAATGGGGAGACCCACGCAGAGTAGACCACGAGAATTATGAGGAAAGTCTCCCAGCATCTGCATAGTATTAACAACTAGATATCAGAATTGCTTCCTCTTATGATGCTACTATTGTAAATTGTCTTATTTCCCTCTAATACCAGCAAAATTACCCTTGCTGACAAGTGTGAAGCAATTTATTCTTTATGTACAATTCGTTTTGGTTAACATTACTGCATACTTGCTGTAAGTCCTACTATTGACGGCAACTAGAAGCACTACAGTGACTAAAGTTACTCCTTTAAAAAAAGATCTATCTGAAGAAAAACTGATGATTCATGTAATGTGAGCGCTAACTTTTGTGACAATAACAAATATATTAAGTAAAAGTAAGACCATATAACCCTCACTAGTTTAAAATAATAATAATAAACTAAAGACAGTACAGAATAATTCAAAATCACAAAAGGTGGTAAACGATGCGAAACAAAAGCTAACCTGGAAAATTTCAGTAAACCACCAACCTAAACTAAACAAGTCATTAATTCGTGTTCCTCCAATAATTGCTAGAAACAAATCAAAAAGGTTTTCCATGTGAATTCCGTGAACGAGCGCTTGTGACAATGAAGCGTTGCATAAAGAACCGCAAAACCAGAGCACAAGAAATGCAGAAATGTCAGCATCAAAATCACGCTTTTCTTGTCTTTCTTCAGAAAAAGGATGGATTAAAGCCGTCACAAACGACATAAGCAGTCCAAAGTAAACAAAAATAAAGCAGAGAGAGCGAGTACTAGAACAAGCAAGACAAACAAACCAATTATTCGGTCCAAGTCAAACTGGAGAAAACAGTAAAGAATCGAACTTTTCCATCTCTGCTCCACAAAATAAACTACAGAGAACTGGAACTGAACCAAGAAGCAGAAGAACGTAAAAAAACATAGCAAATCAGGAAAGTATTGTAAAGTCGAAGAACAAATGATTAAACTGGATTTCACAATCCACCTTTCTATTTCATAACAACATGATTTTGAGCTTGAAATTAAACAACAAATTTAGTCCAAAGAAGGACAGAAATCTGTCTACTTAAACAAAAATTGTGAAACCTGCACCTCACTCTCTCCCGACCATCGCCAAAACTAAAGCAGCCAGAGCCCAGAGCAAACAATCAACGAACCGGAAACAAACAATGCACAAAAAACAAGCCTTCAAACAGAGCAGCGCAGAGTGCTATAGAGATGGGGTGAGATGACGACAGAAGAGGACAAACGGCGCGGAGACTAACGAGGACGCGTCGGCGGCGCATAGCGAACCTGTATCGGCGGTCGTAGGGGGAGATGATGAAGGGGCGGAGCTTGACGCGGCGGTTGCTCCGCGCGCCGAGCGACGGCAGGATGCCGCTGGAGATGCTGTAGTGGCTGCCGTCCCGCGATAGCTCCCTCTCGAGCGCGTCCCCCGCGCGGCCGCCCCCCCACGGCCCGCACGCCGGCATCCTAGCGGCCCCCCACCCCGCCATTGCGCTCTACCCACCCGCCGGCTGCGGCGGCCGCAATAAACCCTCCTGGCGATTCCTTGCGTGGGTTTAACGGAGGGGAGGCCAGATCTTGCGGCGCGTAATCGTGGGTTGATCGGATTCTTTCGTTACTCTTCTTTTATTGCGATTACTGTTGATTTTGGTGGGGGATTTCGGTTTGTAGGAAGTGGAGGAGGAGGAGGAGACGGTGGTGGTGGTGTGCCGCGGGCGGCGACGGTCCAGGCGGAGGATGGGGAGAGAAGAGGAGTCGAGTTGGTCGGGAGAGATCACGCGCGCTCGGTGCGCTTTTATGGACACGGGTTCGCAGCAGTGTTTTAAATCTCACGTTTAGCGGATGACTTCTCAAACAGCTAATAGCGGAGTTAAATAAGGCTATAGCGGGCTATAGCGGCTAAATTATACATGGACTCACATAGTTTCATCTGTCTAAAACAGCTATAGCAACAGCTATAGCTGGAGATTTAAAACTATGGTTCTCAGGGAGGGTCGCCTTCTGTAAATACGACTTGTGTACGTTCCAGTTAGGTCCGCAGAGGGGTGGGCGGAGGAACTGCGCGGGTTGTCGAACGCCTCTTCCCTGTTTTTTTACTTGCTTCCCTCTCTGTTCTCTCATAGGTGATAATACTTTATTGGTTTCGACTGCTTGCTTATGTACTTATAACTTTCGAACAAGTACTTCGATGATGATTACGATCATACTGCACGAGTTACGACCCCGTCTTTTAACTCATAACAACCACACTCAACTTCGATCACAAACACCCACAAATAAATAAGCTAATAGAGTGTTGCCACCTAAGAGGAAATATATAGGAGAACATGCAAAGGAAACAGGGAAGCTGCGTCCCAGGTGGTCGGCAGTAGGGGCGGGCAATTATACATTGAAACCAAAAACCGAACCTAACTGATAAACCGAAAATTACTCGGTATTTTGTGTGGTTTTATTTTTATGCTATTCGGTATATGGTGTACAATGCAATTTCTAAGATGTAGAAACTGAATTAGCGCAAAAAACAAAAACAAAAAAAGTAGTTAAAGGCTTTAGCCTACCTCCCAGTAACTTCCTAACTTGAGAACATGCTATCAATACCAAAGGGCGAAGGGCCCAAGGCCCATAGTGCTCAACCTCCTCTCAGGCTCTCACCGACGCCAGACCCAATTGAATCAAGTAGACTCGCTCTAACCGGCGTCGCCTCTCAGTTCTCTCTCTCTCTCACAAGTAAAAGTTGGAATCCTAGCTGGCTAGCCACACCACCACACGCCGCTCGCTGCCCATAGGCCACATCGCTACAGGTCCTAGCTGCAACCTACGGGGGGCCTAGCTACAACCGACAATGTCATGAATGTGGCCACCAAGATCAAATATCTGGGAAAGCTACACAAAGATTAAAATTGGAGATACGATCTAGAATGCCAAGTGCAAACACTGCAGTCATGAGCTTTGCTGTGATCCAAGAATTAATGGTACATCCTCTTTGATCTCTCACTTGAAAGTATGCAAACACAATCTTAATAGGAACACATACCCTAATCAAGGTACTTTGTAAGTACAACCAAATCAGGGAGATAGTAGTCACTCTGCAATTTCCAAATCAGGGAGATAGTAGTCACTTTGCAATTTCCACTTGGAAGTTTGATCCTGAAGAACTTAGAAATTCTTTTGCGGAAATGATAATTGAAGATGAGCTTGATGACAGTCACATTTGAGTCATCTTTCAGCACAAGTGGACGTGTCCTTGATGACTTTAGGATCTCATTCGCACCATATATGGTCGAATGTCTGATTTGTGCACAAGATTGGTTACACCGATCCTTTTCTGTCAATATTGAAGAGTACCTTGAAGAATTGGCAAAAATTGAGGAAGGTAAATCAAGAAATTCATTTAGTTATTTCTTTCTTGTTCCTAAACTGAATCAATTGACTATTGGTTGCTAACTGCTATCATTCCATTTATTGCATATGTTGTCAATTCTCCATGTTCCAAGACAAATTGAAAGTCTGATTCCATCACCAAGCCTACTGAGTTCACTTCCTAGTTCCTACAACTTGGACTCTTGTCTTGATCGTGGTTTCTTATTTCTTAAGGTGAGATTGTATATTTCATCCTTAAGGTTCAATCTTTGTGTGTATAATGACTTGCTGTATAGGAATCGAATAATAGAACATGGAAGAGTAGAAGACTATTTGGACACTGGTAGCTAGTGGTATTGTGCTATGTGATTGTTAGTTGTTACTTTACTTGTTATTGCTCATGGTCATAGAAGATATCAAGAGGTCAAAAGAATACTATATGATGTTCATTAGTCCATTGCTCAATACTCTTATTTATTTGCCTGTGATCCTACGTAATATCACTAATGATGTTTTTTATTTGAACTCTGTTATTGCTTGGCTATAGACTATAGTCCTGCTCTTACTATTCTTGAATCATGTGCCATCTGTTGCTCAAAATCTCAAATGCTCAATGCCTTGGGCCTTTTGGTTGTATTTGTTTCATTGTTTCATACGACAACACTGCACTAGTGTTACTGTATTAGTAGTGTACTTGTACATCATCAAGATATCATAGTAGGAGCAGCCAAGGCGATTGGGGCCAATCTACCAGGAGTTCCTCCTCCCTAGGTCACCACCGTCGAGCCCTAGGTCACCTCCTTGCTTCTTCGTGTTGAACTAGTTGGGCTAGAGAAGATGACCGAACTAATTCAGTTGGGTCAAACCAATTCGTCGTATGAAAGTGTTCGATTCCAACCACTTCACTACGTTGAAGGACCACCTTGCCATGCTACACTAGAATATCACCTAGCCACATCATAAAAAAATGCATAAAACAAAGTGACCTGAGGAAATTCAAATAATCGCGCACTTGTAGGGTGAAAGTGCCACAAAAATAGCTATGGAGGAGAAATCAAGTTTTGATATACTTCTAGGTGTGTTTTTGCAATTTTGCCTTACATCTCCTAGTAGATCGCTACTTGGAACGAGCTACCACCTCTGTAAGCGGTGTTCTTCTCCAGCAACGCCAGCTGGCCAGCGGGGATTAGGGCTAGGGGTTCTATAACACCTTGACCCAAAATCCACTTAAAGCCCAAGCCATCGTGGAGTGAGCCCACACATTCATAGCACACTTTCGACATCGCTTGATGTAAAAAGGTTAACTTGGAGATGCTATGTTTAGGATTGTGCATTTTTCAACCGAACCGAAAAAATCGTACCGAAAAAACCGAACCGAACCGGTCAACTTGGTTTGACCGGTTTTTGGTATTCGGTACGGTTTTCACATTTTAGGTTTTTTTGCAATTCGGTTTTTTCAGGAAAAACTGAGTAAAAACCGAACAAACCGAATATACTGAAAAATACTAATGCAGCCTGCAGGACTCGGAGCTGAGTAGGTGACGACGAGAGCCATGGTCCGCGGGCATGTGAGCATGACGCTCCGGGCGAGGTCGGAGATGGGATTTGAATCTCGGACGCGACGTCGGAGAGCTTGATGAACGGGACCGCCTCGGTGACGACGGAGGCCTCGGCGAGGTCAGAGGAATTGGAGCTTGCGGCGGCGGTGAAGTCCTCCTCGGTGCGGAGGATGGAGTCGTCAGCGAGGAAGGTGGAGTTGGAGGTGGCGGAGGTCAAGAACGCGGTGAGCTGGTGCAACGACGGGTACAACAGTGGGTCGTCGGGGTTGTGGACTGCGGCGAGCAGCGTGAACACGAGGACCACCGCGACGAAGAGCGCGAAGAGGAGGTTGCCCCCCGACCGCAGCGCCGCGCGTAGGTCGAGCGCGACCCCACGCCACTACGGCGTTGACAGCGCCGCCACCCGCCCCAGCATTCGCTCGGATCTGGGTGCCGGAGACCTGGGTGGATCAGGGGAGTGGTAGTGGCTGTGAGGAGGAGGATGAGGAGGAGGCGAGGGGATCTGGGACGGCCGACAAGGCGACAAGGCGAGGAGATGAGGGGACGTGCAGTTCACTCCATTTTTTCTGGGGGACGTGGCTGCGGTTGCTTGTGGCTGATTTGCCGATTGCGTACTACGAAGTAGCTAGAACCGCAGTAGTTGGTAGTACTGCTCGAAGCAGCTCCATCTCTAGCTAGCAATGGATCACCGAGCTAGTAGCTACTAGCTAGGCTAGAATGTGTCGTCTGGCGAGTGGCGCTACAAAAAGCAAGTGACAGTAGTGTGTAGTACAACGGGGCGAGATGCAGACCGGGATATATAGGTATGCAACACGTTGCCATAGTATATGTATTATCGACTACTCGTCTCGCTAGTCGCTATATCGTTTGTAATTCGTGACAACTTTGGTAAATATGGTATTTAACGATACCGCGCCGAAATAAATTGGGATTTACCGATACCGAACCGTACTTCTAAAATTACCGTATATTACCAAACTACAAACACCGTATTTACTGTATATACCGAACCGATTAAACCAAAAAACCGATTGCACAGTCCTAGCTATGTTTGGGTTCAACAAGTATTATATATTACTACAACTCACTTTATACAAGTTCCATATGGGCCACCACACTAACAGCAGTCTAGGGGTATTACATTCACCCTCCTAAAGGCTGACTCCCTTGACAGCACACGTTACACATGGCAAATATCCCGAACCACCCCTTGGTATACATCCGTGTGTCTAGTGCCGGCATATATACCATATCGTATGTCCACTCCGAGCCTACACGTGCCATGCGCTATATGTTAGTGCCCCTGTCTTGTACACGCCCGTGTAGTGAAGGTTGATACTCTGATATCATCTGTCACATCCTGGCCCAAGATCTGCTCAAGCCAACCCACCATGGACTAGTCCACACATGCATAGCACCCACTTACATTTTCGTTCTTGCTTTGTGTAAAATAGTTAACCCAGAGGTGCTACATGTGGACCCAACATGCATTATGTGCTACTGCACTCACTTTAGACAAGTTTCACGTGGGCCACCACGCTGACAGATCAGGTATTACATCTTTTGGGTTAGGGTGAGAGTTCCCTAGGATTCCTGGTTATAGAGGGAGGATTGGCAAGGGTGGCTTGATGTTGGGCAGAGGTGGTGGTAATGTTGCAAGGTTGTAGTGGCACCATTGATCGTGGGTTCAGAGGAGGGCGGTGAATGACGGTGACAACAACGGTGGAGGATTTAGGTTGGGAGAGGCTGCCACGGCGGCAGGAGGGGAATGGAGGTGGAGCGGCGAGCGATGGCAGGGAGGCATGACGACGGCGAAGGTGCCAAGCGCGGCACCAAAAGCCGGTGGGGGAGGCAGGCCATGAGGTGGGGATGGAGGCAGAGGCGATGTCGGAAGCTACCGTGGTTGGAGAAGAAAGCACGGCAAGGGGTAGCGCTCGCGTGCTACCGCATTAGCTGTGTTTATTTTATGATCAATTCAGGCTACTTTGTCGGCTCAAACGTTTCTACTTAATTGGTTCATAATTCTAGCGAATTCAGTTAATAATTAGTTCAGGTCTTTTACTATTATGTCCTCATGCGTTTATGCCCTTTAAGCGCCAGATGACTTTGGTAGGCATGTAGACACCTCTAAGAAGACTGACTTCTTTAGAGCAAGATTTTCCTTTGCAAGAAGACCATGGTAGTAGAGAATATCACTTAGCTAATTCGAAAGTGGTGTGTATCCCCAAGGATCAAGGTGGCCTGGGCATCTCTGATCTGGCACACGCTCATCTGGAAGGTGCGTATCCCTCTCTGCCTTTTGTTTTGATGTGCGTGTTTGGACAGGTATATGTGTGCTGCGACAACGTGCTGCGGGGTTGGATCCATGCAAAACTCCGTGTTCTGGTGTGTTGAGGATGCTGCAGCCGGTTCTTCATTCAGCGAATGGTCAATGTCCCAGGCAACGACTTAATAGAGGTTGCTGGCCATGGGACAAGAAGACAGGGTGGAAAGGACCTCTCCCCAAACCGGGTTACTCTGCTTCAACGACGCTAGGAGAATTCCTTTTGCCCAAATTGGATGAAGCAAGGCTGCGTTCGTTGTCCACTCCGGTGATCCAAGTGCAGCGTGATTTCTGCGCAGATCCAAACAAAAAATCGCAGATCCTATTTTCTCGGTTGGTTCAAAATTCAATTGATTCTTCTGCTGGGCCAATCGTTGGGTCGTTATTTTCTGTGGGCCCGATATCTTCATGGGCCGCGCGAAATCCTGGTCTTGCTATGCTGAGTCGGAGACTATCGCTGCGACACATAAACCCTCCGCAAACTCATCGCACCTACGCGCAAGTCCTAATGGCCGGAAGTGCAGCGGAGGCGGCGGCAGCTGGGGTTGGCGATGGCGGCGGTGGTGGCGGCGGGCTAGGCAGACGTAATTACGGTGGCCAATTCCGTCCTGCTCGTGGTGGTCGTCCTCCCAGGCCTTTTGGCAGGGGACGCGGTCGCGGCCGTGACCACCATGGAGACCGGGCAAGCGGGCAAGGCGAAGATTTGTATGCTCGCGGCCCTCGGAGTGGTGGTTCTGGTGCCGCTCAGGCTTCAGGTGGTGGTCAGTGTGCCATAATTTTGCCACACCCGACACCTGAAGAATCTAACAAGAAGCCAAAGGAGATGGGAGAGGGTCCAGGTAGGCAATCTGGGAAGTATAAAGGAGCTCAGATGATTACTGGTGAGTCTGTTCCAAAGAAGAAGAAGAAGTTCGTGTTGTGTTGTGAGATTTGCGAGGAGGAACACTTTACTCCTCATTGTCCTTTATTGCATGGTCCAAAACCATCAGCCACATTCAATGGCCTTGCTGGAGATGGCCTTGGTTTTTTCCAAATTCCTTTTACTTCGGCTGCCAAGGCTCCCAAGAAGATTTCAGCTACTGCGTTGATCAAGATTGTGGAGGGCTCTGTTTCGGCTGAATTGGTCAAAAGGGAACTTGCTAGGGCTATTCCGGTTAAGTGGGATTGGGTGGTGCGTGATCATGGCAATCATGCATATATTGTGCCATTCCCATGTCAGGTAGAACTCCAACGAATGATTAGTATGAGGCGTCTCCGAACTGACAATAATGAGGGTGTTATGCTTTTTGAAGAGTGGAAACAATGAGATAGTACCAAAGCAGAAGCTGCAAAAGGTCTGGGTGCAGGTCTATGGAGTACCATATGAAATCAGGTCTTTTCTTTCTCTTTGGGCAGTGGGATCTATCCTTGGCGCTACCATGAAAGTGGACATGAGATCAATGAGAAAAACAGGGGTGGTCCGGTTAATGGTGGCGGTTCTAGACACTAATTGTATCCCTAATGATGCTGACATAGTGGTAGATGATAGTCTCTACGAAATTTTTTTCAAAATTGACCAAATGGTAAATGGAAACAGTGGGGAACTAGATGATTTTGATGAGGATGATGATCTTGACCAGGGGGATAAGGATAAGCATAAAGAGATTGATCAAGAGATGGAGGAGGCAGCACATAATAAAAATGGATCTGCCACTTCAAGGTCATCGCCTCCAGCAATTAAACAGAAAGAGGGGGCAGGTGCTGTCCAAGCTCCAACACATGCTGCGACAAATACATCTGAACAAAAACTTGTGGAGAAGGCCAATGATTGGGCAGTTGATGGATTGCTGGATCAAATCAACATCAAGTTACAGCAGATCTTGAATATGCTAAAGGCTCAACAGATATTAGCACGTTGGCTCCTGAGAATATTACTTCACGACACATACAACAGCAGGTATCTGAACAACAACTTGTGGAGAAGGCCAATGATTGGGCAGTTGATGGATTGCTGGAGCAAATCAGCATCAATGTTACAGCAGATCTTGAATATGCTAAAGGCTCAACAGATATTAGCACATTGGCTCCTGAGAATATTACTTCACGACACATACAACAGCAGGTTTCAGCGGTGGAGGTCCCAGATCCAGACAATACATCTATTGGTGAGTTTGCAGCCGTGGAGAATCCAAATTCAGAAAATATTGGTACGCAATCTATTTCTTCTTTTGCGATGCTGCAATCACACGGGGCTGCTAAACGTCCAGTGTTGGAGGAAGTGCAGACAATGGTCACAATAGTTGACCAAAATTTAGTTGATTCTGGACTTGCTCAGTTCGGCGGGCCGGGTGCTGCACAGGAGATGCAATTGGATCATATCTCGGCTATTGGTCAGCTTGGGTGTCAGGATGTTCCGGATTCTCAACAGATTACAAATTTACCATCAGAGTATTTAAATTACCATGGTCTACCATTTCATTTGCTACAAGAGTTGTCTAAGAAGAACGGCATCAAAGCCAATCTTTCTAATGTGGCCATGGCAAATGCTCTCCAACTCTTGGACTCTGTTACTGGAATTGAGGACATCATGTCTATTGAATCTAAGGAGGTCGGTTCATTGGAGAGAAGGACTAGCAAGAGGACAGCAGCTATGGGGGATCTAAACATTATGGAGAAGGCCAAGAATTTTGTGGCAAGAGTCAATTCTCTGGATCAAGGTAATTGCACATCTTTCCCCTCTTTCTCAGATTCCTCTATTGTTTCTAGAATCAATAACCTAGGTGTTTCTCTTGGCCGAGATAATAGTACTATTTTATCTTCTGTTACCTCGCTTAAAAACATAGAGTTAGATAGGTTAAAGGTGTCGGCTAAAAATAACCTTTGTAGCAGCAAATCTCCCTCTCCTAACATTAACCAGGATGAGGAGGAACAAGACCTCTTTGATACACATCTCAATCACATTTGTGGTAATTATGATGAGCGTGTGCAAGAGGACAAACTTGAACATATTTGTTGTGAACTTTTAGCTACACACCGCAGGAAAAAAACTCTTCTAGAAAGAATAACAAAGGGAGATCGACTCCAACAAAACCATTAATACCTTCCAAGCTTTGTCTCAAATGAAAGGGGTCTTCTGGAATAGCAGAGGTCTAGGTGACTTGGCTAAACATAGGTATTTAGAAGAAATGGTTAAGGAGGAGCATATTGATTTTATTGCTCTGCTGGAAACGGGTCGAGATCACTTCCCAGTTGTGACCCTTAAAAAACTTTGTGGTGGCAAAGAATTTATTTGGCACTACATGGCACCACATGGTCGCTCAGGGGGCATTCTCCTTGGTGTGGACCTAACGGTTTTTGACATTGGAGTTATTGATGAAGGAGACTTTTATGTCAAATTCACACTTCGTAATAAACAAGATGGTTTTAAATGGGCTCTGTTCGCAGTATATGGCCCTGCTCAACAGCAGCATAAAGAAAACTTCTTAGCTGAAATGGCTAACATTTGTAGTAAAGAGCCATTACCCTTTTTGATTGGAGGTGACTTCAACATTATGCGTCGCCCTGAAGATAAAAACAAAGATAACTTCGATACAAAATGGCCAAATATTTTTAATATGGTCATCCAATCCCTTGATCTCAGGGAACTAGAGATGTCGGGCCGCCATTATACCTGGGCGAGTAGTGGGAATGACTCGACCTACGAGAAGTTAGATAGGGTCTTGGTTAGTACTGATTGGGAAGAGAAATTTCCTCTCACCACAGTACTGGCCAAAGATAGAAGTAATTCAGACCACACACCTTTGTTAGTAAACACAGGCGCTTCGTTTCATAATAGACATCAACCTCTGTTTAAATTTGAACGAGGATGGTTGTCACGAGATGGTTTCTATGATTTGGTGGCTGATGTATGACATTCAGAAACCAAAGGATTATCAGCCATAGATAAATGGCAAAATAAAATAAGATCTCTCAGGAAATTCTTAAGAGGGTGGGCAAAAAATATAGCTGGCCACAATAAAAAGGAAAAGAAACAGCTAGTCTCTATGATAGATGAGCTAGATAAAAAGGCGGAAACGAATGTGCTCTCACACCAGGAAATAAGTTTGAAACGCTATCTCAATGAACGATTAGTTCATTTGTTGAGGGAAGAAGAATTGAAATGGTATGAGAGAGCTAAAACAAAAGACCTTCTGGAAGGTGATAATAACACACAATATTTCCATTTGGTTGCTAATGGAAAACACAGGAAGCAACGAATCTTCAAATTAGAACAAGAAGATGGAGTAATAGTAGGTGATGCTGAATTAAAAACATATATCACAAATTACTACAAGGGGCTTTTTGGCTTGCCAGAGGATAATAATTTTAGTATGGTGGAAAATCAAAACCAAGATATTACCCAGGTTACAGATGAAGAGAATAATATCCTCGTCTCCCCATTTACGGAGAAGGAAATAAAAGAGGCAGTGTTCCAAATGGAACACAATAAATCGCCAGGACCTGATGGGTTCCCAGCAGAGTTCTATCAAGTGTTTTGGGATTTAATCAAAAGTGACCTTATGGCACTCTTCAATGATTTCTATGAAGAGCGTCTACCCTTGCATAGCCTCAATTTTGGAGTAATAACACTTCTCCCAAAAATAAAAGAGGCAACAAAGATACAACAATATAGGCCTATTTGCTTGCTCAATGTGAGCTTTAAGATTTTTACCAAAGTAGCCACAAATAGACTTATGGGAGTGGCTAGTAATGTGATAAGCCCGTCTCAAACAGCTTTCATGCCAGGTCGAAATATCATGGAAGGGGTTGTAATTTTACATGAAACTATCCATGAACTTCATAGTAAAAAACTGGATGGGGTGATCCTAAAGATAGACTTTGAAAAGGCCTATGATAAGATCAAATGGTCTTTTCTCCAGCAAACCCTGCGTATGAAGGGTTTTAGCTATAAATGGTGCAGATGGATTGATAAGTATGTTTCGGGAGGAAGTGTAGGCATCAAGATAAATGATGATATAGGCACTTACTTCCAAACACATAAAGGCCTTAGGCAAGGAGATCCGTTGTCACCTATTCTGTTCAATATCGTAGCGGATATGCTCTCGATATTAATTAAGAGGGCAAAAGATGATGGTCAAATTCAAGGAGTCATTCCTCACCTTGTGGATGATGGATTGTCTATCTTGCAATATGCAGATGATACAATTCTTTTTATGGACCATGATTTTGAGCAGGCTAAGAATATGAAGTTATTACTCTGTGTTTTTGAACAATTATCAGGCCTCAAAATTAATTTCCACAAAAGCGAGATCTTCTGTTTTGGAAAGGCCAAACAGTGCGAACAAGATTATACTAACCTGTTCGGCTGTGATATAGGCAGGTTCCCTTTTAGGTACTTAGGAATTCCAATGCACCACCGAAAACTTCGAAATTTGGAGTGGGGTGCTATAGAAGAAAGATTTAAACGGAAACTAAGTACTTGGAAGGCTAAGCATTTATCCTATGGGGGTAGGCTGGTATTGGTGACTTCAGTTCTAAGTGGCCTACCTATGTTCATGATGTCTTTCTTTGAAATCCCAAAAGGTGTTCTTAAAAGACTGAATTTCTATCGGTCAAGATTTTATTGGCAAGGTAATAATGATAAACACAAGTTTCACCTTGCCAAATGGAACATCCTCTGTCGTCCAAAAGATCAAGGCGGGTTGGGAATACCTGACCTTTGGATCAAAAATAAATGTCTTCTAAGCAAATGGCTATTTAAATTGTTGAATGAAGATGGAACTTGGCAAATCTTACTCAGAAATAAATATTTGAGTTCAAAATGCCTCACTCAGGTTCAATCTAAAACTGGGGACTCGCAGTTTTGGAAAGGTTTGCTAAGGGTCAGGGAGGATTTTCTGGGTTGTGGGTCTTTCAAATTAAGAGATGGGTCACAAACCAGATTTTGGGAAGACACATGGGTAGGCTCTTCACCCCTAAAAGAGCAATTTCCCAGTCTGTACAACATAGCCCATTATCCTCATGTAACTGTGGAGAAGGTTATGAATCAAGTGCCTATTAATATCTCTTTTCGCAGAGCTTTAACTGAGGATAAATTGGTAGCTTGGCTTAACCTAGTAGCTAAAATAGCCAATGTTCAACTTTCAAATGAGAGGGATGTTTTTAACTGGGATCTACATAATCATGGTCATTTCTCAGTACGGTCAATGTATGCGTACTTGTTAAACCAGGATACCCCTTTCATTAATAAATTCATTTGGAAATTGAAGCTCCCTCTTAAGATAAAAATATTCCTTTGGTACCTCCAAAGAGGGGTTATTTTAACAAAGGACAATTTAGCTAAGAGGAACTGGAGTGGTAGTCAAACGTGTTGTTTCTGTGATCGCAATGAAACAATAAAGCACCTTTTTTTTGATTGCCGGTACGCTAAAATTATTTGGAACATTGTTCATATTGCTACTGGGTTAACCCCACCTAGATCTATTTCTCACATGCTGGGAGGCTGGCTCACGGGCATTGGGACAAAGACTAAAAAACAGATTTTTGTGGGGGCTGCTGCTATTATTTGGGCAATTTGGTGTACTCGTAATGATATTGTTTTTGAGAAAAAACAAAATATTTCTGTTATGCAGGCTATTTTCAGAGGAGCATATTGGTTGCGGTTCTGGGCGCTGCTGCAGCGTGAAGATAACAGGGAGATGTTTCGATTGGCAAGCAAAGCTTTGGAGGTTATCGCTTTAGATGTGTTTGCTAATAATGGATGGCAAAGTAATAATAGACTTTGCATTTGATTTTCTCCTATTGAGTACACTTTTTTTCATTGTAAGACTTGGCTGTGTGCGGTTGCAGAGGCCGGAATTATTCCATTTTCTAAAAAAAAATGTAGACACCTCTTGTATTCTATTTTAGCCACGGGGAATCATTTATCACGGGAGAGAGATTAGAGCAAGTCCAATAATAGAGCCACGTGTTTGGCTATAAGTCAAGTTATAAGAGCCAAGTTATACAATAATTTATCTTCTATTTGTTTACAAAAGGTTTTTTATTATTATGTGGTACTATGTCTCACATTCTCTTTCCTATTCCTCCTCACATACATTTATTATCTGAGCCCACCACTGCATAGGCTCCCGTGCCCAGCTTGTTGCTTGCATGAGAGCCAAGCTCTCATCTCTCTCCTCTCTTCTCTCCTTCACATCTGACTAGCTTAGTTATAAGATCATTATTGGATTTGCTCTTAGAGACCTATCCTTAAAGCCTGGTATGAGGCGAGGCGGTAATACATGAACATAGTACCCAAACGGCCAGACCTACTATATACGATATATGCAAATAGATAGACGTACTAGTAGTAGTACATGAAACATGCAAAATAAACTCAATGCTAGGGTGAGTTTTTTTTCAGCTTATGGCTTCGCTTTAGGTTCGTAGCAGAGTAAATCGAGGAGGGAAACGGTTTGACTCGCCTATGTCGTGCCTAAAACCCCCTTCCGTGCCACGCTTGAAGAACACATCTAGCCATGTCATTAGAAATCTCATTAAAATGGACAGCATGGGGGGAGTTTGAAACAATTGCGTGCTAATGGAGTGAAAGTGCCAAAGATAGATATTGTCAGAAATGCAGAGATTGCAGCATATATAGGTCCAAAACTGGCAATTTGAATTGTGTATCCTTTGAAAAGAGTCCCGTGTCAGCCACTTCCTTGTGGATTAACCCGACATATTTGCAGACAAGAAAATAGTTCATGAAATACTGATGGAACCTAACAGCAATGCCGGGAGGACAGATATGTGGATCAATTCACCATCAGATCACGTATCCTCTTAACATGCGAATGAAGATTCCACGCCGTGCTAGACTTGTAATCAACAAAGCTTTGGCACGCCAGCAAAATCAGTCCAGCTACTAATGTTTAGCAACCATCGTCGTGGCAGAAAAACCACGCCCAGATCATGGTTGCCCAGAAGATGCATCAAGTACACGCATGGTAGTATCTTCCGAGTTCAGTTGCAGCTGCGCTGTCCTCGAAAGGGACAAAAGTCTGTATGATATGAGACATCCATGATGGAATGATCTGCATGTAGAGTGCAAGTTTTGGAGGTGCTACACGTACAAACAAACGCACATGAAAAGTGGATGATGGACTCGCTCTGCATGTAGGTCACTGACAAACACCGCCTTCTCTCTTATAAACATGGAAGTCCACCATCAAATCGTACGAAACTCATAAAAATTTGCATAAACGATAACGAACATGGAATGATGTAGTCAGTGCCAATTTTGAATGTGCTATACACGCAAATTGAAGCAATGGGCTTGACGTGCGAATGAACTATCGCAGTCACTGAAAAGTCTACCATCAATCTGTAAGAGACTCGTATGGATCAAAACGGCATGACATGATATAGTTTTGGATGAAACGATCTGCAACTCTTCACACTACCAGTTTCAATTAAAAGTGCTACACGGCACACGCACAAACGCATAGGCAGCGGAGTGTTTTGTTCGTACACGTAGCAAAATTGGTGCCAGGTGCGAGTTCCACTGCATTTGCCTGCCCCGTCCCAGTGGAAGTTCCATGAATGCTGTCTCTGAAGTCTGAACCCGGCTACTGCATGGTCGCAAGAGCCCAAGTTGACTTGTGAAACGGATGAGTTGGGGGTCTTCCAGCTAGCTCTCGATTTCCCTTTGACGTTTGCAGACGGACATGGCAAACATGAAGCATGGCACTAAGCCATCTCTGCTGCAATAATTCTCTTGCTCTGCTAAACGATCGAAACCTTCAAGGCATCTGCCACCTTCCTGGTTCCATGCAATTAACAGAGAATAAACCGAGCTAAAAGCGACAAAACGCCCGGGGTTAGGTGCCTGATCACGGTGCAGGGAGCAGCCGAGCGAGCAGCGGCCAATAATGCAGCATACGTGCGCACTGCGCATTAACTCGTCGAATGGGAAGGATATGCGAAGGCAATAATGCTTCTGAGCAAATCTTTGGACGGTCACATCGCCACATGATCTGTTTGCTAGCTAGCTAGAGACTACATGCACTTGCCACTAGGGTTCAGTCAGTGGGTAGGTGGTGTTTGTTCTTCGCGCCACTCTTCTCCGCGGTTGGCTAACTGAAACTTGCGACTTCTGACGGGCAGCCGCGAGGAAGCTCGACACATGTGTGGATTAGATGAATATGTACCAACGCGACCCGTGCTGTTAAGCTTCCATCGAGAGGGATCAGAGACTCCCATACTGCGTGTTGTAGAATGCCATTCACGGCCACGCATGTTAGTCATTTGTAACTTGTTAAATTCTTTTCGAAAAAGCAATTCATGATTTTGCCACCACTTGCATATCGGGATCGTACCCTACTATGATAAAATTCTACGAAAAGGAGCTTTTTTTTTGTGTGTGGATCATCCACAAAAGCTTTTCTTTGCCACCCCCTGTATCGAGTAACGAGTACTGATATTCTCTATTGGCATCATGTTAGAATTGACGCATAGGTACATCTGAAAGATTCTGCCAAAATGAGCCGTCCCCTTAGCATCAGTTCTATCTCTTAGCCAACACACACCTCGCTCGCTCTCTTAGCCAACACACATCTCGCTACGTTCCTCTCCCTCCTGCTACATCATCCTAGTCCCTTGTCTTCGTCTTTCTTTGCCTTATTTTGACTTTTGGCCTTCCTAGTTGTGTGACTGTGCTGTCTCTTGCATGAAAAAGCACAATCATACGCGCATATCGTAATTAGGACCAAGCACACTTCTCAGCCACATATGTCTAGATTTATCTATCCCTTTCAATCTTATTGGTCTATTGTGGTGAGTTTTACTACTAAACAATAATGAAGGACCATAGAAGAAGGTCCATAGTTAATTAGTGATGAACAACCGGTACATTTATTTAGTTGAATTTTGGATTTTGTAAAATTTTAGTAAAATTCAGTTTCTGCTGTCAATGATTAAAGCCCGCTTGTCATCCACATATCTCTCGATTTCACTTTCCCTCTCAGTTAATTAATCTTGTTGGTCTTCCCCTGTGGTGCGTTTTCATTGCACTGCTAAACACAACCGATGTTGATCGAATACGTGAGCAACTTACAAGATATTTATGTTTTAGCAATCAGATAGCCATTTTTACTGTACTACTTTTGGGAAGTCCAACCCTTGTGTGGGCCACGATGAAAACCAACCACCATCGACCCTTCGTCATGGGAAGATGGCCATTGTTTTTCTTCTCACCAGGAACAAGGATCTCTCTGGCCAACCTACCTTCACTATACGGTGAACATGACTGCTGCCTGCCTTTCTGCCGCCCATCTTGTCCCATTACTATACGAGCAACTCGCGATATATACCCCCATGAGCAGGGGCGGACCTAGGACTAAAATTGAGTGGGGGCATGCTGCTACGCGTAGCTGAGAAGGCACTGCCGGCTTGCCGGCCTGCCAGCTGCCGCACTGGGCCACTGGGGGCCTGCTGAGTTGTGGACTGGGGGCCTACATAGATTATATCCAGGAGGTATACGTAATTAACAAAATTGAGTGGGGGCCAAGGCCCCCACTACTCACACTGTGCGTCCGCCTCTGCCCATGAGGACATAATCACAGGATACATATGGGATCTCCATATATGTACATCACACTTTATATGTAGTACACTAAAGCACTGGTGCGAATGACAAGCCAAAGCTTACGACTTCCATAAGTTATACCTTTTTCTCAGATCAATTTCGACCAGCTATACTTCGCTTATCGAATATGTTAGCATCTGTACGTCTGGATAACCAAGAACTAATCCAAAGAAAGAATCAATCAGCGGATCGGGCGAATTTCTTTTGTAAGGCGTGTCGAATTAGGCGTTCCCAAGGAAAGCGAAACAAAGTTAGTAGCGCCAGTATTTTTGCTGGCGTAAAGATAGATAAATGGTCAATTGCAGCAGGTATCAATCGATCGATTTGGGTTCGATAAAAGGTTGGGCTCTAAACGGCTTTAGCTTCTGATTTTTTGGTTTGAGTTTTTGATTTTTGATTTATTTAAGTCAAAAGACTTGAAAAACATCGGCTTTTAATTTTAATTTTTTTGTCTTTTTTCTTTACATTATTCGTGACGATATAATGGTTTAAATTTTTTTTCTATTTTTCTTATTTTTTTCTTAGAAAAAATTAATTGTCATCGTAGTATAATTTTAACTAAAAATCACAACTATAAACTTAAACTATAAGCTAGTTAGAACACTGCCAAAGTGAGCGGCTGCCCAATCATTACCAAGGAAAGGCGTGTGAACTTGCTATTACATGCGTGCATACAAGGGAAGGGAGGTAGCTACCATCCCGGCTTCCTCCCTTATTGCCGTTTCAAGTTGAATTACATTATGCGTCCCCATCGAATCTTGTAACCTCCCTGGTCTCCCCAGCGTGTGCAAAATCGTTAGCAAACGCAAGGCAAGCCAAATAGTACAGGAGATAAAGTTTTTAGGACGGCTCTGACCTTGAATCAATCAGCTATATAACCAGGTGATTCCAATCCAAAGATGGACAAGCAGAAGCCTACAAAAAAAATAGCATCTCCATGTGTACGTGTACGCAAGAAATCTTTCGTTTAGGGGAAATAATTGCACTAGTTAGCTCCAATTGACGAATCGGCCGACCACGCGTGCCAGGCGGATCAGGCTAACCGAGGCAACTCGATGGCAAGCATGACGCGATTGTTTTTGCTTATATTTTTTTTTTATTATGCAGGTTGTTTTCGCTATATATAGGAAATGTCAACTTATGAACATGGCGATCAAGCTCAGACCGTGTCCATTGTCCGTATCAGAAGCGGCTTTTCAACAGAAGTACGTACACCTCAGGGTACAAACGGCCACTAAAGGAGAGTCAACTTGTAGATGCCAACGAAGTCTCGGACCATTATATACGGCATTGACTCCAGAGGACTTTATTTACCACATTAGTATATGGACCTATGGAGTGTTCAGGACACCTAAAGAGATCAAGCTTTAGATCTTCATTGCATAGCCCAATGATGTAGCGCCTCGTATCGCCTGGCATGGGTGAGGACATAGGCCTGTTCCTTTTCAAAATATGATTATCTTAATAAACAAATAGAACAACTTCTCCGTTATTTCAAAACAACTTATAAGAACAATTTTTTAAGTATCTTATTGATTTATCGGTATTCGGTTCATTCATACAAGAGCACTCTGTGTTAGAAACAAAAGTTATCGAACACAACTATAAGCCAACAGTCACAGTTAAAAAGAACACGTATGGATTTGCCGCCGATTCTGTTCGTGTTTAGTTGCCACGGTAACTATTTACCGGAGAGTTGGCACTCAAAAAGAAAAGTAACACACTCAGTTGGACGGTAAAAGACGAGTTTAAACCACATCACAAGCACTTAATTTAGTTGACACAAGTTCCTGTCTCTCTGATAAAATGATAATTTGCCTTGCTCCAAGCACACTGCAATACAGCACGTTCATAAATTTCCTAGAAGCCTAATTTCCGAACGGGTAGATTGGCTCCAGACGCCCCCCCCCCCCACCCCCACAATTCAACCGAGTCTTTATCAGAAGGCCAAGCTTAACAATAACATCGCCACCCGGCCGCAAGGTCCACATCGTGCTAGCATCCGAGTAGTGGACTTGTAGTAGCTCTCTCGGCCCACACAGACCGCGCGGCGTGTACTCCCCCGTTATTTTTTGTACTTACGTATTTACATACACATCTTATGTTCTAACATACATATAGGTGTATCCATTGGTACATATTTAACTAAAATAAAGGCATATATCTCACGATCGCAAGCATATATTCTGACCATTGAACGTTTCACATGTATGTATATTCTTCCTTTTCAAAATCGTTGAGCTAATACTCGGTTTCTAATTATTTTGGTGAGACGCACTGAGATCAATCCCTAAAATCGAACTCAGGTGGACGAGAAAAATTCTATTGTAGCACCGTTGCATAGCCCAGGATATATAACAAGCCAGCCAGCATCTGACACGTGGCACGTAGCATTGTAGCAGTACTGTAGCATACAAGGACAGCAAAAAAAAGTGTCTGCTACAGTGCACTACAGTGCGTGTTGTGCCACGTGTCAGATGCTGGTTGGCTTGTTAAATGCAATGATGATACAATGGAATTTTTCGGTGGGCGAGAGGTCCACCCACGCTAACTGCCACCCGAGTTACGCTCGGTCCTTGCCTGACCGCAGTCTCAACTTTCGACGACCCATCCACCCATCCATCATCCATCCACGCTACATGAGTGATACATCCTCTGTGCTCTTGCGATCGTCTCGTAGCCTCCGGCGAGATAAGAAGCCTGGGGACATGGGCGCACGCTTGCAGGAAGTCTCTGCTCGCCGTCAACCCAGTCGATCACATTGAAGATCTCTGAAGTCGTAGGACCGTTCTTGCGTGTAACATCATCGGGTATGGAGTATGGGCAGCGTCTTCGTCTCGCTGTGAACAGTTCGTCGTCACAAGGGCTTGTCTTTGCTCTTTGCTCTGCCCCTAGTTGGTTGGTGGTTTGCTCCGGTGGTCGTTTTCTGGCGATCGACCAGCGAGGCCATGCAGATGCAGGGGAGACTTTTGGGCTGCTGGGGCCGTCCGCCGTGGCTCAAGCATTGCTGCCCTTGCCCCAGATCGACGCTACATGAGTTGCCTGTCACACAGCGCAATCCGGCGGCGCCGATACAAAGGGGGATTTGTAGATTTGCCCCACTTAAAAATGTGCACTTTGTAGATTTGCCCCAGTTGTCTCGATGACATGTGGGTCCTGGACCCACATGTCATTGAGACATCAGTGGGGCAAATCTACAAAGCCACTCAACTGTAGGGTAAATCTACAATTTTTCCGATACCAAATGGCGAAGGGCCGGATGAGTAAGCGAGTGGATGTACGGATTTGACCGCTGAGAGACCACGTGCTGATCTAGAATATGTTTTACTTTGAATAATTGATAGCTTGATTGAGTTAAATTTAAATTTTATAAATGTTTTAAAAAAATTCGGATTTTAGTTTATGCTGTTAAGGTTTATGCAGTTAGACCGCTATGGGGTCGACAGTCTCACTGCTCGATGACAAGAATTATGAAGAGACAACTGTCCGATGACAAGAATTATGAAGAGACAAGTTGGTACATGTGATACATCAAGTGACGATGTCGATGCACTTAGAAACAGTTCAGGGAAACTGACTACGGGCTACATGTCAAAACATATGAAGATGTTTTGATGTAAAGATGAAGACGGAGTTAAGAGAAGGTGTCCAAAAATTTCGTCATAGATATTTTAGTAGCCGGTAAAATATCGATTAGTGTCTTAATCAAAATCATAGTACAAAGAGAAATAAACAAAAAGTGATTTAGAGCTCGACTTCAACTACATCGGGTCACAGCGATGTACTGTTCAACAAGTGGAAAGAATATCCCACATTTACCCCCAAGTTATAAAGAAAGTTGTTGTACATGTAATTTGATCTGATCTAGTCTCAGTGATAGTTAATTAGCAATAATTTCCTAGAAAACAGGGAATGAAGCGTGCAATATATGCCTCAATTTATTTTATCATTGTCGCAATTTTATAGTAGTTACGATCCGAGTATAGTCGCTTACGGCTTAACAACCAACACTCATTGGACAAGCCACCCCACAGAAACATCCATAGGCGTTAGCTCTATGTGACTCCATTATTTTATACTACGATTGATATTTTTTATTTATATTTTTTTGAGACAGCAGTGAATGATGAAGAATCAACATAGACGATACATATGATTTTAGAGTCAGAAAGTCGTTTGGAGAATTCTTTTCAAAAATCATTCTATTTTGATGTTTGGCTTTTCAACTTTCAAATAAGCCAAAAATCAAAAACAAAATTCACAAAGATAAAAAATAACTATACATGATGGAAGGTTTGACATCAAGTTGGACCCCCACTTGATCAGATTGCTAGATTGACGGGGAAATAACTGTCCCCATAGAGCATATCCCCGTCCCCATAGAGCTAGCTAGCTCCCTCCCTTCTATTACAAGAGAGATTTGAGACAAGTGATTGTGAGAAAAAAATGCTTTCATTAACTCCATTCTGAGTCTGTACATTGCTTTATATGCATGGTAAAAGGTGGTATGAAAAAGTGTCTTTTGGGAAAGACATCTGCACATTGGGCATATGTAACTGACGTAACTTGTTTGTAACACTCCCTCTTGACCAATGTGTCTTCATATGATCACCTTAATTCATCATCTCGATAAAAAACTCCTCCAAAACCCTGTAGGGAAAAATATGAGGAGAACCTGTAGAGTAGATATGCCATGAAAAACTCCTTTAAAACCCTGTGGGCAAATTTAAGGAGAAAAATGATATGGCATATATTTGATTATATCTCTTAAAAACCCCTGTGGGGAAAAGAGAGATATATTTATTCTTACGTTGTCATATTGCCTCATTAAAACCTTGATGAGAAACCTTTAGAGGAAAAACTCATAAAGGGAAAAGAGTACAATATTTATATTTGAACGGGTTAAGTCTTAGGAGATTTCTCCCCCTGACATCTGCAAATCACGTAGTCTTCGCATACCAATTTCATGAACACATTTTTGGAATGTGGAGGTTGGTAATGACTTAGTGAATAAGTCTGCGAGATTATCACAAGACTTAGTTTGCAGAATATTTATTTCCCCACTCTCTTGCAATTCATGTGGGTAAAATAGTTTAGGTGCAATATGTTTTGTGATATTGCTCTTTATGTAACCCGTTTGCATTTGAACAACGCAAGCAGCATTATCTTCGTAAATAATGGTAGGTGATGCAATAGCACCTATACCACATGATTGTTGTATGTGGTTAATCATTCTGCGAAGCCAAACACATTCACGTGATGCTTCATATAATGCAATTATTTCAGAATGATTAGTGGATGTAGCCACTAGAGTCTGTTTCGAAGACTTCCAAGAGATGGTTGTTCCACCATGTAAAAATACAAAGCCTGTTTGAGATATGGCATTATGGGGATCTGATAGCCAGCATCTGTATATCCTATTAAATCCATATTTTTATTCTTCTGGAAGAATAGACCGAGATCTTTAGTGCCTTGAAGATATCTAAGGATATGCTTCACTCCTACCCAATGTCTTTTGGTTGGAGCGGCGCTATGTCTAGCAAGTAGATTTACCGCAAATGCAATATCCGGCCGGGTGCAGTTTGCAAGGTACATAAGCGCTCCGATGGCACTGAGATATGGAACCTCGGGTCCCAATAACTCTTCATTATCATCTCGAGGTCTAAATGGATCTTTGTGCCTGTCGAGAGATCGAACAACCATGGGGGGTTTTCGATGGATATGCTTTGTCCATATTGAATTTCTCCAATATTTTTGGACATAGGCTGATTGATGCACTATGATGCATGTATGAAGGTGCTCAAGTTGTATACCTAAGCTAAATTTGGTTTTACCCAAATCCTTCATTTCAAATTCCGTCATAAGATGATTACGTGCTTCATCTATATCTTGTGTGTTACCAATGATATTAAGATCATCAACATACACAGATATAATGCAAAATCCTGTTGAGGATCTTTTAACGAACACGCATGGGCAATCATCATTGTTGGAGTATCCCTTTTTGGTTAGGAACTCACTTAGTCGGTTGTACCAAATTCTACCCGACTGTTTCAAGCCGTATAAAGACTTGTTTAATTTTACACAATACATATTGCGATTTGCGTTCGGATTCGGAATTGAAATTCCATCGGGAACTTTCATGTATATGTCCGAATCAAGTGACCCATAAAGATATGCAGTCACTACATCCATCAACTGAAAAGATAGATGATTTTTAACTGCCAATGAGATTAAGTATCGGAATGTTATTCCACTCATTACTGGAGAATAAGTTTCATTGAAATCAATGTCGGGTCTCTGCGTGAACCCTTGTGCTACAAGCCTTGCTTTGTATCTCACCACCTCATTGTTTTCATTCCGTTTGCGGACGAAAACCCATTTGAAATCGACAGGGAATACATTGGGAGGTGTATGTATCACATTGGTGAATACATTTCTTTTCTTGAGCGAGGCTAACTCCTCTTGAATTGCATCCTTCTATTGAATCCAGTCCGAGTGCTGTTTGCACTCTGCCATGGTCTTGGGATCTGGATCATTTTGAAGGTTGTTTGCAAATGTTGTGGAGAAATAAATGTCGACAATTGTAGTCTTATGATCGTATGATTCTCCAGAATCAGTATAGTTTGTGGAAATTTCTTGGACCCCTGATGACTCAATGTTATTTCCCAAAACATTTGAGTCGGGGTATTCCGATGTCCCAGGATCAGTAATTGAGTGCACTGTTGATCTGGGTTCAAGGATCCTTTGGTGTCTATCAACTTGAGGTTGATCTGCATTTACATTCTTTTGTTTCCTTTGTCGCTTGTTAGAAGCTGTATCCGCCATTTGTACCGTACTTCTCCTCCTCTTATTTTGAACTGGGAGTTGAGTGGTATTTTGCGGTACCTCCACTCTTTCAGGTACGTTTCTGGCAGGATTATAGGATTTTGTGACACCCTTATAATCAGTAAATGCATCTGGCAGGTTATTTGCAATGTTTTGCAAATGAATGAGTTTCTGAACTTGAAGTTCAGTCTCTCTGGTACGTGGGTCTGAGGCAGGAATGCCTTGTACATTCCAATTAATTTCCTGGCAATCAGTTTGGTACTTGTTGTCTCCCCCTAATGCCGGGAAATGTTCCTCATTGAATATGCAATCAGCGTACCGGGCCGTAAACAGGTCCCCTGTTAGGGGCTCGAGGTATTTTATGATTGACGGATATTTATACCCAACATAGATCCCAAGTTTCCTGTGCGGTCCCATTGAGGTACGCTGCGGTGGTGAGATCGGTACGTATGTAGCGCAACCGAACTTTCGCAGATGGGAAATATCTGGTGGATTTCCACGTACTAATTGTAGCGGGGAATTGCTATGATAAGCAGTTGGATGCATTTGGATTAAGTCAGCAGCGTGTAAAACTGCATGACCCCAACATGATGTTGGTAAGTTGCAATTCTGTAGTAATGGTCTTGCAATGAGCTTGATTCTCTTGATAAGAGATTCTGCTAAACCATTTTGTGTATGGACATATGGAACAAAGTGTTGAACTTGTATCCCAAGAGCCATACAATCGTCATTGAAGGCATGGTATGAAAATTCAGCAGCATTGTCCATTCGGATTGATTGAATTCGATATTCAGGGTAATGCGCTCGTAATTGGATAATTTTACCAATTAAGTTAGCAAATGCATGGTTTCGTGTGGATAAAAGACACACATGTGACCATCCAGTAGATGCATCAATGAGAACCATGAAATATCTGAACGGTCCACACAATGATTGTATATGACCACATATATGTCCTTGATTGCGTTCAAGGAATTTAAGTGGTTCAGCTCTGATTTTAAGATAAGAGGGTCTTAAAATCAATTTTCTGGTGGCACAAGAAGTGCACACAAAATCTGAGGATTCCGGAAATTTTGTTTTGAGATATGTATGACCAATTGAATTGCGAATAATTTTCCTCAACATTCCAATGCCTGGGTGGCCAAAGCAATCATGCCATGTGTGGAATGTGTTAGTGTTTTGGAAAATTATTGTGTACGCAATATGTTGAATGGGTTTGATGTATGTATAGTACAATCCGGAGTTTAAAGATGGAATTTTTTTCTAGTACGTGTTTGCCATATCCGTTGTGTTTGGTTAAGAGGAGATATTCCTCTTTGTTGTCATTTCGGGTTTCAACATGGAAACCATTCTGACGGATATCTCTATAACTAAGTAGGGTACGTGTTGAATCGGGATACAAGAGTGCATCCTCAATTTCCAATTGTGTACCCATAGGGAGAGTGATAGAGGCGCGACCAAAGCCTACTATCGTTGCATCGCGTCCAGCGATGGTTAAAACATTTCCTTTTCTCCTAGTAAGAGTGAGGAAATATTTTGTGTCCCTAAGTATAGAGTTTGTGGTACCACTATCCACAAGGCATAATTCCTCCTGCATTGGATCGACTCCAAAAATCTATATACACAAAAGAAGAATTTAATGAAATTCTTATAGTATATATAGAATACATACAAACTTTATTGACAATATCGAATGTGTTCGATATATAATTTTAGCATACAAGCTTACAATATAAATGACAACATTATTTATATTACAACACTATGGTACTTAGAAGCTACGGTACTAGGAGTCTATTGGAGATCTCCAAACATGTCTTGAGAATGAAATTCTTCAAGTGTGTCCTCGGTGCACATGAGATCATCCTTCTTTGGAGAAGCACATGTGTTTTTGAGTTCTTGAATGAACTTTTGAGAGCATCCGGCTTCATCATTGTTGGATGTGAGATTGAAGTGTGCTTCATATCTCTTCTCTTGAGTCTTCTTGCCTTGAGCCAAAGACTGGAGGTAGAGGTTTACAAGGTGCTTCGGGGTGCGGTATTTCTTGGTAGGATGGTTGTAGCAACCACACTTTTGACAAATTTCAGTTTTGTCAACTTTCTTACCAGAATTGCCTTTGCCTTTCTTGAATCCACTTGATTTTTGCTTCTTGTTGCGTTTGATTTTACCTTTGAAGTTCTTTGAGTAGTCTTTTGAACCACCGAACTTGGTATTATTTTGATTAGCATGTATTTCAGGAAGTGGAGCAGCCCCAATGGGACGTTGCTGATTGTTCTTTAAAAGAAGTTCAGCGTGCTTTTCTGTCTGAAGCATAGTATGCATAAGATCAAAATAAGTTGGGTAATTTGCAGCACGCCATTGCTGCTGTAGGACCCTGTCAGATGGGAGCATAGTAGAGAGAGTCTTCTCTATTTTATCCGCATCTGTTGGTTCCTTTTCACAAAATCGCAACTTAGAGCAAATAGCATGAAGGGCATGATTATAGTCTCCAACAGTTTTGAAGTCTTGGAGTCTAAGATGTGCCCATTCATGATTAGCCTCAGGTAAGATAACAGCTTTCTGCTGTTCATATCTATTTTTGAGGGCTAACCATAAAGTAAGTGGATTTTCCTCATACAGATATTCAGCCTTCAAATCCGGATGTATGTGATTCCGTATTATGTTCAAAACGGAATATTTCACAATATCCGGCGGAATTTGATCATCTGGAGGATCAAATATCACCCTTTGCAACCCACGTGTGGTTAGGTTGATTTTGAGGTCCATAGCCCATGTAGGGTAATTGGTACCATCGAGAGCGAGGGGCTCAAAATCTTTGGTAGCCATTTAAAAATCTACATGAAAAGTACACCATATATGATTAATTTACATGAGGTAAATTAATTTGTATGGTAATGTTGTAATAAAATGCAAAATATGTGAAAAACAATATGAGTATTGTAATCCAAAATAATATATATCTAAATTAAATATAACACGTGGTTATATTTATCATACCGTCTAATCACAATATTGGTGGTGAACACCAATTTATTGTATGGCATAGCGTACAAATAAATGTAGCAAAGTGCCATAAATTGTGATTGTATGGTATTTATGGTAGGTATAATATTTTGCAAAAAAAATCCAAATTATTAAGTACAAAGGTACTCTCTAAATGGGAATTTTAAATTTTAAATTTGCAAAAGATAACAAATTTAAATATGGTCGCAATAAATATTGTAAGTAAATTGCAATAAAATAATCCCAAATATGTAAAAGTTATAGAAATGTGCATGCACATTTATTTGAACAATTACATAATTTTCAGATCCTGTAGGGACTGAAATGCTAATTTATAAAAGTACAGATTAACGGGTACAATTGTAAACAAGCATAAGGACTATATTGCAAATATATACAATAGACATTTATTTAAAAAAAATTCTGCATATTCCATTAAATTGAGGGGGGGGGAATGCATAATTTTGGCAACTTGGGTTGGAGCCCATTCGGCCTTTTGGCCCATGTGGGATGGTGGGATTTAATGGGCTAGAAGCCCATTTTGGGGCTGCACTATAAAATGGAGGGGAGGGGGAAATTTAGGGTTTCCCCCAAACCCTAGCCCAGCCGCCACATGGGGGGCCTCCATGGGGAGTCGCCGCCGCCGGCCCTAGGCGCCGCCGCCGCCAGCGCCGCCGTTCGCCGCCCCCCTGCCGGCCGTGGGCACCGCCGCCACCCCCCGCGCCGGGTCAAGCCGCCACCGGGCGCAAGCCGTCGGCCGCTGTCTAGCGAGCGGGCCGCGCCGTTCCGGTGCCGGAGCACGCCGCCGCCGGCCACGGGTGCAGCCGCCATGGGCGTTGCCGGCTCATGGCGCCGCCTGCTCGGGGCCGCCGCCCTTGGTGCCGCCGGCTCGGGCGCCGGCGCCCTTGGCGCCGCTTCCACCGCCGCCGGCCCATGGCGCCGCCTCGAGTGCCGACGCCGGCCATGTGGGCCGCGCCATGCGCCAGCCTTGCCGACCACGCCTCGCCCCGGGTCTCGCCGGCTGCGTCGGTCGCGCCGCGCGCCAGGCTGTGCGCCTTGCGCCGGCCGTCGGGGCAAGTACCGGCCTTGCCGGCCGCTTGCTGCTCCAGGCCGCGACGGGCCGTGCCGGGCGCGCGCTGGCCGCACCATGTCGCGCCGTCTTCGCGGGTGTTGCCGGTCGTGGGCTCCTTCGGCCACGGGCGCCGCCGACCGCGAGCGCGTCGCCACCGGGGGATGCCGCACCGGCCATCCCATGCCGGCCGTGTCTCTCGCCACGCCGCGCGGGGTATCGTGCCGCGCCGTGCAGGGCCGCGTAGGGCGCTTGGGGCGCATGCAGGCGGTTTTGACAGGGCGTTGTGGTTGCGTTGTAGTGTTTCTCACATACCTTGTGTTTTTCTGTTCGTGCTGATAACGTATTACAAGAGAGATTTGAGACAAGTGATTGAGAGAAAGAATGCTTTCATTAACTCCATTCTGAGTCTGTACATTGCTTTATATGCATGGTAAAATGTGGTATGAAAAAGTGTCTTTTGGGAAAGACATCTGCACATTGGGCATATGTAACTGGCGTAACTTGTTTGTAACACCTTCGTACATGGTTACATGTTAGCTGATCGGATAGGCCAAAGTGGCCAATACTTAGTATGTACTATTTGAGGTGTCAACGGATCAAATACAAATCGAACAGTCTAAATATGAATACTGGATAAAATGAATAATTAAGATATGATTAATACTCTTTGAGTCTTAATGTATCGAATACGAATCGAATAGTCTGGATATAGATATCGGATAAAACAGATAATTCGGATATGATTGAAACCCCTACATATGCCATGGATAGAGATAGATCATATGAGTGATAGGAGTGGATTTAGGCCGGTAACAAGGGTTTCAGCCCAGGGTGTAATAAAAAATTTAAGTGTGTAGCCCATGTATATTTAGCCCAGCCCGGATAGTAGTTCAGTCTATACTCCTCTCGATGGCCCAGCCTACTCCTTCAACAGTCTGGCAACCTGGCCTAGCTTCCTTGCTCTGCCCTTCCGGCTAGCTTCCTTGTGCTACCACCCCCTTGCCGCGTTCCCAGCTCGCACGCCGTGCCGTGCCACCGCCCCCCTCCTGGCCAGCTTCCTTGTGCCCGTCGCCCTCCCAGTCAGCTTCCTCACGCCGCCATCCCGATCCCAACCAACTTCCTCATGCTGCGCCACCCTCCTGGCTAGCTTCCTTGCTCCGCCCTTCCGGTCAGCTTCATCGCACCACACCACCGCCCCCTCCCCGACTGCCTCCAAGGTCGATTTCTTTCTCCATTGTGGACTGCTACTAGTTAATTATGTGTTTGTGATTGCTATTATGCATGCTAGATCTAATCTGGTGAGAATACTTTTTGATTTGGTTTTGTCTACCATTTTTTAGATTAATTAAATCATGTGGTAATTTAGCTTTTAAGTATTTTGAGTATGTTGTCTTTCTATTTTCAGTAGTAACTTTTTGCTAGCTAGTGTGAGTCGGTATTAGTTGATGATAAACTTTAATATTCTATAATGTCGATTCCCAAATGATCATCTGACCATTATTAAACTTAGCTCTGTATTGTTGATCATGATACTTTATGCTCACCTTTTCCGTTTGTAGGAACATTTTTTCTTACTATTGCCTTGCTGTTGTGCATATAGTGAAATAGAAATGCATACTTCATAGCATATTGTTGAATATTTGAATTAGTTATTGAAAAAGCTCTTGCTTTTCGTGGACATGATAAGTCTCCTATCTCAAACAATATGGGGATCTTCTTAGAAATGGGGAAATGGTATAAAGAGAATGGTGAAAAGGCTACAAAATTGCTTAACAATGCTCCTACAAACCACTTAATGACTCCACACCATATACAAAAGCAGTTGTTCAAAGCTTGTGCAGAAGCGACCACCAAAACTATTATTAATGATATTAGGGATAGACAGTTTACTGTACTTGTTGATAAGGCCTACGATGCATCTATCAAAGAGTAAATGGTTGTGCTTTTGAGGTTAGTAGCTACATTTTTTAATGTCTTAGTAAGTCTAAACTATTTTAACTATACTTTCTTGCCCTATGCAGATACGTCAATAACAAAGGGCAGGTGATAGAGATATTTCTTAGAGTTCAACATGTTTCTAACATGACACCATCTTTGCTAAAGCTAGCATTAGATAGTATGTTACAGTTTCATGGTTTATCAATATCTAGATTGTGAGGACGATGATACGATAGAGCATGAAACATGAGAGGATAATTTCATGGGTTACAAAGATACATATTGGATAAAAATCTATATACGTTTTATGTCTATTGCTTTGTTCACCAGTTGCAATTAGTGGTTGTTTCTATTGCCAAGTGTTGTTCTTATTTCTATTGCCAAGTGGTGTTCTTCTATCTTGGATTTCTTTAACTACAACAACATGATTATCGGCATCGTTAATGCTTCTTGTAACAAAAAAGATCAATTGGCCTAAGATCACTATGATAAAATTATGAACAAATTATAGATCGGTGAAATTTTTTAGGGAAGAGGGAAAAACTAGCAAACTAATCTTGCAAGGCCACGATACTAGTTGAGACTCACACCATAAAACCTTATGTCGCCGTCTTCTCTTGTGGGATTCGGTCCTAAAGGTATTAGAGAATTTAAGTGATGATACCACTGATGTAACATAGAAAACCACAGTTTCAAGTTCATTAGAAAAATAGAGAGTTTTGAATTTGTACTTATATCTTATGATCAAAATTTTGAGCAAGACTAATGATCTATCACAATGCTTGTAAAAAGAAAGATCAAAATATTATTCGTGCTATAGGGCTGATTATGACCATATTAAAGACAATTGAGATAATAAGAAATGATGGTTAGGATGAGCTTTTCGAAGAGGCAAATGCCTTTAGTCTCCAACATAAGATCATTATGCTAAATATAAATGATACAATAACAGTTAGGGGTCGTAATGGCCAAATGGTAACTAACTATGATCATTTTCATCATGAAATATTTATTGTGTTACATGACCTAATTATTGTTGAGATGAATAATCGCTTTGCTAAAAGATCGACCTAATTATTGAAGTGCATTGCTTGTTTTTATCTAAAGAATTCCTTTACTAATTTTGATAAGGACAAATTAATTGAATTTGTTAGGATGTATACTACTGACTTCTTCTAATATGATTGTGTAGTTCTTAGATACCAACTTGGTACATTTATTGCTGATGTGAGAGATGATCTAGATTTCATAAATTATACTGATCTTGAAAATCTTGCTGTGAAGATGGTTTAAACTGATACATACATAGCTTTTCATTAGTATATCGTCTCATTGAATTGGCCTTGATTTTACCGGTAGCAACAGCAACTGTAAAAAGAGCCTTCTTAGTTATGAAGATTATTAAGACTGATTTGCAAAATAAAATGAATGATAAGTGGATGAATCATAACATGATATGCTATATTAAATGAGACATATTTACAAGCATTAATGATGATAAGATCTTAGAGCGTTTTCAACAGATGAGGTTACATAAGAAACAACTATCATGTGCTAGTGGTAAGTTAGCTTCTTATAAATGTAAATTTCATATTCTTCGTATTTATTCATGCACCTGTTTAATTTATTCTCGTATGTTATCTTTATAGGTTCTAATTATTGTCCAACTATCAATAAAGAAATGATTCTTCGTTATTTCGATACTCAAATTGTATGCCAACTATGCTACATTGTTTAGTTTTTGCCATATTTTTTATCATGTTTATGTTAAAGAATTGGGCTAAATTTTCATATCAATAATGCATTTATAATTTACTTTTGTTATACCATGGTGTGGGTATAACTTGGTGTTAGTTTTAGAATGTTGGCCTTTTAAAGCCCAGCTTGAGGCACGGTAAAATTCTTGATTCACCTGTGCGAGTAGAGCTTGGAGGCGTAACAAATACACGCAAGCGCAAGAGCGTGTGGAGCTATGGCCTAGTACCTCATCAGAGCTATCTGTCTTCTCTTACGCCTAGAGATGGCAACGGGCATAAACCCGCTGGGTTTTGCTATCCCAAACCCGTGCCTATGAAAGTTGGACGTGCCCGCTAAAAAACCCATGCCCGTGACGGGTGCAGATTTTTGCCCAAACCCATGCCCACTGGGTTAACGGGTACCCATGGGTCGCCCGTCGGGTCAGTAGTGCGAGCTGTAACAATGGTTAATGGAGAGGAGAAAGAAGTTCACCGGCCATCTTCGTTGGAGCCGGAGGGCAGCGCCATGGCCAAGGGCCTACTGCGGTGATGCGCATTGGCTACGGCGTGAGGGCGGCGGGCTGAACTGGAAGGCGAGGCGACGGCGAGGGCGTGCGGGAGGACGAGCGTGCGGCGAGTGGCGGGAGCAGGACCGGGAGCTGCGGGACGGGAGGGCGAGCGTGGAGACTGCCGGAGACCGAGCGCAGAGCGCCAGATGCGTCGCTGTTGCGGCGGCTGTTGAATCGGGGTGGGGACTGGGGAGGAGTGAGTAGTGACCGTGGCGAGTGCTAGCTAAGGTTAGCCGTATGGGTAATGGGGCATTGCCGCATTGGATTTGGGGGCTTGGGGCTAAATGACTAATGGGCTATGGGCTGGGCTGGTTTGCCTGGGAGGCTGGGAGCCTGGGTTTATAACTCCTATGGATCGGGTTTATATTACCCATGGGTTTACGGGTTTGGGTACTATAGGAACGTACCCGAACCTGGCAGACCCGATGGGTTGGGCTTTTTGCCCATTAAGAAACCCATGGGTTAGGAAATTGACTCAGACCCATGCCCTAATAGAGTAAAAACCCACCGGGTATCGGATTTCGGGCAGGGGCGGAGGCAGCTATGTGGCAAGGTTTGGCAGCCGCCATACCTACAAAAGACTAGTATGTATTATGTATATATACGTGAAAATAAAATACATCAATATATCATGTACTGCTGTACTACTAGCCGATTGGCTGCTCCGAGCCTCCGACTGTTCGTATTCCCGAAAGGCCGAAACCGATCAGAACTCCCCTCGCGGTCTGGGCCCTTTTTGCCTTCAAACGCTAGCTCCATCGCTCAGCCTAAAAAATCTCCGATCCAAATCATCCAATTCCAAGTTCCCATCCAAATCATCCAATACACATTCAAACGCTATCTTCGATCCAAATCATCCAATATGTGCGTGCGGCCGGCCGGCGTCCGCGGCGAACTACAAGTCCTTTCAATTCGTGGGCGCTCGGGACCGCGAGCAAGCGAGGAGCGAGGCAGCGAGCGCGTGTTTGGTCGTGTACTTTCGGGTTTCGCTATTTCGGTTTAGTGAAACGGTTGCCGACTTGTCGTGATTCGTCGGGGTCGGGAGGGGTGCCGCGCGCGTGCAGAGGCGGCGACTCGGCGCCGACGCGGTAGCCGGCCGGACGACGGCTGCCGGTTGCGAGTCTTGAGTACAATTGTACAACGAATCAACATCAACGATGGCACCACCAAAGAACGCTTTATTATAGGTATGTATTTGTTCCAACAATCTTGAATAAAAATATACTTTCTATTATTCCATCTGTCTATGACACTACTAGTTGCTAATTCATGATTTATCTATGCTTCTATGTTTTGCAGATCATCTCTAGGTTGGTCTAGTTAACATAGATGATAAAGTGGTGATCAATTATCTATGTAATCTTCATTTAGTGAGGTATTTTAAGTGCCAATGCTTTACTTTTGGATTTCTGTTATATTTGCTGATCACAAAGTAATATATATATATATATATATATATATATATATATATATATATATATATATATATATATATATATAAATAATGTTCTAGTGAGCCCTTGCATAGTTTTGATATGTTTAACCTTTATAAACCAGCCACACCTGAAAATTATTTCTGCCTCCGCCACTGATTTCGGGTACCCATTGCCATCTCTACTTACGCCCCTCACATGGCCCTGTTTGGATACGCTTAAAATCCGATTCTGGTAGAATTAAGCGAGAATCCCACCCAAACGCTTTGATTATTTTTCGATTCTTTCAACCGCCGCGGTGGGAAAGATCGGCATTTGCACTGGGAATCCAAAATCCTGTAGCGCGAGCCCAAGGGGTCGTTTCTTCCACCGCGACGATTCTTCAGACTGCAGATTCTTCAGATCGCGACTTATCAGAAAATCCTGATCAAATTAAAATCGATTCTCAGATAAGCGTATCCAAACAGGGCCATAGTCACAAACACAAGCAAGACCACCGCATCAAAGCGGCTCGCGGGCGGCACAAAATTCTTAAAAACTGCGTGTCGTGGGCCAATCCAGCCCACTCCTTCGCCCCGGTCAATGCCGCAAAACTCGCCATGGCACGGCAGGCCGGCACGCGTGCACTGGGCCATCGGACGAGTCGGGCATGCCGAGATTTGCTCCCTGCCATTCTCACCACGTAAGCCAGGCGAGGAATCGGGAATTTTCTAGACCGGCGAAGAGCGGTGTGCTTTCCCACGTAGCCACCAGTCGCCGAGGCAGCCAGCCATGGACGCGGCCATGTGGGCCAACAGGCCGTGCCGTTATTTGAGCACTGGTCTGCGGGCGCTAGGCCCCCACCTGTGGCCCTGCTGCGAGCATGCTACTGTGAAGAGGTATGCATGATCGTGATACTGATACCACGGCGACGATGATCGGCGGCCAGGTTTTTCGTCGTGACACCACGACCGGCGAACCGCTGAACCCAGAAACTTATCGGTCGATCACCGGTCCGATTTTTCCTAGTGTGAGTTTACGAGTGTACGCTGGGCAGAATGCCTGAGTGCCAGAATCAACATCGGACAGTTGACGGGATGCTATACGCGAAGCGCCTGGGGCTGTGCGGTGGGCCTCTGGTATGTGAACGTCCAGGTTTTGTTTTGTTCTTGTGAAGACTGTTGAGGAATCGTCGCTAGCGACCAGTTCGATCTATTTCTCTACTAATACAAAACCAGATCAATAACAGAAGACAGAAAATAGTAGATTGATAACATAGAGAGGTAGAGAAAACTCATGGTCTTTCTTTACTGCTTTCTTTTTGATTTCGTATATAAAACAGCCAACAGTATTCTCTATTTATATCCTAGTGATGAGGCGCCCACCAGGGCCAAGGCTTCAAGCCCAGGCCTAGATTTCCTAACACTCCCCTCTAGGCACTCATCCGACACGTTTATGCCTCATCAAAACTCCATAAAAACCCAGTGAAAAAATTGAAGAAAGAGTACATGATACACGTTATGTTACGTTGTACGAATTGACTCATTAAAAGCCTTAGCCGAGAAACTTCAGAAAAACTCGTCAAGAGAAAAAGAGTACAATCCACCCAATTTCATTTAATCTTCAGAATTTATTCTTTGGGTATTCAATCTTCGTAATCAAGTTTTAATAACGAGCTTGAGAAAAATCTCCCCCGAATTTTGCACTTCTCTAAGTCTCATCATTTTAATTTCTCATACGCATCTTTCAAAACTAGATGCAGAAAGTGACTTAGTGAATAAATCTATAAGATTCTCACATGACTTAGTATGCAGTACCTTAATTTCGTCCATCTTTTGCAATTCATGAGTATAGAAGAACTTGGGGTTGATATGCTTTGTGAGATTACTCTTCACGTAACCCGTCTGCACTTGTGCAACGCAAGCTACATTATCTTCATAGATAATTGCAGGAGCTTGCATAATATTCATCCCACATAACTGCTGGATGTGGTGAATTATTCATCGGAGCCAAGTACATTCTCGTGCTGCTTCATACAGTGCTATGATTTCTGAGTGGTTCGTTAAAGTCGTTACAAGACTTTGCTTAGACGATTTTCATGATATCGTAGTTCCACCACACAGGAATACATAACCTGTTTGTGACCTTGCGGTATGCGGGTCCGACAGGTACCCAGCATCTGCATAGCCAATGAAGTTCAAATCTTGATTCTTTTGTAGAACAATCCAAGGTCCTTGCTTCTAGGTATCGGAAGATATCCTTTATTCCCTACCAATGCCTTTTGGTAGGTTATGCACTATGCCTTGCTAATAGGTTTACGGCAAATGCTAATGCCTTTAATCAGCGAAGCGGGCAGTATGCAAATCTCCTGTCATGGATTCTAAATACCTGATTATAGATGATGTCTCATAACCAAGGTATATCCTAGTCTTTCGGAGATGGCCCATTGCAGTACGCTGTGGAGGGGGTATAGGTATGTAAACCTTGCATCCAAACCTCCCGAGATGAGAAATTTTCGGCGCCGATCCTTGTGCTAGTTGCATAGGTGAATGGATGTTGTAGGCCGATGATCTAAAGTTGATGAGATTTGTTGCATGTAGGACTGCGTGTCCCCAACATGTAGCTGGCAAATTACAATTCTGCAAAAGTGGTCAGGCAATAAATTTGATTCTCTTGATTAATGCCTCTGCTAAACCATTCTGAGTGTGGACATGCAGTACAGAATGCTCAACTGTAATTCCCATTGCCATGCAGTAATCATCAAATGCCTTTAAAGTAAATTCTCCAACGTTATCTATTCTGATGGACTTTATATGATGATCAGGGAAAATATTTCTGATGCAAATTATCTACGAGATTAGCTTTGCGAAAGTATGGTTTCTCATAGACAACAAATATACGTACAACCATTTCGAGGAAGCATCGATGAGTACCATGAAATATTTAAATGGCCCTGAAAGTGGCTGAATGGGACCACAAATGTCTCCATGAATGCGTTCATGCAGGGACTTCATCCTTCACTTTTAAAGTAGAAGGTCTAGTAATTAATTTCCCAGTGGCACATGTAGGGCACACAAAATCTTCATGATTCAGAAAATTCTTTACATTAATATTATACCTTTGTGAATTGTTGATCACATTTCTCATCATCCTATGACCTGGGTGGCCTAATCTGTCATGCCAGAGACAGAAAAGTTCAGAGCTTCTAAATATTGTCTTCAGGGCAGTATAGACTACAGGTGCCTTGATGTTGGTGTAGTATAGCCCAGTTTCTAATGAAAGAAGTTTTTCTAACACCCTTTTTTCATTTGCCTCACGCTTTGTAATGAGTAGGTATTTTTTAACGTACTCTTCTTCAGTCTCAACATGGAAACTGTTGGCGCGAATATCCTTAAAACTTAGGAGAGTTCAGTTAATTCTAGGTACAATAAGACTTCTTGAATGATCAAAATTGTGCCCATTGGGAGTGTAATTGTGGCTCTTCCTAAACCTATTATACAAGCATCACTACCAGCGATTGTTGTAAGGCTGCCAGCATTCTTACTAATCAACTAAAAATACTTTGTCTCTCTTAAGATCGTATTCGTTGTGCCGCTATCGGCTAAGTACACTTCCTCCATAGGGCACCACACGTGTTCTAATATAAGATATTTTATTAATATGCATTAGAAGGCAATCAACACATAAATAAAATACTTCAATATCAGAACATATTCTGTCATTATAAACTGAATAAATGAATGAATTATTCAAATATCATCCAACCATCGTGAGAAAAAATTTGCTTAAGTACCATTCATGTAAGTTCTAACTTGTGTTTCACACAAAAGTAAATGACAATTAAAGTCTAAATGCATTATGTGCATTAGACTGAATCTGTTAAGAAATCAGAGACTTTGTCTGCTATTTTCTCGGGGGTGATATGCTCTTCAAGAGAAATCATGGCGGTGGCCGCTGCTAGGTCAAAAGGGAATGCTACTGCCGAAATGGTTTCAACCTTCATCAGCGCAGGTAGCTACTCAGAACTCTCTCCCTCAATAGATGCAAAGTGAGTTTCATGCTGCACTTTGCCATCCTTCTTCTTCTGGGCTTGGAAAGCATCGATGACATGCTGCAGCTCTTTATAGATCCGCGACCAGTGCCCTCACTTGTAGCAGGATTGGTTTTGCTGACCATAGGTCTTGCCATCTCGCTTTGGTTTACTTGACTTATTCTCACATTGAGCTTCTAACTTGCCTTTCTAGGCTGCAGCTTTACCCTTCCTTCTCCTTTACCCTTTCTAGGCTGCACCTTGTAGCTCCCGGCGTTGGCTTCATGGCTAGTGGAGCTCCCAGGTGGCTGTGTGACGTAGTTCTTGTGGAGAACTTCGTTCTGAGTCTATGCAACCTGTATCATATCAATCTATTCGGCATACTCCTTGTAGCTGTCTTGACGATAATTGCATACGGATTGCACTGCATTGGGGTGGAAGGTGGATAGGGCCTTCTCAATCTTCTGCTTATCTGTGATCTGCTTGCCACAAAGTTGAAAATTGGTACAAATTCTGTGCAAAGCAGAATTGTACTCCCTGGCCATTTTGAAGTCAGCAAACTTCAGTCGGATCTATTCTTACTCTGCTTGAGGAAGAATGGTATACTTTAGCCTCTCGAGCAACTTCTTAAGTGTAGTCCATAGTGTTAGCGCGCTCTTTTCTGTCATGTACTCATTCTTGAGAGTGAGACAGAAATGGTGCCTCAGGAAGTGAAGTGCCTGATCATTTTCCTCAGGTGTGGGTTGGGCATCCTACGGTGCGACAATCCCAATAGCAGTGCGGAGCTTTTTGGCTCCAAGTACTATCTCGACATCGGAAGCCCAAGTCAAGTAGTTTTGGCCATATTGGGCCAGCTCCTCGAACTCCCGGTTCGTGATGCCAGTCATCTACATGTGCATGAAAGAATAAGTTTACTGCCGGTAAACATGCATGGAACAAAATTTACTTCTGGTTAAAAATTTGATATTGGCACAAAAGATTCTCATAATGTTCCAGAATTTTGTATGCATTTTTCATAAATTTTACTGTTAATTTCAGTGATTAAAGGCAATTTAAATAATTATGATTAATCAAAATAGTAAATAAATACAGAAAACATAGAAAATAATAATGATAGAAATAAATATGCTTCAAATGCTAAAAATAATTAAAAATTTGGATTCCCGAGATCCTTTTATGCTATAATATGAATTTTCGGTGAATTCTACAATTTTCGAGGACCTCTACGCAAATTTTTAGTTCAGAGAAAATTTACGCGTAATTTTCTGATTTTCCAAGAGTCTTTCTACAAAATTCGGGACCAATCTGAAAATTATGAGGACCCTTTCGTAAATTTTCAGAATTCCTAGGCCTGGCCTTCAGCCCGTTTTCTTTCTTCGGTCGATCGGCCCACATGGCCCGTTCACTTGGCTTAAGAGGCCGGGTTAGGGTTTCCACCTCCCCGTGTTTTGCTAGTGGCGACGGCAGGAAAACCCGAGCGGTGGCTCGGGCGGTCACGAGGCGTCCAGCCTCGACGGCGGGGCTGGCGGAGCAACGGCGTCGGTCGGTCTAGCGGAGCAGACAACGTGCGGGCCAGCGAGTGAGGAGAAGCCGTCGGCCAGTGTCAAGTGCAGGTGGTCGGCTTCGGGCGCTTCTGGTCGGCCGTGCGGAGTGGGCGGCGGCTCCTCGGGTGTAACGGTTGGCGGCGCTTCGGGGCCGGAAGCCGAGGAGGCGGTCGGTCGTGCGGGACCGAGCGACCAGGCGGCGGCTGTGTGAGACCGATGCGACGTCAGCAGCCATGCGGGAGCCGAGGCGACTGGGCGACGGCCGTGCGGGACCAAGGCGACGTCGGTAACCGTGCGGGAGCCGAGGAAGCCGGGCGGTAGCCATGCAGGACCGATGCGACATCAGCAGCTATGCGGGAGCCAAGGCGACGCGCGAAGACCGAGGCGGTGCGGTCGGCGGCCATGCGGGAGCCAAGGCGACCGGGCGGCGTGCGAGGGGGTCCGGCGGCGCTTCGGGTGGCACGCGAACGGTGACGCTTCAGTTGCGGAGCCGACGGCTGGCGCTTTGGGTGGCGAAGCCGACGGTCGACGCTTCGGGCGGTGGAGCCGGCGGCCGGTGCTTCGGGCGGAGGAGCTGGCAGCGGTGCTTTGGGTGGAGCTGGCGGGCGGCCTCCTTGGGTGTGACGGCGCGTGCGTCGGTGCATGGAGAGGTTGGCCGACGACCGTTGGCTGTTTTGCGTACGGCGGCCTTGCAGGGCCGGCCGTGCGTGTATTTTCTTTTTTTCTTTCAATCTATAGTGCAATCGTCATCTAGTCTTTCATGTCTACCGATCGACATTTTGCCGGCGACTTCAAGTCTGCTCGTGGTAGATTAGAGCGGATTTGTACCATAGAGCAGTACGACTAAGACTACTGTAACGTATGTAGGTGCGACGTGGTTAAGTCCAATAAATCACCCCTAACCATTGCGCATGGACTTCACCTCGACCACCCCTGATCTTTTACCTCAGTTCGATGAACTTGACACGACTGAGGGCCTTCGTAAGACTATCAACCAGCTACTCATTTGTGCCAACGTGCTCCACATCTACTTTGCCATCTTCAATGCAATCGCAAATTAAAAGATACCTCGTATCAATGTGTTTGCTGCGATCATGGAGCACAGGATTCTTGCAGTAATCAATTGCTGACTTGTTGTCCACGAGTAGCTTTGCCTTCTTTAGCTTCACACCCATTAGGTCTTTGATGAACCGAGTTAGCCAGATTGCCTGGCATGCTGCTGTTGCTGCCGTGACGTACTCTGCTTCACACGAGGACAACGCCATAATCTTCTGCTTCTGCAACACCCAAGTGATCAAACTTGCACCAAGGAAAAATGTCGTACCGTGGTGCTCTTGCGGTCATCTGTGTCACCCGCCAAATCACTGTCGCTATATCCGACAAATTCAGGATCCGGCGTGCTTGCCCTCATGTAATAATACCAGAATCTAGTCGTGCTGCTCACATAGCGAAGAATATGCTTCACCGCAGCCAAATATTGTGACATTGGTGCTTCCATGTATCTGCTCACAATGCCCACAGCATGAGCAATGTTTGGCCTCGTGTTCATAAGGTGGCGAAGACTTCCGACAATGCTACGGTATTCAATGGTGTTGACGGTTGCACTGCCATCTTTCTTGCTCAACTTCAGCTGGTTCTCCATCACACGTGTGGCCCTATTCATATTGGCCTTTAAAAGCCGTTTGTCTACAGTAAATAATTTTTCTATAGTATCTACCTTTCAAATGAGGTGTCTTTATAAGACGGGGTCTACTAGTCGATTGTAGTACACATTATAGTGACTTTATTTATATCGGCCAAAATCGCACACGAGTTTTTCTCTCCATACGACTCTCTATAAATTGTTACTGTTCATAAACTAAAACCAAAAGTTGTCAGCAAAAATCAAAACAAACGGGACCTCAATGAGGAGTGATCATAGTATTATACTGGTTGGCAGGAGATCAAGCTGTAGTCAGAAATTCCATCCGCAGAAAGCCACACATACAACTAGCCTATCACATGCATCATGGATGACATGTATCTTACTATTTGTTCTGCTGGGATAAACTGATGAACTGTGGCCTAATTGAGTTCCTCAACCGCCTTATGCAATTCTAGATTCCAATGCAAATTTGGACAATAGTAGGACAAAATTTCGATTCGCCTGCTCAAGTAGGCTTCTAGCTTTTAGCTTCTTAATTTTATCTTTCTCTATTTTTTTAATTTTTTGGAGTTTTTTGTTTTCCTTTTTTCCTTTTATTCCCTTGTATTATCTATGATAACATAGCTTTTTTCTATTTTTTTGATTTTTTATTTAATTACACTAAAAATTTACAACAGTTATAGTATCAAAATAAGCTCTAAACAGTGTTGTACAGTAAAATAAGCTAAAAGCAAAAAACCTACTTGTGCGAGAAAAAATTTAGTAATGAAAATGTCAGTATAGAACTACCGCTGAAATGGAGGCGGTACCATGTTCGTGTGACATGCCAAGAGTGATGAACGCAAAAAAAAAAAAAAACGGGTGGTGATGGCGCCATGTCAATCTGATCCTAGAGGGGGAAAAAGTCTTCTTTAAATATCATAATAAATAAAAAGAAAACGTGTTGCCAGTCTGCCGGACCCACCAGTCAGCGTTAGAGCCGGCAACGATAAAGCGGACGAGAACTCTCCAGGGATAAATACAGAGAAGGGGAAATTAGAGAAAAGGGGAAAAAAAAGAACAAAAAACCGAAGAGCCCGCAAATTGGTTGCTCTGCGATTCTGCGCACACTCGCCTGGATTGGAGAGAGTTCGTGTCCCCGCGGTGGAATTGCGATGGAGGAGCAGTTCATCCTCCGCGTGCCCCCGTCCGTGGCGGAGCAGATCGAGCGCCTCATGAACGAATCCGCCGGCGCCTCCTCCTCCTCCAACCCCGACGACGCCTCCCTCGACCTCTCCTTCTCAGGTGCCCCCCGCCTCTCCCCCCGCGAGATCATACTTCCGTTCGTGCCGAAAACCTAGCATGTAGCACCCGCGGTTGGCAACCACGAATTCTCTGGCGGGGTAACATGCCCCTAAGCTGTTCGACGAAATGCGTAGGCCAGGCACGGCGAGGGTTTCTGTTGCGCGTTGGGAGATCGGCGACCGCGGCGAAGCGGCTATACGGTGATGGTTCGGGCCCGCGTCTAGAGTGCCACAGCGTGCGAGGAGTTGGGCGTGCTGGGGTACTCCTGCCTTAGGGATGTCTCGCACAGTGTCGTGGTGTGGATGTTCACAGTAGTTGGAGCCGACGGTGTGGTTCATGGTGACGAGCAGGCGATTACGCTCCTTCTTGTGCCACCTAAAATGTTGAGAAATTGCAACCATGAGGAATGATATAGTTCTTGCTCTAGATTTTGCAGTAATTGGTTATAATATGTTGTTATTTCCCAATTGTCACTGGATTAGCTTACCTTCTAACGTAGTCGTAGAGTAATAGATAATCAAAGTAGCACAGAACTTCCATGGCGCGTGGTTTTGGTGTGTGCTAACAGTTGCTGCAATCTGGTTTCTTTACCTGCAGATGATCTGAGGTTACTGATATAAGGAATGATTCAATTACTATTAGATGGACAACATATGAGTAGCAGATGCCATATTTAAACAATACATGATTAAGGGAATGCAAATTCTGGGATTCATGTCTGTGCTAGTCATACTTTTGAAAATCTCATTTCATTGTCTCATATGCTGTGTTCATATTTCCTTTTTTATTTCATGTGTACTACTGCTGGGGTTGCATTATTTGGCTCAGATATGCTTAACTTCCCATACAGTCCAATGACTGATCTGGATAAAATCATCAAACAATCTAGTTACTATTGATAATCTCAGATATAGCTTGAGTTAAGTAAATATATGACTCCGAAGAATTGAGGCCTTCTCATGATGGCATGCAAAGTACTTACTAGACAGCTTCTACCCTTGTGATGCTGATAATATGCTTCATGCTAAACTTTCCATATAGCATTCTCTATGTGCATATGTAGTTTATTCACTTGTTTCTAGTAATAGTACAACGCAATGGTCTCCCTTATTTCCTAAGAATATAACTTACTCTAGAATTGTTATCAGATATGTCTAAAAAAATTGTTACCAGGAACTGGAATTTTATCTAATCTTATTGCCTTGTGGCTTGATGGTAATTTTCTTCGTACAGAGGATGGAAGAAGTGGCACATTTATGATTGGTAACAAGAGCTTTCCTGCATCTCTTTTGGATCTCCCAACCGTTGTAGAGTCATACAAGACGTATGATGATTCAGTGTTAATTAAAACTGCTGATATTGGTCAGGTAAAAGTGTAAGATTTGTGTATAATATCTATTTTATTAATTTGTAAACCTTAGGAATCATCTATTGAAATTGAAACAGATGATCATGGTAAGAGAAGAAGATGATCCTGCTCCAGAAGGAGTTGAATACAAGCATGGCCTTACTCCTCCAATGAGGGATGCACGCAGGCGACGTTTTCGCAGAGAGCCCGACTTGAGTGTATTTGAATTGACTGCCCTTTAGCTTTTGTTTGTTTCCCATGTTCATGGAAAGACTTTCCTAATCAGAACACTGATCTTTCCTGCACTCCTTTTTTGCAGGCAGAGCTTGTTCGCCAAGTTGAGAAGGATCTCATTAATATTATGCATGGAGTGTCTGTCAGTATCCTTTTGGTTGGGTGTGATTTACTAAATGCTAGAATGTGTTGCCTTCTTGCAATGGGCTGAATAATAGTTTTGTGTTTATTTCTGTACTCTTTTGTTAGTAGATTTTGCACTTTTTATTGGCTCATCAACATCCATTGACAAAAGGCTTGCTCTTTTAATCAGAAGTCGATATGACTATATTTAGTTCCTTTCCTCGGTGAAACGGATAATGTTGTGAATCTTTGGAGCATGGCATCATAGCAATCGCATATAGATGTTTCAAAAGCTAAACTTTTAACACTTGGCATGCTTTAGTGTTGAAAGGTCAGCACTGAAGCCATCATAGGTTGTTATATCGTAATAGCTTTATCATGACTGCTTTCGATTCATCTGTTAAACTAAAGGACATTTCACCATTTGTATGTCTATCAGTCTATGTACAAAGTTCCTTGACTTGTTGGTAGACCAGAATGCTAGTGTAGTTGGAGCTGGGGATGGTGGTGATCGCAAGAAGGCTGCACCAGCTCCTGCAACCAAGCCTGGTGTTCAAGAGCCTGCTGCAAATGGTGAAGAAGCTGAGCAAGAGAGGAGCGAGTCCGACGAGTCTGTGGACCCGGAGAATTGAAATGAACCAGAATAGTGCAGCTTCAATTGCACGAGCAGTTGAGCACACCCCGTTTGCTTTGAAATTCAAATCAAAGAATGTATATTTGTGCAACTAAGGCCGCCCGTTGTCCGCCTGTTGTCATTCTTACGACCTGTTGACTATTATCGTAAAAAAAGAGTATGAGACTGCAGCATTATGATGAAAGGGTATAATCTTACGTTGGGAGTTTACTCTCTATTTGTAGCGCCGAATGTTGACAACCACATTACGACATTTTGCTGCAGATGCCGTGAGCTTGAGGGAGACATGGTTGTAAGTTTTTAACACGCCGGAAGTTAGTAAAGACATTTGATTGCTCCGTCCTGTTTAGTAGATGTTCGTAGTGTGTCCCTGAAGGAACGGCGTCCAACATAATAACAATTTGATGTCACCACGCGAGGCTTCTGATTTCCAGTGTTTGTCGCAAACTCTCGTACATTGGTTCTTTATAGTTTTCAACATTGCACATTTGTTCTTTATATTTTTCGGATCAAATCTTGTAGTTTATTTAATTTGTTAAGGCGGTGCTCACTCGATTTCTTTTTTGTTACCCCCCCCCCCCCCTTCGGCCCCTGCTGATGTCCTTGAGCTAAACAATACTAATTTGCTACTCATGGGCGATATGATTATATCAGTTGGCTCATATGTCTTTTTTTTCTGCCCCTTGAAACAAGGGCAGGAGTTCTACCAAATCCTTGGAAGAATGGTTGGATTAATATGTATGCCATTTTTAGTGAAACTTCTGCTGCTCATTATCTGACACATAGGTTGCGTCACAGAAAAAGCGGCGCTTGCATGGATCTACCTATCATTATATACTAAAAGCCGATGTAAGTCACTCTAGAGTTGCTAAGAAAAATATAAATATACTGATACTTTTCAAAAAAATAAAAATATTCAGCTTTTAGCTACCCCTAATTATAGTGGTAAGCCACAACCATTAGATGCAATACCAAGACCAATTGAAAAAAGGGATTGAAGTTTACGGACTCCAGCCCAAACAAGCTCTCTCTCCTAGACTCGCGATACACGTGGAATCATAATTAGTCGCCATCCCACTACCCAGACGCTTCATTCGATCAAAAAGAGAGAGAGAACGCCGCACCAAGCCCGGCGCGGATTCTCTGACTTACAGGAGGTAAGTCACGGTAACTTTTCCCCTGCCCGATGCCATCCATTCCGCATCCAACGGCTGAAGCCGTCTGCTGCCCGCGTCCACGCCGCCGGCCGGCTGCCCAGCTCCTGCTAGCTCCGCTCGTGTCCGCGCCGCCGCCTGCTCGCCCGTGCCCGCGCCGCGTCCACGCCGCCGGCCGGCTGCCCAGCTCCGCTCACGTCTGCGCCGCCGCCGCCCCAGCTCCGGCTGCGTCTGAGCCGCCGCCTACCCAGCTCCGCCCGCGTCCGCGACGCCGCCTGCTTCATCGCGTCTGGCGCGGCCGGAGCTGGGGCGGCGGCGGCGCGGACGCGAGCGGAGCTGGGCAGCCAGTCGGCGGCGTAGACGTGGCGCAGACACGGGAGCTGGGGCGGCGGCGGCGCGGACGCGAGCGGAGCTGGCAGGAGCTGGGCAGCTGGCCGGCGGCGTGGACGCGGCGCGGACACGGGCGAGCAGGCGGCGGCGCGGACGCGAGCGGAGCTGGCAGGAGCTGGGCAGCCGGCCGGCGGCGTGGACGCGGGTAGCAGACGGCTTCAGCCGTTGGATGCGGAATGGATGGCATCGGGCAGGGGGAAAGTTACCGTGACTTACCTCCTGTAAGTCAGAGAATCCGCGCCGCACCAAGCCTGGCACCATCTCTCCTAGTAGATCTGCCGCCAGCTAGGTTAAGGATAAAAACGGATCAAATATAATTAAATAATTTTAAATATGAATATGAATCTATATTTTTAAAATAAATATGAATTTGAATATTCGCGAATACAAATATGAATGAAACGTCGGAATGAATACGAATTCGAATCAAATATTTACTTAATTCAGTCAAATACGAATATCCTCCTATAACTTTTGTAACAAATATCGGTAGAACAAATTTTTATAACATGATCGAATACGAATCTTAGCTGGCATAGAAAACGGATCAAATATGAATCGAATAGTCTCAAATACGAATACGAACATTCTCAAATACAGATACGAATATTATTGAATACGAATATTTTCGAATACAGATTTTACTTACCCCTTTATGTTTTCTCATATACGACTATCGAATAAAACAGATTATCTACCGTTGTTCCACCCATACCGCCAGCCTGTTCGTTCGTTTGTCCGTCCTATGGCAATGACGACTACACCGGCTTCTCCTGTTGGGCTTCGCTCCCATCCAGTACGCTTCAATACATTGGGACGCACGTGCGATCCCAAGACCAAGTACCTTAGGGCATCCATAGTGTATATAACCCAAGAGGCCTTAAGGTGGGTCCTATCTAAATCTTAAGGCCAACTCCATAGTGTATATAACCCAAGGGATCTTAAGACGGTCCCACTCGGCAGATAAAGAAAAATTGTATTTTAATGCTTATGGCCAGGTCTTTAGCTTGAGGACCAGCCTTAAGCCTTTTTTTGCTTATAGCCTGTTTAAGGTCACCCCTATAATGTATAAGGTTGACCTTAAGGTAGCTTAAGACCCTCTATTTTCATACACTACAGATGCCCTTATTTCACTACAAAGTTTGAGGGGCAATGGTGATTGGTACATGTACCATAAGAATTTTAGATTTTTTTCTGTGTGATTATCGAGTTCTTTTGATGATTATGGAAACATAAGCTGCGTTAGGGCATGCTTACTTCTTACATCATAAGTGGATAGCGTAATCCTCCACAGACTCTTGTTTGACCAATGCTTGATCAATTGAAGATACTTTATGATGTTTGAACAAACCCTTCAACAACAAATCAACATCATCGCTAGCTTAGCGTTGATGGATATTGAATCATTACAAGATTTCAGTAGCCTATTTTTCTGTGCGGTACTTTACTTTGCATCTCCAGCTCAGCTATTTTTCCATGAACAATCCCAATCACTGTTCGTGCAGATCCTGTGCATGGTCCCGTGCCTCCTTAGCTTCACATCTTGATTAGGAAGCCAGCGGTGTCCAGATGCAATTCTTGATTTGTGCATACAGTGCTAGCCTCTCGATTACGATGCTTCAATTTTTCAATAAAACCTTTTTAATCTATTTTTGACTTTTGTGGATGGCAAAGTATGTGATAGTGCAGTTCGACAAATGGTACTAAACATATCCTACAATTTGACATTTTGAAGTTCATAACCTGCAAGGGACAACGCGGGGTGTTCTAACTATATAATCATATGTGCATTTGCAAGTAATTTGTCTGGACGTCCACCTCCATTCTAACCAAATTTCCTTTGTAAGTTTGCAGGCTTTATCAGCCTCGATGATACTTTTTAGACGTATTGGACTGCACCTCCGAGTAATTAAAAGCAAAGTACTCAGCTTGAATGTTTGACCACCCAAAATTTTCCTATTTCACATTGAAAATTCTGAAGGAAGAACTGTCCAGTAGTTTGTTCTTAGCTGCATGCAAAAGTTGATAATTCACTTTGACAACTTTGATCACTTCGCAGTTTCTTTGCTTAATTATCCAGTTCTATCAATTATTTGTCATATTCTTTGTTGTTTTAGCTAGAGATAGTGGCCTGAGATGAGTAATTATCTGGAGATGATTTTTTCAACAATGGCTCTGTTTTTTTTCTATTCCTGCTAGATATGTTTATCCTGATATGTGTAATTAGCTAGAGATGGCCCTATCAACAGTGGCTTCATCAGTGCTTCCAATGAAGGGAATGGCAAGAGTGACCAAGCTCAATTCATGGTAACATCAGCATCTACAGGGGTACAAGGCACTCCTATCCTACAAGGCTATACCACACATGTGGCAATGTTAGTAGTTTTTTTTCCTATTCCATAGTAGTGGGCATAATGCCCAAATATAATATATTGGTTATTTCGCTCTGTTGTCTTACATGCACATCTACATTTAGATATATCATATATGCACATTTGCTTTAAGCAATGTTAATTATTTGCGAGGAATATGGCAATTCGTTTAAAGATATACTATCTCCATTTCATAATATTTATCCACTCCCCATCATGTGCATAAACGAAGGAAGCAATAAATCTAAAAAAAATTAATGAGAAATGACCATATATACTTTTATTAAATGATATATTAAAATTACTTAAACATCCTCCAAAGCATTTAAGTAGGAGTAAAAAAAATAAAAACATTGCAATAACTTGTTAGCAACCTCCATACTAAATACCAATAGTAGCAGGATTGAAATACAATTAGGAAGGTTAGAGAGCGAATTAGAGGGTTCGAGGGAAGAATCAGAGGGTCCGAGAGGAGCAAGAGGAATTAGAGAGGAAGAAGAAACAGAAAGGGAAGACGCCGTGGTTCGAGAGGAATTGTGATACGTTCTTTGATACCTTCCTCGTTACAACAATCTGTGTATTTTGTTGGGTTTTCTGAAACCCTAGATAGATTCCATGAAGACTTTTGGTCTACCCTCTATTCCTCTGCCTTATCCGTGGTGCCACTCACAATGTATAATGAGGCTAGAGGGTAGGGACCTATTTATAGACTCCACTTCCAGGTGTTATAAAGTGATCCATCTGTTTCCGGTATCTTGTGAGACTCTTGAACTATGTCACCAACCACGATCAGACATGCCAGTTTTATGAGTCTAAGATATATTAGTCCCAAGCACACATGTGTGAGTCATGCGCCATGATCAGATTGTTTACGAGATCAATTCCATCTGATCATGTGGGTCAACAGCCTGCAGAGCCGATCCTGCAAAACAAACACAGCTATTCCGCCCTATGCTGTGCCCGGGTTAAACAAATGCATGCATATCAAATTCCAGTAGACTTGATCTCAATAAATATGTCTACCATATTCCAGCACAGCCGTCCTCGGCACCTCGAGTATTAATTCCTCGAGTTAAATTCCGCATCAAATATTCCCTATCGCTTGCATCAATAATATAAATAATTCCACATTGAGTAAAGTAGACAATAACCAAAATAAATATTGAAAGCCACATAAAATTCCCAACATCTCCCACTTGGCTGAAATATTTCAATTAATAAACTGAAGTCTGATGACTTAATCATGCTTAAAAAAAATAATTCCTGACTAACTGATTTAGTCAGTGGATTTTCCTTCAATGTGTTTATTTTTACTTTGAAATAAGTGATAGGTTGTGATGCACTTTCCACGACCTTAAATAATGCAAGATATTCCTTTAGTCATGTAATTTCCTTTGCTACTTCAGTTGCAGCAATGTATTCAACTTCCATGGTAGAATGAGCAACTGTATCATATTTTTTGTTGCAATAAGAAATAACACCTCCTGCCAAAGTAAATAAATAACCAGGAGCCATTTGCCAATCAACATCAAAATAACCTTGCAGTTGAAAATTATGGCCATTAAAACATAATGAATAATCCATATATTCCTTTTGACATATGCAGTACATATTTGATTTATTGTCAGTGCTCTTCCCCATGTTTCTTTTGATATCCACTAAAGATTCCAACGACATGGTTAAGATTAGATTATGTGAATAACATAGCATACATAAGACATTCCAAAACTGAAGAATAAGAAATTCCATCCATTCTAGCTTTTTCCTCAGGAGTGTTTGGACATATTTCTCACTGAGTTTAGTTCCCTTCACAATAGGTACTTTAACAGGTTTGCTATTTTCCATAGAGAATTGTTTTAAAACATTTTTAAGATAAGCCTTTTGGGACAACCCAAGAATCATTTTATTCCGATCTCTATATATTTCCACTCCCAAAATATAGGAAGCTTCTCCCATATCTTTCATATCAAATTTAAAGATAACCAAGCTTTCACTTCCATCAATGTATTTTTATCATTACAAACAATGAGAATATCATCAACATATAAAGATAGTAAGACAAAACATTTACGCATAACTTTTATATATATATGCAATGATCACCTTTCATCATTGAAAACCCATATGACATGATAGCATTACCAAATAGAATTTACCATTGACGTGAAGCTTGTTTAAGACCATAAATTGAACTAAATAATTTGCAAACCTGATTTTCATTTCCTTTTTCTCCAAAACCTTCTGGCTGTTTTATATAAATTTCCTCCTCCAAAAGACCATTAAGAAAGGCAATTTCAACATCCATTTGGTGGCGTTCAAGATCACAATAAGTTGTCAAAGTACTAATAATATAAATTACAATAATTTTAGCAATAGGAGGAAAAGTTTACACAAAGTCAATACCTTCCCTTTTATGTAAAGTTTCACAAAGGTAATACCTTTCCTTTGTGTAAAACCATGGGCTTACGGTTGTTTGGAAGATCAACAAGTTCCTAAACTTTATTCCTCTTCATCGAGTTTAATTCTTCCCGCACTGCTTCCACACATAGTTTTGGTTCTTCCTCTAAATCCAAAATTTTAGAGTGAACTTCCCCCAAGAACAAATAATAATCATCTAGATATTGGAATGTTCTTAAATTCCTCCCACTTTTCCTAAGCATGTTAGTGTTAGAAGTTTGATTTGTATTTCCTTTGGGAGCAGAATCTCCTTCAATGTGAGAATTAATACCAGATATATCCATATGTGTTTTCGTGGAGTTAACAACAATTCTACCGTTGCCCGCTTAGCACAATGAGGTGTATTTAGATATAAAAGAATTACATTCCTACTTTCCACCAGTTTATCCTTTTTCTGTATCATAAAATTTGTACTCTTTAAATTCCAAAGAATAACTGATAATAAATTCCTGGCGTGCTTTTAGGCTATAATTTTCCTTCCAGTTCACAAATCATTAGGTGTGACTATTACAGCCTCAGATGATGAATGATTTAATAAATAAATAGCAGTATGTAAAAGTTTCTCCAAAAAACAAAGGAAGATCTGAATAAGCCATCACAGACCTAGCCATATCCATAAGTGTACTATTCCTCCTTTCAGCAACACCATTTTGTCACGGAGTGTAAGGTATAATATAATGATGAATAATTCTATGCTCTTTACAAAAATCATTTAATATTTCTGAAGTTTATTGTCCACCACGATCAGTTCTCAAAACTTTGATCTTTCTATTTAATTGATTTTTCACTTCAATTTTAAATATCTTGAACATATCAAAACCTTCCGACTTTTGTTTAAGAAGATACACATATCCAAATCTAGAATAATCATCAATGAATGTGATAAAATAAATCTTTTGACCTCTAATAAGAGTAGACATTTCACCACAAATAACAAAATGAATAATGGCTAGAGGCTTATTAGATCTTTCCGCCTTTGAAAAAGGCGCACGGGTCATCTTACCCGTTACACAAGCCTTATAAATACCAAAATACTCCCACTTAAAGTGCAAAATTCCAGAATTAATAAGCCTCTTAATTCTGTTTTTAGATATGTGACCAAGTCGTAAATGACATAAGTATGACTCTGAGCATGTGTTCCTATCGATTGAATTCCTCACTATGGAGTTATTTTCACCAACTAAGCAATCAATATTGTCATCATTTGATAATTCATCAAAAAATAAATAAAAACCATCATGACGAGTTCCAGTGTGCACCAATTTCACATTGAGTAATATTTTAACTCTTTCTTTTTCAAATAGTATGTCATAACCAATAGAATCTAACTGAGCAACGGAGATTAAATTCCTTCTCATGCTAGGTGAATATAAAGTGTCCTGTAATAATAATCTTCCTCCATTGAGGAGTTTTAGGGCATAATTTTCAATTCCAAGTACATCAGCTTTAGCATTAGTGCCTAAGAAGATATATCTTTTTCCCCCTTGGAATTGTTTGCATAGAAGTGAAATCTTTATTATCTCTAGTAATATGAGAAGTAGCACCAGAATCAACAATCCAACTATTTGAAAAAGTAGTAGTAAGTAAAGATTCAGTGCATACAAAAATATTAGACATACCGTTAGGCAAAGAATTGCCTTTACGCTCAGCTGGTTGACTGTTTTGATTCTTTTGCTCATTCTGCTTCTCTTTTTCCTATAGTCAGTCCTAAAATGCCCATTCTGACCACAGTTGTGACACTTGAAATTTTTGTACTTTTCATTCCTCTGAACTGAGTTATAATTTCCACGATCATCCCGACCGCGTTTCTTGTTAAACTTTTCTCTCAAATCGCCATTAGACTTCCTCTTTTGCCAATTCCTTTTATTATTATCTTTTTCCACTCTAAGGTTCACTCGAAGTTGTGAGTATTTGGCAAAGAGCGTAGAACAACCATGACCTGCACTTCTTCAGAAAAAAAATTGCCAGCATTTTGTAATTCCTCTGCTAAAATATAGAGTTTATTAAGATGCTTATTAATAGAAGTGCTATCAGACATGTTAGTAGAGAGAAAACGATTACCAAGATTAAGCAATCTAATAAGAGATACTTCACCAAAATCATATTCTAGATTACGCATTATTTTTCGCGCATTCTGTTCACCCTCATACTCAGCAGCCAAAGAATCAGTCATTGATCCCAACATAAAAATCCTAGCCCTTTTATTATCCTTAATCCAATTTTCATATTCTTTTGCATAATTTTCCTTTTTCCTCAATAGTGGTATCTTTTTCTGGCTCTTTCGGTTTGTTTTTGTCTATGACATAATCTATGTTTTTAGCAGAAAGTAAAAACATAATTTTTTCTTTTCCAAACCGTAAAATTTGAGCCATCTAATTTGCAAAATCTAAACAGTTTAGAAAATACACTATTAGTTGCCATTGCTAAAAAAAATGTTACCAAACCAAAGAACTCCGCATGCAATCGATCTGCTTCTCTGGTTGATGGCACGCCGAACGAGGAAACTGGCGCGCGAGTGATGGCCCGATGTGCTACCAATGTTGGATGGCAGAAAGTTCGAGGTTTGATGGCAAAAATTTTGCTTCCCGTGTGATGCCTGATGGGTTTTGATTGATTTGTGATGGCTTGATGTGTGCGTGGTGGCTTGAGTAGTTGATGAAAGCAGAGTTGACGTGCTCTGTCGATCCATGAATCTTAGACACATGTGGATCTCTAAACACTCGAAATTTCACTTTTGGCCCTCAAACTAAAAAAATTCTGAAACTAGACCCTTGCCTGAGCGCGCGTTCGCGTTGCGTCGACACGTGTCCGGTCGTGCGGTGTGGTACTGCACGACCGCACTGTAGCATGGGTCATGCGGTCAAAAAACCGAGTCGTGCGGTCGGGACTTCGGTCGTGCGCTCAAAAACCGGAACGTGCGGCCGGCGCGGAGGGCGAGGCGGTCGTGCGGTGTGGTACCACACGACCCGTGCTACAGTACGGTCGTGCGATACCACACCGCATGACCGGAGTGTCGACGCAACGCGAACACGCGCTCAGGCGGGGTCCAATTTCAGAATTTTTTTTTGATTTAGGAGTCAAAAACAGAATTTTAGGTGTTTAGAGGTCCACATATATCCAAAATTCCCTATCCATCAAGTCGGCGTCTTCTCGCGCGCCTCTTCAAGCAGCATAGGTCTCTCTCGGGGTCATCACGCAAGAAACCGCGTCACAGCCGATCCGGCAAAAAAAAAAATTACCGTGGACGCCGTCTCCGAGTCCTGCCCAGAAAAATCAATGCATGCACAATAACTTCATGGTTGCTTGCGGCGGACTTGGCTTCCGCGTGGACGAGACGATGCGCGTGAGGCGCGCGGCCGGCCGGGAAAATTCCGAGGACATCCCATGTGAGACGAGCACGAGACGTGGATTTGCTTTCGCGTGGATGCCCGCCGTGTCTGCCCTCCTATTACCAACTAGTATAGTGCCCGTGCTAACGCTACGGTAAAATACAAAACAAGATAAAATTTGTAAAAAATAAAACGAACAATCAAATTTATTAAGATTCACGTCTCATATATTGTATAACCAAATAGTTTTGTCACATAATGAATGTCACATAAATACGTGACCGGTCGGAACCACCCAACACGCAATGCTCAAAAGCCTACGACTGATTCCCAGGTCTTGCGACCGCTTCGCAAGCGAGACCATACGACCGGTTAACAGAAGCTACGACCGTTTATCGCGTTATTTAAGCTACGACCGTCTCATATAACAATGTGTGCACAAGCCATACGACCAGCTCCCACATGCTACGACCACCCAGAAGACCGTACGACCGACTCCCAGACCAAACGATCGATCCTACAGGTCACACGACCACTTACCAGGTATCTACGACTACGTTCAAGTCTTCCCGGGCGTAGCCGACCGCATACGACGACCTCACAGCGAAGTCGCAAGCTCGAGCGCCGACTTCCGACTGCAGACTACGGCCAACGTGGTCGTAAGCCTTCCGACTACGAACCTCGGCCAACGTGGTCGTAAGCCTTCCGACTACGAACCTCGGCCAACGTGGTCGTACGCCTTTCGGGTGATCTTCGACCTCACCCAAAGTGGTTGTAAACAGTGCACATGGCTTTCGACCATGACCATCGTGATCGTAAAACCTTCCGACCACTCGTTCAATTCTTCTACCCGATTTCGACATAGCTAATGACTGTGTACATAGCTAATGACTGTGTTGTACAATTTTTCGTGTGGCTTTAGGATTGTTTTTTAGGTGCATTATTCGATGGTAGATATAAACGCAGACCCTTGGCACAAGCCTATAATTTTGTAGCGATCGGAGATACAACTACGACCTCACGGAGTATAGTGCCCGTGCTAACGCCACGGCGGCTGATGGATGATGAGGTTTGGTCCCAGCAATCTGATCCGTTGGATCTGAGTGAGTAAGAGAAAGACAAGGTTAGATGGGATCTTGTCCCTTCATTTCGAACGTTGGTTGGGTTTGGGTGTAATTTTTTGGGTGTACTTAGGATAGCTAATGACTGTGTTGTACAATTTTCCGTGTGGCTTTAGGATTGTTTTTTAGGTGCATTATATGTGGTAGAGAGTAGAGATAGAGATAGAGATAAAACGAACAATCAGATTCATTAAGATTCACGTCTCATATATTGTATAACCAAATAAACTCTTGAAACGTAGTACTCAAGCAGTGAATGCAGGTTACCATTGCAGTCAAGTCACAGAGCTAGTGCAGGTGAAAAGTACAATTTCAATAATGTATCATATTTAGATTATACAATACCTTGTAAGAAACGGAAGCTTATTTTTCACTTTTTCCAATTCAATGAAGCATAGGTTGCACCGCTCCCGCCTAAGATGAACAAACAAGTAAAATCACATTACATAATCTAGCAATGGCATATTAGGAGAGCAGTTGACTGAACCAATACCTTTGCTCTGCTTGAAGATCTACACCCACAGAAGATGGACCAGCTGATACTGTTGAATGTATTACTGGCCCAAAAGTTCTGACAAATTTCACCAACAATTCTAATGAAACGCCTAGATGCCTGCATAGATTTAATTCATGAGAAATAATGTGGATTTTAATGTAATAAATAAATAAATAAATAAATAAATGGATGACAAGTAAGACGACATGACACTTGGCATGGCACAACACATATATTAATCAATCAAAACTTTGGTGCTAATAATGATCATTTCTACATAATCCCAGAATGCAATCATAATCACTCACAAAAGCAGCAGTGAGAAGTTACCTGTGGTTTTACTCTCCAGAAGGTCTTACTCTCCAGAAGGTCGGTGAGGACAGGAAGGAGAGAGGTACATAAATCTAGTGTGAAAGTTCTGAAACCGAAATCCCCATGGGAGTTCTATGATCCATCCTCTATCCAGAAAAATCTGATTATAGCCTAATACCCCATGGGAGATTCCAACAAGGCAAGTAGGAGATGGATCCAACGACGCCGCTGCTCACCTCGCCATGGTTCCGAGTTGTGGTAGCACCTTCATCCCAGGCGCACGAGCTCCAATCTGCCGCACTCACTCCCATCTGTTCTTGCTTTCAAAAAAAAGGAGCACAGGAAAGGATCGAGGAGGAAGCAGAGGCAATTTGGGTTTGCAATGGCATATTTCCAATGCATCACTTTACAATGGCATACCTCAAAATTATGAACTCTAGTGTGGCATATATCTAAATTTCCCATTATAAAAAGGTGGTGTTTATTTTTGACATCTTGGCAGCCACTGAGCAACAGACTGACAGTAACAAAGACGCAACAACTCTAGGACCAGGAATGACTCAGCACCCATAAATACACTAACTAATAATAATGGTAAGAATACAGACTATTCCTACAATGTTTTGGTACTGTTCATAGGTTAAGCCTCCATAAGAGGTGATGTGCACGGCAAACAGGCTGCATCAAACAAGCGCCTGCAGCCGTCACATGCTAGATAATGCTACAGCTCTCCCTTATTTACAGAGCTGGTGATGTTAAGCTCGTTAGTGGTCAAACGGGAACTCATTGTCATCTTCTCTCACCTTGAACGGCTCCGGATTGCGACCGGAACAGTACAGATTCCACATTTTGTAGTAAGCCCTTTCAAGATTGCGTACTTGAAAAAAATTACATGCATGGTCGATCAGGATCCAAGACACCCATCAAGACAAGCAATGTTGCTGGGGCAATGTTTCAGCAGCGGCTTACCCATCGAGCCGTATCAAATAATGGACAGGTGGACAGGTCATACGGACTTCCTTGAGCTTATTAGTTAGTGCTTGAAGCTTTGCAGGATTTGTTGCTAGTGCCACTGCCCTATCTTCATAGTCTTTCATACTAATAGAACCAAAAGGAAAAGGAAGGTTAGTCTTCAGTCTACTCACAGTTTATCAATTGATTTTAATCTATATACTTACCTCCTAACAATCATCTCTTCCCCTAGCCCGGTGGCTAGGCAGAGGGAACCAGCTACTCTGGTTGCCATTTTCTCTAGTGGAAGGGTGATCATTGGCAAGCCAGCCCACAGTATGTCAGTGCCAGTTGTGTGCGCATTGCAGAGGGGCCTATAATCCAGAAAATTCACACGAGGACATAGAACAAGTATTAATATGAAGGATTGTGCTTATGAATTGAAAGAAAAAAATGGTCATAGAACTGCATACGTGTCCAGAAAAAGGTCTGCCAATGCACTGCGTCGTATATGCTCATTCTTCATGGCAACGTCTGTGAATATGATCTAGTTTGGTCTGACTCCTCTGGCAGCAGCATCTGTATAAAGTAGTTTTTTGTGGCATCGTAAATATCAAAACACATGTAGTCCATTTATGCTTCTCTTTTTCAGGTGGAATTAGCAGTAAAGTAAAAAAAGGAGTCTCTGTACCCCTACTAATTTACCATGTCTTAGATAGATGGTAGCATACCTGTATTAATTATGGCTCCGTTTGGACTCTCGGTTTGTAAAGGCATTAATGGTGGACGTTGTTTCCTGACATAATCATCATTCCTATGCAGCCACTCTCTGGACTCAATTGGAGCATCATTTTCCTGGTCACGATGTATTGATGCTTGGCAAATGGCAGAAACACCACTTTCTTGTGGTGATTTTCCTCCTGTGACCGAGATTATAATCACTCAAACTGGATATATTTTTCATACATATTCTATCATATAATAGTAGTGTGCCCGTGCTAACGCTACGGTAAAATATAAAAGAAAGCAAGATATCGTCGGACGGAGCCATAGGGATTCTCGGAACAGAGTTTGCTGTTGCATTATGTGTGCTTGAAGAAACTATACCTACTGTAGATGAAGACTGGTTGCCAGGTACAGAAGAAGGCTCCGCAGAAACAGAAGTAGATCCAACAGGAGCACCAGGAGTTGTTTCTGTTTCTCGATCAGGCTGTTGATTTGATGCCTTTTCTGCTAATTCACGTGCAATCTAAACAGAAAGACAAAAGTAATTGAAGAAATTTACAATCTCCAATTAGAAAAATATAGATGTCACATTAAAAGAACAAGAACCTTCAGCTCATCAGGAATAGACCATTTGGATTGCTTTGTCACTTTGTTATAATAGTACCTGGAACAATAGAATAGTGAGAATACGCAAGAAAGAAAATCCATGAATTGCCAAATAACAAACCATTAGGGGCAATTATTTCCAGTATGAACTTACTTTCGTCCTTCTGGGGTAGAAAATTCTTTCCATTCAGTCGAGGCGTCAGCCCTCTGTTGCATCACATAAATATGTAACGAAAACCATTCAAGCGCATTTAATATACCAAAGAAGAAAACGAAAACTCCACTCAATTCATTTCTTCAATTAGAATATGCACTGCCCTCTGGAAAGGAAAAATTAAGAATCCATTCTTGGTTCATTGTAAATGCTCCTCCACAAAAGACAGATAATTATGGTAAAGAGATAGAAAACCAAAAATAGGCAAAATGGGAATAAAACGTATTGCAATTATCACATGAAAGAAGTCAGGGTGCTAAAATGCTAATGCTGCTGATAAAAGAAAGCAGAATCATATAAGTATTGTTCCTTAATGTTTACTAATTTTTAATCTTTAGATATGAGTCCTGTTAAAAATTTGTAGATAAATGCAGAGGCAAAATGCAAAAGTTGAATATGTTATTGATGCAGATAAATATTCAGTTTATACATAAGCAAAGTTCTAAAGCTTAATTGCAGAAGCATAGCATCATTGAACATAGCAATATCATATATGAATTGTAAAATAAATGATGCATATAAGCACACAGCACAACTAACCTCCAAAGGTGTCATCAACTCAGCAGGTTTCTCCCAACTTGACTACCTTGTCTTCTTATTGTAATAGTACCTAGATAAAGAAAAATAGCAAACATAGCAAATAAGAAAAAAAGACCAAAACATGTAATAATTAAATTGTGATTAACAAAGTTGAAACAGAAAGTAATACAAAGATGATTTACTTTTTTCCATCAGTTGAAGTGTGCTCCTGCCAATCTGAAGAGCTAGGTTCAGTGGAGCTGACCTGGGCATTTGCAAACTGAATTATTGAAAGGTCAAGGATATCCAATATTTACATAGTAGACAAAATTGAATGATGCAGCAGAGGTCTTAAATTTTATATGGTAGACAAAAAAGTGATCGACATTACCAGAGGTCTTGCAATACTTACTGAAGGCAATGCGGCTGAAGCTGCCATGGGCTGATGCCCAGGCTGCACCAGCGGTGTCACAAGAGGTACACTCTGACCGGGAGCTGCACCCCAGGGTTGAACTACAGGAGGAGGAACCGATGTTGGTTGATACTGAAAAGTAACATTTCAGTATTAATAACTTATCAGCAGAAAAAAAGCATTCCATATATATTGAGTGTGACTGGAAAACATTATACTTCAGTAGGTCCAGAAGACATTTTAAATGACTGTCCCACTGATCCATCAACGCTGCAACACCACCTTAGTACTTGTAACTTAAAATGACTGAAATGAATGTATCATTGGAATTCTTAGAACAAAAGGCAACCTTGACCTAAACCACATGCAAAATTAAAGTATTTCATCATAACGCAAAGTGGAATAAAACATCAGCAATATATAGTGTAGAATAACTAACATGTTCTGGCTGGTTGACCAATCTTTGACATATCCCAAACCTGGTGAACACCAACGAAGTTTTGATAATTAATACAGAAATACAGAAATCACATAAAAAGAAGATATCACCTAAAGGGACTAACCTTCACTGATGAGTCAGAGAACCCACCAACAACCAAGACAACAGCTAGAATGGAAGCATCAGCTGGCACGACACATTCTCAGCCTTCAACAAGAGCAGTGGCGAAGTGATCACTTGACAAGGATGCACCTGATTGGTGAACCCTCGGCTCCAACCAACCTCAGAGGTAAGCAATGCAGCATGTATATTCCAGGCTTGATGTCATATAGTTTCAAACCTTCGACCGGGATGATATCCTGACAGAACAAAATAAGAAACTCAACCGACCAATAATTTCAATCAATAATGCAATCTCTTACAAGGTAGGTTCAATCTGTTCTGGATCACTAAAACGTGAAGTGTAATGTTCTTTGGAGGAGCAATAAAATAGAACCGAGCGCAGAGAGAGAGAGAGAGAGAGAGTGGGGTCAATTAGCAAGGAAATTGCAGAACCGAGACTTTACTCAACTTGTCAACATGTAATGCTCTAATAACATGTTTTCAGAGTTTGTTATTTAGTCAGTAGCGCTTGACAAGGTTTTTTTTTGCAGTAGATTAGGGGAATAAGCAGCACGAGATTACAGATATACTAAAGGGAAACAAGGTTAACTGGTGGATTGTTTTGGTTTTTTGGGGGGGCTCAGGACAGGGTGCCATCTTACCGGACTTTTGAAAAAGACTACATGGGCAGAAACCAAGTGATCAAATGCCGCAACTGATAGATAGTCAACCCCTACAGAAGTGCCAATATCACTATGTTAGTTGAAGAAAACATGACAAGATATTTTGTAGATGTTTATACCATAGATGAACCACATTTTGCAATGACATGCAAAATATCAAACATTAGACAGCTCACTAACTCTGAGAAAGTATGTCTTTCTCCTAGCCCTGACTTCTCCAACAGTGACCAATAACATTGCATCTTAGATTCTCCAACAATGATGCTGTACCTCAATATAAGTAGAACAAATGCTAGGTAACTTTTGCATTCTCCAACAGTGATGATCAACAAATACAGCTAATGTTGCACTGTGTGTATCTTGTCTCACTTAAAAGCAGCTTTCTATCCTTTGAAAAACAAAAGAGGCAGTTGTCTTGGTTTTAAACCATTTCATTTATAAATGCAGATTTTCCAATCCATCATAGAAGTACAAGGAGATAATTTGCATTTCATTCAACAAAAGGCAAATGTTACAGGAGATGGATAATCAAATTTCCAGGCAATATCCCTCAGATTGATTGTCCACAAGGTGTTACAGGAGATGTTCAAACTAAAGATCTCCAGCAGATCTCATTTAGACTACTCTGTCATGTTAATATTGCTGGAGGTTTGATCGGCAAGAAGGGGTCAGTTATCAAAGGGTTTGAAGATGAAACTGGTGCTTCTATTGACGTCAGTGCTCCTTTAAGTGGGTGCATGGAGCGTGTGATAACAATTTCAGCCTAGGTTTGAACATTAAAAGTACCACTTTCCCATTCCTGCATATATGCACCATGTTTTAACTGCTTGCTAGATAAGATAAAATTGTAGTTTTTGCAATAATGTGATGGCTGTTCTATATCTCTCCATGAACCTAGGAACTTCTGCTTGTAGTTTGGTTCTGGTGAATTATATTGTGCAGTTCATTCATTATTTTTTTGGTTTCTGTTCCCTCATGTAGTGTCCAGAACAGCAGCACTCCAAAGTGCAGAGTGCACTCCTTCGTATCTTTGACAGAATGGAGGAGGTGGCAAGCAATGGGCGGTTGATGTTCAACAAGCCATCTCAATGCTTAGCTAGGGTACTTGTGCTCAAAATGATTCTGGTGGTTTAGTTGGTTTAGGTGGTGCTATAATCAAGGAAATGGTGAACTCAACTGGAGCAAGAATTCAGATTTTGGATGAGATAAACGTTCCAGCTTGTGCCTCACACTATGAACAAGTTCTACAGGCAAGCATTTTTCTGGAACAAAAGCATTACAAACTATACAATGTGGTGGTACTTGTTTCTGCTTTAATGCATAGTTCACTGAGCTGTGAAGATATAGCAGCCAGTGTTTATCTGATCCATGTGAATTTATCCTTTTGATTCTCTAATAAAACATTGCAGACATTTTTTAGTGTTGAGATAAGATAAAAATAATCTACAAGCCCCCAAACATTACTTGGAATCCAATATTGACAAATTTGATTCTTTGTTGCTATACAATTGGGATCACTATCCTTCGGAATATAAAAACTACATTAGCATCTACTGTGATAAGCTTCAACACTAACTGATTGATCATTGTGCTTAAATGTTATCTTCAGGTAGATTTTAAGCTTAAACAACATACAAAACTCTTAGGTGAACAGATGACAGAGATGATAAAAAAACTGCACCTCAATCCCACCAACAAGCATTTGTAGGCAAGTGTTTTTAACTATGCTCTCAATTGTCACCCCATGCGCAGTTCCAACAAGTTGAACTCCTCTTTGAGCAATGGTGCTAGCTGCCATATACCCTGATACTCCCTACAGACAAGAAACATAAAATTTGAAAATGTGTAATTTGCTTAGCAATTGTGTACTTTAATTTAAAGAAGCACCAAAAGCACACTCATATTACCTAATATGTTGAGGATTTTCTTATAATACCCTTGACAATGAGATGTCCTTCAACTTTCAATGATTAGTTAAGCATATCTTTAAAGTAATCAAATGCTCAGATCAGATGTCACAGTAACACATGAACAAGTTTTTGTTTTTGCATACTTTCTTCTTACTTCATAAATATCTCTTAAGCATGTAATGTGAATGGCCTGAGCTATGCTATGGACAATATAAAAGGTCACGTATTTATGTGCACTGGTATGTTGGTTTTGGATTCAGGAATATCCAGTTATTAGCACTTGTATTTCCAATCTCTCATGAGTTGAAGTAATCACAAACTGGAATTGATAGAGCTTCTTTCCTGAAGAAAGGGGTAAACTCATGTTCCATTGAAACAAAAATTGCTAAATGTACGGTACAAAACTGCTTCAAAACAGGACCATACATAGTTCTCAAATTAAACTATGACCCTACAACCATCCTGAAATTAGAAATAACTGCTCCTGACATTACTATGAATAAGGTTGTTAAGCAGTTTCCTCTTTGGTTAGCTTTGTTATAGTTAACTGAAACGTCAAATATAAGATTTCCATTTTCTCCTCCAAGAATTAAGATGTTCAGGCTCTGATATATGGAGGCTGGAACTTTTCAAACCCATGACTTTCCAATGAAACAAGTCGCTCAGATGGATAACCACCCAAGACTTTATTTATGAACCTATCTTCATCAAAGAGAGTTGAGCTTAAATAAAAATAATTAGTGTAGCACCAAGTATTTATGTAGGATGAGAAGTTGAGAACCAGAAAAATGAAGATCATATTCAGTCCTATCTCCCTACAGGTATGACAGGCACAACAATTCCAACACTACAGCTAACTGCCCCTGTTTCTGCTGAAGGCAGGGCATGATCTGCAACTCTGTAAAAAACCATGCAGAAACAACAGGAGCAATAACACAAACTGCCCCGGCCGGTGTACCCTGAACCATAGCCAAATGAGTTACTGCTATATGATACGTCCAGTAAACCTAGTTTTATGATATGTTCCATTGTCTCCTTTCTTCATGATCTATCTCACTTCAAACTTCCAAAAGAATGCCACAATGCAAATACCATCTTTTAGAAATACAGTAACACCGTAGATTGGATTGTTCATAGACCCTTTTGATGGTACTTCGTCAGGTTTTGTTTGCTACATGAGAGCTGTTCCCAAAGGAACCACTAAAGGTAGAAAGAGAAATATACCTTCAGATTTGCACAACTGTTTGCAACTGCATACAATGATTCGTCTGTGAAAAATGTTCCACCAATATTCAGGTGCTGCAAAGAATGAGCTCTTGAAACCTGTAGGGAAGTTTGACAAAAACATATTATTATAACAAAGTAAACATGTCCTTGGCAGTGTAGATTAAATTGTCAAAGTTTTTTTTCAGATTAAACAAGTGAATTAATGAAAAATTAAAATATGGTTGCCCTAAAATAAAATGTGTTCAGAATGACAATTACTGCAACTCTTAGACCTGAATAATGAATTGTTCCAACAAGCATAGTGCACTTCCTATACCTGCATAATGAATTAATCTGAAAGCAACAACTCAATAATACATGGAGACATCCTGCAACTTTACAATTTCCAATCCAAATCCTTCTTTTCTAAGCAATAGCCCGTAGGCCATTAATTGACACGCCATCAAGTTTGCAGAGAAGAAACATCAAGACAGTTGTATCGAAAAATGATGAGAAAACATAACATGATCAACAAGTTTCTGACACCGAACACCACAAATTTTGCTTCTGTTCTTCATATGTTCAAGAAAGGTAATTGTCTTAAATTTGATTATAGACAAGACAACATCAAATTTCATCCATACCAGATGAACGACACCCTTGTTAGTGATCCCAGCCAATCCCCACAGCCATATGGACGTCAGATTCCCGACGCACTCCGCGGAGGAAATCTTGAGCAAACCTTCGTCGGTGATCTGGCAGCCCCAGCAGCTTCGTGAACTCCAAGAACGGGTAAACAAAGTTAGAAAAAATGAGAAATATAGCCACTGCATATAGTACAATAAGTTAACTGCAGATATCAGTGCTTGGGATATTTAGCTTCCGATAGATCCGACCGATAGAGGTAAAATAACTGCAAAGGAACGAATAAGGTTAGCACTTGCATCTTGATTTATTAAGAAATAGTCATTTAGGACATTACTTACCACCTTGTCACCATTCGAGGACATCTTTATACACAATATTCTTGGTGCTCTTCCCGGTTGGATCTAATTCCTTGTTTGGTTTAGCCAAAATTCTTGTTGTTTGCCTGGACACACCCCTTGACAAGGCAACATAGAGCTGCCCATGTGAGAACACTGGCTCTGGAAGATATATCCCAACATTTGGGATGGTTTGCCCCTGAGCTTTATTTATGGTCATCGCAAAACTCAAACGAATTGGGAATTGTTTCCTCTTGAACTTGAAAGGAAGTGAAATATCATCTGATGGAGACATAGGGATCCTAAGTATGAACATCCTTTTGCCTGCATGGTGCCCACCAACTATTTCTGCATCAATTGCATTGTCTTGGAATGCTCTAACCATTAGTCTTGTTCCATTGCACAAACCATTGTTAGGATCAAGATTGCGGAGAAGGATTACAGGGCAGTTGGATTTTATTTTGAGCTCATGCGGGGGGAGACCATTTGGAGTGATGGAGTTCAGGAAGTCAATAGGGTAGTTATTTCTTGAATCATCACCGACAGAGTCGAAGCTATGATAAACCTTTTCCTCACCTGGAAACTTGTCAATCATACTTGCATTTAGCTGATCCACATGTTCATTTGTGGTAGACAGGATGGCACGTGTGCTCATATAAGCTGATGATCTTGCGTTTTTGTCAAGTGATGGGAAGACTTCTTGAATGAGTTTGTTTACTGATTCTTCGTTGTCTGTGTAGGCAATCAACATATCATCTGGAAGGCGTACATAATCATCTCCAATTGTCTCTTCAGTTCCATTCCCAATTCTAAGGAGGTAATCTGCAAACCATGGGTTAGACTAAGCCCTCATGTTTCGTGACAACCGTATCTTCCTTATACTTTCCCACAAATAAGATCGCTGCAATATAGCATCTGTTACCTGTGCTCTTGTCCCACGTGGTACCACAGGTAGCACCTGTCTAAAATCTCCACCAAATACCATAACCTTTCCCCCAAATGGCAAACAAGAATGCATAATATCTTGTAGGGACCTATCAAGACACTCAACTGCTAGTCGCTTTGTCATCGCTACTTCATCCCAGATAATTAAGGATGCCATACGCAGTAACTCTGCAGTGCCACTTTGCTTTGTGAAGCTGCATGTGCTATTGTCAGCAAGCTTAATTGGGATTTTGAACCTTGAGTGTGTTGTGCGTCCTCCAGGCAATATCGACGCCGCAATACCAGAAGATGCAGTTGCAATGGCAATTAATCCCTCTGAGCGCACTCTACCAAGAAGTGCCTTATATAGGAATGTCTTTCCTGTTCCTCCTGGACCATCCACGAAAAACACTTGGCTCTTCTTACTCATTACACAATTTAATATTTCATCAAATCCTTCACGTTGTTCCTTGTTAAGAGATGTATCTATATCCAAATGTTCTTGGTCGACAGGCACAGCAAGTTCCTCCCTAGCCTCTTTCATAATGTCATTGTTAAATTCATCTGCTTGACACAACAACAGGAACATGAAATAAGTAAATAAATATAAAATAGTTAAAAGAGCAAATCAGGATTTTATTTTGAGTTATAGTCAATCTTATCAGTAAGGCACTATATTGACATCCAAATATACTTTTACAACAAAATATTTTTTTAGAATAATATTAGTGCTGAAAATATTACCCGTATCATTTAGCTCAGGTAGATCATATTTCCTGATATCCTTCCCCATTGACTGAACTACTACCCGAATGTCTCTGAGAACCATTTGTTCTACTACTGCTGTGTTAGGATTGTTTCGGCTATAATCTTCAGAGAAAGATTCCTTGTGCTTGTCCCACAATCCACGGATGTTGGTGGCCTCACAAAACATAAGAATAGTCCCAAATAACCTTCGCAGAGCTGCAGGCATCTGAAAAGTTGTTGCCTCACTCAATGAGTCATCAATAGTTTGATCCCTTTCTATGAGTCCTCTCTTCTCGCATGTTTCTCTGAAAGTAGGGTACGTGATTCCAGCAACTGTCCTTAAATTCTCAAATGAGGTTGCACCTCGTACATGATTTAAAAGCACTCTCAAGAAATATCTTTCTCCTTCAGCCGGGTGTGCATACACAATACGCCCCACCTGTCCCCTCTGCTTTCTTCTATGCCACGCCTTCTTACCACTAATCCACCGGTAGTGTTCTGGGATCTCTCTATACAAAAATTTCCTTGCATAACTATCAGCACGGTTCAATGTGAAGTATTCTGTGAGTGTCGTCATAGTTGCAGATGGCTTTTTGACAACATCGTTGAGATTTTCTGTCTCCTCAATAATAACAGACTGCATATTAGGTAGATGACACTGGAGCTGTAAAACAGATGGACAAACTCCAAAAAGGTGGAAGCCGAAAATCCTATGTACAGCTTCCGGGGGTGATATGTATCTTGCATCCCTGTACTGACGGATCTCATTGATTACTCCAGCAGGATCAATAGAGAATGCTGCACGGTCATGGCCTTTGTGTACATACTTAAACAAGTACTTACAAGCTTTGATGCTTGAGCAAGCTTCAACATTTATGTGGCAATTATATGTCATAAGCAGCCCAGGATTGTATGGAACCACCCACCTATTGTCCAACTCGGCACCTCTTACTTTCACACGCCGTCCATCATCCCTCCTCCTATACAAAGGATATGAATCTTTGCCTTGCTGTGTTGCTGCACAAAACTGTCTAGGATAGCGAAAGCGACATTCTCCATTAACCATACAAGCACACTTTCTATTCAAGACCCCACATGGGCCATGCAGCATATGCTTGATGACCAGGCTATGCAACACAGGGTATTTATCCTTGTCTGGTAGCTCTGCAGAGATGACTTTGTCATAAGCATCTGGGGTTGTTAAGTTACTGCCTTTCTTCATAATCAGTAGGATGTGTTCATGTGGAAGTCCCCTCTTCTGGAATTCAATGACATGGACATATGCTGCCACCTCTCCAAAATACTTTTTCTTGATCAATAAATCTTTTAAGGACCGCAGCTTGGCCCTGTATACTCTTGAAACCAGGTCTGGCCTATCTTGTGGTTTTTGGCCAGGCTCAAGATTTTGAGTAATCTCCTCCCAGTACGGATTGCAAGTCATGGTGATGAAGTAATCTGGTTTCCCAAAACGCTGGACTATAGCCATTGCATTAAGAAATCGCTGCATCATGTCACGATCGCCACCAGGGAAACTACGAGGTAGCACTATTCTCTTGCCAACCTCTGAAGCCCTTGTCTCTCCAGCAGAAATTACATCAACCAAACCCTACGTGAAAATTAAAAATTTACAGCACGGATGATTAATTAGTGTATATTGATTAGGCTTGAATTGTTGTGACACAATATTTTGCAATAATACAACATTGCATAACTCACCTGATATAGTTCCGCGCGTATGAGTTTTTGGTTATCAGGGTTAGAATACCAATCAAGCCTCATAGACTCGATCTTTATGTACATGTCAACGGCCCATTGTTGGAAAAGTCGTCCCCCAAATAGCAATATGTTAAAAAACCCCTCTCTAACTTGCATCAAAAAACAATAGTACTCTCTTGCTGTCACAAATCTTCCAGATTGTCTTTCTTCCACCATGGTACTCATGTATTCACCTTGTTGTACGTCCGCGTCATCCTCACCATGCTCTGTCTCAAATGGAAATTATATATTAGTATGTACCCATGCGTTTTATTAAGGCATTTGAAATTAAATCATGTTCGGTACCTGTTGGATATGTCGGATCTGTTGCATCTGTTGGATCAACAGAGGTGTGTCCTTCCATATCAGTGACTATATCATTGTACGGCATAAATTTATTCCAGCCAGTTTCTCCCTTAGGGTAAAATATCGGATATGCCAATGGATCATAACATCCATGATATGCTTTGATATAGCGCGGGCGATCCCCTCTGGCATACACAAGCACACTCCTATCAAAACATCTTTGGGGATCATTGCCATCTAACCAGATAGCCGCCACTTGTGACGCCGTGGGTGCATTGTACCTTGTTTTCAGCAAAGAAATATATGTATAAAATCAATCATTGATTTATTATTAGTAAAAAAATCAAATTTATTTGTAGAATAAAAATATTTTGCAATACATAAACATATCCCTGAACATGTGTACCTTCGTTGGTCTGGCGTGACATTAGTATTGAGTTCAATTACATAGTCATCAAGATTTGGAATAGCTCCAACTCTGTTAAAGGTCTGTACATATGGGTTGCCTTCCATTATTCGCAGCACAGTTCTGATAAGATTGATATCTAGGTTAGGCGATCTCTGTACTCTGTGCGCCAAACTGTCATCCTCCGTATCATAAAAGTAGAGTTGCAAGTGGCGAGGTCCTTTAGAACCTGGAACCAACTGGTCCAGGTGATGGTACAAGGCCCCATGCACACGAAATGTATATATACCAGTCCCTGCCGCGGTGGCAACTCGTCGATCCAAGGTTACTCCAAGGCTCGTGAAAGAGAAATGAGCGTTGAAGTACCGAATATTTTGCCTGAAATATTTTGCATCATTATCTACCTGACTTGTGAATAACCTTTTTAATTCAGTAGGCACCTGTGGAACATGTACTTTTATCTTTCCTTTTCTGCAACAGAATCCAGGTGGTTCATATTGAAATCTCATTGCTGCACAGTACAAGCAGTTAGGCACCTTTCTCAACACATGGTGCCTATCAGGCACATTTTGGTAGACATAATCATAAGGATCTTCATTGGTATTGAAATGAACACCATTGACACTGACACGATAGGACTCGAAGGCACCATCTGTTATGAAAGCAAGCACTGGCCGTCATTACACAACATTAATAAGCGAAACACCTGTGATGACACACAAAATAAAGTTACCTTCACCAACGTACTGCCTAGTCTCATCGTCATCAAGAAGATCATCAATATCCAAGGAATGAGGTGCCTCCAGATGTTCCTCTGCATGATGTTTGCTCGAACATTAGGAATAGAACACACCGACTGACTGTGTTATTAAAATAAAATAAACAAAGAAAAAGAACACACCTTCATCAGATTGATTGTTTATAGGTTCAAACAAGGCACTATCATATTCTATATCATTCTGTCCTATATGCAATGTTTCCTTCACCAAGACACCGACTGACTGTATTCTCATCTTTTTTTTGTAGTCCCTATTTCTCTGCAACATTTTTTCCTTGTTGTGCTCATCCATATTGTTGTACCTCTCTCTTTCTGCAAGGGCCCTTTGCCTATTTGAGCTGCTAACTGGTCACCATTGGGTGGAAAACATTGGCATGGTCAGATGATCTATTCTATTATACATATAGTACAACATGCTACTATTGCTTGCACAAATTAAAAAAAATACAAGGATGGCACCTGGAGTTGCCGCACTTGCATTCAACAGAGTGTGGCTTGACAGGTTGTTGGGCACACAAGAAGTATCATAGGTCGGTTGTCTTCTCCGGACATAATTATAATTTCTATGTAGCCAATCCATGTTGTTATCCGGACAGACATTTTCCTTGTCCTCATCGTTTGATGCTCGGAGAATACTTGAACACGCTCCATATGGTGCTTGTTGACCAATCATGGAGCAGGATGAAACATTAATTTTTCATTGTCCGAACATAATTATTATTGCTTAATACAGAGTAACAGTTCAAATAACAAAGGAACCATTATTAAATAATAAATAAGCAATACCATGATCAGGTCCTATAGTATGTGTTGATGATTCTGTCCTCTTCAATACTCGTTGTTCCCGGTGCCTTTTATTCCTTTCTTCTCTTTGCTCGGTGGATTCCTCAGCCTTTATCCTTGCTCGGTATTCTCGTTTTTTTCTATTCCTCTCTTCCCTCTTTCGCTCGGCCTCATCCACAGGTGCTGCAAGTGATTTTAAAACTGAGAAGGTTATAAAAATATCGAAAGCAATCCCGTCACAGCCGAGGAAGCGCTCATACCTGTGTTGTTGTTTGTTATATCGCGTAAAGCAGTGCGATCTGCTTTCTGGTTTGACATGTCCTTTTTTTTATTTAACCAGCCAACAACATGCAAAACCAACCTGAGGAAGATGCAATCACCAATGTTTAAAATCGCAACAGTTTTAAATTATCATTTACATCTCCCCACCCCCATCACAACCCACTCAAAGTTGAGGTCCTAAAAGAGGGCATATTTTGGACACCCCCAAAGTTGAGGTCCTAAAAGATGCCTTGAAAAGGTTAAGGGGCTGAATTGGACCCAATCCTAGAGTTGAGGACAAAAGGAGGACTTTGTCCGAGCCAATAATATGATCAGTAGAAGATAGCTACATTTGACAAACCCTTACGAAACAGAGATTTCCTAAAGGTACATACTCTGTTCTTCAACATTACCTTTACCCAGAGCCTTTATCAATATGGTTAATGATGAATTACCTTTTGTACATCTGTGTATAGCCACTGCTAAATGGCTTAATGCCTCAAAATGTATTCAACATTACCTTTACCCAGAGCCTTTATCAATAGGATTACAAGATACTGCTGCACCTCTGCTGATGCCAACTAAATCAGATACCAGGACGAAGGCAGAAATCCTTGATGAAGGATGAGTTGAGCTCAATCATACCCCCAATAGAAGGTCATACTTCTTCACGTCCTTCTCGCTGTAATCAGCAGCATACAACTCATTCTTCACAACCGCAATAAGTGGGGGTGAGCCGCTCACTCCATTGAGACCCTCAGACATCTTCTCAATCACCCTCCAAGACTGGCTCTGCATGTCATACTCCTCTCCACAGGTCAAGACCTTGTTGTTATTGGTCACACCGCCTATGACATAGAACTTGCCATCCATGAAGACAATGTGTGTCATTCCAAACACGAGCAGCTCGGTGCCCACAGCCAGCGACTCCTTGTCGGAGCACATAAAGCACTCGTCTGGAGGCATCTTGGGCACGGAGATCCAGCGCTCACGGTATGGGTCATAAGCATCCCACTCTAAAACATTGCAAGAGAAGTACACCCAAAGCTCAATTAAAAAATGAGATGTATATTTTGCTTAATAAACAAACAGGTAGCCAAGAATATATATAGCTCATATAGATTATTAATGCATAAAGTATGACAGGCCACAAATAACGTCCTACATGTGAGTTTTACAATACGAGCTGCATCAGCACCAAGATATAACAGACAATGTATCAGCAGACCAATACAAAACAAAATAAAATTTGTAAAAAATAAAACGAACAGTTGTTTGTGGACTATTAAAGAAAGCTCTCAAATCATATCCATTTTGACTTTAATTTGAGGGAGTTGATATTGGAGGCATACCAATGACTGATGTCTGGTTGCAATTACAATTTGTCACTCACAGATTGTTGCTTCATTTTCTCCTCGACAATATAACCCTGCCAAATACAAGTGAATTGCATCAATCACAAAGACTACAATGCTTAGGTATAGTCCTGTGAAAAGGGGAAATTAAATTAATGAGGTTTGCAAACTGCGAAGGAAGATATTCACATTTTGGAAACCTGGTATCCCCACTCACCCATGGCTCAGCATATTCTTTTGGTACTTTTGGATATGAACCATGTGAATATGCATGGACACGAAGGGTGTTAAGATCCAAAATACAGCAATTTGTACAGTTAAAATAAGTATTCGATATTCTGCATTTCCTTCTAAAAGAGAAAATTTGCAATGTCAGACAACAAACTACGAAAAAAAGTGCATGGCCTTTTATTTATCCAATTTTCAAAACATATATTAAACTATTTATTGGATGGTTTAGCTAAAAACATAAAACAATGAAGATAAAAATCTTACACCAATACCTGATGAATAACTATTTGTTTAGGATAAGACCTTGCATATGAAGAGTTCCCTTGCCCAAATGCAACTTGTGTACGGATTTCTGCTATGGCAACAGGGTAATACATCATTAGCAATATATTCAAACTAACAGAAAAATGCCAACAATATTAGAAACACCCTTTACATCCATCAACAAGCACACTTCTTTGATGGTTCTAATGATCTAATCCATGACTTAAGAAAGGGACAGATTTCTGAATATCTGCTTTGTATATTAGGTACACAACCAGACATGCATATAACCTAGTAAATAAAGATTGTTCATACAAGTACAGGGCCTAAGTGGTCAGCTCATTGCCAAATTTAGTTGAGTGGTGAGGAACTAATCGTGTTGTGCATGTTCAATTCACAGTCTCCAAGATTCCTATTTTACATAAAATTGCAAGATAGAATTTTGAAACTTCTTAGGAAGTTCATCTTTGGCAATAACACCTAACTGATGAGCCATTACTAATGGGGGACGTAGGCCCTGAGCATGCTCAAACAATAGGATTTACACAATTGACCATGACCAAAGCACCATATTCATCCATAAGTATAATTTCCTATTAACAACAAAACGGAGATTCTTGAAGGTTATCAGATTGGGCTAAACAGAAAATAAGAAAATGAACAGCAGTAATGAAGACTGGCTAATATATGCCTAAGCTGAAATTGCAATTGAATAAGGAAACTACATGTTTGCAAATATAGGATCTGCAAGAAATAGAAACAAAACTAACACGAATCAACAATATTTCTGAAAGAACAATGCATGCCTCTTACAAGGAAACTCCCATATTGCATATACCTTCTAGTATTGTGCTGCAAATGGGTCATTCAATCATTCCATCAAGCAAGTTTTAGGCAACAGAAGAGTAGATCGAATCTTACCAGTGTTGAATGGCCTCAAGCTGCGCTGGATCCCTTCCGAGCATGTCTGCTTCGGGGGAGGCGGCGGTCGGGTGCGCCTCGCTTCGGTTCGGGGGAGGCGGCGGAGGCAGCGGCCTTCGGGGGAGGCGGCGACCTTCGGGGGAGGCCTTCGGGGGAGGTGGTGCCCTTCGGGGGAGGCGGGGGAGGCGGCGCCCTTCGGGGGAGGCGGCGGCCTTCGGGGGAGACGGGGGAGGCGGTGGAGGCGCCGCCCTTCGGGGGAGGCGGGGGAGACGGGGGAGGAGGCGGCCTTCGGGGGAGACGGCGGAGGCGGTGGAGGCGGCGCCCTTCGGGGGAGGCGGGGGAGGCGGCGGCCTTTGGGAAGACGGCGGAGGCGGGGAAGGCGGCGCCCTTCGGGGGAGGCGGGGGATGAACATCTGCGGGTCTGGAAAAGAAGACGATCACCTGCATGCAGCTGCGAGCGTCAGGGATGCGGTAGGGTAATGCAGATCCATTGAAGGATGACCGTCGGATATGATTGGGTAAGGAGAGAGAATAGAGGAGAGTTAATCTGGTGCGGACGTTTTTAGGATGGTGTAATTATGGGTGCATATTGTGGTGTGAACGTAGTTAAGGTCATGACTGTGGAGCAGGTAATTGTTGGGTGGATGTAGGATAATTTGAACTGGTGGATTATTAGTTTAGATGTTGGATTTTTTAAACCCTAAATTAATTATATAGAGACTTTTGGTTTACCCTTTATTCTTCTGTCTTATTCATGGTGCGGTTCACAATGCATAATGAGGCTAGAGGGTAGAGGTCTATTTATAGACTCCACTTCCAGGTGTTATAAAGTGATTCACCAATTTCCGGTATCCTGTGAGACTCCTGAACCATGTCACTAACCATGATCAGACAGGCCAGTTTTATGAGTCTAAAATATATTAGTCCCAAGCACACATGTGTGAGTCATACGCCATGATCAGATTGTTTATGAGATCAATTCCAATCTGATCATGTGGGGTCAACAGCCTGCAGAGCCGATCCTGCAAAACAAACCCAGCTATTCCGCCCTGTGCTGTGCCCGAGTTAAACAAATACATGCATATCAAATTTCAGTAGACTTGATCTCAATAAATATGTTTACCATATTCCAGCACAGCCGTCCTCGGCACCTCGAGTATTAATTCATCGGGTTAAATTTCGCATCAAATATTCCCTATCACTTGTATCAATAATATGAATAATTCCACATTAAGTAAAGTAGACAATAACCAAAATAAATATTAAAAGCCACATAAAATTCTTAACATATTTGTACTTGTTTCCTGTGACTTGCGAGCTGGGTCAAGCCCATCCATTTTGAAAATTCTGAAGGAAGAACTGTCCAATAGTTTGTTCTTAGCTGCATGCAAAAGTTGATAATTCACTTTGACAACTTTAGCCCAACATTGGTACCAAGAGTCCAAGAGGACCTAACATAACTATACTATTGATTTCTTGGATGGACATACCTTTTGAAATGGAGATCCCTAGGCCATGGACAAGTATTGTAAAACGGATGAAGTATGACATTAAATTGGGAATTTCCGCTAACAAAATATAGATTGGCAATTTTCATCCATTTTATTTGACGTGGGAATTTGCCATTCTTTTTACAACTTTGTTGAACATGATTGTGCTTTATCACCGCATTTAATGCAGTTTCCCACACTTAGTAAAGATTATAGGCATATAACTTGAAGCCCTGATCAACTCGGCTTCTGGCTTCTGGTTTATTTTTCACTATTCATAAGTTTCGTCTTTTTCTGAACTTTTGGCTTTTTGTTGAACTTTTTTGCCGGTTCTTTTTCTTCCCGTATTTGTTTGTATTATACGTAATGTGCTAACATATTTTTTATATTTTTAATTTTTTTTAAATTTAATTATGCTAAATAAGCCTCTGTCAGCTACAGTGCTTTTTCAGCCAGCTACAGTGTTTTCAGCCATAAGCCATGAGCTTTTCAGCCAAACCGATCACCACCAATATCGAGGCTAGGCACACAATTGCGTGGTTTGGTAGAAATTTCATAGGAAATGGGTTTGCAAAAATTTCACAGAAAACGGGAAAAAACTGTTGCGTTCAAACGAATGGGACCTAACACTACATTTGAATTTTTTTAAAAAATTCCCAAACACTTAAGCAAACTGTAATGATGATGCGTGCGCAATTGCGCGAGCCGCCTTGCTAGTTTGTACTAAAACCCCACAAAATTCTAAGTTTTTTTAAATGTATATAAAGTAGGATTGTGTTTTAGGCCCTGTAGATTAAGTAAGGTTGTGTTTTAGGTCCTATTTGTATTGGCTTTTTCTGCCAACTTTTATTTAGAAAAGTTAAAAATTAATATGAACACTGACTTATTGAAGCAGTTTCTTCACTCTTTTTGCTGCTGTCTCGCTCCGGAAATAAGGCAGGAGGTCACGATGCTGATCACGCACCCCTCATCTTGGTCCCATTACGCGCACACAACTCTCACGTTTTTCACCGCTTATCTTCTCCTTCTAAAAATCACTTCTTTCAATCATTATTAATTATTTTCAACTAAAAATTATAAACTATAGATACAAGTCATTAACAAAAGACAGTACAAAAACGCCCGCTTAAGAGGGAAGTTCACTTGGAAGTTAGGATTGACCTGTCCCCACGTCAGTAGAAATCTTAGTCCATGAGCCATAGCTGAGCGCCTGAGTCGCCTTGTCAGCTTCCACTGACTATACTAACTGTCGATGCAATAGGTGACAACGCGTTAATGACTAATGGCTACATAGCCAGGCAAAAATCTGACGAGAAGTTTCCTCTGCAATTTGGCAACGAAAACTGCTGCGCCCAAAGACTTAGACGACAGTTTTTCCCTTGCGAGAGATATGACCCCTGAGGTCTTCGCACGCTGCCTTTGTGGATTCTTCTTGCCGCCGCCGAGTATTTTACTCCGCACGTCTTTCTTCTTCTCCAACCGAAGACCGGCGATTTAGGCAAACTCAAGAAGTGTTTGTTAGGACTTTTGGGTCAGTGGCGGATCTAGGATTTTTAGAATGGGTGATCAAATTTTAAAGCTAAGTTGCTTGAATATGTCGATACCGTAGCACACCGTCCCCCTCCAAACACCGATACAACGATACGTGTATGTAGATAGAATAAAAATACATAAATTACAGAAATTAATGATTTCTTATGAGAAAATGGGCGAGCATAATTATATGAATTAAACAACAAATTATAGAGATAAATGAGAGTTGTATATCTTGTTGATCTTGCTTTTTTTTTGCTATTTCCCTATCAATAAGAAATGTCCATCTAAGACGAAATTGTATGTTCCTTCCATGGAGTAAAACAGACCAAGAAAGAAAATAAATGGAGTGGGGTGGAGCACACCTAGATCTGAAGAGAGAACGATGACAATAAGTTAGAGGTGCTACTCACTTCCCAATACCACGCTCCCTCCCGGCTACCGCGCTGCTCCCTTCCTGTCGCCCGCTCCCTACCTCCGTGTTCGTTGTGCCACTGCCCGCTTGCCTGCGACACCTCTTTGCTCGCTCGTGCTTTCACACGCTCACCTTGCACCACGTGCCGCCTCACACATGATTGTTGTCACATCATGGCACCACGTCCGCGTCCACCGGTCGTCAGTCGCTTCTAGCTTGCACCTCCGCCCGCTCGCCACTCGAAGCCGAAGCCGCCTCCCACACAGACAGCCACAAGATGAGAAATAGAACAAATGTTATGATTTTGTTTACATCTTTACCTCTTTGGACGTGAAGAGGGCTGAGGTGGAAAGAAAAATAGGTCTAGTATATTACATGAGCTGCGCGTGAGATACGAGAAGTGCGAGCTGAATTTATTTACAGGTATAAAATATAGTTTTAATATAACTAATAGTATATACATATCATATACCTGGTATTTTATAAAAAAATTTGGGTGTTCAACTGAACACCCATAACACATGCTAGATCCGCCCATGTTTTGGGTGGTGCTCATTTAGGCTTTTTTTGGGTGGCTAATGGTTGAAAAGCACTGTAGCTGGTTGAAAAAGCACTGTAGCTGACAGATGCTTATTTAGCATAATTAAATTGAAAAATATAAAAAATATGTTAGCCCATTACGTATAATACAAACAAATACGGGAAAAAAAGAACCGATAAAAAAGCTCAACAAAAAGCCAAAAGTTCAGAAAAAGACAAAATTTATGAATAGTGAAAAATAAGCCGAAATCAGAAGTTGAAGCCATTTTGAGCACAGCTTTAATGTGAAATGGCACGTTATTTTAATGCGGGATGGCACGTTGATTGCATAGGGGTATCACGTCGCTAAAATTGATCTATGTTTTTTTACTTTTGTGTTCACGTGTATATTCTTAAGGCTTAAGTTCGTCGGTTGCTAAGGCCCTTGGCTAATACTTTGACAATTCATATCAATGCTCAGATGTCTAACATCTCTTTGGACTTAATGACTTCACAGTTGTAGAAGTGCACAACTAATGTGTGAGGAAAAGAATATTGAAAATAATCCCACATTAATTGTGAGAAAGAAAAAAATACAACTTATAAGTATGAGAAAAACATTATCTATTGAACTAGTTTTTTGAAGGAGAATACCTGATGCCATTTATAAGATTGTTCTTTTAGAGTTCGCATATGACAGCCGGTGGACTTAGGAGCGCAATCTATGTAGATATGTGACCTAGAGAGTAAACAACTAGGGTTCGATCTCACATTAACTAAGCTTCTACGAGCGCCTCTCTATAATATGCGGGGCTTCTGTTTCTTCCACGCGTATGTCTTTCTTTTTGCCGAGCGCAAACATGCCGGATTTAGAAGCCTCCATTGTTGATCCTCCACAAGGACGCTGCTGCTGTGTGCTGAGCAAAAAAGGCAACACCATTTTACATGGTACAGCTGCAACAATCCTACTATTGGTGGTGCTTTTCTGTTACATCTTTGTGACTGATGAGAGGAGCGAAGCTGCACCGCTAGCTATTCAATCAGTAGCCTACCCTGCTATTGCTTGCCTTTACATCTTCACCTCCTCGAGCCGGAAGGAGAGGATTGTTTCCGTTATATTTCTTGGTGTACTTGCTGTGTTAGCTGCTCCTGGCATAGCAGTTGCTAGTACTAGTGGTTTACCCGTTCCGTGGGTTTTCGGGGCCAATATTGTGGCCATATCCGTGTACTGCATCTGGCAGCTTTTTCCACTACTTGTACAGGCTTGGCTACGATGCGTTCTTGCTCATGCAACAGCAGTAGCTACGCAGCTACAGTTCCATGGTGAGCAGCATGAAGAAGTAGGACGTCCCGTCCAACAACACTCCAAATTTCGCATCGAAGGGCTGCCACGGGAGTACTCGTACGGCGAGATCCAGGCCATGACCAAAGACTTCGGGAGCATGGTGGGGCGAGGCGGATCCGCCGCCGTCTTTCGAGGCCTCCTTGATGACGGCACGGTGGTCGCCGTCAAGCGGATCGCCGGCCACCAGTCGTCCGTCGGCGAGGCCGAGTTCCTCACGGAGGTCACCATCGTCGCGGGCGTGCAGCACCGCAGCCTGGTGCGCCTGCTCGGCTACTGCCTCCTGCGCGGGGGCGACCGGTACCTCGTCTACCCGTTCTTGGAGAACCGGTCGCTCGACTCGTGGCTCTTCGCCGGCGAGGAGAGGCGGCGCCACCTGCCGTGGTCGACGAGGCGCCGCATCGCCGTAGACGTCGCCAGGGCGCTTGCGTACCTCCACCACGAGTGCCGGCTGCAGATCCTGCACCTCGACATCAAGCCGGCGAACATCCTCCTCGACGGGGACCTCCGGGCGTACGTGTCGGACTTCGGCATCTCCATGTCCATCGGGAGGGACCTGACCAGCGTCGACACCCGCGGGAGGGGCACCGTGGGGTACATGGCGCCGGAGATGCTCGTCAACGCGCTGTCCGCCATGTCCGACGTCTACAGCTACGGCATGACGCTCTTTGAGCTCGTCGGCGGTCGCCGTAACTTCGAGCTCGCCAACGGCGCCTCTGCGACGCCGGACTTCACGAGGGACTTCTTCCCGTGCGTCGTGCGGGACAGGATGGCGGAAGGCAGGCTCATGGAGGTGGTAGACGCCACCATGGTGCGCGGCGCGGCCGGCGTCGACGAGGAGGAGGTGAAGGTGGTGCTGAAGGTGGCGCTCTGGTGCATCCAGCATAACCGAGACACGAGGCCCAGCATGCCAACTGTCGTGGAGATGCTCGAAGGGCGCATCCCCGTCGGCATGCCGCCGGAGAACCGCGTGTTCGTCCTGAATTTCTCGGAGCCATTATCTTCGTCAGTTGCGCGCGGTCCGCCATGACATATGTAATTCAAATATTGTTGATTTCGGTTCTTACATATGTAGCTTTATCCCATCACTTTCGAATTTCTTCGATTGCTTGATATCGCATTTTTTTATTCATCTCATGCAAATGACGTGGGCAATATACTCCCCATCATGTCTATGTTCTTCCAAGGCAATGACTAGGGGTAAAAAAATAGCTTGAGGCTCGTGGCTCGGCTCGAGCTCGTTACATTTCGAGCCAAGCCGAGCCTCCTTTATAGCTCGTGAAAAAAACGAGTCGAGCTCGAGCCGCTCGCGAGTCAGCTCACGAGCTATTTGGCTCGCGTCTCCCGTCCATCTCCCGGGTCCTGCCTACTTCGGTGCTTCCCCCGGACCCCCGGTCCATCTCCCCACCCATCTCCACTTCCCTCTCCCCATCCCTCTCTGCTGCCGCCATGGCCCCCTCCTCCAGCGCCGCGGCCTCCCCGCTCACCTGCCACCAGCTCGGCCTCCGCCTCCTCCCCCACCTCCCCTCCCTCTCCCTCCGTCGCCGCTCCACGGCCGCCTCCCTCTCCCTCCGCCGCCGCTCCACGGCCGCCTCCCTCTCATCCAAACCAATCTCACGCTCCCAATCCCACCCCAAACCCCTAACCCTAGCCCGGCGATGTTGCCGCTAGCGCCGGCGAGCGAAGGACATCCGGCGGTACCGCAGCATGCGACAGCAGCCGTGGCCTGTGGGGCAAGTTCGCGGAGGAGATCCGGGACCCTGCGCGGAAGGGGGCCCGTGTGTGGCTCCGCACCTACGACACCGCCGTCGAGGCCGCGCGCGCCTACGACCGCACAGCCTTCCGCCTCCGCGTCTCCAAGGCCATCCTCAACTTCCCCAACGAGGTCGGCACCACCGCCGGCCAGTGGGCGCCGCCTGTTCCGCTCACTGTCCCCACCATGACCACCAGCGGTAAGAAGTCACCTACAGTATTGGCCTTGCAGCGGCGAGCTGGGACGGTATGGCGTCGATAGTGAATGAATCTACGGCGAGCTGGGACGGTATGGCGTCGATAGTGAATGAATCTGCGGCGAGCTCTCTGTCTATGAATGAATCCGTTGCTCTGTGCCTCTGTTATCTGCGAGTCATTTTGGCTCGTTCGGGCTCACGAGCCGGCTCGAGCCTCATTTTGAGCCGAGCCCCTCGCGTAGCTCGTTTTGGAAACGAGCCGAGCCGAGCCTATTGTTCATCCGAGCCAGACCGAGCTTGGCTCGAGCCGGCTCGGCTCGGCTCGTTTCCACCCCTAGCTATGACATGGCCTCAACTTAGATCTCTAATTCTGATATCATATTGAGTTTTGATGCACCAAGTAATTCTCTAACAAATCAGGGAACTGATTGGTAAATGTAACTCAATATTATACTTATGTGTTAAAAGGTTAGCATTGAAGTCATCATAGTTTGCATATTATATTAGTTGAATATCCATACTTTGCTATGGATAAAAATGTTTTATATTACCTTAGCACGTAAGTTGACATCATCGGGATAAGCCTGCTTGGCCCACATCCTCGGCTCCACCTCCGCGCTCAATAGCATCTTGCCTCCTCGCCCTTGGCTCCACCACACGTTTTTATAGTATTTTTAGGGATGTAGAATTTGTTTGTTTGTATATTTCTTTTTATGTTTTTGTAGACATTTTATAGGAAGATGAAATTTATTTATTAGTATATTGCTTTTATAGTATTTTATAGGGAGGTGGAAAAGGGAGTTGCGAGTGGAGAACTTACCACTGTCACTATTACCACCACTATATTCTTTTTAAGTAGTAAAGAATAGTTTTCTCGTGACTGTGTTTGGTTCTTTTGTTGAACCATTTCATGATGGACTATATGAGAATACCTATGTTTTATTGTAATGAACTATTGTCATTTTGGAGAACTGAAAATTTTGAATTTTGCAATTTTGCAAAATTTTTGGACAACTTGTAGAAATAGATAATTTTGAAAAATTTGAGTTATAGGATAATTTGGTGACTTAGGTCAGTAGTTATAGGTTACATGAGATATGTTATTGCTAATGCGGGTTAAGTTATAAAGAATTTGTGTCCGAAAATATTTTCTTTGTCTTTGGATATGTATGGGTACTTGTAGTTAATTATGACCAATGGTGAGGATTGGGACTACGTTCATAGAGAAACTGATGCCCAAAACGATTAAGAATGCCGTTTAGGATGGCTGAGCTCAAACATGACACAATGACGACAGAAAATATTAAAGAGAAATTCGAGCGACGGGTCGCACCATGTGGATTGATCGGTCCAAGTGAGGCGTGGTCTGGTGAAACCAAAATGAGAGAGACCTGCTGACACGTAGCAAGCCAGTGGTGTATATACACATGACAAGCATGACGATTGCTTGCAATGAAAGAGGATGACTAGGTCAAAAAAGTGCATTTTGGTAGTTTGACCAAAATACCGAAAACTATCTTGGAGCAAAACTGTGACACTTAGGAGAGCGGTTTAGGTTAAGGAGAAACTGGGAAGATCAAATTGGATCAGGCATAAGGACTTAATGGATTCGAGTTTATACACTTTGAAATGCATGCATAAGTGTAATGTGCGAGCTTCGAGCTTTTTTTACAGCCCTACCTTGAACCGCTGCAGCACCCAGAGCACATCCCGCAACCACCCACTCGCGGCGTACTCAACGGAGCCGCGCGTGCACCATGTTCACTCCCTCTTCACCAGTCGAACATATCAAGCTGGCCAACGGGCCAGTTCTTTTTTGTGTTTTTTGAAACAACAACGGTCAGATGGCATGGCACATATAATTTTGAGCTCAGAAAAATCGTTAGGAGAATTTGCTTGAAGAAATCGTAGATTTCAATTTTGGAAGAAGCCAAAATACGATAACCTAAAAAACAAGTAATTTTGAGCCGTGGGCCGACTAGCCCTCCGGCAGTTGATCTCGCGCGGCAAATTATGGGCCAAACTGTCGGCCCGACCCACTCGCGTCCCAACATTTTAACAGCCCGGCACAGCGAAAGCCCCGGGACACCCGAAACAAAACCCTCGCCTCCGTCTCTCCCTCCGCAGTCCGAGCTGCCCCGCCCCGCGCCGTTACTCCCAACCATGACAGGCGAGAAGACGCCCCAGAGCGCAGGCCCGCCGCCGCCCGACGCGTTCGCCTTCTCCCCCGACGGCGAACTCTTCGCGGCCGTTGCCGATCGGCGAGTCCAGGTCCTCGCTTCGCCTCCTACGCCCCCATTCTTATGCTCTGTTTAGCTCGCCCTTCGGTCGTTGCTAACTGGGAAGTTTTCTGCTCTCGAGTGTTAGAGTTGCTGCTAGATGATGTGCTGTGCTGTGCTGTGCTTGAGATGCAGGGTGACACGCGATTAATTGCTGTGCGGTGGGAGATTAGGCTCGCATGTGTAGTTTACGGCGATTGACGATTGCTATTTGGGTGAAGTTGGTTCTCCCGTGTGATTGTTTTGCTTACAGTTGTAGGCGATAGTTATATAGTATATTACTATTTAATTTCTTCGAGCATCTACCTAAAGTCCTGTCATTTGCAATTAACTAGCTGTGAAGCCCTGAGAGCAATTTACTTATCAGCTGTTTGTAGAGAGTGCTCGAAGTTAAAAGATGTTGCGAGTTGTTGTAAGGTTGCTGCTTTCTATTCTATAAAATGGGAATTGGGGGTGTGAAAGCATCCTTTCTTAAAAAAGAAAGGCCGAAAAGTTGGGCCTTACATGATACTGACTATTCATTGCTTGGGTATTTCAGGGAATTTGGTTCGAATTATGCTTTGAGTGTCGAATGATGTTTGCTAGATTACTTAGTTACCATCTCCTATTTGTCACTTCGTGCAAGCTTCTTTCTGTTTCATCAGTCCATGAAACCTGGAGCTTATATGGTATTGGTTGATTAAAGCTTGGAATTTTTTGGAGCTAGAAAATCCATTCATTGGTGGTCCCTTCTACCTAGGAACATTATAGTAGGGCCTTATTTGAAAATAACTCTCACTTAAATGTATTTCTGCTCTTTTAGTCACACTGCTGCCTTTTCTTTATTATTTTAGTATGCATCTTTTTTTTTTCACCGGAAACTTTTACGGAAGCATGTGAGATTGTAGCTACCATATACGCCAACATATTCCAGTTCGTCACTTGTACCTTTTAATTGAGAAGGTATGGCGTACAAGAGGAGGACAAATGATAGAAGGATGGACTGATCCAGTTGCAGCCTCAGATGATTCATACAGTTGCATTGCATGTTGCTCTGTTCAGAAGAAGGTATTGTGTGGTGATGTTATGTGTTGTCTGTTGTGCCGTCTTATTGTTTCAGTTTTTAATTGGAGGTGTTTTCTCAGCATAAAAAGGATGGAAACCTTACTATTATTGCTGTTGGCACTACAAATGGCCATGTTTTGGCTATTGATTCTACTGGTGTTATATGGAAAAGTGCTTGTCACACTGGGTAAGTGAATTCTTATTATGAGCTTGATGTTATTGACTTTTAGCTTTACTCATGAGAGTTCTTCTGTGCGCCATTTCTATTGTTTTGTCATGCAATTGAAAGCATAACGCAATGCTGAACTCTTGTTTATGACTTTCCTCCAAACTCATCTTAATAACATCTAGAATTGTTTGTCATCCTTCTATGCCTTGTTGAACATGAATGCCTGATACCTTCTCAATCAGTACATTCTGCAACAAAGATTCTCTTATTTAAACATTCTTAACACCACGCAACACTTCTTTTTCTCTAAATTGTATTGTAAGCCTATCACACTGACTACGCTCGCTGCCCTACTAACTGCTTAAAATAATCTGCTTTATGTTTCAATCTAATATTCTTTTGGCCTATTTGTCCTAGCTTAAGCATCGATTTCTTTCTTTCTTTTCTGTGAGAAGCTTAAGTTTCAGTTTCTCACCTAAGTAAGTCCAGGTAATGAGGTAAAGCTTCAGTTGGTCAATAATCCGACTTATGTGGTTCTAAAGAAGAGCCTAATATCTACATTGTGGAAAAAATCTAAGCTAGGTCAAAGATACCATTAGAATAACTTTACTGTGAAAATTCTGTGCCTACGTTAACACACCTTTTCTCCTTCTACCAGCATGGTTGTTTCTCTTCATTTTTCAAAACATGGGCGTGTGCTTTATACTGCTGGCACGGACGGAGTTATATGTGAATTGAATTCTTGCACTGGAGAATCAAAAGACACGTTGAAAGCTTCAAAGAAGTCAATTAATTCTATGACAATTTCTTATGGTGAGTACAATTTTATCTTCATATATTGTTCACAGTTAACTAATGCATGATTAAAAGGACCATTTTATTAAAGTTCCACATGTTTGTTGTATTCACGGGAGGATTTTCGCCAACATGGATGGTCTATTCTTGAAGTATTGTGAAGTGTGAAATACATTAGAAAGGAATGGTATAGCCCAGGATCCGGTGAGGCGTGCACTGTATCACATGAACAATACCGTACATACTGTAGCACGTGAACAGTACCATGTGCACTGTAGCGGTCGGATTAGGAATGATTAGATGCATATCTTCATATTAGGAACAGTTAGATGCATATTTACGTATTAGGAATAATTAGATGTATATCTTCATATTAAGAATTGATAGATGCATATCTTTATATTTAGATAGTATGAATATGATATTATCTTTAGTTAATTGGTTGCATTAGATTGTGTTAGTTTTTATATTGTTAGGGGCTAACATCATCTATATAAAGAGAGGAGCTGCACCATTCATAATTAAACAATGAATAAACAAAGTTCTCTAAATAAACCTCATAGCATCTCTATCTCATCAGGGAAGAGCCCTACTGGTGGTTAGATGAGGGTGAGTGACCTATCTCTGGTCTTCGGACCCATACCTAACCACCGACCACAACAATATCAGTGCTGATATTTCTTTCATTGTTTGTTGATCTTCACATGTAGTAGTGTAGTAGCCTTTAGAGCACTTATGAGGATTGCCAGTAAGCACAATACTGTTTTTTTTCCCACAAATAATGTGTAACGATACCAGGAACAAACTCATGTGGAAGAACACTAGCTTATTATCTCTCCTACATTTTTCAACTATGAATTGGGTTGTGTTCAAATGTATTTAGTTTATCTAGTGTTTGGAGCTAAATGAGTTAATTTCCACTCTTTCTTAAATATGGTATTCTTAGGCTTAATTTCCACTCTTTCTTAAATATGGTATTCTTAGGCCCTTATTGTTTAATTATTTATTTTATCACTTCTAAGTGTGTTTTTTAAACTTATTTTTTTGCGCTGTATTTTGCAGACGAGAAGTTTATGGTTGTATCAAGTAAGACAACAAGATTATTTAGTGTGCATGACAAAAAGGAGACCTTAAAGATTCCTTCTGCTGCTGTACGTCGTTCTTTTTGTTAATACACCCCATGAGGTGGGTTAGTAATATGTCATTCAATGAAAGAGGCTTTCAACTCTATTGGTGCAAATGTGGTTGCAGGGTCCTATCCAGCTGATGTCTGTGTCAGATGATGCACGTTTTTTGGTTTCTTGCGGTGACAATAGTAAAGATCTCCAAGTCTGGTCTTGTGATTACGACAGTTGCTCTGTCATTTCTACAGCCTCTCTTGCAATGCAAACCCAGCCAAAGACAGTAGAATGTACAAGGAGCACATCATATGAAGGTGGGGGGATTGTTCTTGCAGTATCGAAGAAAGGTGTTGCTTATGTGTGGCATTTACAGACCCTCTCCCAAGACAAAGTACTGCCCTCTAAAATCTCGGTCAAAAATTCGCTTGATAGAAAGGGTCGTATCCCGATTATTTCAGCTAAATTACGTGATGTCAAAGAAAACAACACAATTAAGGTTCATGTTGTGTTTGGGTCGCCAGACTTTTTACAGTTCAAGGTTGTAGAATTAGGTGAGACTTGCAAGGATATCAACTTGGTTGCAGAGTATGATGCATTAGCTTCGAAAGATATGTTGACTTCGCAAGGAACGAATTTGGAGCAAGATGCTAAAGGTTTGTTGCCAATATCTTTCTATTCTGACTTGCTGTTCTAATCATCACTGTTATCGCAGTAAATAGTTAAGTGCATATAAAACTATCTTGGTAGTACTGCAAGTTAGTTTGATAAATGGCCTTTGTTGCACTACTGCAGAGACTGTGTTTTATCGTTTCTTGTGAGTTGCATTTACTTTTACAAGTTTGTAGCCATGGTAAGAGCTGCTTTTACTGTTGCCTGTGCCTAGATATCTGCTTCTTGTGAGTTGCATTTGCTTTTACAAGTTTGTACCATGGTAAGAGCTGCTTTTACTGTTGCCCTTGTCTAGATATCTGCAATAAACTCTATGATCTCTAAAATGTATAAGTTGTTCAGCTGGATATTTTTGTGAGTGTTCATATAAGTCATAACATGGTTCATAAGCCATAACATGGTTAATCTTAAAACCGATCTATTCGATTGGCATGATTGTTCTTTTTCACAATTTTTCTGAGTCGCTGTGCTTGAACCTTTTTCACAGTGACAAGTGCCTTTCTTTCTTGCCAGATCAAATGAGTTTCTTAGACAGCAGCTAGTCTACACTTAACTTATGGATGATCAATTTGGATAAACCAATAGATTTAAACAGTGTTGTTTTATTGATTTAAAGGTGGCACACCTTGGTAAAAAAAAGGTGGTGCACTTTGCCAAGCACTTTCGACATGTTTTGCAGCTTGGCATGATAAACTGATAAAGAAGTATGAATCACTCCTATATACTGAATTACCATATGCTATAACAAGTGGGTTTTATCATATTTTATGACTTAGGGACATGTCTCAGTGCTTTTCCCAAAAGTGAAAAGCACATTTTTTTTTTCAAAGCAAAATGAGGGTTTCATTTGCAACCATCCGCTACTCCAATGCTAACCGCACTATCTTAAGCTTTCTCCAATTTAGTTTTTCGACAGCGTGGAAGAACTATTCTTGCTTTCACATTTTTTTGTGTGTGTTAATGACTTACCTTTTATGATATGACACTTGACTTCTGTGATGTCACTTTTGTTTGGTCTTTGTATTTTTAAATTGTTCACATTTTTTTGGAATTTGTCTCCATAATTGCTTGCAACTATATCTATATGATATGCTACTGAAGTAAAAGATTATGTACTTCATTTAGATGACTGTTATTGATCTGTAACTGTTTTTTTTTATGGCACTAGTAAATAGCAGAGAGTCTGGAGAACCTGATGTACAGGAGATCACAAACCCCACTCATCAAGGAAGAGCAAAGAAAAGGACAGCATCTGTTTTGGATTCTACTAATGGTGAGACATATCCTTGTTATGTTTACCTACCTCCCAAACCTGATATTATCACATACATTGAGTGTTCTAAACCATGAAATAGCAAATTTAAGGGTGTCCTTCATTTCCCAGCTTTTTGATCACTAGCTTTTGTCTTTTGTTGGGATGTTTAGACACAATCAAGGAGGGAAATCCAGAGTATAATCTTGACGAACCAACTATGGAGGAAAAACTCGCAAGTCTGAATTTGCTCAACAAGTCTGAATTTACTAAAGAGCAATCACCCTTTATGGCACCACCAAGCGCAGATTCAGTCCATATTTTGCTGAAGCAAGCTCTGCGTGCTGACGATCATGTTGAATTGCTGAAATGCATGTACAATAGAGATGAAAAGGTATGGTTTTGTTTTCTTTTCTGTGCAATGTTTGGTCAAAGCCTCTGGCGCCCTTGTCTTCACAGGCCATACTATAAAAGAAAATTTTCTTTGAACTTCATATCTGTTGTCCACGCTTCATAAAATTCAACATACTTTTTGTTTGGATCAAACAAAATTTAGTTGATGTTAGAGACTTTTCACTTCATATGTTATTTTTTTCTGGGTCATGAATATTCTGTATGTTATAATTGGAAAAACCTGAAACTGCTCGTGATCAATCACACTTGGCTGAGTCAAACATTGGGTGGTTTAATTTGTTAATTATTAAGCTGAGTTTGTGAGTCTGAGCTTGATCAAATCTAGGCCATGGTTCCTTTGGCTGGTTTGTCTTATGACCTCCATGTTTAATGAGTTTCTTCATATTAAGTAAAAGTGAAAAGAAAAAAAACTGGAAATTCCACGGAACCCAAAGTTGCTACCACCCGTCACCCATTTATTGGTAACTGAGAAGGAATGAAAAGTTCCTTTGCCCTGGTCTTGACCAATGTTCTGGTCTTATTCAGTCTAGTTAGGCTGCCCTAATAATCAAACCTGGCTGGAACTCATTTACTAAGCTAATGACGGGTCTGTTTCCCCCCATAACCAACTAATTCTCTCAAGCTATTTTGACCCATCACTCCGCTAGCGGTAAACTTCAGTTATTGACAACTGTTACTGTCAGGAATTCGCTATGATATGCAATTTCAAGAATATTGCCTCTTGTCTGATAATTTTATTGTTGGGTTACACACAGGTCATTGTAAAGTCAATATCTCTTTTAACACCAGCGGATGTCGTAAAGCTTCTCAAGTTCTTCGTATTGCAAATACAATCTAGGTAGGAAAATGTTTGCAAGGTATTTTGTCAGTTTAATACATTGTTTGGGACAAGCCATGTGGTGCATGTAATATAGACTGTGGAGAGCTCCTTCATGGGCACCTGCGCCATTAACTATATATCCATGTATACCGTGGACTACTTGGGCCTTACAGTTATTTGGATTTAGTCTTTTATTTGTATGCCTCAAATATGCTATTTCTAAAAATACTTATTTTGTTGTAATTCTTGTTTATAGTAAAGTTTTCCTTATTCCAGTCATCCTTTTATTGCCATGCTTGGGTGCTCGTGGGGTGAGGAATTACTTATATTCTCTGGCATCTTGTGTCCTATTTGTTTCTTCTGAAGCTGGAGGGCACAACTAATCACATTTTACAAGGATGGTTGCAAGCAAACCTTGTTGGAATGTCCACTTACAAACAAGATACTGTCTGCGTATCTCAGTTTTTTATATGTGTGTTTTCAGTGGAATAGACGAGCATTGCATCAAGCGCCTGACTTCAATGCCATTGACTATTGTGTTGTCTGCTTGTTATGTTACTCATTCTGTTGTACACTTCTTATTTGTGAGTTGAATAAACTACTGCATTAGGATTGTTGTAACATACTTTGTTTTCACCTGGACTATCCTAGTTTACCCTAAGAATGCTAATTTTGGATGCTCAGTCTTGGTGTAACTGTCAAATTTGTTTATCACATTTTGACCTTTTCTTATTTTTTAATATCGTGTTTTCCCTCCGCAGGGGTGCAACACTGGTTTGTTTGCTCCCGTGGCTGCAAACTTTACTTAGTCGACACATGAGCAGCATAGTATCTCAGGAGTCTTCTCTGGTGTTGCTTAATTCACTCTATCAGGTTGGTAGTTTTTTTTTCCAGCTGCAGCAACAGCTGTGCAAGAATTTTCTCATTAAGATCACCACATTGTGGCCTCCCTGAATGATGCTGCATTTAGAACAGACTATTGCCTCAGGAAATTTCTTGGAGTTTCAGTCTGCCGTGAATATTAGTAATTTGAGTGCACAAGTGCAGACATGAATAGCAATTACAAGTCGTATTTATTTTTGGACACTATTGTTACTGACTGCATTTTTTTTCCAGCTTATTGATGCAAGAACATCAACCTTCAAGTCAGCACTTCAACTCTCTACCACCTTAGATTACCTTTTCAGCGAGGTAAGTTTCCTTCCTCCAAAAAGCAAGATCGTTTTCAGCATTGCAAATAATTCAAGTATTTTCCAGATTGCTGATGATGAAACTGACGAGGAAGAGGCAGCCCCACCGATAATTTATGAGGACAAGGACACTGACGAGGAAGAGTCCGAAGTTGATGCTATGGAAACTGACGGGGAGAGCCAAGAGCTGGGCGATGTTACTGATGCCTCTGTGCATTCGGATGGAAGCGAGATCATGAGCGACTGATTGCTCATACTCCCCTTGGATTGAGCTCTCAACCATCCTGATAAGATGGCAGCTCGCAAAGCTCGTGATGGATATGAAGCTCTTGGATAATGGTTGATCTTGTCCTCTCGCTGCTGCTACATCTGGATTTACTTGTTGGGTCGGCACACGATAGAAGCACAGAGGATAACGCCATAGGACAGAGTTTCGATGGGAAAGTCAGTCGTGCTTGTACTTGTTAAACATCGTATCATCTAGTCGTGCTAAACAGCATCAACATCATATATGTTTACCTCGTCACATTCTGTGTCTGTCGAGTGAATATTTTCCGGAAGCTTTTGAATGGCATTTTCAGCTTTGGAAGAAAGTGAGCGCAATTTGTGGAAGAAATCATGGCCTTGTTTAAATTTTTTCTAAAAAAAAAACCTTTTCGTGAGGAAAAATGACCTTTATGTAATTTCCAAAAAAGGCAAGGAAAGTGCCTCGGCCGGCCGTACGCGAATTTCGTCCGCCACGCGCCGGCCGGCCGAGCATTCGAGGCGACGTGGATGCCGGGGGGGGGCCGGAATCCCCAGGTTTGTTATTGGTATTATGTTGTTAGTTGTGGGACCTTGGAGGACAGAAATCGTCTAGCTATACGGCTGAGTCGGTCGGGATTTTTTTTGTGTTAATTTCATCACAATTTTACACATGGAACTGCACAGGGATTGCCTTGTTGATCTATTTTTAGAGTACAACGGTAACGGTGGACACACCCTACACGTACATCCTAACTTATATTCACATGAATATATCCACTAGCACATGTTTAACTAGAGTGAATGCCTACAGGTCTTTATTTTTGAACCTCTATAAACTGTTTTTGGCCTTTCTACACTAACAGGGTGTACTTTTCTTTACATGTGCATATACTTTTCTTTCTTGTACCTAACGTGAGGAGATAAGTATAAAATCTTTCCTTTGATCCCGGGATCGAATTCAAGACCGGTGAATTCAGAACACCCAACCTACTGATGAGCTAACGCTTACTTCCTCGTTCATCTATTGATGCTCCCGCATAGAGCTTATTGTCTCTGTGCGACTACAGCTTATTCTCTGAATGCTGTGATACGGAAAAAAGAACAAACGGAAAGGGAAAGAGGAAAAAATGAGATTGAAAATAAAAAGGAAATCCCAAAAAAGTTGGCTTGGAAAAGGTTTCTTCGAAGAGAAATTTGATAATTTGCCCCATCTTTGTTTCTCAACAACTTATTTGCTCTATAGTTGATTTTAATTGATGATTTGTCCTATCTTTCGTTGACCCATTGATCATTTGCTCCTTATCTTCCTCCTCCCTCTTCTTCTTTCTTCTTGCTTCGGCCATTGCTGATCCAGTTCGCCTCCGTCGCTGCTGCTGATCGATGCCGGAGTAGCTCGCCGAAGAAGTCGATAAAAATGTCTGCGTCGACCTTGCTTATGTAGAGGTACTCAGAGAGGCCCGTATAAGGATGGTGTCTAGCGGCCGTGGTCGTAGTGACCGTAGTCATAGCGGGCATGTTCGAAGAGACTGTGATCGTAACGGTCGTGATCGAAGTTGTAACGGCCATGGTCAAAGTTCCTAATACTTTCGCGGTCTCGTCGCCGACCTCATGCTCCACGTACCCACCGTTGCCAGCGATGGCTGTGGCCTCACGCACGACACCATCTTCATACAGGCTTCTTTGGATACCTCTACATGAGCGAGGTCGACGCAGGCGTTTTTATCGACTTCTTCGGCGAATTGCTCCAACATCGATCAGTGGAGGCGGACTGGGTCAGACTTGGTCGGGACAAGAAGAAAAAAGGAAAGAAGGGGAGGGAGGAGGAATATAAGAGTAAAATTGTTAAAAAGTGTAAATGATCAATTGATCAATAAAAGATAGATAAAATAAATAAACTGTTGACAAATAATGAAAAGTAAATCATCAAATTTCTCTTCTTGAAACGGGTGTCAAAAGGCCAGAGTCCTTTCCCTGACGACTTTATTAGTAGTGCATCCCATCCACCCATTCGCTGGACTGCAGCACGCGCCTCCCCTCAGCATCTCCTTTCACCTCTTCTCGCGGGCCGCCTAAGCCAGCAACAATGAGGCCGTCGCTGATGAGATCCGCCTCCGAGCTCCTCCGCCGCAGCTATTCCTCCACCTCCGGGCAGCCGGAGCGGAAGGTGGCCATCCTCGGCGCGGCCGGCGGGATCGGGCAGCCGCTCGCCCTCCTCATGAAGCTGAACCCCCTCGTCTCCTCCCTCTCCCTCTACGATATCGCCGCCACCCCCGGCGTCGCCGCCGACGTCTCCCACATCAATACCCCCGCCCAGGTACCCCCGTTCTCGCGTCGCCACGCCGCGCCGCTCTTAATTCGGTCCGATCTGTCTAGTACTAATGGCGCTTGGGTTGGATTTTCGCAGGTGAAGGGGTTCATGGGGGACGATCAGCTTGGGGAGGCGCTGGAGGGGTCCGACGTGGTGATCATCCCGGCCGGCGTGCCGAGGAAGCCCGGCATGACCAGGGACGACCTCTTCAACATCAACGCCGGCATCGTTAAGAACCTCTGCACCGCCATCGCCAAGTACTGCCCCAATGTAAGATTCTTAACTCTCTTGCACTCCAGATCTGTCTGTAGCTCGTGTGGTTGATTGTTCTTCTGGCTTCCGTGGGTGCGGTCTCGCTGCAGATCCATCTAGTGCTTGTTGAAAATGTGGGCACTGAGTTTATGATTGATCTATAGAAATGGAAAAGTGAACATAGTTTGATTAACCACATGAAGAAGTGAAGAACAGTACTTGTTGCTGAAAAGCGCGCCAAACTTTTGCCTCAGCACGTGTGAATTGCGATGATTCTCTTAGGCACACTCACGCTAGATCTCTTGTTAGATAATCCGGTTCCCAAGTTTTTTTTTTGTAATTTTTGATGCAAAACTTATCTGCATGTCCATGCTTATGTATATTATCCTGGACAAGTGAAAAGTAGATGATTAGATCAGTGTTACCCTTGTTTGGTTCCATCTTTTGTCTCTAAAGTTCATCACCATTTTTTGCTATCTTTATATCTCGTAAGTATATTTTCTGTTATGACTATCTTTATATACATATTCATTTGTCCTACTGCTTATTATACCATCATATATATGTTTTTTTGCTAGCTGTATGTCGTACCTGCAAAATTGATGAACCATATAGCTTGTAACCCATAATTACACATTTTAACAAAAAATAAATGAAAAGTATATTGTGTCATCAAATCAGGCAATCAACTCCAATATATGATATATCTTTCAGGGTATGTTGTGTCAGGAAAATCACTATATGATACATTGAATTAGTGAACTGCCATTTTTTGCTACTTAATTCCGATTTGTAGTTTTGTACATATCTTGATGCTGATTTGATTTGTTTTTGTATCTTAGGCTCTTGTCAACATGATCAGCAACCCTGTGAATTCAACTGTTCCTATTGCTGCTGAGGTTTTCAAGAAGGCTGGTACCTATGATGAGAGGAGGTTGTTTGGTGTGACCACTCTTGATGTTGTTCGTGCTAAGACTTTCTATGCTGGGAAGGCCAATGTACCAGTTACCGGTAACAATCTAAGATTTACTTGACCGTTGGTGAATGAAATAGTATCGTTGTACCCCCTCTGATTCCAAATATAAGTCGATTGTTTTGGATATTGACACGGTCTTCAAAGCGACACTTTGGCCATCGATTTCATTGAAAATATGTTGTTTCAAATAACAAATAATTATACATTATGAAAGTATATTTCATGATGGATCTAATAATACCAATTTCATGCTATCAATCTTGGTAATTCTCTATATATTGATGGTCAAACCTAAAAATGTTTGACTGGCAGATATTCTAAAACGACTTACATTTGGAATCAGAGGTAGTAGTATTTTGTCTCTGTTCCTTAACTGGAGTGATTTTTTTTGCAGATGTGAATGTCCCTGTTGTTGGTGGTCATGCGGGTATCACCATCCTGCCACTGTTCTCACAGGTATTGAGCTTTGATAAACTTTTGTTGTACAAATCAATGTTTTCATGCCATATTCAATAGTAACCACATTCATAGGTCGTAAAATCAGAAATGGAATATTTAGCATATTTGATAGAATCATATTATGTATTGTCTTCTAAGCACAACATCCCGAGTAACAATTTTATTGTCTATCTGCTCAGATAATCAAATGTAAAATGCACAGGCTTACTATGCATCAAAACCATGCATATTCTATTATTCTTGCTAATAATTCAGAAGATATTTTTGTGGGCAGAAGTCTTTCTAGCTTATTCAGTCTATTGTAAACAGCACATTTTGCAAATTATAAATAAGAAACTGAAGATGGCCTATCAATGTCCAATTTTTTTGGCTGTCCCTAAATGTGAAGCAGTTGAAGTGTGTACTTTTGTGTTGTCACCCCTCACTCTGATAATCTAACTGAAAGAACTTCTTATTTTTGAAATAGGCAACTCCTGCAACTAATGCACTGTCTGATGAAGACATCAAGGCTCTCACCAAGAGGACACAGGATGGTGGTACTGAAGTTGTTGAGGCTAAGGCTGGAAAGGGCTCTGCAACCTTGTCCATGGCGTAAGTCAAAAAGAAGAAAAAAACTGCGCAAACTGAGGATCTCCTGCTGCTTTTCTGGCTAGCATACAGACAATACAGAGGTGTTTTTACTTGTTTTACTAATATATTGGGTATATCTGTGCAGGTATGCTGGTGCTGTTTTTGCAGATGCATGCTTGAAGGGTCTGAATGGAGTTCCTAATATTGTTGAATGTTCTTACGTGCAATCAACCGTCACAGATCTGCCCTTCTTTGCCTCCAAAGTACATGTGTATTTCACTAATGTCTTTGTTGGGTGCAGTTATGATTTGTTATACGATTTTGTCAAGTAAATCTGGTTGCCATGTGATTCAGTGGCAAAAAAAAAAAAACTCTTTATATTGGTTGTTTTGCATGCATATGATTTTATATTGGAACTTCCTTTCTGTTTGATGACTAAAAGAAATGTTTGAAGATCAACAGGATCTAGCTATTCATCTTTATAAATATTATAAAATGAATTGGTACATGCTAATACAGCTTCGATCCTTTGAGAGTACATCATTTGTATTTTGCTGAAATGGGGTAGGTTAGCATCCCTTTCTGACTGGCTGTGTAGCTAGATCTTTTTTGATCCTTTTGCGTTTAGGATGTATTTGAGTATTTCATGGCAACATTCGTTAAAATTAATGGAATTGCTAGCTTGGACATTTGTTTGCAATGTATTGCATTGATTTCATTACATTGTGGTTCAGATGAGACCATTACTGAAAATTTTCATGTGGTACCTAGTTTGCCATTAGGATATGACTAGAATTGCTTCCAAGTACCGTGGCAGAAAAGTAGCCTTGGACATACTTTTCTGTATTGTAGTCTGACTCTGTTTTTCCTGTTGCACAAAAATCAACCGTGCTGTTGCACTTTATTCAAGTTAACTTGTTTCACCTTGTTGGTTGTGGTGCTTAATTTAATGTGACTGTACCATGACACTGGGATATTGATTTACTTTAGAAATCTTATGTTTTAGTCATAGAATGCAATTTCATGGTCTGGCTGCTGGAGTATTTACATTGCTCCCCCTGATGTTGTAGGTGAGGCTCGGGAAGAATGGAGTTGAGGAAGTGCTTGGGTTGGGCCAGCTGTCGGACTTCGAGAAGGGCGGGTTGGAAAGTCTCAAAGGCGAGCTCGAGTCTTCAATTGAGAAGGGCATCAAATTTGCAAACGAGAATTAGCTAGGCCATTTTGCAGACTATAGCAATTCAAACCTGTAGTCGAGGGATATCCTGATTAGGTTTTATGCTTTTTCTGCCCCTTTATGCGGGTGTGGAGAATTTGAGCTTTACAATAAGAATCCGGCGGCTTAATGTCAAACAGAACGAAACTTGTACGAGAGGAAACTAGTTTGTGTCAAGTTTTGAATCGTTGCATTAAACAAGCAACTGATGTCTATCAGTAGTGCTGTGAACTTCGCCTGTTTTTTTTTTTTTTGCCACTTTGGTTAAACAGTCGGTGTTGAGCTCATGGTCGGCTTGCAAGTTGCAACGACTGTCAACCGGCCTCTCTGGAGTAAACCTTATATGAAATTATATTCCTCGAGTTCTCTAGTTGTATTCTTCAGTTAGTTCTGGTATTTTTAACTAGGCTTGACTAGAGAGCACCTATGTTGTTGTGGTACGGGTCCGAGGACAGAGAGTAGGGCGTAGGGCATTCGTCTTTGATCGATTGGCTATGGCACCGTTAAAGCTCTGAGGCCTATTGAAGAAAAGGGGAAGACTAGAAAACTTTGTTTTTTTCTTTGTTTGATAATAACGATACAATGCTGTTCTTTTTATAAAGATGATTAAATTTGACTATTAAGAAAACTAATCTTAAATAATAGGAAACTTATCTCTTATACATTGAATAAATTCAAAAGGAAATAAGCTCAAATGCTAAGGAAACAAATTATTATATTCCTAATCCGTAATATGCTACCCAACTATCCAAATTCATCCACGCTACAGTACTCTGTGGGTGGGTAATGTTCACGGTTGCTATAGTACCCCCTGCGCGGGTACTGTTCATTTGTCGTTGTAGTACCTCATGGTGTTGTTCGTGAACCTATTGCGTGCATCGCCGGGATTCTAAGCCATAACATTATACCCCTCGCGGCAAGACAGCTCGTCCTCGAGCTGTCAAGTAGCGGCCATGGTTGAAATCCTTCGTAACCCCATGTCGACGAGAGGGCACGATGATGACGTCGTATCGCATGGAAGAAGATCCGTGAAGTCCCGGTGAACAATAGTGAGGACAACAACCCTCCAGTGTCGGTTGACGTCGTAGGAGTCACCAGTAGCAAGAGCAATCGACGCAGGGTAGTAGGATCCTTCTTGCCTTGAGATGCAACGGTTGTAGGAGAGATACGACGATGTTGTTGACTTCCACATGGCAACCGTTATGCTCTACACTTGCAGAGGCACGGTGTCGCTGGCCATGTGGAGAAAACCACCGCTAGAGAGTGACAGCTTTCCTCCTTAGCAAAGACACCAAAGGTGAATCCTGAAGAGAAGTCATCATTGATAAAGGCGGCAATGTGGCCAATGCTGATGTTGGCGTCTTGGAAGGTGGTGGCAGCGCAACCATTGCAATGGCACGCGACGCCACTTCTTGCTCCTTTAGTTTGTCCACCAACTCCATAGTCTACTCTAAGGTGGCCATCATATTGTCGAGTAAGGGCGCCATTTTCTCACTGCTAGCCATCAGCATGTCCAAGGGAGATAATTTAACATCGGAAGCTATGGTGAGTGGCTCTGGTACCAAATATTGTGGTACGGGTCTGAAGACCGAGGGTAGGGCACTCGTTCTTGATCGACCGGCCATGCAGCCGCCAAGGATCTAAGACCTGTTGAAGAAGAGAGGAAGACTAGAAAATTTTGTTGTTTCTTTGCCTGATAAAAACGATACAATGCTGTCTCTTTTATAGGAATGGCTAGACTTGATCCCTAAGAAACCTATCTCTATATTAAGAAAATTAATACCAAATAATAGGAAACTTATCTCTAATGCATAGAATAAATTCAAAAAGAAATAAGCCCAAATATTAATAAAACTAAATATTATATTCCTAATCCGCGATATGCTATTGAGCTATCCAAATTCATCCGTGCTACAGTAACCCATGCATGGGTACTATTCACGATTGCTACAGTACCCCTGCACGGGTACTGTTCATTCAGCGCTACAGTACCCTACGATACTGTTCGTGAACGTGCTACGTGCATCGTCGGGATCCTAGGTCATAACATATATGCTCTATAGTTTTATAGGGCACTTACTTTTTCCTTTTTTTGTGAAACAATTTTGGAAAACTTTGGTCTCCTATTCATAACATTTACCACTTAATTATGTGATGTAACTTAAGAAATTCAAAAATACAACTAAAAAACTTATTATCTTAATTTTTAATAAATTATTAGACGAAGGTTTCATAAATTATCATCTGTTAGACCCTAAGTTTCCACTTATAGCTTAACAAATCACCAACATAAGTTTAAAATTAACATCAGTTTATTAATTTGAGAGAAGTTTTGGAGTTGCCACCATTCGAACCCTAAGTTATCATCATAGCTTTAATAAATTATCACCTTAAGTTCAAAATTATCATCATTTTTATAAATTTGAAACATTTTACAACTTATCATCAGTGACGCTAAAGTTTTCATCTGTATTTTTAATAAATTACTGCTCTATTTTTTGAATTTACCGTCATTTTAGGTATCATCACTTTTAACCCAAAAATAAGCTCGAACCTTCAAAACTTAACATCAGTTTGGTCCTAAGTTATTAGCTACAGTTTTAACAAGCTATCACCTACAGTTTTAACAAATATTAAATATGAAATATTTGGACCAATTATTAATATATATGTCAAATATGCTTACTAAATATAGGGTATTTCATCAAACAATTTAGGCATTCAGCTGAACACCCATGGACTTCATGGGGTCTGCCCCAGACTCTCTAACGCATGTGTGGTTGGAAGAGAGTACAAGCAACATCAAGCAAAGGTCTTAACACACGTGTGGTTGGATGAGAACACAATCAACAACAAGAAAAATATATTTCCTGTTTCTACCATGGCAAAACAAAGGAAGTGGTCTGCTATCCTGCTCATTTTCATATAAAAATAAATTACATACATAGATAGACCTATTCAATGCAAATGATTCATCTCAAGTTTCTACAAGACAAATAGCCACAGTAGGCAATACAATTCCTGTGTGCTTGAATTTTGGCAATGACACTGTGACTAGTCTCCGAATCTAAGCATGATCTACCTTCTATAAGTAATTCACATGTTTACAGTCCAAACACCAAATTCAGAAGTTAAACTTAATGCATGATACTTATGAACTAATATTTGCATGATACTTATAAAAAAGTCCATACTTAAGCCATGATACCTAATTTTTATTGTTTTTAGCAAATTTAGAATACATATTGTGTACTTGTACCACTTATTCATGCCTTTGGGCAAATTTTGCCACTTATTTACACACTTTGAGTGGGCAAACATTGCCACTTATTCAACATATTTCTAAACCAATGTGACCTAGTCACTTATTCTACACACTCGCACATTGAATCATAATTTTTCTTTTCTTTTTAGTTTTGACTAAGTATCTATAACCGGTAGCAGATGCACTCAGTAGAAAGTCACATTGTAACAATCTCTCAATCTATGAACATAATCCAAATCTATTGTAAGAAATAGCCAAGATGGAAATCGAATTCAGATCTTCCATGATAGAAGCTACCATAGCAGACATAACCTTTCACCTAAACTTACTTGACCAAATTAAAGAGAAGAAATCAATAGACGCCTTTCTAATTGAAGAAATTAGAAGAATCAAATAAGGGCAGTGAGCTGAATTTTGAGTTAGACAAAGAAGGGATTTTTTCGAATCATGGTAGAATCTGCGTACATGATAATCCATAAATCAAAGAAAAAACCCTTGAGAAGCCCATGACACCTTATACACAACTCACCCAGGGAGCATCAAAATGTATATGGACGTCAAGGGAAATTTCTGGCGGATTAACATGAAGAGGGAGATTGCCACATATGTTAGCAATCGTGACATATGTCAGAGAGTTAAAAGCAGAACACCAACGTCCAACAGGATTACTGCAACCTTTAGAAACACCAGAATGGAAGTGGGAGGGCATATGCATGAATTTTATTATTGGTTTACCTATGACCTATAAGAAGAAAGAATCTATTTGGGTAGTGGTAGATAGACTCACAAAATCATCCCATTTCATCGCCACCAAACAGATATACTCCTTTGACAAACTAGCATAATTGTATTTAGATAGGATAGTGGCTCTGTATGGCATTCCTAAAACAATCACTTTAAACCAAGGGTCAGTATTTAGTCCTAGTTTTTGGAGAAGTCTCCAAAATGCTCTAGAGACTAAACTGAACTTCAATACAGCCTACCATCCACAAACTGATGGCTAAACTGAACGAACCAACCAAATTCTCGAAGACATACTAAGAGCATGTGTATTGAATTTCGAGGACTTGTAGGACAACCATCTACCCTTAGCAGAGTTTGCTTATAACAACAGTTATCAGGCAAGCATACAAATGGCACCGTTTGAAGCCTTGTATGGCAAGAAGGGCCAATCACCCATTTGCTAGTATGAAGTTGGGGAACGACCTCTATTAGGCCCTGACATCATACGAGAGAATGATGAAAAGATCCAAGTGATCAAAGAGCAACTATGGATTGCTCAAGGTCGACAGAAGAGTACAATACATCTTTTTTCCTGCGAATACTACTACAAAAAGGTCATCATAGACGGTTCGAAACTGTCATCACAGATGATTTTCTGAACTGTCTGAATTTATGTGTCAGTGATAATCAGAGGTTAACACAGACGGTTTGTAACTAGAACCATCTGTGAAGAACACTATCACAGGCAGCTCAAACCAAAAACTATTTGTGATACTCACACATCACAGACGGTTGTAGCTACCAACCGTCTGTGATGGGCGAGTATCACAGACGGTTGGTATATAGCACTGTCTGTGATACTTTCACATCATAGATGGTTGGTAGATAGAACCGTATGTGATGTGAGAGTATCACAGATGATTTTTGGTTTAAGCTGTTTGTGATAGTCCTTCATAGACGGTTTATACTACAAAGCCATCTATGATAGTTTATTCTATACCTATTTTTTTGTTTTCTGGCTAGTCTTGATAAATATTAGCTATGCCCTTTGAAAACAAGCAAATACAACAGCAAACACAACAACATATTCTGTTTCCATTAAGATTAGAATCCACTATTATAGCATAACATGATAACGAGCAGGTTACTCATCTAACATAGAAAGAACATGGAAAGAATACATCTCCTAATCCTTTGAACCTAACTCTTAAACATGGCAAGAACATAGAATAAGTAGAGAGATTTTGATGCAGTGCACGAGCTGGATGTCCTTGACGCTTACCGTCATCGACGCCGACTTGAGTGCCGTCTTGGTAGCTAGCTGCTTCCACGGCGCCTTGCTGCTCGTAGATTTGCGTGCCATCTACTTTGTAAGGGCCATCAGGGTCAGGGTTGAGGAGGAGGACAGTGATGGGGCTGGAGAGATTTTGAGTGCGGTAGAGGATGGGTTTGGGTGAGTATGTATAGGGGAGAGAGAGGTGGGAGTGGGAAATTTTTTGGTAGAATGGATGCGGAGACGAAGAGATGGAGCTACAATCCATGAGGTGGGGGTTGGTGGGTTTCTGTTGGCTAGGATTGAGTTGGGGAGGATCAACGTGCCCAGCGATTAGGGAAACATAATTATCATAGATGATTTGAATCACAAATCGTCTGTGATATAATTATCACAGACGGTTTGAACCACAAACCGTCTGTGATACATAATTAACGAAGACAATATATGTATATATACCAATGTAATGTAAACAGCTAGTCTAAAAAGATAAAATAGTAAAGTTCTATATGGCTTATATATACTTGTTTGAAAGGTTTTGATGAGATCTATAACTTTGCAGTTGAGGTGAACCCCAAATTCTAAACGGAAGATCAAAAATTTTGTCAAAACTAGAAACTAAAATCTTGCGATGCAAATTTGAGGCTAAAGATGGCAGATTTTGGGAGTCTTAGAGAGTGATTGTTGCATGTGTGTTGTTGTTTTAGATCAGGCTCATCGTTAGCTTTCCAACGAGTAAAGAACGTTAAAAACAGACATCGTATGCAAAAGTTATACCCGTTTTACTAAAGGTGTCTCGGAACGAAATCCTACTTGGATTCAGGTGGGAGATTATGAAATTTTAGGGGATTGCAAAGCGGGAAATATATCACAGATGGTTTTTAATACAAATCATATGTGATAACTTCATTATCATAGACGGGTTGTAATATAAACCGTCTGTGAAGTATTACAAACGGTTTAAATAAAAAACATCTGCGATATTGCCAAATATCACAGACGGTTCTTGGTAAGAAACGTCTATGATACTTCACAAATGGTGCTCACCATGAACCGTTTGTGATATTATCTCTTCATAGATAGTTTTTGGCGCTGGCAGCAACACAGACGGACTCTAAATCTAAACCGTCTATGATTGCATTGAACACTAACGATTTTGATGAACCGTCTGTGATTAGGTGTCTAATATAAGCCTTTTTGTAGCAATGGAACTTATTTACTTATACTCAGTACATGAGTTTTATATCTATCTTTTTATCCCTTACATGTTATTAACAAATCTAGGCATCAGTTCAAAATAAATGCATAGCTTGTCATTGAATTTTTGAACTTTGATACTTCTGGGTTCCACCTTTTTTACTTTCATGAAGTGAAGTCAGTGTAAATTGGAGCAGTATTCTTATGAAATTGGTTCCTCTATTTTTACTACTCAGTGTAGTCGTGACTCATTAGTACATGCTTATCTGTAGTTAATTTTCATTATGGTGCCATCAGACTAACCTTCTACATGTTTACATTCTTATTATCTTGTTTCAATTTCAGTGCATGTTTCTGTTCAATTCTGCACAGCTACTTACCATTTTTTCTTTATAGTGAGATTGTCCCGCTTACACCTAAAATTTGTCAAGAGAACCTCATGTTAACAACCTAACCTGAATGCTTGAATGTGCTGATGCCAAGCCAAAATGCCTTTTATGATAGAAGTACAGACTCATATTTAGCCAGAAGTATGAGTAGCGGTGGAGCAAGATCAAGACATACAGACTCATATTTAGCCAGAAGTATTGTACTTTGTTATTTGACAAAGAGTTTTCTGAATTATTCTAGGACTGTCAATATATGGCTTGACTTTTTTGTACTATGCAAAATAATGCTTGTGGCGGCGTCAGATTGATGACCTATTACTTGTTGACTAGCTATATTTTTTTACGGAAACTAATGAAATGAGTCGATGTGCCAAAGTATGTTTGTATGATCTTGTTTATTTATTGTATTAATAAAGACTCAAATGTTCATTTGTATTTTTCTATGAATTTATAAGACAAAAAACAGGATCACAGTGCAATACATGTAGCTAGGAAATGTTGTTGTGCCACGAAAATTTGTGTTGCTGCTGATAAAATAGTGTGTTGTTACTTGCTACCCAGCAACACTGTTTGTTTCATATAGCAGCAATTACTATGCGTTGCAATAGACTTATCTTAGAAACATCAGCAACAACAACACTTACTAGTTGAGATGCTAGAGTTAATAGCAACATTTTTTGAGCATATCGCAACACATGTATGTGTTGATGTAGCCCAGTCCTGTTGTAGTGTCACAAGCATTACTCATTTCCTCCTCGATCCTCTCATGCCCAAAGACGTTTGCTTGCTGATTTTCATTCATAGCGCCATAAAAATCAAATATTATCCTGCAACACTATATATATATATATATATATATATATATATATATATATATATATATATATATATATATATATATATATATATATATATATATATATATATATATATATATATATATATATATATATATATAGAGAGAGAGAGAGAGAGAGAGAGAGAGTAAAAATAATGAGTGCTCCTTGATGCTCAAAATAGGTATGTATTGTGTGCGAAAATTTTTAAAATTTCTTGGATGTCAAGTTTAACTAGTTTACTAACTAGTTCAAACAAGTTTGAACTAAATTTCGAATTGTAGTTGCTTTTTTATGATAGTTTGATTGTATGTATATGCTGATTATATATATAAATCAGCAAAGTATGTGATTTAAATTCGTTCAAAACTTTGAATTTGAGTATATTTTTTCAAAGGTATATGTTTCATTTGAATTGTTATAGATGGGTATATACCCTGAAACTGATATTTAAAAAAATATACCTGAATTTAAATGAAATTGATGCATTTGAAATCATGGTGCCCCATTTCAGTGTCATACACACACACACACACATATACATATATACACACATACACACACATACATACATACATACATACATACATACATACATACATACATACATACATACATACATACATACATACATACATACATACATACATACATACATACATACATACATACATACATACATACATACATACATACATACATACATACATACATACATACATACATACATACATACACACACACACATACATACATACACACACACACACACACTAATCAGTGGCTACGCGTAGAATAAGTGCGCGGATGCCCTGACCGATCAACCAGCCAACCGCTCGACCATCCCACCCCATAAATAGTTACTATTATTTGTTAATTATGGTAAAGTTACTATCTTATATACATCAAGTTATTATCTGTAATTCATGAAGTTACCTACAATTATCATCCGTAATTCATGAAGTTACTACCAACATACATGCATTGAGAGGAGAGAGAAATATGCATATCAATAGTAAATAACTTGTACAAAATGTTACTATCTATGTGTGAGTGAAGTTATTGCCAAACACATGTAGAGTTACTGTCCGTTGTAACACTATAAAATTGGTAGTAACTCTACATATATTTGACAATAACTTTACTTATACATGATAGTAACTTTATATGACACGAATTTCATGATGTCAAAACATATTCAACATATATCTTGTTTTGTTAAGCTCGTAATTTCAAACACAATGGTGTAAATAGATCATAGATTGGACATCCTTGTGCACTCTCTCGCTAATGGTCCTGAGGTAAAGCCTTTATCTCTCACAAACATTATCATCATCGTCGCCATCAGTAGCATAGACTATTTAGTTAATTTTCCTTTTCCTCAAAGGTAACAAAGCCTTTGTTGGAGACATCAAGAAGAGGGTATCTTGTTGCAGTTTTAGCATCTAGTTACTCTTTTATTTCCTTATTGCAGCACTTCCCATAATGAATCCAGGTAATGCTTCCTACAGATATGCTGCCATGTTCTATTTCTGTTTTGATGATTTTCTCTTTTGTCACTATGCTAGTGTATCAGTTTTATTTGGCCAGCAGACCATGCTGGCCCTAGTGTTTCACATATTAGTTTTATTTGGCCAGCAGATCATGCTAGCACTAGTGTTTAACAAAGAACAAATGTCAGTAGTGATCTACCATGGGCTTTTTATGAATTATGGGTGCGTCTCACAAAATTTTCATTTTTGTATGTCCGTGTTATCTGCCTATATTATCCGTTTTCAAGTCGAAACCGTTATGTATCCTTTCCGACGGTATCGTATTTGAAACTCTGAATATTCTATATTTGTATTCGTATTTGGCCTTACCGTATTCGACTCTGAATCCGGGGAAAAAAAATGTGGGTTAGGATACGGTTTAAGTAATATCCATCCGAATCCGACCCGATTGCACCCGTACACACCAGGATGCCCGTGCGCGCATCCAGCGACCTACACATAGCGTGTGCGCATGCGCTGATTAGAGCAACTATATACATACATACATATATATACATATTATCTATATATAAATGATAAATGGTTCCATACTCCTGGAAGTACGTATTTCCACTTCTCATATATTGCTTTAATGGTGTTATTTTACCTTTTACCTATTTGAGCATACTCTAATAATAATTATAATATACTCCAAAGTGAGTCTCATGAAAATTTTTATAAAAATCTACTTTTTATAGTATAATTTGCGTATATAGTCTTTTTATGTATGGAAAATGATATAGAGTAAAAATAAAGGGTTTTGATGGAAAATTTTAAACTATGTTACATTGGAGAGTATCTTAGAATTAATATTTACGTATACCGAAAGTGTTAAAGAGGAATAAAATATTCGTTTAAGTGGTATATTAAAAGTGGGAGTATGTACTCCTGGGAGTATAGAATAGGATATACACACACACACACACACTAATTACTTCCAAGTGTAGTTACACCCTGTGCATCCACCGTTGCTGACTATTTGAGATTCATGCTTCACTTATAGTCTAATGGAGTTGAAAGTCATGGGTTATTGCCACGACCCGATCCAATCCGGACTATGAAACACTTAGCCATTGAGTATCTTCTGTTAGTTTCGCAATGAATCAAGATCTTTCGAGAGTTTCGCTATCCATTGAGCAATATCTGAGATTTTGGCCAATACATATCCTCAGCGGGCGGCGGCCTCCTAGGTGGCGCCATCCCCTACACCAAGCTAGTGCGAGAGTGCGCCAGAGGCGCGCGTGTTGGGGGAGCGGCCGGTGTAGAAGTGGAACGTTTCCTCCTTCGATGTGGTCCTATTGGAGATGCTGACGGGGCTGGGGCCGGTGGACCATGCGTCGCCATCAATGTCGGTGTCATTCTTGGCACCGTCGACGTCGATAGACTAGTCCAGGAGCGGGGAGCACAAGACCATGCTGGAGGTGGTACGGTGGGTGCGGCACGGATTCGAGGAGGACACACGGCCAGTGGCTGAGATGGTGAACCAGCGCTGCTGTGGGCATGTAGATCTAACCACCCACGGTGCCAGATTTGACCACCCCACCACCCTCGAGCTCCTCCCTCACACCACCGAGCTCTTCCCTCCTCCCCAGCCCCCTCGGAGTCAGACCTGGCCTCCCTGCCGCCCCCGAGCTCCTCCCTCTCGCCCCTAAGAACTTCCCTCCTCCCTACCCCCTTGGCACCAGATCCGACCACCCCACCGCCCCCGAGCTCCTCCCTCTTCCCTAGCACCCTCGGAGCCAGATCTGGCCTCCCTACCGCTCCTGAGCTCCTCCCTCCCACCCCCCGAGATCCTCTGACCACAACGTCACAACCACGCCACCTCCGATCATGGCACCTCCGACCACAGTGACATAACCACACTCTTCGACCATGGCGTCACGACCACGCTCTTCGATCACGGCACCATGACCACACTCTTCGACCACGGCGCCTTCAACCACGGAGTCACGACCAGGCTGCCTCCGATCACAGCATCATGACCATGGAACCTCCGACCACGGCATCACGACCATAGCGTTGTGACCATGACGCCTTCGACCACGGCGACACGACCACGGAGGCTTCAACCGCGGCGCCTCCGACCATGGTGTCATGACCACATCGCCTCTGACCACAGCCTCATGACCATAGAGCCTTCGACCGCGGTGCAATGACCACACTTTTTGACTGCGGTGCCATACAAATAAGGCGTGTTCTTTTGGTTTTTTGGCTTTTGACTTTTTCTCATGGCTTCTCCGAAAGCCCAACGTCGAAACGGGGCAGCCTCTTGAAGCGGATTCTCCAAATAGATTCACGAGCACAAAACCGTGCGTGTCATCTGCGTCGGCGTCTCCATCATCCGCTGTCATATCAAAAAGCACAGACAAAAGCCATTAGCCGTAGCCCAAAAGAATACCCCCATAATTACATGTATAATTTTGCCTCCGATTTGCAACAAAGTAGGTGGGTATTTCAATTTTCAAAAACCCAAATTGAAATGCTAATTCTGAACCCTACAATTTGACAAAAACAAATAGTCATAACATTCAAATCATAACTCATAAATTCAATTCATTTGCTTCAAGAAATTGAGAGAAATTTAGCAATACCTTATGTCGATTCAGGACTTAATCTATGTCACCTAGTGCTCGGTAGGTGATGACGACTAGGAGACGCAGTAGCTAGTGGGCTGCAGTCTAGGCCTCCAGGCTCTGGCAACTAACGGCTAAGAGCTTGCGACCAAGCAAGGGGCGGATTTTGCTTTCGCGCGAGGCAGGACAGCGGGTGGGATACTGGGATGGAATGAGACATAGGTGACTGGGGCAATGCGATGCGCGTGTTGTGTGGCCGTTGCCAGCTATCTTCTCTTCATAAATTGGCTTGGCTGGCCAAGCACCTTGGGCCATACTTGTGTCAGCTAGACTGTACTTGCGTATGCTAGGTTACATGTTCTGGGCTTTGATTGGTGTCGTCTTGGGCCTAACTGTAGGAGCGCCAAGTGGAGCAGTGGGAGGCAAGAGTCCGAGAGGTTTAATCTTTGGGTTGGCCAGGTGTACTTTGATTTTTTTTGTTAAGGGTTCACATCTAAATTTACATAGTATATATAATAGAAAAATAAAATTTGGCCCGGTGTCCTGTGCACCCTGGTAACCCTCTTTACATCCGCCCCTGCTTGTGAGTGTACTACTCCACTCAACAGGGTTTAAATCATGATGCCTGTAGAAATTTTATGAGGTCATAGATTTATCCCGGCCTCCGTCTTTTTTGGTGTGCTAAGGGAATGTACTCGCGCGTGTGTGTGTGTGTAATCGAAAAAAAAGCAGATTGCTGGCAGAAACAAAAGAGTAACTATATTGATTTACAAGCTAGCATGTCACCGAGTTACTTCTTTACCATGATACCGGCCGGACCAACTGTATTGATTTGTTCCTTCGGTAACGCAATGTGAATCCCTTTAACGGCACGCGATAGCTTCTCAAGACATAGGGAATTAAGGGAACCAAATACTCTATAAAAACCAGAAAGATGAGGAAATTTTACAGAACTCTCCATAAGTCACGGTAGTTTCAAAAATAAAAACCAGAAAGATGAGGAAATTTTACAGAACTCTCCATAAGTCACGGTAGTTTCAAAAATAAAAACCGTGTAGCTTAATTTGTGCTAAACCCCACCTTCAAAAGTATCTTGTAGTTTTGGATACTCTGCTGTTTTTACAATTTTGTGTCAAATGGGTAGCCCGTCGTCTCTAGTACTGTTGTACAACACTATCCACTAAGGGATGCACGACAACAAATATAGACGAAAATGCATGAAGATCCACGAGTCAACGCCTTTCTTTTTCAGAAAAGGAAAAGAACTGTTTTTCTATTGAAACTGATGTATATTAATTTGGAACAAAAAAACTAGTGCTTGGGGGAGGTGTTTGACAAAAATAATGCTAGTCGTATAATGTATTTAATACACCCAAGGACTTGTGGGTACGTGCATTTGACAAAGGGCAAATTCCCTCTGCAATGCTTGGCTAATTAGCACCATATAAGGGACGGCAGATGGCCATCTGAAATAGCTCATGGTTTGCCTGCAGCTAGCTATCTCATTAAACGGGCATCCTGATGGGCACTTTGAAGAAACACCATCTCCCTGCAGTTTCGACGTTTCTGCTTCTGCTGAATCTTCACCGGGTGCTCGGGTCATGCAGCTGCTACACCTACATCTTCAGCATAGGCGACTCGCTCATCGACACCGGAAACTTCGTTTACATCCTCGGCAGCTACCCGAACCCATACACGGCGTTGCCCTACGGGATGACGTACTTCAAGAAGCCCACCGGCCGCATCACTGATGGGCGAAACACACTTGATTTCTTCGGTTAGTGCGAATATTATCTTGTTAGTGTTTGGAGAGAATCCTGTTAGTAGTTAACAAAAAAGAATTGGGGATATGATGCTGGCCTGATGCATATCCTACATGAAATGGACGCCTTTTTTCAAATGAGTTTCCAAAAATTGATTCGTTGCTTAAACTTAGCAAACAGATTACTATATATACGTAGATCTTACTAAATTGTACAAAGAAGAATTGATGATCTGCCACTGCAAATTGTCACTCGATGCCTCACTGACAAGTGAGACATGGATTCTGGGACCGTATGCTAGTGAGACAAAATGTAGCTGCAAATCCTAAGTGCACCTCTTTGCAGTGCGAACCCAGGATTTTTTCCCATTGTACAACGTCCATCGACCGTACCTCCTTATGGCCAAATTAATCGATCAATAGTTGCAACTTGTATTAATACTTGTAACCGTACGTATGTATTAATTCGTAGAGTAAATTGTACTTTGCACTAGGTAAATTGTCACTTGTTTTATTTTGCATTAAAGTTTACACATACTTTCACTTCGTACTATGGTGGAGCAAATGTTGTTTCACTTTGCATCAGCTTGGAAGTCGTGGCCGTGGCTGTGGTCAAAGTCAAAGTCATGGCCGAAGCCGAGGCCATGGTCGACACCGAAGCAATGGTCGAGGGGTCGTGATCGAAGGGGACTATGGTCGAAGTTGAAACAGTGGTTGAAGGGGGGTTGTGGTTGAAGTCGGGCCATAGTTGAAGGAGACCATATTCAAAGTCGGGATCTTGGTGCAAAGTGAAACAACATTTGCTCTATCCGGGTGCAAAATAAAAGTATATATAAAATCTGATATAAAGTGAAACAAGCGACATTTACCTGGTGTAAAATATAATTTACTCTAATTAGTAACATTTATTTGATGAACCTTTACATCAGCACAAGAGTTCGATCTGCCGCTTGTGCCGCCGAGCTTGGTAGGGAGTGCCCCGGACGACTTCCCGCACGGCGCAAACTTCGCCGTCTTCGGCGCCACGGCGCTACCCCCGAGCTACTACCGGAGCAGGTTCAACATGTCCATCCCCACGGCGTACTATTTGGACCTCGAGCTCAGATGGTTCAAGGACATGCTGCCAAAGTTCCAAGGAGGAGGTATATACATGCTTCCTCCTTGCGTGTGTAGTTGTGTGTACGTACTCTACGATCCCATATCTGTACACCTTCTGACTTCTTAGTTTCATTCTTGTACGTACGTAGACTCCAAGAAGGTTCTAGCGGAGTCTCTCATCGTGCTGGGCGAGATCGGAGGGAACGACTACAACGACTGGTTCTTCAGCGGCCGACCTCGCGAGCAAGCTGATTTACTCATTCCTGACGTCGTCGACGCCATCGGTTCTGCCATCCGGGTACGAGTTTCACGCACATATATATGTTGAAAGCTTGTCCACATCGTTGGCATTCAAGGACATCAGATGAGATCAAACCATGCAATGAAATCGACAGGATTTAATCAGCCTTGGCGCGAAGACCATCGTCGTGCCCGGGAACTTGCCGATCGGCTGTGTTCCTCTGTACCTCAGTCTTTTCCAGAGCCAGGTCAAATCAGATTATGACCAGTATGGATGCCTCACTTGGTACAACGACTTCTCCCAGCGCCACAACGTGGCTCTACAGGCGGAGATAACTAGCCTTAAGCTGCTTAACCCGGGCGTTAGACTCATCTACGCTGACTACTACGGTGCCTGCTTTCAGCTGTTCCAAAGCCCGGCTAAGTTCGGTGAGCATCGATCCTTAATTAACCCGGTCAAGATCAAACAAAACGTACGTAACCATGCATCACTAACTGTTGCTGATGAAGTTAGGATCCATGAGCATAAGTCATGGCACAAAATGTTGTTACTTTGGTTGCGGTTTTGATCTGCACAAAGGTGCATGTATGCATCTGCACCTATTTCGATTTGTGAATAAATATGGTTCATAAGATATCCCAAAATTCCATAGAAGAATTCGCGTTTAAATTAATCATGCAAAAATATGAGCACATTAATTACACTGTGAATTAAAGTGTAAACGCAAGGCCAATATATGTATATATTGGATATATAGTGCAAAAGCTTTGGTTTAGATATCAAATCAACATAAATAAAAGATTCTAAAAAAACGGATGTATTTCTGAAATTACTCTACTTATAGGTAAAATTTCAAGCTCAGATTCATCACACATTGAGAGTATTAACAAAAATAATAAAATTCTGACAAATGATAAATCAAAAGGGAAAAGGAAAACACAAGCACAAATGTTACTATTCACAACAAATTCATCTTTATTTTTTCTAGCATACTTTGAGTTTGAAGTTCAAATTTAAATGGGTGACACACAATATCATAGACTAGAGTTTTTTTTAGATTTTTTTACGTTGATTTGGTGCTCAAACCAAAAACTTATCACCAAATATAATTGTGCTTTGTACTATATATCTCCCCTATATATGTGCAGAAAAAAATATGTACAGAAAGTTCTCTTCTTTTACAACGCACATATGATCGTCCTTACGCACATTTGTTTCAGCTGCATATACGCTAACATGCCCTACATCAGCAATTTTTTGCAGATTTTTTTAAGTGCACGTTTAAGGATACATACTAAGTGCATATTTGACATTAATTCCCTATTACTTTGAACAGTTCTGACATAAGTCACATATATAATTAACAGAGTTAATCTAATTATCATGATGTATTTGGTTGCAGGGATTCCTAATCCTCTTGTTGCATGCTGTGGTGGCAACGGCACTTACCACACCGGCAGCCCGTGCAATGCCAACGCCACCATTTGGGGTGACCCGGCCAAGTTCGCGAGCTGGGACGGCGTGCATTTAACGGAGAAGGCGTACGAGGTCATTGCCACTGGTGTGCTCAACGGGCCGTACGCCGATCCTCCCTTGTTGGAGACCTGCTAGGTTGATCTCACGAAGAGGCAATACTATTTTACTAAATAAACTAGCTGAAATGACCGCACAATCCTGTAACTCAAACAAAACTAAAGCAATGTACGTTCATGATATGGATCAATTCAAACAATCTGCTTGAGAAGAGCTGATGCCTCTTTTTGAAGACTCGATCGATATAAATCCCAGAAAAAAATGTGGTCGACCTATCGGCAACTTTTGATACCTGTTGGTTCAAAATAACTGTTATCCGTCTTGAACTGTCATTAGTAGATGAAAAAGAGAAAAATTCATACTTCCCTAACTGAAGTAAGATCAAATTTCTTTTATTTTTTATTATGAACTCCAATTGTTTTTGGACAGAATTAGCATACAATCTAATTTCTATTTTTTCTTAATTTTTTATTCTGAATTATAATTATTTAGGAATTTTACTTCGGAATTCATGCAAAAATCAAATTGCTAATTTTGCTTTACTTTTTATTCTGAATTTTAGTTATTTTTTTGTTGGAATCCATATGCAAATCCAATTGCTAATTTTTGTTTATTTTTTATTTTTAATTATATTTATTTAGGGATTTTACTTTGAATTCATATAAAATCAAATTGCTACATTTATTTTATTTTTATTCTGAATTTTGATATTTTAGATTGTACTTGACGTGGACTCTTTCTTTTAACCTAGATTGTTATAATATGGACCCACTGTAATAGACAGAGTAGATCTTTTTCTTTTGTTACCAATTAACATGGGAATTCTAGGTCTTTAGAGCAAACGTGGTGCCTTTTTTTTTCTATTGCTTTAATAAGATAATAGATAGTACAAAGACATTGATAGAACAAAACAATAACTTTGTGCAGCAAGCAAAAAAGGTCTACTACAACAATTGGTTCACCATGCTCACACTACCCATGCGTACACACATGTGCATTCTCTACACATGATTGGAATTTAACGAAGGCACCTAAGGCCTCACGAAGTGCAAATAAATACTTTGCCATTGAACATGTACGTTTGTATGTACTTCTAAATTTTGGTGGACACTAACGGGAAGTTTAGGACTTGGAATGTTAGTTGTTGGGTGTACACCAGCTTCGAATATTGGTCTTATTTTGTCCATCTCGTAATAAAAGCTCGTCCTTTACCCACTAAAGAAACCACGCACTACCTAGGCTAAAAATGCGCAGTCTCGATAGAGAAGTCTCTGTAGTGGTACATCTAAAAAGGGACACGTTTGAAGTGGCAGATTAATATGTTCTGTGTTGTATAACAGGCTCACTAGCCCATTATGCGAACACTTCATGTAAACAGATTCATTAAAAACATGTGGCACAATAACTTCTATTAGCATATATAGTTTAATCCTATTGTTTCATACTTATTCATGGCACCTCTCCCTAGCCTGTATAAGAGGGTTGAATATTGTATACACTACACACCACCACCTACAGACAAATCAATAAAGTTAAGAGACCGTCAGAACTACGTTTTATATGCTCCCCTATTTTTTCGTTCGTTCATCTTCGTCGGCAACGCGACCCGTTATGTATATTACTAGCCTGATAGGCGCGACGTGACGCCACGCCAGCCACCGTGTGTACCGAAGTAAAAGAGGCGATAATTCGTGAGGTTTTTTTTAAAAAACCGAGGGCGCATGTGTATTTTCAGAAAAGTTAAAGGTCTTTTTCGAAAAAAACCGAGGGCACATGTGTATTTTCGAAAAAGTCAAAGGTCTTTTTCGTAAAAAAGGGAGGACCTGTACGTAAGTAAATGAGGACCCGTACGTAATTTAGAAAACCGCGGGGGGCTATCCTGCAAAGTGGAGGGGCTAAAAAAACTTACAGGGACCTTTTCGCGAGAACCAAGGATCTTTACGTGATTTCGGAAAAACACAGGAACTTTTTCGCAAAAAACGCTCTCCTGACCATACGCAAATTCCCCGCCACGCGCCGGCGCGAGCGCGCGCAGGGGCGACGTGGCGGGGCTCTCCTGCGGGGAATCCCCCGGCTTTGTATAGGGGGATGATGATGCTTCTTTGTTCTTTCGTCGCTTCTCTCTAATTTTCAATGCCTTCTTCATTCCTGAAGTAGTAGCAGATAGGATCTACTAACTTGTCTCTGTAAGCGTCCTTTCTTGTGTACAACGCTAGATTAATTCTGCATGATCACAGCATTATGGTTGTGATCAACTCGGTTTATGGCTTATGGCTTCTGGCTTATTTTGCACTATTCATAAATTTCATCTTTTTCTGAACTTTTGGCTTTTTGTTGAGCTTTTTTGCTGGTTCTTTTTTTCCCGTATTTGTTTGTATTATACGTAATGGGCTAACATATTTTTTATATTTTTAAATTTTTTTTAAATTTAATTATACGAAATAAGCTACAGTACTTTTTTCAGCCAACTATAGTATTTTCAGCCATAAGCTTTTAAGCCGAGTTGATCACTCCCATATTTCTTCCCTTTGCGCTACCTATTTCTTCTTGGAAACGTGGGTTCGAGTTTCTGCGAAGTTTGGCAACGTCCCTAACAAAGATCCTAACCTGTACCGCTGTACGGCGTCCTTGTTGCACTCGAAGTCAGCGGCCGGCATGCCTTGATCGCCCCGATCATTGGCCTGTTCTGTAATGGTTTCTAAAAATAGTTTTTGATTTTTGTTACAGTATCTAACTTTTAAACGAAGTATTTTCCTTAAGATGGAGTCTACAAGTTAATTATAGTACACGTCAAAAGTCCAATATCTGTATCAACCAAAATCACAAGCGAGTATCTCTCTTTGTAATCTCTATCACAAACAGCTAAAATCCAAAAATTTCAGCCAAAAGTCATAAGCCGCAGCCATATCAAACAAGCCCATATGTGCTCGCAAGGTGCACGTGATTATGTGATGCTGCCCGCCTGCCCCTACAACTCCTCTCGGTCCTCCCCAGCGTCTTTGTCGGCCATCGCCAACCCTCAACTCATAGCGATAGTTCAAATCACATACGTACATGGTACATTTATTCGAAGGGGAATTTTAGGCAATTTTGGCCTCTTTTTATAAAAATAACGGTAGTTGTGTGGTATTAAGCAAAAATATTGCTTTTGTCACAAGATGACTAGGCGGTAGCCGTGGAGAGACGACACGTGGTGGTGCCGCATGGTCACCGTGCAATGCACGCGAAGGCCGCATAGCTGTGCGGCCCTCCCCTTTGCTGCCCAGCCACCAGCTAATTAAGCCAGCTAATTAGCTAGCTTAATTAGCTGCCTTAATTATGATTTACGTATAATTCTTGTTTGATTTATTAAATATAGCAAATAAACTCAAAAAATTACAAAATTATATGTATATCCTCCTAAGAGCAAGTTTAATAGAAGAGGTGGCTGCTACCTCTAGGACTAGCCAAATAAGCAAAAAGAGTATACGTGACTCATGGTGGAGGTAGCTAATACAATAAGTTGAGTAGAGGTTACCTCTACTAAGAGCAACTCCAAGAGATTAGCCAAAAGAAGTATCTAAATTTAGTGATTTAGCTATTCTCTAAAATGAATCTCACCAAAAAAAACAAGACTACTCCAACAGGCTATCTAAACTAGAGGGCGCGCGGTGGGTCGCGTACGCGCGGGAATGGGGCGCAGCGTGCGGGAAGGAAACGCCGACCGCGCCAAGAGGCTGGATGGTGAGCGAGGTAGGCTATCCAAAAATAGAGAGCGAAGGAGGAGGGATGGAGAGCTACTAAATTTGGAGAGTCATTTACAGAGTCTATTGGAGACGTTTTTTCTCCAATAATAGCCAAATTTACCTTTAGAAAATGATTTAGCTCTTCTCTTGGAGTTGCTCTAAAGCACTCAAACATTTAATACTTGCATAAATATATCAGGGGTCACCTCTTGCATGAGGGGCAGTTTGCCTCTCTCTCCTCGTATGATGTGCTAGAGGTTACCTCTTATATAAGGGGCAGCTTGCCTCTCTCTCCTCTTTTCTCTCTCTTCCACATAGGATTGTGTTGACGTGGATTTCGCTAGAGGCGACCTAGTCAGCATTATTGTACTTGCTCTAATATAACGTACTTAATTGTTTTTTTCTCATAATTTTCTCTATTTTGAACATTGCTCAAAAATTTATACGATTATGCTATTTATAGGAGTTATTACATATAGCAAACGAGTTCCAAAAATTATGAAATTTTACTTGCAGCCTCCTGAGATAGCTATCCTAATTAACTAATTTTTTGGAAATTTTATCTGCTCAAATTGACCATGTTACTTCATATTAATTTAATTATAATTAGCAATATGTGTTGCTCATTTAATTTGTGGTTTAAATTGTAGGCCACATGGCCACCGTATGGTGGCCATTTTCTGCAATGTGTGACCTCTCTTTGCACATATGTCACCCCTTTACTGCTATCCCCCTTTCCCCCTCTCTTCTTTGCACATATGTTGACTCGTCCATACCGTCCCCTTTGCCCGACCGGCGTTGGGACACGGGGCTGTACTGCCAGTCGACAAGGATCGGTTACAGTATATTCTCCTTATAAATAAATCGAAAGCATGTACTAACTATCTCTCCTATCTACTCGTAGTCTTTAGGTCCGCTATTCGCAATGAAAATCATAGCAAGCATATCCGACGGGGGATAGAAGCTTATTTGGAGGCATGCATGCGCAAAGAGCGCGAGGCTCACAAAGAGGAACACGAGAGAAAGCACAAAATGGGCAGCTAAGGCCAAAGCGGCCAGCAAGGACTACAACACTGAACTCGGCACGAAGGGCAAATGACCCCAGTCCATGTAGTAGATCATGCAATTCCGTAGTAGCCCCTAGTCTTACCCACCATATTTTTTGTATCTCCTAAAGGCTTATGTTCATACGTGGTCCGAATGCTTATGTCGCTCTATACCATAGTTGTACCGAGATTGGCAAAACTTAAAAGATTTATGTACGAAAGATTTTTGTAATGCGCAAAGTAATACTTTTGGGGCTGTCTATTTCGTGCGTAATTCAATAAAAAAATTAACCATGAAACCATAACTCAAAAGGCTGCCTGGAGTGATGGCGTGACATAGAATAGTCATATCATACTTAACTTCCCACATTCTAAGTCATATAAAATTACGAAACCCTAATTTCGGAAAACAGAAATCCAATTTTTTTGAGACATAAACCCTTGATTTTTGAGACAATTTTGAACATCTAAATTTATGGAGAAATTACACAATTAAATTAACCTTGCTAGTACTATGGTACAGAGATTAAGTATTTTATGTGGTTGTAATTAAATTGCTTATGTCACTCTGTACTGTAGTACTAGTGAGGTTCATGTACGAAAGATTCATGTGATGTGCAGACTAATAGTTTCTGTGCATTGACTAAAATACTAAATGTATCTTTTAGTTTATCAAATTAATTTATATTTCTAGCAATTCGAGATGTAATATTTCATGTGGTTCTAATTGCCAATTAATCAATTGATACTTAAATGATTAACTCTGTAATCTATTATCACATGTAATTATTTATCAAATCATTGCCATTTAATGATAAATTTTACCTAGATTATTTTTAATTACCAATGACCCATAGCTTATTGTGCTTTAATAGATACATAAAGTTATATTTTGATGGGATTTTTTGTTTATTGCGCTGCTCTCTTCATTACAGGCCACTTGTTATTTTATGTATATATAAAATCCCAGAAAAACTAAACAATGAAGTAACTACACACAGAGCCTTCAGAGAAAAGTTCGTAATTTTTACACCTTATTTTATGCATTAAAAAGCTATACATACAGTTCATCTGTATGAATTTTTGAGAAAAAAAATTCATAATGGATGAAATCCCAAAAAAATAGAAAATTAAGTTGACTATGTTGAGAGGCTGCACATAAAATTTCATAATTTTAGAGCTCATTTCCTGTATGTAACAACTCCTATAAATAGCATAATTGTATAAATTTAAGAGCAACATTGAGAGAGGATAAAATTATAAAAAATTACACAATCAAGTATATTGTGTCAAGAGACTGTACATAAAATTTTATAATTTTTTAGACTCGTTATATATATTTTAAAAATTAAACTAATAATATGCATAAATCATAATTAAGGCAGCTAATTAAGCCAACTTAATTAGCTACCGTCTGGTGGCTGGGTGGCAGAGGGGAGGGCCGCATAGTGGTCATGTGACCTTCGCGCATCGCATGGTGGCTGTAGGCATCACCACATGTCTCCTCTCCATGGCTGCCGCCCGGTGTCCGTGCGGCAAAAATGATATTTTTGCTAATATCGGCGACTACCTCTATTTTGTAAATACAAGGCTAAAAGAGGCCAAACGTGCTAAATGCTCTTTGAAGGGACTCCATCCCATAGGATTATGCCAAATCAGGGTTGAGTTTGTCCAAATCTCCAAGTCCCATAAAATACCCTTTGCTAGTACCAACCCTCACAACTCACAGCGATAGTCTAAATCACGTACGTACTGGGTACATTTATTCGAAGGGGCTCCACCCATAGAATTATAGGCTTGTTCTTTTTTTTTTTTGCTTATGACTATGGCTTATAGCTTTTGGATGAAATTTTTGAATTTTGGGCTGTTCGCGACAGAGATTATGGAGAGAGAGATATTCGCTTGCGATTTTGGCTGGTACAGATGTTGGGCTTTTAGCGTAAACTACAATTAACTTGTAAACCCCATCATGAGAAATACTCTGTCTGAAAGTTTGGTACTATAGCAAAAACCAAAAGCCACTTTTAAAAGCCGCAAAGAACATGCCCTACAGCAAATCACGGTTGGATTCATACAAATCTCAAAGAGTCCCATAAAATACACTTTGCTAGTAGTCTGTAGTGATGCAGTACACATTTCGAATATATATATTAGACTAAATTTAATTTGTTCAGTACCATCACAAAGATTCATGACTTGGAAAATACCATCGCAATAGAGAAGTGTTGTAAAATACCATTGCAATCACCCAATTCTTGGAAAAACCATCATCGTGATATTTTCCATCCAAACACTGTGAACTGACTATTTGTCCCTTTCTACATTCTTCTTTTCTTTCTATTTCTATTTTTGTAGAGCGGTCCCATATGTCATTCATCCCCTTTCTTCCTCCTCTCTTATTGTGCCCTTTCTTGCTTTCTTTTCTTTTCTTCCTACTTCGTTCTCTCTTCTATACACCCTACACTACCATCTCCTCTGCTTGGGCTGCCACCGCTGCCCCTTGCCGGCCGATAAGCTCCTCCACCTATGGCGCCCTTCCTCCCTCTCTTTTCATTCCTCTCATCCTCTCTCCCTTGCACACTCCCTTCAGGAGCCAAGGGAGGCAGCCATGACATGCTTTGGCGAGCTTGATGCCAATGGGAAAAGGCGTCATCGATGACCGATGAGTATGAAAAATAGATCTAGGCAACCAAGGCACCTATGAGGGTGGCAAGAACATGGCTAGAGGTGGTTCACAATGGGCAGGTGGCCAAGGCATCACGTCTTCATCAGCCCCAAGCATCGTCTTCCCTAGAACTGACCACTGCCCATTGAACCGTCCCGCCGCCCCGGTGATCTTCTCACAATTTTGTTCATGTCACTTCGTGTTCTACCATCTTATCAACAGTTCCCCTCAATCAATTTCTCTTTCCTCGTAGTTCATTGCTGGAATTGCATTGTCTTCCCCTACTCAGTTGAACCCATCACCAATGTCAAATTTGTCATCCTCGGTGAGCTTCTCCCAAATTCGTTGCATCAAGAGCATTGCCTCCATCTCCAATGCCTTCTCCCTGTGTCAATTTGGTCGATATTCCACCTTGGAACATCGCCGTCATGCCACCTTCTTCTCTAGCACCGGTCGCCACCGCCCCGCTATCTCTGGCCAAATCCGGCCACACTGCTCACATAAAAAATTTTCATTCACCATCACCATGCTCATGCTCACACCGGTTCCCAAAGATCACCGCCAGAGCGCCATCGTTGCCTTCCGCTTGCGCTGTGGTCGTTGCCTAGATGCTGCCAGTGCCGTTGCCAAGCTCCCAGTCCACGTCGCCGCTACCTATTGCCGTCCTGAGGCCGCGCCAACCCATTTTGGTTATCTCCCTTGACCTCTGCCCCATCGTTCGTCAGAGTCACCGCCAACTAGAGCCTGCATCGTCGGCTTTTCTATTTTCTCCTTTCTATTTCTCTTTGTCTCTTCAATCCTTTCGTTCCACTCGTCAGTTTTCCCTTTCAAGTGGGGCCCATTTGTCAGCACAAAGAGCAAATGAGGAAGAAGAATACAGGGGTAATGTTGGTATCTATTAAATTTTCTCTCTCTAATAAAGGCTCTACCAATTGTTTCGGATGAAAAATGTTACATCGATGGTATTTTTTTTTGTAGTTTTTGGGTTTGCGATGATATTTTGCAGCCCTTCTCTTTTGTGATGGTATTTTCCATGTCGTGGATCTTTTGTGATGGCACTAAACAAATTTGCTTTACATATTATGCTTATGATCTTCTCAATTATTATTGACCACTGTAAGTGTTACTCTCTCCAATCACAACAAGAAAGTTGTTTTGGGTGACATGCAGTTAGACATTATAAACTTTGGCTATAAATATCTTTTTAAATATTTAGAATGGACACATGAAAAGATACATATAGATTTGTCTTGAAAAATAATTTCGTAATATTATAATTTTAATAGATTTTATAAATATATAATAATAGAAATAAGTGATCAAAGTTGTATTTTGAGAACCGTGTAAACGTCTAAAACAACTTTCTTTGGTGACTATAAGGAGTACATCCATTCCGAGTTCAGCAATAGAAAAAGATCAACGAAAGTAAGAGATTACTCTATAGCAAAAACGACACCAAGGCCCTGCTCTTTGTAGCATTTCCTCTATGATTCGTTATGAACACTTTGTTGCTAGTCGGTCGAAATTCCTCTATGTTCCGGACTTGTGCATTAGTAAGTTCATCACTCCCCACCAATCTATTAGGCTCGGGTGGTTTCAACTATGCACTCAGGTGTTGTGGCTGTCTGCTCCTCTTCTACAATTTCGTACCATACTTCTCGCCCAAAGCTGAACTTCCCTATAGTTACTGCGTACTCGTACGGGATAAGTGTGAGCATTGCATCGTACTCCAATATACTTACTTATTAAACAAAATATGTGTTTATAGTCTTAGGAGTATCCATTCTAATATATTTATTTATTGAGTGAATCAAAGTGTAGCTATTATAATTTTTCTCTCTCTACCCTGATTTAAATAATTTGAAAGAGGTTAAGTAGTTACAGTATATTATTTAAAAGAAATATGTATGTTTATTTTTCATTAAGTATTTTTAATTTAATATTTTTTAATATGTGCATATAGTGGGCCATTGATAAGTAGGATGAAAAGGGGGAGTACTTGGAAAATGAAGCGATGAAGCTCCCGTCGCTATTCGGCTTCCTTCATCGCGTGCACGCCGAAGCGTTGACGTCGAGGGTGAAGCCGCTAGTCAGCTCCTGAGTTAGGTGTCATACGCCTGGACCCTTTCGTAGGGCTGTAAACGAGTGGAGTTCGAACGAGTTTGGCTTTTTAAACTTAAGCTCGGTAGAAACTTGAGTTGAGCTTGAGTTAGGACGATCCGAATCTAGATCTGCTGTGATGATGGGCTGTCCCATGCATGCCCACACCAAGTCGGTGTCATCAGAGCCCACCAATAATGTCCCTTTCAACTTTGCAAAGTATGCATCATCTGGATTATTGTCTTCATTCTTGTCTACTTGTATACTCCATCGCGATTCTTTTTTTCTTTTAGATTTACTTTTTTTTTGGTACCTTCTTTAAGATCTACTTGATCTTAAACAGGTTCCATTGGAATAATCTCTCTCTCTCTCTGTCTCTCTCTCTCTCTGTCTGCGAAGATCCATTGAAATCTCCTCGATTGGTCTTGTGGACTAGCTTGTAAGTTCATCGCTCCCCCAACAATTTGTTAGACTCGGGTGGTTTTCAGCTAGTCACATTCAGCAGTAGTGTTTGTCTGCAGCTCCTCAGAAATTTCTCCCATACTAGTCACAAAGAGTTGCATGCACTTTGATAGTACCCAAAGATTATTGGCTTATATATATACTTCATCACGATTCTTTCTTGTTGCAAATCAGCCACCAAGACTTCACACCTCTTTTCAGCATCTGTTTCTTCTATCTAGACTATAGGCTTGTACATATATTGTTGTGGTTACAGACCAAACAGAGAGAGAGAGATGGTCGTGGAGAGTGAGAGAGATGAGTAATGGCCTGTATTCCACATATATATACATGGAGATTGCTTTTACAATTATGCCCTTACATCTGAGTATCCCCTTCAGGGGCACTTATGTCATTACACATGGCCTATTCTGGGCCTTACAATCTTCTACTAGGTCTGCTGGGATTAGGTGGGGGCCACCCCTACAACAGGAGCCTCTCATGGTAAAGAGCTTCACAGGGCCGAAGCCATGTTGCCGAGTCCTTTGGCCCCCTCCGTCCATGCGGCCTGTGAATCTCTCCGAACTTGCGGAGCTTCGATGTGCAGTGTGTCCCGGGGCTGAGGTCGTAGTCGAAGCCGATGGCCGGATTGCGACCGAAGTAGACGCACGCGCTCCGTCCCCTACCCTTCGAACGGGTGGCAGCGGAGCTGGCGCCTAGCCGAAGTAGACGTGCGCGCTCCGTCCCCTACCCTTCGAACGGGTGGCAGTGGAGCTGGCGCCTAGCCAACGTAGACGCGCGCGCGCTCCGTCCCCTACCCTTCGAATGGGTGGCAGCGGAGCTGGCGCCTAGCCGAAGTAGACGCGCGCGCTCCGTCCCGTACCCTTCGAACGGGTGGCAGCGGAGCTGGTGCCTAGCCGACGTAGACGCGCGCGCGCTCCGTCCCCTACCCTTCGAATGGGTGGCAGCGGAGCTGGCGCCTAGCCGAAGTAGACGCGCGCGCGCTCCGTCCCTTACCCTTCAACGGGTGGCAGCGGAGCTGGCGCCTAGCCGAAGTAGACGCGCGCGCTCCGTCCCCTACCCTTCCAACGGGTGGCAGCGGAGCTGGCGCCTAGCCGAAGTAGACGCGCGCGCGCTCCGTCCCCTACCCTTCCAACGGGTGGTAGCGGAGCTGGCGCCTAGCCGAAGTAGACGCGCGCGCTCCGTCCCCTACCCTTCGAACGGGTGGCAGCGGAGCTGGCGCCTAGCCGAAGTAGACGCGCGCGCGCTCCGTCCCCTACCCTTCGAACGGGTGGCAGCGGAGCTGGCGCCTAGCCGAAGTAGACGCGCGCGCTCCGTCTCCTACCCTTCGAACCGGTGGCAGCGGAGCTGACGCCTAGCCGAAGTAGACGCGTGCGCGCTCCGTCCCCTACCCTTCGAACGGGTGGCAGCGGAGCTGGCGCCTAGCCGAAGTAGACGCGCGCGCGCTCCGTCCTCTACCCTTCGAACGGGTGGCAGCGGAGCTGGTGCCTAGCCGAAGTAGACGCGCGCGCTCTGCCCAGGTCAGACTTGGCTCCGAGGTCGGTATTGGGGACCGAGTCGGGGTCGCGGCTGACGCTGTAGTGAGAATGGGCCTTGCGCCGCTGATGTCGCTGCATTTCGGGACGATTGTGCCCCGCGATTGGGTAGTGCGCTTTTAATGGCGGCTGGAATCGTGCCGACGCCTGGCCTGTCAGAGGGAAGGCTGTCGCGTCTCGCAGTCTGCCCTCCGTGGGTGGGGTACGCGGCGGTTTATGCCTGGTGCGTCGTGGGATGTGAGCGGTTGCATGAGGGCGGCCGTTCACCTCTTCCCTAGGCAGGCGGGACGCGTGTCGGTCACGCGCTGGCATTGTGCGCTGCTTGGCCACCTACCGGGCACGCTCCTCTAGATGCCGGCGGTTCTTTCCAGTCGTGGGTAGTCGAACCGCTGGGAGTTTTTAATCTGGCTGCGCTTCTGGTCGCAGAGGGGGTGAACGGGCTTTATAAAGCGCCATGGCTGTGGTGGGGGGCACTCTATCTCGCCTGTCGCCTAGCTCTGCTTATTTCGCGTTGATAGCCCTTCTGCCCTAATCTTGAGAACAATGGCCGGTAATGACGGTGCCTCCCGCCAGCCTGGCGGCGGCTCCCCGTCTAGCCGGGACGAGTTATCCTTCCCTTCCGAAGATTACGAGCTGGTGCTGCGGGGGCGTTCGCATGGCGACAAGCGGTGGGACGCCATGGAACACTCAGGGGGTCGCTGCTCCCGTGTGCTGGGGAGGAGCTGCGCGACTGAAGAGATGCTGCAGCGGCTTGTACGGGAAGGGAAGATCGAGGAGCGCGATGGGGCTCGCCTACCCCGCCGTGACGAGACGGAGCCGAAGCCCCAGGAAACGGAGGCGATCGTTTTCGTCGCGTTCTTCGACGCCGGCCTTCAAATGCCCTCAACGACGTTTGTGGGCGAAGTTCTTCGGACCTACGCGTTGGACCTACCCCCCTTAAATACCATGAACTCCAATTTCAAATAAAATACCATGAACGGACCGGCGTTGGGAGGCCCAGGCGACGGTGGTGGAGAGTTGGCGGGGCCACGGCGGAGCTGCAGTGCAGAGGAATCGGCCGGGGATGGCTTAAATCGGCCAATCCTTCGCCGGCCGGAGTTGGAGGGGATGAAGCCCGCCGGCGAGTTAGGGGTGTCGGGGGGATCAATTCCCTTCGGGGAAAGAACGAGCAGGGGATGGAGTTGCAGATGGGAGCTATGCCGGCTTATATGGATGACGGGAAGGGGGCCGGCAATTGGCGGTGCCATGTGGTCCTATCGGGCGGGCGGCGGTGGCAGGACTGAGGGCGGCTAGGCACGCGGAGGGGGCGTGACGGGACGAGACGGGGCGGCGGATGGGAAACCGGGGGCGGTGCGGGTAAAAACCGGGGGCAACGGCAGGAGGGTGCAGCGCATGGCTGCCACGAGGCGGGGAATCGCTACACACGGCAGAGAGAGGAGCGAGCGGGGAGGAAGGAGAGAAGTGGCGCAGGCGCACCGAGGGAGAAGGAAGAGAGGAAAGAGAGGGAGGGGGCGGTCCCGCGCGGCAGAGGGAGAGAGGCGCGTGCAGGGGCGCGGGCCCGCGGGGCCAGAGAGAGGAAACGCGGGGGCCGGCTGTCAGCGGGGAGGGCGCGGGGTGGAGCAGGCCCACGGCGCAGCGAAAGGGAGAGGGCAGGGAGATGGGCCGGCGGGGTGGGAAGGGAAGTTGGGCCGGGTTGATGGCCGGCCTGACTCCGATTCTTTCTTCTTCTTCTTTTTTGTATTTTCTATTTTGTCTATTTATTGCATATATTTACATATGTCTATACAAGTATATATATATACATATATATTTTGCTTATTTCTATTTTTGTGTATGTATACATATATTTATTTTATGCCAATATTTTTGTATAATTATATTGTATGTCTTGCTCATCTTTCTAGGTCCTTGTATGCATACTTGTATAGGTTCAGTTTATTTTTGTCTCCCTTTATACACTATTATCTTTATGATGACATTTTATATTTTAGTTTTAAGTTTCTCCCTCCCTTTTCTGGATCCTCTTTTCAGATTCGCATTTTAAATCCTGATTTTCTATCATTTAAACATGTTTGTTTCCTTCTTGAACCTTTTAGTTCTTTGGAATTTCAACCAAATTTTCAGAAAAATACCATGAACTCCAATTTCAAATAAAATATATTGCAAAAATAATTCAAAAACTTCACTTTTTCAGATTTCAAATTTCAGGATGTTACAAACCTACCCCCCTTAAATGAATCTCGACCCCGAGATTCCGATAGAGCAGAAAGAACGGAGGTCGGGTTATATTGGCTAGCAATGGGTTTTAGGGTGTTGTTTGACGTAGATTTCTTTAGCTCCACAGAGAGATGAAAATCTGCACAACAGGGGTTAGCATTTGGAGAAGTCAAAAGGGAAGAGTGAAACCTTGTTCTCCTGGATATGTCGTAGACTTCCAATTACTTGCCCTTCGACATTTTCGTCTCTTAGGGCTACCCCCTTAAATAAATGACAATTGTCATTATCCATCTATTGTATTCCTAGCTGTCTTGATCAACAACAGATTTGAGGAGCAATTCATGGGACAAGGGTCTTGTTCTTCGCAGAAACAGGTGACCTCGCTCAGTAGACACTCCTGGCGGTGATCTTCATCACAGTGATGTTGTTTTCCCTTAAATATCGGAAGGTTGAAAAGTCTTCGCTCCTTCTTGATTGCCCTGGTTTTGGGTTACTTGTTATTTCGTTCCTTTGGATCCGATGGGGTTTTCAGCAAGAGGTGAGAGGGAATAGCATGAGGTAAGGATAGATTCGTGGGGATAAGGTAATCCAAACCCATTCTAATTTTTAAAAGAGCACATCCAGGGAACTGGAGTGATACTGAGCCACTCAATTTTTTTAAAGCAAGTTTTCCTGTGACTGCGAAATAGGACGCCCGAGGGCAAGAAGACAGTGCACAGAGACCAACGAAAATCTTGCGACAATACATCGTCTACTCGGAAAAGCACACATAAGGGGCATAGGGTTTATCTGGATAGTTCGTTTAAAATGAAACCACCTTATCTTCATGAATATCTTCAACGTTCCTAACATTAATTTCTTGGAGTAAAGTTACGAGAAGAGAATCAAAATTTTCCTTTTGAATTGATAGACAGAGGAGGGAAGTAATTGGGGGTAATTTGGCTGATATTAGCACTCTCTCTTGTGTTATTATTTTGAATTCGGGGTAAGAGAGCTTTAGAAGTAAAAATGGCTAAGGCAGCATTTAGATGAGAGAGAATCATCTAAGAGAGATAAGAATGAGCAATATCACTTATATTTTTGGAAATATAACTTTTAAGAAATAATTCTAGTCATGAAACTAACGGCCAGGCTAACTGGGTCACGACCTGCAGTCGATATGCTCTGATACCATCCCTGTCAGACCCAGATTTTACAATCTGGAATCTTCTGTGATTCCACCGCACTATTCCCTGGATCAGTAGATAGTGCTTACAGATTACAGTTCTGAATATCAAGGTACATATCATGCGGAAGCGTAAATATAATAGTAAACTTACTCATGGGCCGATTAGGCCGAAATCAATAAATTGCAGCAGCGGAAGAACGAAGCACCCAGGTGGGACCTACAGGACATGCCCACAGGCAGCCAACTGGAGGTTCGCGACCTAGCCCTTGGCATCTTCATTTTCTCTGCCCGCTTATCCAATCTTGTTGCTGAGGCGAGGTGATTTGATTCCTGATTCTGAATTTTATCGCAAAAGCGAGTGTGAGCACTCCAACCACGTGCTCCGCGAGCCAATACACAGAATGCAAATAAATAGTATGCATGGCTTAACAAAGAAAAGGCTCGGGTTATTTTATTTGCCAAAAATCGTTTTTAGTAGCATTACTACTATTATTTAAACAGAAATGCTACTATTTGAAATACAATACATAAAATTTCCTAAGACCTAGCAGCTTTGGAACAAATCATAATGTTCAAGGAATACTAACATGATTTTCCATACATATGGCATCACACCATATGCCTAATATCACCATAATTTTTCCATACATATGGCATCACACCATATAACATCTTTCAGCGTTATAGCTGCTTAACTTACCACTGGGACGACACCCAGGACAACTCAAATCAGGGCTTCCCACTGCCCTTCCACTTTTTCATTCCCATTCATAAAGCATTTTGAAATAGAACTATATCTGGTTAAGTTCCCATGTCCGCCCTTGACCGTGGACACAGCTATTCGAATAGTTTTGACTATGCAGAGTTTGTACACTTTCACCACAAGAGACAATCAACTCGTTGCCCCACTCAATTCCTTAGTCATGTGGTTGAGCAGACCATCACAGTGACTTTTCAAAGTACCCCGCCCCTTCCATCAATTCACCCTATGGGTCGCTCCCACTTGCGGTGGGTCCCATACGTTGTGCGGGATGTTCTCCTTCTGAACGTCTAGCAGCTGGCTACGTCCCCTACTAGCCCGCCACAGCAGAACTTCACCCTCCGCGAGTGTCCCATTCAAGCCGTCACACAGACTGCCACTTGCACTATCCCACACCTCCTCCTGGAAGGATGACTTTCAGGGTCTGGTAAATCTACTAAGCCAAGTTGTATTTTACAGACTTGTGGTTGTACTGTTTTACACGGGTTGACATGACAAGATTCAGTCCTTAGTGGTATCTGGGCGGTTCTACCACAAAACCACACTCTCGTGCACACCTGCACCATACCCCCGAACCATCCGCCCAGATAAATAAGCAATTTGAGGTTTTGGGGACTATAAAATAACCATATCCAACATACACCAGTCATTAACACCATGACTGCCCAACCAATTCTTATCAGGATTAAAAGTGATGCTTGGGCGCTCTCGCGCCCATGAATACCTAAGCAAAACTAAGCATGGCATATAATTAGGGACTTATTTTCAAAAGTTACCATTATAATTTTGCTAGGGCGACAAGGTTCACATATTCAAGTATTCCAAAGGAGGTGTAATATTAATCAAGCAAACAATGGGCATATAACTAAAATCTTAAATTAAACATGTATTTGCATATAAAATAACAGCATGCAATTTGATAATTCAAACCAAAATAATTTGCAAAAAACGTAGGTTCAACATGATCAAAGTATTGACTCGCCTGGCGCGGTTTACCGCGATCTTGAGTTCACACAATGCTTCCTCTTGGGCTTCTGGTCTATATCTTCGATTCGCTCTTGATCACGCCTGATCCTTTGATTCTTCAAGATTCCCATATCTAATTACGTGCTAAATGACTGAATACAAATAAAGGCAAATAACTCAAAAGATCCAAATAAATCCGATTAATTCAAATGGCCGATTTAATTTAATTTATCCATTTATTACGATTTAAGAATAGAAGGATGATTCAGTTTAGTGTGTTGCAAACACAGTGGTAGCTGGACTTGAGTGAGAGAACGGGTTATCTGAATAGCTTTACCGTGAGGAAAAATTTAGGATAATAAGAGATCAAAAGTGAGGAAGTATCTACAGGAATTATTTACTTTGGAAAAGAAGTGGCCAAACATAGCCGATTGGAGAAAGGCGAGGTTCGATCTTTTTATTATTAACCTCTATTATTAGTTTCGCATTTATCAAGGAAGTTCCAGGAGTCGGTTTAGACCTATAGACTGGCGCAGGAGCTTAGTGTACAAATTTTATATTTAGGGTATGCATTCCTTGCAACTCAGGTTATGGTAAAGGCAAACTGGACTGATGGACGAGATCTGTACTTATTCTATAAATCTTTTAGTCGAAGGTATTATAACACTTGGATATCTTTACTACGTTTTAGAATAATCTCCGATATAGGCCTTTACTTACTAATTAGATTAAACCTATTCATTGATAGATAATTTTAAGCCTATTATTTCTTGAATGGCATTAAGTTGTACAAGTCACGCACTTATAGTTTAAATATTAACAACTTAGCACCTCAGTTTATTTAAGGGTTGTTTGTGAAAGTATTTTTATGACTTCTCAAAGATATAGTAACGATAGTCATACTTTAAATGGTTAATTGTGTATCACTTAATTATATACCGCTTTTGTTGCGCAAATAGTTTTTACAATATATTCTATAGTCATTTTATGTGAGGTGTTAATCTAAACACCAACTGTTATTATTAACTAAATCTAACTTTTGAGATTTATTTATCGGCGATGTACCAAAACTAATGGTGGGGTTTATAAATCATGACTTCCTAATTTAAATATATATATATATATTTCATTTTTAAATGGCTTTGGCATATCATTTAATGTTATGAACCTGCTTGAGTTCTCTTTTAATCGAATCTATCCTTGAGATTTATTTTATGGCTACATGACAAATGTTATGGTATATATTTAATTGCAATTAAGGGAAATCTTTATTAAATTTGGGGTCATTAAGCCAAAGTCATATTTCTTTATTATGGCTTTGTATTAATAATTAGCCTTTTAGATGACTATTCATACCTTATTAATCATTCATACATGAACTAGTCCAAATATGAATCTTAAATAATCTTAGTTACACCCTAATTAAATTTTATTAGCTTCTCTAAATTATTCTCTAATTATTCTCGATTTTTATTAACTAGAATGAGTTACAAAAATTGAAATAAAAAACGGGGAAGAGAAGTGTGGCCGGCTGGAATCGAACCTGGGTCTCCGGATTGAACGCACGCGCGGCTTGCCACTCGGTCTCAGGGTGTTTTGTGACTTACAGAAGGAAGTAAAGGAAGAAGAGCTGAGGCGGTGGCGTCTAGAAGCAGAGGAGCCCGGGGCGGCGGTCGGGCGGCGGCGGCGCTGGCGAGAGGAGGTCGGAGGGGAGCCGGGGGTGACCAAAATTGGTTGCTTGCACCGAGGGGAAGCCGGTGGAGGTGCCGGCGGGGACCGAGGGGCGCCGGAAGTGGGTCGGCGGCGGAGGCCATGGGCGGCGCAAGCGCGCACACGGCGCCAGCGAGGTACCAGCGTTGGGAGGCCCGGGCGACGGTGGTGGAGAGTTGGCGGGGCCACGGCGGAGCTGCAGTGCAGAGGAATCGGCCGGGGATGGCTTAAATCGGCCAATCCTTCGCCGGCCGGAGTTGGAGGGGATGAAGCCCGCCGGCGCGTTAGGGGTGTCGGGGGATCAATTCCCTTCGGGGAAAGAACGAGGAGGGGATGGAGTTGCAGATGGGAGCTATGCCGGCTTATATGGACGACGGGAAGGGGGCCGGCAATTGGCGGTGCCGTGTGGTTCTATCGGGCGGGCGGCAGTGGCAGGACTGAGGGCGGCTGGGCACGCGGAGGGGGTGTGACGGGACGAGACGGGCGGCGCATGGGAAACCGGGGTGGTGCGGGTAAAAACCGGGGGCGACGGCAGGAGGGTGCAGCGCATGGCTGCCACGAGGCGGGGAATCGCTGCGCACGGCAGAGAGAGGAGCGAGCGGGGAGGAAGGAGAGAAGTGGCGCAGGCGCACCGGGGGAGAAGGAAGAGAGGAAAGAGAGGGAGGGGGCGGTCCCGTGCGGCAGAGGGAGAGAGGCGCGTGCGGGGGCGCGGGTCCGTGGGGCCAGAGAGAGGAAACGCGGGGGCCGGCTGTCAACGGGGAGGGCGTGGGGTGGAGCAGGCCCACGGCGCAGTGAAAGGGAGAGGGCAGGGAGATGGGCCGGCGGGGTGGGAAGGGAAGTTGGGCCGGGTTGATGGCCGGCCTGACTCCGATTCTTTCTTCTTCTTTTTTTTGTATTTTCCATTTTGTCTATTTATTGCATATATTTGCATATGTCTATACAAGTATATATATATACATATATATTTTACTTATTTCTATTTTTGTGTATGTATACATATATTTATTTTATGCCAATATTTTTGTATAATTATATTGTATGTCTTGCTCATCTTTCTAGGTCCTTGTATGTATACTTGTATAGGTTCAGTTTATTTTTGTCTCCCCTTATACACTATTATCTTTATGATGACATTTTATATTTTAGTTTTAAGTTTCTCCCTCCCTTTTCTGGATCCTCTTTTCAGATTCGCATTTTAAATCCTGATTTTCTATCATTTAAACATGTTTGTTTCCTTCTTGAACCTTTTAGTTCTTTGGAATTTCAACGAAATTTTCAGAAAAATACCATGAACTCCAATTTCAAATAAAATATATTGCAAAAATAATTCAAAAACTTCACTTTTTCGGATTTTAAATTTCAGGATGTTACACCCGGCTAGAAGATGCGGAGCGTGCGGCTGAGGTGTTCCTCGGCCCATACACACTCGAGGAGCACAAGCTACGTGAGGCCGCGACCCAAACGGCGAAGCAAGGGCGGGTGAACCGCACATGCGAGGTTTTGGGTATTGCTGTGCCGGAACGCCCAATACCAGCGGAGACTCCTGCGGGGACTCCGGGCCATCATGGCGGTGGCGGCCGTGCAGACGCCTCGTCTTCGCGGCGCCATGCTCGCTCCGAGGCTGCCGTACCCAGCCTGCCAGCCACCTCGGCAGCTGGCGCTGCTGGGGCAGGATGCTCGACCGATGACGCGCCCGGCCGGACCAGTTCGGCGGGGCGCGCCGCCTCGATTCCCCCTGCCGCACTATCCGTGGATGCTGCTGAGCCTACGGGCACGGCCTTCACTAGGCCGGAGCCCGCCAACCCGGAAAGGAACGTCACGCCTAGCAAGAGGGCCGCGGTTGATGGTGCTGCTGCTACCAGGGACACGTCCGGTGCGGCGGAGACCAAAGGTGCGGTAGGAGCTGCATCCGCTAATGTCACGGAGGAATCGCCCTCAGTTCCTCAGCCGAAACGTCCTCGGATGCAGTCTCCCCCAGCTCCGAAGGGTCGCTACAACGTTGCGGGCCCCATGCTTGGAATTGTGGCGCCCGATGCTGCCGAGGGGGCCTCCCACCCGACCATCGAGGCGCTCACGCCCCGATCGGTGGCCGAACAGACACCACCTCCTATTGCGGCGAGGGGTGCAGAAGGTAAGCGTGGCTCCTTCTCTCCACTTGACTTCGCGAAACTCTCTCCGATCTGCTCGCTCATTCCGTCGGCATCAGGCGAGACGAGGTCTCCCGGGCGTGGTGAAAGATCGAGCAACGGGGGTGTGCGCGAAGTCCAGAACCTTTTGCAGGGTGTCGCGCCGGCATTTGACGCTGTCGAAGCGGCCGAAGCCTCCATAGCCCTCGACGCGGTGGGGCCAGAACCCGTCTTGTCCGACTACCTCCCGCGTCTGGAGATACTCCGTGCTCTCACCATGGCCGCAGAACGCGCCAGCGGCAGCCTTGACCGGCGGATGTTGTCGTCGTGCGAGGGAGACCACCTAGCGCTGGCGCTGCGGGCCTTGGAAATGAGGGTGAGTACGTGTGCCGTGAGTTTTGTATGGTGCTACCGGGCACCTGGTGACTTTCAGTGCTGTTTTCAGACGCTTGTCATCAGCGACGCGCTAGACGAGGCCCGTATCCGGGAGCGGAGGGCCCTAGAAGCCAGCCTTCGTGAAGCGGATGACGCTCACGCGACAAAGGACGAAGAGCTCCGCGCGCTGGAGGGTGCCTTGTCATCCATACAAGTCGAGGCCGAGGAAGTCAAGCGTGCCGCGGCAGAGGAACGCGCCTCCTTCCCGCGGCAGATTGCCGCCTTGGAGGAGGAGAAGACCCAGCTGGCCGAGACTCTTGCAGGGAAGACCCGTGCCTTGGACGATGCGTCCACGTCGGCCTGGGGGGCAATGGAGTCTCTGAACCGGGCCCTCCGCGATCTGTGCGTTGATGTGCCCGACGCCACTCACGGGCCGGAGGACCTGATGGATACGCTTGGGCTGATCGAGGAGGGGGCGGGCGTTGCGCTCCGCAGCGCCAAGACTTTCGGGGAGCACTGCGGCTATCTTGGCGCGTCCCTTGCCCTCGGCATGCTTCACACCCGTGGGTGTAGGCACATGCAGGAGCTGGCGAACCCTCACCTGGATCTTCCTGGCCGGCCGGAGGCACTGCCGGACGCTATTCGCTCCATCGAGCCTGGCCTCCGGAACTTCCACCGGCGGATCTGGGGTCGTGTCGGGGAGGATGCGGCGAGGGTTGCAGTACAGCAAACGCTGCGCGGGGGAGGGGACTTCCTCCGTTGGCTCGAAGGAGTTTCCCGAGGCCATGGCAGCGGCACGGGCCCCTCGGCACCGCGCGAAGGCTGAGGTGTTGATCATATCAGGCGGAGGGGGATGGGGTTCACACTTGCGCGCCCATACCTGTAATCATTTGACCTCATATTTTTGCAATGGGACGATGCACCATTTTTTCTTACTGTTGTAAGCTGTGTTTTGGGCCGACGACGCCTTATTTATAGTCCGTAGACTGTCGCGTGCGGAGGCGAATCTCGACGCTACGTCTTATTTAGAGTCCGTAGACTAGCGCGTGCGGAGGCGGTCCTCAATGCTACGACTTAATTTATAGTCCGCGGACTCTCGCGTGCGGAGGCGGACCTCGATGCTACGTCTTATTTAGAGTCCGTAGACTGGTGCGTGCGGAGGCGGACCTCGACGCTACGACTTCATTTAAAGTCCGTAGATTGGTGCGTACGGAGGCGGACCTCGACGCTACGACTTTATTTAAAGTCCGTAGACTGGTGCGTGCGGAGGCGGACCTCGACGCTACAACTTCATTTAAAGTCCGTAGACTGGTGCGTGCGGAGGCGGACCTCGACGCTACGACTTTATTTAAAGTCTGTAGACTGGTGCGTGCGGAGGCGGACCTCGACGCTACGACTTTATTTAAAGTCCGTAGACTGGTGCGTGCGGAGGCGGACCTCGACGCTACGACTTCATTTATAGTCCGTGGACTCTCGCGTGCGGAGGCGGACCTCGACGCTACGTCTTATTTAGAGTCCGTAGACTGGTGCGTGCAGAGGCGGACCTCGACGCTACGACTGTATTTAAAGTCCGTAGACTCTCGCGTGCGGAGGCGGACCTCAACGCTACGTCTTATTTAGAGTCCGTAGACTGGTGCGTGCGGAGGCGGACCTCGAAGCTACGACTTTATTTAAAGTCCGTAGACTCTTGCGTGCGGAGGCGGACCTCGACGCTACGTCTTATTTTGAGTCCGTAGACTGGCGTACCTGCGCGCGGGGGTGATCCCTGACACATTGCGGCCGGACAATGTTATTTGTGGAAAACAGCGAGCTTTATTGAACTCCCGTTTGCGCGGGCAAGCATCGTACAGGGGGGGGCGATGCCATTATAATGTTCATCCTGCTTCTAGGCGTAATATCGCCGCAATTTGTCCGCGTTCCATGTGTGGCGGAAAATTTGTCCCTCGAGTGTGGCGAGGCGGTACGCTCCCTTCTGCAGTGCTTCAGCCACAATGTACGGACCTTCCCACTTGGACTCCAGCTTGCCAACGGTCTCCGCGTGGAGTGCCATTCGGAGGACAAGATCCCCGGCCTTGAACCTTCGCGGATATACAGACCGGTCTTGAGTACGCACTGTCTGCCGTGCGTACTTGTCGACATGTTGGGCTGCGCTCGCTCGCGCCCCGTCGAGGAGGTCCAAGGACACGCGACGCTCTTCGTCGGGCGCTTGGACGAGGACCCTTCGCGATCCAGCCCTGATTTCTTCAGGCGTCACCGCTTCATCACCAAAAAGAAGCTTGAAGGGCGTGAACCCCGTCGGGCGTGTTACCGTTGTGCGAAGGGACCAGAGGACGCTGTGATGCTCGCTCGGCCACCTGCCTTTTGGCAGACCGACTAGGCATTTTTTGATGGCGATAGAGATGGCACCGTTCGCCCTTTCGACCGCTTCGTTGGACTGGGGGTGCCCAACCGAGGCGAACCGAATCGTGATGCCCATGTCTCCACAGAATTCCTTGAACGGGGCGGCATCAAACTGCAGCTCGTTATTGACGGTGAGTTCCCTGGGCACGCCGAAGCGACATATGATGTTCTGCCAGAGGAAGCGCTGCATGGCCGCCGAGGTTATCTTGGCTAGGGCTACCGCCTCCGGCCATCTAGAAAAGTATTCCAGCACGACCACCACGAACCGCAGGTCCCCTGGGGCTCGGGGGAGCGGTCCCACTATGTCGACACCCCAGCGTGCCAACGGCCACACCGGGGGGAATAGGGTTGAGGTTCGTTGGGGGCCTGCGGATGATGCGCCCCATCCACTGGCACCCCTGGCACCGACGCACGAGGTCCTGGGCGTCAGTGATGGCAGTCGGCCAGTAAAAGCCCTGCCTGAACGCCTTGCCGACCAACGACCTCGGTGCGAGGTGAGACCCGCATGCCCCCTCGTGGATATCCGCGAGGAGCTTCTTCCCTTCTTGGCGGGAGAGGCAGCGCAGGAGCGGTGCACAGACTCCCTGCTTGTAGAGCGTCCCTTCAAACACCTGGAAGGATCTGGCACGGTGTTGCAGACACCGGAGCTCGGCGTGGTCCTCTGGCTCGGCGATGTTCTGCAGGAAATTGAAGATGGGCTCTTGCCAGTCGCCCTGCTGGACGACATGGTGAACGAGGGCCGCGTCGCGGTTGCCCTGCGCGATGGCCGCCTGCGGCAATACTTCGTAAAACACCCCGTAAGAAGGTGGCAGCTGCTGGCTGGCCGCCTTCGCGAGAGCGTCGGCCTGCTCGTTTTCCGCGCGAGGGATGACCTTGACCATGACGCCCAAGAAATGCCTTTCCCTTGCTCTTACGGCGGCGAGGTATTTAGCCAGCTCAGGATCCTTGGCTTGATATGACTTGTCTACGTGGCCGGCCACCAAACGCGAATCCGTGCGGACGAGCACTCGCCGTGCACCGATTGCCTTGAGTTTGGTCAGGCCGAAGAGTAGCGCTTCATACTCAGCCGTGTTGTTGGTGGCCGGAAACGCAAGGCGCGCCGAGTACAATAAGCGCTGCCCCTCGGGTGTGACAATTACTGTGCCTACACCCGCGCCTGCGACGCTGTAAGCCCCATCTGTGGTAAGAGTCCAGACCGGGTCGTCGTGCTTCTGAGCAGGCTGAGCCGGCGGAGTCCATTCTGCGAGGAAGTCAGCGAGGACTTGAGATTTGATTGCCGTCCACGAGGCGTATGTTAGGGAGAACGGGGCAAGCTCTGCAGCCCACTTGCCGATGCGCCCCGTAGACTCCTTGTTGTGTAACATCTCCGCCAGGGGAAATGAGGAAGGCACTGTGATCGGGTGGGCCAAAAAATAATGCCGAAGCTTCCTGGAGGCCATGACCAACGCGTAAGCTAGCTTTTCAAGCTCTGTATATCTTGTCTTGGCGCCTTGGAGGGCTTCGGAGATAAAGTACATGGGCCGCTGTGCGGCGCCTTCCTCTAAGACGAGGACGGCACTGACCGTCGTGACCGACGCGGCCAGATAGAGCAAGAGGGGAGCCTCTGGTGCTGGGGCGACCAGAGTAGGGAGGCTCGCCAGGTGTTTCTTGAGCTCGTTGAAGGCCTCCTCGCAGTCGCTATCCCACTGAAATCCGTCGCACCCGCGGAGTGTCTTGAAGAACGGCAGACCCCGCTCCGCCACCCTAGACAGGAAGCGGCTTAAGGCCGCCATGCGGCCCGCCAGCCTCTGGACCTCCCTCGTCGTCTTGGGCGGCTCCATGCCCAGGATGGCCTCGACCTTGTCGGGATTCGCCTGGATGCCTCGTCCGGACATGAGGAAGCCCAACAGTTTGCCCGCCTGGACGCCGAAGACACATTTGTCGGGGTTGAGCTTGATGCCGACCTTCCTGAGGTTGTCGAAGGTCTCCTGGAGATCCCGGCCGTGCGAGGCGAGCTGCCGGGTCTTGACCACCACGTCGTCGACGTAGGCTTCCACGTTCCTCCCGAGCTGAGCGGCGAGGGCAAGTGCGACGAGGCGGGTAAAGGTAGCGCCTGTGTTCTTCAAGCCGAAGGGCATCCTGACGAAGTAGAAGGTCCCAATCGGTGTGATGAAACCGGTCTTGTCCTCGTCGTCTTCGGCCATGTATACCTGATGATAACCAGAGTAAGCGTCCAGGAAACTCATTAGCTCGCACCCGGCGGTAGCATCGACCAATTGGTCGATGCGTGGCAAGGGGTAATTGTCCTTGGGGCACGCCTTGTTGAGTGCGGTGAAATCAATGCACATACGCCAGGCCCCACTGGCCTTTTTGACCAATACGGGGTTGGCAAGCCACTCTGGGTGATGGACCTCGCGAATGACCCCAGCCCGGAGAAGCTTCGCCACCTCCACCTTGGCCGCCTGCTGCCAATCCATGGACATTCGGCGAAGCTTCTGCTTGACCGGCTTGGTGTCAGGGCAGACCGCCAAGCGGTGCTCGATTACTGCACGGTCTACGCCCTTGATGTCCTCCGGCGACCATGCGAAAATGTCGGCGTTGTCCTGGAGCACTTGGAGTAGGTCTCGCTCAACCTCCGCAAGGAGCCCCTCGCCGATGGACACAAACTGCCCCTCCTCCTGGAGCGGCACCTTTTTGACCCCACCTTCGGGCCGGGGCTTAGGCGTCCATCCCAGAGCGGAGGGCGTGTCGCCGGGCGTACCCGAGAGGGCGTGCACCGGGCGGTGCAAGTTCCGGCTGCTGATTTCGACGCGCCTGGCGAGGTCCTGGTCGCCGAAGACAGTGATTACGCCCTTCGGGCCTGGGAGCTTCATGCATAGGAAGGTGTGGTGCGGGACCGCTTCGAGGGAATTGATGGCAGGCCGTCCCAATATGACGTTGTAGGGGTGCGGGATGTCTACGACGTCGAAGATGACGTGCGCGCTTCGGGTGTTGCTCCCCTGGCGGAACGTAACCGGAAGGGACACATGTCCTATGGCCTCCAGCTGTTGGCCTCCGAAGCCTTGAAGTGGAGCCCCTGACCGCTCCAGGCGGCTTCGGGGGATTCCCATACGTTCGAGGGCCCCTGCAAACAGAATATTCGCAGAACTTCCGCCGTCGACGAGGACGCGCCTGACGTCATGGCCTGCGATGTGAGCCTGAATGACTAGAGGGTCTTAATGAGGGAACTCCACACCGCTGGCGTCATTCAGGGTGAAGGTGATGTTGCAGAGCGGCACCCACGGTAGCGACCGCTCCACGGGGGCCCCTACTAGGGAACCTCCGGTGATGACGTTGACAGTGCGGTGCTGTGTGTCTTCCCTGTCGGAGGCTTGCGGGGGACCACTTCTTGGATGCCGCTCATGGACTTCGGCAAGGGGCCGAGGAGACGAGGCCCGAGCTTCGGCCACCACCCGTCGCAGTTCCGTGACTGCGATGCATGCCTTCGTATAGTGATCGTCGTAACCATGCACTTCGCACCACTTGCCGCGATCCCGAAGCTCTTGCTCCGCTCGGGGCCGCTCATCATGACCAGGTCCGCCTTCAGATCCCCGGCCTTCTTTCCACAATATGGGGGCAGGCTTCCGAGGGGCGTCTCCACTGCCGAGGACATGGCGGGCCTTTTGTGGTCTGCGCCGGTGACGCCGGGGCTTGCGCGTGCTCCTTGACGAGCCTTCTAGCTCCCCGGGGCCGTCGCTTCCGAGAGTGTCCTCCCGGAGTTGTCGACTACGGCCCTGCTTCGGGGAATCATCGCCCATCTCCTCCTTGCATGGCAAGCGCTTCGCGTGGGCGAGGTCGGGAGCGGGGGCGTTGCGTCTCTGCGCATCTTCCTCGGCTCGCACATACCCTTCCATCTTGTCGAAGAGCTTGGCGACTGTCTTGATAGGCTTGCGCGCATTGTATTCGGCCAGGGGGCCCGGGCGGAGGCCCTGTATGGCCGCGTTGATGACGGTTGTCTCGTTAACGTGCTTGACCTGGCATCGCACCTTCGCGAAGCACTTGAAATAGTTCCGGAGCCCCTCCGAAGGTTTTTGCTTCACGGCGAAGAGTTGGTCCGCGTCGACTTGCTCAGCATAGTTCCCTTGAAAGTTGCTGTGAAGGCGGTCGCGGATCTGCTCCCACGCGTAGATGGAGTTTGGCTCTATGGTAAAAAACCAGGAAAGCGCCACTCCTTGCAACGCGAGGGGGAGTCCCTTCGCCTTGGTGGTGTCATCTCCGCCCGCGGCCTCGATTGTGGTTTCGTACACTCGCACGAACTCGCGGGGGTCCGTGTCGCCTTTATAGGGCTCGACGACACTGGGGAATGTGAAGTCTTCGGGCCACGCCACCTGCTGTAGTCCTGCCGAAAGCGGGGACTCTGGATCGACGTGCCACAGCGGGGCGCAGCTGGATGTGGGGGCGTCGCGGCTGTTCGCCTTTTCCGGTGTGGGATCTGGCGCGACCACTAGCGCAGCCTGCTGGCTCCGAGTCTCTTGTATGTCTCGGACAGCCCCACGAAGATCCCCTAGCTCCTGCTGGAACGCTTTAAGGGCCGCCAGCAGGGCGCTTTCCGCCGCCTGGGCGGCGAAGTTGGTTGTCGTCGCGCCGGCGGGGTTGGTCGTCGCGGCGCCAGCGGCGGGGTTGGCCGTCACAGCGCTAGCGGCGGGGTTGGTCGTCGCAGCCCGAGCGTCGATGTCCTCGACCACCGCGCCTGCGTCGTCACCTGCGCCCGCAACAGCCGATGCCGAAGCCCTGGTACCCGTGCGACGCTCCGACCCGGCCGCCTTCTTTCCCTTCGCCGCCGTCGACGAAGCTTTTTTCGGTGCCATCCTTCTTCAGACTTCAGGCTTGCTCCTGTCCTCCCCACGGACGGCGCCAACTGTTGTGGTTACAGACCAAACAGAGAGAGATGGTCGTGGAGAGTGAGAGAGATGAGTAATGGCCTGGGTCCGCCCATGGCCTGTATTCCGTATATATACATGGGGAGTGCTTTTACAATTATGCCCTTACATCTGAGTATCCCCTTCAGGGGCACTTATGTCATTACACATGGCCTATTCTGGGCCTTACAATCTTCTACCAGCCCTGCTGGGATTAGGTGGGGGCCACCCCTACAACATATATCATTTAAACTGGCATATAATCAATAAAACTAGTAGCATAATTGTATAGCCGAATATAATATAAACATGCCCGATTAAACTTCATATTTACCAGGCATAAGGGACAGGCTAGTGATCTGGTGGTGGAAGCGAGGGTGTTTATTCTCATCCACCTGAGTACGATACCTAGGGTCAGCGTGGTATGTCATATTTAATCAGAGCACACATATATGCGTCCAGTGGTAAAATGTGTGTCCATGTTTCATAAAGCCCTAAGCTTCTGCAAAATTTCTAGCGCGTGTAGTGAACGTGCACGTGTATGTGTACATGTATGGCGTGAATGGAGCCAAACATGTGATGTGCATTCTCCATGTACTCTCTCAGAAAAATGTTCACCAGGTATAATTCTACGTAGTTCAATAATCTTTCTAGCTAGCTATTTAATGAGTCTAGCTAAATAGTGCTAATATACCCATGTGCACATAACACTTTCAAGACGAGGTGTTGGGCGGTCTCTAGTTTGGTATGCACCTAGTATTAATTATCCTATAAACCATCGCCACTCAAATAAAAATATGTTTCCAATTGAAATATGTTTGTGGCGTGCGTGTCCAAGAAGAAATCAGCAGTCGGGGGCGAATTTTGTCACATTTCCCTTTAAAGAAGATTAGGCTAAACTCTATATAAAGCATGGAGATGGCCATCTAAAAATTGCACATGATTTGCCTGCCTCTGCCTGCAGCTATCTAAGCCGTCCTAAAGGGGGAACGGGCTCAGATGCAGGGCCCTGCACTTAGCGCTGTGTAGGGGTGCCTAGGAGGCCGACATATGTCCCCCAAAATTTAAAAAAATTCAGAAAAATTAAAAAAAATACTTAAAATCCGAAAATTATAAAAAGTACTTTTATTAAAAAGTATTTTTTAAGTACTTAAAAATACTTTTTAATAAAAGTAAAAAGCAAAAAAAATTTAAGTACTTAAAAAAGTACTTTTTACAATTTTTCAGATTTTTAAGTATTTTTTTGAATTTTGGGGACACATGTCGGCCTCCTGGGCACCCCTGCACGGCGCTAAGTGCAAGGGCCCCTGCACCTAAGCCCGTTCCTCCTGAAGGGCACCTTGATGAAATGCCACCTCCCCGCTTCGACATTTCTGCTCCGTAATTTTGGCAATATTTTAATTCTATATTTTACTGGAAAGTAAATATTGTAAATAACTAATGATGCATAAATCAGTACTAACAACAGGTAAATCATTGTATTTCAAAATATATGCAGAAATAGAATATAAATAAGTCAATCAATTGCGCAAACGACTTACAGTTGGGTCTGATGAAAAATAGGGAGTAGCGCAGGCTTGATGTAGTCGCATATGTTGCGCTACTTAGAAACCTTATTGCCGCCCCGTGCAAGTTCTCTCTGCGACAATGGTTCGAAGATCCCGCTCTCATCTCTTGTCGGTGCACGCCGAGAAGAAAAGTCAGCGTGGTTGAGTAGTTTGATACTACAGCACAGCTATCTAGAGAGGGAATGGAAGAATGGAGGTAGAATTCTATCTTTTCCTGGATGCTCCAAGCCCTTACTCACTAGTAACTGCTGCGATTAAACAGAGTTAACTCACTGGTAACTGCCTCATTAAACCACAGATTAAACATGGTCTACCAAGTGGCACACCACGTCATGGCACAATCGCATGTCGCTGGTAACTACCTCATCAAACCACAGATTAAACATGGCCCGCCAAGTGGTGTTAACTCACTGGTAACCGCCTCATCAAACCACAGATTAAATATGGTCTACCAAGTGATACACCACTTCATGGCACGGTCGCGTGTCGCTGGTAACTACCTCATCAAACCACAGATTAAACATGGCCTGCCAAGTGGTGTTAACTCACTGGTAACCGCCTCATCAAACCACAGATTAAACATGGTCTGTCAAGTGGCGCACTACGTCACAGCACGGTCGCGTGTCGCTGGTAACTTCCTTATCAAACCACAGATTAAACATGGCCTGCCAAGTGACGCGCCATGTCATGGTACGGTCGCGCGTCGCTGGTAACTGCCTTATCAAATCACATATTAAATATGATCTGCCAAGTGGTGGGCCACGTTATGGCACGGTCGCGCGATCGCGCGTGTATGTGTTCAGTCAAAGCCCTCCTCATACCATCCCATCCATATGTCACATGATTCAAGAAGTGGCAAGAACTCTACTTTATAAATTAGTCTTCTCTACTTTACCTTAACAATATGGCACTAATCATATATACTTTAAAATTATATAAAATAGACCTCACTCCGTCACTCGTATGGACGTATTTCCCACACCTTCGGAATCTCTACTTGGGGGCAGGGGTCGTGTTGCTACACCTACATCTTCAGCTGATCATCCACACTGACAACTATTTCCGCATACTCGGCGACCGCCCGAACCCATACGCGGAGTTGCCCTACGGGATGACGTATTTCAAGAAGCCCACCGGCCGCATCACTAATGGGCGAAACACACTTGATTTTTACGGCGAGTACGCAACTCTGCAGGTTAATGTTGGAGTATCGATCAGACTATGTTGTTAGCAGCAAAGAAGTGGGGATTTTTCGTCGAAACAAAAATGGAATTTGGGGATGCCCTTTTGAATTAGCTTCTAAAAACGTGGGTTTTTTTTGAAGACTTGACCAAACCATCAGTACGTAGATAGTATTGTACTATCTGCCGGTCTGGCCAAATCAATCATCAGTTGCAGCTTGTACTCAGTAACCGTAATGAACCTTAGTTTGGAGCAGCACACGGGTTCAATCTGCCGTTTGTGCCGCCGATCTCGGTAGGGACTAGGGAGTGCCCCGGACGACTCCCCGCACGGCGCAAACTTCGCAAATCAATCATGAGCTGACTTGCTCATCCCTGATGTCGTCGGCGCCATCGTTTCTGCCATCCAGGTAATTAAGAATCTCAAAGAGCACATGTCATGTTAGCAATAAACACTACCACTAGCATCTTCACATCTCGCAATAAAATTGTACGTAGAATCAGATGAGATTGAAACCATGCATGCCCTGAGACCGACAGGAACTGATCTGCCTTGGCTCGAAGACCATGCATCGTCGTGCCTGGGAACATGCTGAGAGGCTGTGCTCCCTCCTACCTCAGCTTTTTCCAGAGCCAGGACGAATCAGAGTATGATCAGTACAGATGCCTCCGTTGGTACAACGACTTCTCCCAGCGCCACAACCTGGCTCTGCAGGCGGAGATCGATAGGCTTTAGGCCGCTTAACCCGGGCGTGAAGCTAATCTACGCTGGCTACTATTGCGCCGCGTCGCAGCTCTTCCAAAACCCGACCAAGTTCGGTGAGTGTCGTCCTTAATTAACCCGAACAAGATCAAACGAAAGCTAACCATTACTGGTAACTATTGCTGCCTTAATTAGGATCCATGAGCGCAGTTCATTCCGAAAAACGTTATACTTTGCCAGCGGTTTCATGCACACCGGTGTGCACCAACATCAATTTTGGTTTTTACGTAAGCATGACTTACAAAAATCCCCAAAAACTCATGGATTGATCATTGATGTTGGTCTTGTTAAGATAAAACGCACGTACGTGCAAATCAGAAAAGCGTGCATTAATTCAACAGCGCATTTGTTAACATGTTGAAGTGTACGTAGCTTATGGCATACTTTAAATAAATAAACGGAACAGTTTCTTACCACCTTTCCGAAATAGTTTATCAAAATAGTCTTTTCGAAATAACTTATCCGTATCTAGTTTATTCGCACAAACACTAATTTTATAAGCAAAAATTATCAGCCGTAACTACCAGCCACAGGAAAAAAAAGAAAATGTCATTGTCTGCAGAACGTGATAATTCCATCATCATGTTGTATTTAATCTGGTTGCAGGTATTCCGAATCCTCCAGCTGCATGCTGCGGTGGCAACGGCACTTACCACAGGGGCATTTGACGGAGGCGGCGTACGAGGCCATTGCCACCGGCGCGCGCTCATTAAGGCTCCGGCCTATGAAGGACCGATCCAACTAAGCCCAGCAACACCATGCCTGCACTGCATCCGACTACCAAAACCACTTCCCATTCCATCCACCCAACCGGCCCAAACGCGAAAATTTTCAAGCCTTGCGAGTCGAGGTGAACCCGAGATGCCCCCGCCGTTGCCGCCGCCTGCCTGCGCGCGCTCGCTGGCCGACCTCCTCGTCGCTCTCTCCGCCGCCCGCGCGCTCCCCAAGGGGCAGCAGCTCCACGGCCACCTCCTCAAAGCCGGCCACCTCCCCGCCACCGCCTCCTCCCACGCGCTCCTCTCCCACCACCTCCTCACCTTGTACGCCCGCTGCGCGCTACCCGACCTCTCCCTCCGCGCCTTCCTAGACCTCCCCGCTCCGCCCTCTGCCGCTGCATGGTCCTCCCTCATATCCTCCTTCGCCCAGAACGGCCTCCCCGCCGCGGCCTTCGACGCCTTCCGCCGCATGCTAGCGGCCGGGGTCCCCGCCACCGACCGCTCCATCCCCTCAGCCGCCAAGGCCGTCGCAGCTGCCGCAGCCTCTTCGCGCCCGCCGCTTGCCCCGCATGCGCTCCATGGCCTTGCCTCCAAGACGCCCTTCGCTGGCGACGTGTTTGTTGGGTCGGCGGTTCTTGACATGTATGCCAAGTGCGGGCACCTTCCGGACGCCCGCCGGCTGTTTGACGAAATGCCGGACAGGAATGTTGTCTCCTGGTCCGCGCTCATCTGCGGGTACGCTGATGCTGGGATGCACCCTGCAGCGCTGGGAATCTTCCGCTTGGCACTCGAGGAGGCTGTACAGGTCAACGACTTCACAATTTCGTGCATTGCACGTGTGTGTGCTGCGGCGACGCTCTTTGAGCTTGGGGCTCAGGTGCATGCCCGGTCTATAAAGACATCACTTGACGCATCACCGTTTGTGGGTAGCTCACTTGTTTCGTTGTACTCAAAGTGTGGCCTTGTGGATTGTGCTTACCGGGTGTTCAGTGCAGCGCCTGAGAGAAACCTTGGGATTTGGAACGCAGTTCTCATCGCATCTGCTCAGCATGGGCACACTTCCACAGCATTTGAACGGTTCATGGAGATGCAGAATGCCGGGTTCCAGCCCAACTACATTACCTTCCTGTGTTTGCTCACTGCCTGTAGCCATGCTGGTCTTGTTGATGAGGGGAAGCGATATTTTTCCCTCATGAAAGAGTTTAGCATTGAGCCACAGGCTGAGCACTATGCTGCAATGGTTGACCTACTTGGTCGTGTAGGACGTATAACTGAAGCACTGAATCTTATTGAGTCGATGCCCATGGAACCACCTGAGTCTGTTTGGGGTGCACTCCTCATGGCATGTCGCATGTTTAAGGATGCTGACACTGCGGCAATTGCTGCAAAGAGGCTGTTTGAGACAGGGTCCCGCAGCTCTGGTGCACACATGCTCTTGTCAAGCACGTATGCAGCTGCTGGAAGGCATGTTGATGCAGCACTTGCGAGAAAGGCAATGCGTGATGCAGGTGTACGGAAAGAGACTGGACTTAGCTGGCTGGAAGCTGCAGGGGAGGTGTATACGTTTGTGTCGAATTGCAGGAGACATCCAAGAAGCGACGAAATTTACAACGTGCTGGAGAAAGTTGGTGAAAAGATGGAGGCAGCTGGTTATGTGGCAGACACTAGTGCAGTGGTTAAGGATGTGGACAAGGATGAGAAGCGGGCAACAGTGAGGTATCACAGCGAAAGGCTAGCAATAGGGTTAGGGCTTCTGATTGTTCCGGAAGGTGTGCCAATCCGAGTTATGAAGAACTTACGAGTGTGTGATGATTGCCATAATGCAATTAAGTATCTCAGTAAGTGTACAGGAAGGGTTGTGATTCTCAGGGATAACCGTCGGTTCCACCGGTTTGAAGATGGGTTGTGCTCTTGTGGAGATTTCTGGTGATATGTCTTCTGATCCAGTTCATTATCTTTCATCTTGTTCTGCTTGGACAATTTGCTTCATATGGATTTGTCAACAGGGTCTTTCACGTGGAGGACATTTCCTCCATAAGCGGATCTATGTGAGTTCAGTGGCTGATATGAATCATAAAGTGGGCATTGACATGTGGATTTAGCACAATGGAAAAGTGCTTGCTTCAATTTTAGGTTTCTTTGGAAATTATGCAAAAATTCTGAGTATTTTGGATAAAATGTTTCTTGGATATAAGAATTGGCCTCATAATGCTGTATTTTCAGAGTCAGCATGGCACCGGGGTTTCTGCTTTGCAATATTCATAGAATGTGCTGCGGATCCACTGAAAGGCTAGAGCAATCAATAGTGCATATTTCTTGGTTCACATGAGCATGGCCTGACATGAGGGATGGAACACTTACTTGTTCTTAGGTCATGATGATCCCATTCTGTTCGGGAGAAGGTCAGAATGGGTTGGCAAACAGTCAAACACATGATGTACAATATCTCTCTCCACTGTTAGGAAATCGACTAGTTCAAGCTTTGGAGGATACATGTGTGTATGTTTTCTCGGACAAGCCTGATAATCTACACTTCGCATATATAATATCATTCCAATGCCTTACAAGCCCTAAGGGAGCCACTTATCCAGTTTCATTGAAACTGCAAAAGATTCATCCTTTTGAATTGGATGTCATCGCCTTTAATCTGAAAATGCTGGGCTCAGACATGGTCCTGTAAGACAGGTCCTCAGACAGGATATGTTCATGGTCAAGCTCAGTTTAATTATCTGGAGAATGAGCATTGTATGATTGTTGAGACTATTCTGGTGCTGTCTTGTGCATAGAAGAATGACTGACGTATTGGAGAAGCTACCTACAAGTTTTCCCTGCACCAGTTTGAGCGAGTCACCATAAAGTGATGCAACATGGTAGAGTTTCTTACGTTGTTATCATCTTTTCTGTTACAATAGTTGCGAATCTAAAATGCTCAATTGTTCCTTCATTTTTTTAGTAGTATTATTGAATTTATTGCTTATGAGGCACGAAATCATGTACTTTTTGAAAGATATCACCCTCTATATCTTACATAGGGCAGCAAAACATAGTTTAAATCAAGGTGAGAAATTGTTCTTTCCTTATTTGGATATTTGTTAAACAATGTGATGTGAATCCAAAGTAGGTTAGCTGTATCTGACGAGCCACTGCTGTATCTGCCGGAAATTGTTAGGCCAAGAATTCATAGCATCTGCTAAGTATCTGCAAGTGACAGGCAGATAGCCGAGCTGTATTTGTCGCTTCACCATGGTATAGCTTTGTAGAGTTGCACAATTAGCTTCTACGATAAGAAAACTTCTAATTCAAAAACCTTTTACCAGCTAGACCTGTCTTAACCTAAAAAAGGAGGAAATCTCGGTGGAATGGAGTGGCTGCTAAGGTCACCTTGTTTTCGCTTACCTAGTTCCTGTGATTGGTGCTGTCTCTCAGAATACGCCATCTCAGTCATACAGCAACTTTCCAGGATGCATGTTGTCAATAACACTGAAATGGTGGTTACATTACATCCTGAACAGAAATTTTAATTTTTGTATTGTCATTGTCTGTAAGGAGATAGGTATGGTTGTATATATGGTATTTAATAAACATGGGTAGTAAACATTTTACTGTCAAATTCTTTGGTTAGTCAGCATGATTCAGTGGATGCTTCTAGTTGGGGAACGATTGACCGACTATGGTAATAAAGAGGTGAATGGTGCCTTTCAACTTTTCTCCAAGTTTTCGTAAAGTCTCCACTTCAGTAGCTACAGAACTATGAAAATCAGAATTAAAAGCCAAGAACAAAGCAACAAACTGAAAAGCCTAAGAGAGGAAATTTTCAGCACCTCACCAGTAGAACCGCCACAGAGAGTGCAATCTGACTGGCTTGACCATGGTGTTCTAACTGGTGGCCGGTTGGACTAGACCTAGGGGTGGTCTGACCGCTCCCCTGTTTTCAGAATAGAAAAATAGCCCAAGTCAAGATCAAGAATGGTGCAATTATCAAAATCCTTAATTAAAAGAGATAAAATTTTGAACATATATTGCTTAGGGTCTCAGGAACCTATTCTACTCAAAGATCGTATGAATCTTAGTCAAAATTCCAACCTTTTCTGAAGTCAAGCACAATTGCACCAAAATGGGCAAACTTCAAAATCTTATGATATGACTTGCTCGTAAATATAGGATAGCTAATATGGCTTTAGATAAGTTTCCACACGTTATAGCAAGCTATCTCTCCTAAAGATTCGAACCAAAAACCTTAAGATAAAAAACCTTGAGATAAGGTCAAATCCAAACAAAATCGGGCAACTTTGAAATCGTGCAAGACTCGGTGCCTAGATAGATGAGAGTTGATCTTTATGAGGTATCTACATCATTTACATCTTCTTGGCACACAGCAAGATCAACAAGGGGAGAGAAGATATCAAAACCAACAAGAACAAGAGCAGATCAACCAAATCTAGAAGACACCGTGAGTGATGAACAACGATTTACTTTTACTTAAAGATGAAGATCTTACAGCCTCTTCATTGGAGGACAAGAGAGTACATCACAATACTCACTCTTCTAACCATAACTCCAAAACACAAGGTTGAAATGGTTGGATTACTAGATGATTTGGCTTGCAAACTTCCATCCCCAACCTGTTAAATAGATGAAAAAACTAGTCCACATCTAACCCTAATGGATATATTCATTAGAACATTTGGGGAACATATTAACCCCGTACAACATGGATTTTACTCATATACTTAATTTGTGCACACTTATTAAAGCACATGAGCTCGAATCCGTTAATCTTTTAGTTTTTAATTCACTTCATCTTCTCAGCATCTTCTTGACCTAAACCGCTTTCTCAAATGCCGCAGTTTTGATCCAACACAGTTTTCGATATTTAGCTTCCTTACCAACATACCTTTTCTTGACCTGGTCTTTATCTTCCCTAGCAAATAATCGTCATGCTTGCCATGTGTAGGTGCACCAATAGCTTACCACACATGGCAAGTCTCTCCTATTCTGATTCCAATGGATCACATCTCACTTGGACTGACTAAGTCACTTGGTGTAATCCGTCGCTCGAACCTTTCTTTCAGTATTTCCCGTCTTTCTTGTGCCATACTTGAGTTCAACTATCTCACCCGACATCCTTGACCGTTCTAGACCTTAGCTCCTCTTTGAGCGTATGTTTGATTCTCGTCATTAACCATAATAGACTTGAAGACTCCCTGCACTTACAAAGACAAATAAATCATTTCTGGGCACAAGTTCTTCATAACGTGATCCACATTACTCAAAATATGTTTCATGCAACATAAATGTACTGACCTAGATCCAACTATCCAAACCACAACCAAATTCCCCAAAAAAAAAAAAAAATCAAATTTCCAGCCGAAACCACACTTTGGCCAGTTAGATCACTGAGGCCAGCCGGTCTGACCGCTGAGCCCAGCTAGTCTGACCTATTACTGATCAGACTACCTATCGCGCCAGTCAGACCGCTAGGTCTGAAAACTGCAAACAATGCAAAATTCAAAACCCAACCACACAAACTTGGTAATAATTCATCATATAATATCCTAAACCTTCTCGCATGATCTCTCGGATCCAAAGACTACAAATCGTGGTTACATGTACGATTATCAATTGTGCACTTGCGTTATTGGTCAGTAAAATCTTGTGTAGGAGACACTGTCCATTGCCGGTCCCAAATGGTAAACCTTCCTTGAGAAGCACACAAGGTGTGCTGCACGGTATTTTGGCTTCCCTATTTGCGTCGGCTAGTGCCAGGTGTCATGAGTTGAATAATGGAGTTCTCCTTTAGGTCTTATATGATTCGTGCAAGCTTCTCTATGCTTTGAAATTAAGGATGGATGGTTGCCAAGGTAGGCGGTGGATTGGTAGGGTAAGAGAATAACAGGGGACCTTCTATTCTACATGCATATTGAACCACATATTTGATGGAGAAGCCTAGCGTTGTATTGTATTGTATTGTATTGCATTGCATTGTATTATATATATAATAATTAATTTTTAATTCCGAATTATACTAATATACGTGTTTTATTTTTTGCAGTTTTGACCTATGTCGCTCCACGGTTGGACGACTTGGTCTAGTTGCCCAACCGTTGGACGACAAGACCCCAAGTCGCCCAACAGTTAGGCGACATGCCCCTAGTCGCCCAACGGTTGGGCGACTAAGGGTATATCCCTAGTGGCGAGTAGTGGGTGGGACATGGCGACGACAAAGGAGGTGCTGCGGGTGGTGTAGCTAGTGGCGAGTGGATCTTTCTCCTGCTTTGTATATTTTTTTCGTTGTGTACGTATTTTGCATTGTCCTTCTCCGTGTACGAATTGTCTATTGCATCACAATATCACTTATCTTTCAACTTACTAATCGTTGCTAGCTCAATCGTCCTCATAAAATTATTCAGAAAATTTATCGCAGTACAATAACATATGACCATCACAAAATGTTATTGCGAGTCTGACAGATTCCGTACCATTTACAATCTACGAAAATCACGAACAGATTAACCGGTATTGCTTGCCCTTTTATTTCAAAAAGAAACAACTTACATTTGCTAAATATTTTACCTACAGCAATTGCCATTTACCCCCTATAATTATTTCTATAGGATTAAAACAATAATTATATTAATTTTTAAAATTGCCCAACGGTTGGGCGACATGGGCAACTTTATGTCTTGTCGCTCCATGGTTGGGCGACATGGGAAAGTCGCCCAACGATTGGGCAACATGGGAAAGTCGCCCAACGATTGGGCAACTTGGCCACGTGTCGTTCAACGATTGAGCGACTAGCCCAAGTCGCTCAACCATGGAGTAACTTATGATCAAAACTGTAAAAAAAAAGTAGGTATAATACTGTAATTCGGAATTAAAAATTGATTATTTTTTAAAAAAATCTACACATATACACACACACATACACATACACACACATACACATACAAATACAAATACACATACACATACATATACACATACATACACATACACACACATACACATACAAATACATACAGATATACATATACACATACATATACACAAACACATACATATATACATATATACGGCTGTGCTATTCTGCGTTTATGCGCGACAGAAAGTTACTATCGTGCGTAAGTGAAATTACAGTAAAATACATGTAGAGTTACTATCAGTTATGTAGTGTTACAACTGACAGTAACTTTACATGTGTTTAGTAGTAGCTTCACTCATACACGGTAGTAACTTTCCGATGCACATTCTACACCTGCGCGCAGAATAGTAATATATATTTGTATATATGTATGTATGTATATATATTTGTATGTATGTATGTGTGTATGTCTATGTGTATGTATATGTGTATGTGTATGTATATGTGTATCTGTATCTGTATATGTCTATGTGTATGCGTATGCGTATGTGTCTATGTCTATATGTTTATGTGTCTATGTATATGTGTATGTATATGTATGTGAATGTGTCTATGTATATGTATATGTCTATGTCTATGTGTATTTGTCTATGTCTATGTGTATGTGTATGTATATGTATGTGTATATATGTATATGTATGTATGTATGTATGTGTGTGTGTGTGTATGTGTATGTGTGTGTGTGTGTGTGTGTATACAAGTGGAATATGACATTGAGGCCTCTTGTAGCTATAAGAAACCAAGCAACACAAACAGAAGAATACATGGCAAAGATGAGCTATCTAGGGCTTGGAAATATTGCCAAAAGATGGAGAGAACTCAACGGCGTGAATTACTAGAAGGGCCTTCCTGATCCTCTTGATGTCAACCTCCGGAAGAATATCGTCAACTACGGTGAGCTCTCTCAGGCAGCCTACACTAGGATAAACAAAGAGAGAAGATCAAGGTACGATGGGTCTTGCCTCTTCAGCTGCAAGGACTTCCTCAGCAAGGTGGATGTATCAAACCCTAATTTATATGAGATTACAAAGTTCATATATAGCTTGCCCGATGGATAATAAAGTGGTTGTCAAAGGCCGCATGGAGCAAGCAGTCAAATTGGATGGGGTTTGTTGCTGTTCCTTGGTAGGCAGAATCTGGTGGTGGCATGGCGTGGGACAATACGGATGGTAGAATGGATGGATGGCCATGATATTGCCTCGGTGCTTGCTTTAGAAATAGTGCGGACAGGTAGTACCAATGACCCCTGTGTGCATGGAGGGTGGATGTCCGTCTACACATGTTGATCCTGGTTCTCAGTTGAAGGTTAGGGAGACGGATTAAATGCTTTTGATATTCTTTTTTTTGGATAAAATCGAGTTTTAGACGTGGAAACATAAATCAAATTGATTTTTGCTCAAGTAAGATCTAAATCATCTAATTTCAACTAAGTGCACCAACAAACTACAACTAGGTCAAAATTTACACTCCTATAGAGATAAGTAATCAATGTAATTCTAGAAATATAAATTACAAGAATGTAAATGAGCACAAGAAAGCAAACCACAATTAACGTACGATGTTTTACTGTGGTGTTCAAAAACTTGCCGATTTCTTGTAATGCACATTGAGGTAAACCCAAACGAATTGGACCGACTCTACGAATTAAGTCAAACACCTCATTCCATTAGTGGTAACTCTTTACCCCTCTGTGTAGGCGAGTTTCAATTTTCACAATACGTTGGTCCTTCTCACAAACTTGTTGAGAAGATCACTAGATCATGATGCCTCCACACTGTCTAAGGGTCAACATCCTTCAAGAGTATTAAGCTAAGCCATTTACTTGACACTCACCAAGTACAACATATACATAAGTGAATACACAATCCACCTCTAGAAGCAACACATGCAATTAGAAACTTCTCTCCTTACTCACAAAGTGCAACACATACACATTTGAGAGTAGAAGCTCATATTACATCAAAAATAATAAAATGGGATGCATCAACCTAGCACCCAACCAACCATGGTGGGTATTTATAGCCCACACATATAAAACTAGCCATTGGAACAAAATTTTAGCAAAAATCAGTATGGACTGGTCTGATCGCCAATACATGGCCAGTCGGACCGACCCCTACTGCAATAGCTAGAAAACTAGTCATTACAAACCAGGATGATCAGACTGCCCACATAGGGACCAGTCGAACCGCCGTATCCGGTCAGATTGCTGAAACAATGTCGGTCAAACCACTCGGCTAAAACCTTAGAGACACACACGAAAAATATGCTCTCTGGAAAAAGTACCAGCCACATAGCCCGGTTGGGCCACTCCACCAATTAGACTGCCAACACATGGCTGGTCTAACCATTGCGAGAGGGCCAGCCAAACCACTCACATAGAGCCGATCAGACCGTCGGCCGGTTCGACTACTCACACAGAGTCGGTCGTACCGCCCTGAAATTTTCAACAAATACAGAAATGCATGTAGTTCAACAAATTTACAAAACACATTAGCAAATTGTAGTACCATGCAACCAAATGTCAAATCATGATTCTCAATAGGGTGCAAAACACATTCACATACTTTAGAATCATGCCACAAGGTTTAAGGACATATGCTCAAACCACTTGAAAAATATATTCACAAACGTAAGTCATATGTTACAGGGATTATACATCAGATTCAACTATTTGCAAACCTTAGCATCGTGCCATAAGAAGTAGATGCATGGACTTCAACTATTTGCAAAACAAGTTTATAAACTCTAGTCACATGCTATAGGGATTAGATGCATGAGCCTCAACTATTTGTAAAACACATTCATAAATAATAGCATCATACTAGGAAAAGCTAAAGCAAACGGAATTGAGCTATTAACATATGGTGAAACTTAAACTACTAGACAAGACCCTTCTTAGTAATATGGTAACTTACACTAGTAATCTGGTCTCCCAACCAAACACCGAGACCGGTAAAAAACTAAAACACATCTTTAGTTTACACTAGCAATCCGATCTCCCAACCAAACACCGAGATCGGTAAAAAACTAAAACACATCTTTAATTTGTAGTAGTTATACCTTTGTTTTGTGTATCCACTTGGAGCTTGATGGCGAACATCTCCTCTCGAAGTCTGGATCCTTGTCTTGTTGTGCATCAATATTTGATGCTATTCACCACTTTAGAATCTTGACTTAATGACTATCAACATATGATATCATCCTTCATCGCGAGCCTTAACTTGATTATCAGCATATGATATCTATTGCTTGGCTTGATGATGATTAACACATGAAGCCATCCAAAGTCGTCATCATCATAGGACATAATATATTTCACCAACTTATAGAAAATATTAGTCTTATAAATCGATTATCATTAATTATTAAATTTTACCATTAACTCATAATAGAGAACTAGGTTATTTATCAGTACAACAAAGAAAGTGCAAGATATCAGGTAAGTCATGTTATTCTTGATTCAAGCATTAGTATATCGACAAAGCCAATATAGATTGTCTCATCTTTCGAAGCAAAGCGCTGTTAATCTTTGTGCGAGTTAAACCCCAGGATCTAAAGTAGAATATAGTTTATAATTTATGTGCTTGAAGTTTAGGTGTTCTTTCATTTGAAGTGAAGCAAAGGAAAGAAACAAAAGGATTTACATATCAACTGTTCGCTTATACTTCACTAAAAAGCATTGTTTGTGTGCATTGTTGTTGCATCCTCATGATGGATTTCAGGTGGGAGATGATTCCACTCATGATTCATCCAAATTAGCCTGTATAAAGACAATCATGGCACAACATAACTAGTGCATTCTAAGACAAGTTTGGATTGCTGGAGCCACGACATTTTTAACAAAGTAGATGTTAAGTAGTGTTGTTCCTTCATGCATCTGTTTCTCCTTGAGCGTGCTTCATTTGATGTTGCTTCTTCATTTTGCTCATGATGTGGAAAGGAACTTTTATCGATCAAACTAACAAGCCTGTAGCAGGTGTTGAACGAGATCCAAAGGCTATAGGATGTGTACAAGCACGAGGAGATTAGCATCACCATAACAGGCCACAGCCTTGGGGCCGTGCTTGCCACCATCAATGGCACTGACCATCGTCTCCAATGGCTACAACAAGAGCTGCCCGGTGTCCGCCTTCGTCTTCGGTAGCCTCAGAGTGGGCAACCCTGACTTTCAGAGAGCATTTGAAGGTTCTCCTAGTCTGCAACTCTCCTGATGTGGTCCCAAACTGGTCAAAACTAGGATACAGCGATGCTGACACAGAGCTCATGATCGACACAGGGAATCACCCTACCTGAAGGCCCCCGGGAGCCCCTTAACATGGCATGACATGGAGTTCTGCATGCATGGGATTGCTGGGACGCAAGGAAGCAATGGATGGTTCGAGTTGGAGGTTGATCGAGACATTGCATTGGTGAATAAACATGACGATGCACTGAAGAATGAGTATTTGTTAGACCATGTGATGGTCGTGTATTTCATTGATGATGAATAATTGATATTTAGTTTTATTGAAATTTGCATTCGTGAAAGTTCTGGTCGATGCCTTATGATGGTTGGTCCGATCGGCCGGTCTGAACGGCAAATTTTGATCACGGCAGACTTTGACTACGTCTAGTTTCGACCGTGGTATTTTGACTATGGCAGATAATCATAGATTTCGACCTCAAGCAGTAAACTGGTCGTAAGCAACATTTAACCGGTCGTAAGCAATAGTGAATCGGTCTTAGCTACAGTGAACCAGTCGGAAGTCGTAAGGTCATCTACTACAGTAGTCATAGACTTTACTGGTTGGTACTCGATAGTCGAAGACTTTGTGATCGGTAGTCATAGACTTTGCAATCGGCTATCATTATCTTAGGCATTTCGATCGGTTGTTGTAGACCTCACGATCGATAGTCAAAGGTTTTAAGATTGGTTGCCATAGGCTTTACAATTGGTACCCGTAGACTTCATGGTCGGTTCAAGTGCTTCAATTCTTGCTATCTTTGAGTACTTCGAATACTCGTGTTACAAGGTAGGTACCTGGTAGTTGGTGCTTCGGTACTCATAGATGATAGTCTGTGCGATACTCGGTGATCAATGGTGCAGTGAATGGTTAGAGATCGGTAGTCGTAGACTTAGTGATATGGTGTTTTAGTCATAGTGATCAGTACTCGGTAGTCAGTACTCAATGGTTCTATGGTTGGTAGTGATGCTTGCTATTCCTGAGTGTTCAGAGCGATGCTATTTCTCGAGTACTTATGTTCAAGTACTCTATGAGCTAGCGATCGGTCTTACATAGCGGTTGTAATCGGTTGTAATGAGTGATCTAAAGTTGGTGATTTCTGGAGAACGTGAAAATTGTGGTCGCGGACGACCTGGTTGGTATTCGTGGTTGGTTTGATTCTTGTCTATAGATAGATGAGGGTGTATTACATGTGTGTGCTGACGACGGTCAAGCTGTGAAGAACTTGTGCTGATGGAAAACGTTATTTGGTCTTTGATGTGCAGGTTGGCGTGGAGGCGATCATAGTTGGTGACAAGGAGGACCGGGACTAGGACGGGGAAGTCTGAGGTCTAGACGGTCGAGGATGTCATGCAAGGTGGTCGGGCTCACACTAGAACACATGGAGATCAAAGGTGGTGATTCATAGAGAAGATACATGAGGTGCGGTCCTAGAGGCTTCAACACGGAAGATATGTGATGAGAATACAGGAGGTGATGTCCTAGAGGTTTCTTTCACGTGGTGAGTTAGGAGTTGGTTTCGGATCCTTTGATTTAAGGAAGAGATAGAGTTTTGTATTCATATTTGAGTCAGATACGGTTGAGATGTTAGCCTATAAAAGTAGGGAGAGACTAAGAGCTAAGGTATGGCTTTTGTGGTGGCTTTTGAGGATTAGTGGTTTTAGTGAGTTTTGAGAGGGCTTTCGGCGATAAGGCTTTTAGAGGTGCTTGTGAGGGCACTTTGTAAATCCACAAGATTTCAGCAATAAAGATAGTCTTGAATCAATCTGGTTCTTGATTTACTTGAAGTGCATTGGTGATTACTGGTGGTTTAGATCATACGACAATGATCAAAGTGTTCAAGCGAAGTGGTCGAACAGATTGGTCAATTGAGTGAGCAATCAAAGGCATCATCGATCATCAGGAGACTTCAAAATGTAGCAACAATCATTCACCCCCTCTAATTGCAGTACTCGATCCTACAAGTGGTATCAGAGTAGGTAGTGATGGGATTAGAGAGGTATGTGAATTGTCCCCCTAGACTAGATGGTACTGATTTTACTTTTTGGAAGTGTCGTATGTAAGCTTACATTGAGCCTCAAGATAGTGATGTCTAGGAAAAGGTTTCTTAATGTTATGTGGTTCTTGCTGATGTTACGACCAAAAATAAAACAGTTGTTGATTTAAATGCTTGTACTCATAACTTGCTTTTTCAAGAGATTTCTCGCAAAGAATTTGATCGTGTAGCTCATATTGCTTCTACTCACTTAATCTAAAAAACTCTTTGCAATTATCATGAAGAAACGACTAAGATTAAGAAAGTGCGTAAGAATCTTTATCAAAAAGAGTACTTTGATTTTGCTATGAAACTTGGTGAATCTATTGATGATCTTTTTACTCATTTTGAGAAGATTTTGTGTAACTTGCATGGAGTTAGTGTTATACCTTCTGATGGAGATAATGCAACTAAAATTTTAAGATCTTTAGGTTTAGAGTGGTTGATGGTCGTCACGACTATTAATCAAACCGTCGATCTTAATGCTCTTACCATGGATGATCTGTACTTTATATTGAAAACCTATGAGATAGAAGCTTTACCTTCTAAGACTGATAATCTTTATCTTTAGCACTTGTGACTAACCCGATGCAGGCTGCTTCGTCGAGTATTTTATCTTGTGTTTTCTTGTCTACTTTGACTTCTTTTTCAGATAAACAGTTCGAGCAGCTACATGAAGAAGACCTGGTGCTAATCTCCTCATGGGCATACAAGGCACTCAATAACATGAGGATGAGGAAGCGAGGTGGTGTTCCAGGTTCGATCAGGTGCTTTGAATGTGGTAAGCCAGGCCACATTAAGATGGACTGTCCCAAGTTCAAAGGGAAAAAGGAGGACATGAACTATCATCGTCAATTATCCTAGAATAACACTAAGGGTAGATCTTTTTATCGCAAAGTGGTTGAGAAGGTTCTATCAGCAATCGAGCGTCTTGATCTAACTGATGGTGACTTTGAGAGCTATGACGATGACAACCACGATGAAGATGATGTCAAAGGCAAGAAGAAGAGCACTGATGACTTCACGGGTATGTTCTTCATGACGAGCAACAACAATGATGATGACTACAGCGATCTCGACGAGGTAAGACCATTATGCGATGAGCTTGAAGTAGTTAAACTTGCTATTGAATTGAAAAAGACTAAAAAAATTGAAAGAAAATAATTTTATAGTTAAAAGCTTGAATTCTGAGGTTACTAGACTTAGAGCATCTATTCTTAAAGATGATTCTTGTGAAGCTTGTCAAGTCTTACACTTTGAGTTAGAAACTGCTAGATCTATTAATATAACAAGCCTAGTTCAACTTAGAGATGCAACTGATAAATTGGATCAACTAAGAATGCTACATGACTCCTGTGATGGAAAACTTAAACTTACTAATGATGAAATTGAAAAGCTTAAGTCTAACTCATCTTAAGCATGCTCTAAATGTAATTTGCTCCAAGTTAGACTTAACGCTTCTCAAGAATCAATTCAACAGATGCTTTATCATGAGACTCTCTCTTACTCTAGCTATCCTAAACTTAACACTGAACTAGAAGCTTTGACTAGATAACTTAATGATTTTGCTAAAAAGGAGATATTGGCTCAGTCTAGTGCTTCTAAGGGTCTTGCTAATGAATATGTTAAGTGCTCATCATGTTCCTCACTGTCTAAAGAAATCGAGTACCTTAAGAACACTTTAGAGAGATTCGTTTGGCAAAAAAAATTTGAATATGATCCTAGACAAGTCAAAAACTAGTGTAAAAATATATGGTTTAGGATTTAATTTTATTGAGCATGCTAAGAACAATCCTCCTAAAGTTGTCAAGATATTTGAACCAGGAAAGTTTGAAGTAGAATTTGAGCCTAAACATATTGTCTTTAGACATGCTTATATTGCAAAAGAGTGCTGTGAAGTTGGTTGGTATGACCACTCATTAAGACAAGTATTAATGCACTTATTGTGGTAGAGACGGTTATTTGGTTCAATTGTACTTTAGAAAAACAAACAAAGAGAGAAAGGATAAAGAAGTCCTTTCGACCAGCTGCTTCTCGTGGTTGATCCGGCATGGCTGGACCAGATTTTCGACCAAGTGTTGCTCGTGGTCAAACCAGCATGGTCTGACAAGATTTTCAACCAGCAATTGCCATGCGATCTAATTGAGTAGTGATTAGACCAATGTTCTGACCAACTTTTCATACTCGATTAGATCAAGCGGTGGTCAAACTAGCTCTGCTGAGGAGGTCAGACCATCCCGCGGTCAAACGAGCTTCTCAACGACCATCTAGTGAAAATATGTCTAATGCTAATACTTCACTTAAATCTTTATCAGTGCATGCTTTTCATCTGTTCATCGAGTATCTCAGTACTGGATACCTAAATCTTTATTGACTAACCCCAGTGCTAGGGTATCAATGATTATTCATGCTCTGTAGGGTCGTCACAAAAGGAAGAAGAACATATGGTTCATTGACTTCGGTTGCGCTTGCCACATGACCGGAGACTCACAATAGTTCTCCTTCTTCACTCGTGCCCCTAGTGATGAGATGATCAATTTTGGGAACAACTCTCAAGGATGAATTCTTGCTAAAGGCACCGTGCACGTCAACAAGTAGTTCATCTTAAAAGACGTCGATCTTGCCAGTAAGCTGAGCTATAACTTGCTTTCAGTTTCGCAGTTGGTAGATGATAATCTTGAGGTGAACTTTAAAAAGCATTCATGCTGTATTTTAGACTCATCTAGTGATCTTGTATGCAAAATTAGTCAAGTTGGTCGTCTGTTTAAGGGTCACTTTTCGTATTCAGCATATTCTGATCTTAGGTGTCTTATTTATCAGATTCTAAATATTTGTTCTTTTGGTACCATAGATTAGGTCATATTGGCTTTGATCATCTTGCTAGGCTTAGTAATATGAATTTGGTTAGAGGAATTCCTAGTCTTAAGATTGATAAGTCAATGGATTTAATTTGTTCACCCTATCGATATGGTAAAATGGTCTCATCATTACATCCTTCACTCACTTGTCATGACCGACTCCCCTAGTCAATTGTTGCATATGGACACAATAGGTCCTTCTTGGGTTCAGTCGGTTAGAGGTAAATTGTATGTCCTTATTGTTGTCGATAATTATTCTAAATACTCTTGGGTTTATTTTATGGCATCTAAGGAAGAAGCTTTCAGTCAGTTTAGAAAGCTAGCTCTTAAACTTACTAATGAACTTTCAGGAGCACTTAGAGCAATTAGGAGTGATAATGGATTTGAATTCAACAACACATCCTTTTCTTCTGTTTGTGCTGAAAAGGGTTTTGACCATAAGTTCTCATTAGCTCAAGTGCCTTAACAGAACGGTGTAGTCGAACAAAAGAATAGAACTTTGGTCGAAATGACTAGAACTATGCTAAATAAACATTCTACTCCTAGGAAGTATGAGGTAGAAGCTATTTTGACTGCATGTTACATTACTAATAGAGTTTTCTTGCGAGTGAAACTGCATAAGACTTCCTATAAGCTTAGGTTTGGTCATTCTCCCAGTGTTTCTCATTTGAGGGTGTTTGGATGTCGACGCTTCATACTCAAACATGGCAATCTAGATAGATTTGAATATAGATCCTCAATGGCATCATTCTTAGTTATGCAGTTTACGCTCGAGGCTATCGTGTACTTAACTTATAAATTAACAAAATCTTTGAGGCCTGCGAGGTCACTTTTGATGAGGCTAGTCCCGGTACTAGACCCAACAATACAGGTATGCAGGGAACTGACACATTCGAGGACCTATTTTATGACTCTGACAATGATAACAAGAGCTCCTAAGTCATACGACCACTCTTACGACCACCGCTATGACTACTCCTATGATCACACATGAGGTGGAGGTCACTACGACCACTATAACTACTTCGGCTACCTCTTCGACCACTCCTACGTCCACCTCACAGGCTCCCTTATATATTCAATGAAGTCATCCTTTTAAACAAATGATTAGTGAGTTGAATGAAAGATCTCTTCACAGCAGGTATAACTCTAATAATTTATATGCTCATTCTGATGTAAATCACGCTTTATCTAATGAGTCTTGGATTAATGCCATGCATGAGGAGTTAGAGAATTTTGAGCTAAATAAAGTCTGAACTTTAGTGTCACCTCCTCATGTTCATAATGTTATTAGAACTAAATGGGTCTTTAAGAATAAACAAAGTGAGGATGGTGTCATTGTTCGAAATAAGGCTAGACTTGTGGCTCAAGGATTCACCCAGGTAGAAAGTCTTGACTTTGGTGAAACATTTGCCTTTGTTCCTCGATTAGAAGCCATTAGAATTCTATTAGCATTTGCCACATCAAAGGGTTTTAGACTATACCAAATGGATGTGAAAAGTATTTTTTTCTTAATGGCTATATTGGGAGGAAGTTTATGTCAAACAACCACCTGGTTTTGAGAATCCTAAGCTTCCTGGTCATGTTTAAAAACTGTCCAAAACTTTATATAGTCTAAAACAAGCACCCAGAGCATGGTATGATAGGTTTAGATCATATTTGCTAAAAAAATAACTTTTAAATGGGCAAGGTATATAAGACTTTGTTTACTGTCATACATGGTAATAGTCTTCTACTTGTACAGATCTATGTGGATGATATCATCTTTGATGTTTCCTCTTATGCTCATGTTTTCAAGTTTTCAGATACTATGTGCAGTGAATTCAAGATGAGCATGATGGGGGAGGTCACATTCTTCATAGGCTTTTAGATCAAGCAATCAAAATTGGGTACTTTTGTTTATCAAACTAAGTACACCAAAGATTTACTTCGTCGCTTTGATATGGGGACAGTCAAACCAATTTCCACACTATGGGATCTATGGTTGTGTTGGATCCTGAATAAAATGGAGAGCCTGTTAATCAAAAAGAATACAGAAGCATAATTGGCTCTCTTTTGTATCTCACCACTTCAAGGCCAGACATACACTTTGATGTGTGTTTGTGTGCTCGCTTTCAAGCTTCCCCACGTGCTTCACATCGTCAAGTAGTAAAACGAATTTTCAGGTATCTTTAGTCAACTTTATAATTTGGCTTATGGTGTCTTACTCTTAGAACTATTCAGATGTGGATTTTGGGGGTTGTCAAATTGATAGGAATACTACTCCTAGCACATGTCACTTTTTAGGCACATCGCTTGTTTCATGGGATTCTAGGAAACAGGTGTCTATTGCACTTTCAACTGCTAAGGCCAAATATGTAGCTGTTGCATCTTGTTGTTCTCAATTGATTTGGATGACAGCTACTTTTAACGATTTTGCCTTAAAATTAAGTAGTGTTCCACTTTTCTATGATAACACTAGTGCAATTTGTATTGCAAAAATTCCTATGTCTTTTCTATGATAACACTAGTGCAATTAGTATTGATAACACTAGTTCAAGTCTTTGAAATCAAATAATTTATAGAAGAGTTATCTTTATTATATTTGCTCATTTACTGTGTAGTCGAAGTCGAAACAGGTTGTAATTAATTTGCTCTACTTGAACTGAAAATGACATGCCTAAAGGCCTTGACTAAATTGGTTGTAGATAGCACCTTGTGATGTTTATAAAAAATGATTAGCTTAATTGTGAGTAATCTTTTAAATCTTAGTCATGAGGCTCGTATGGTCCATATTGCAATCTTTTTATGTTCACTCAAATTGGCATGTTATGGTAAAATAAAAAAAGATTGAAAAGATGTATGCTTCAACCATGCCATGGTTAATCAAAAGAAAAGGCACAAAACGTGCTCAAATGAAACAAAGTATACTTTAAACATGCCACCATCTAAAACAAGTTTGCCACAAAGATGGCATCAGAAAAATAAGTATGCTACAAGCATGCCGCATGCTTAAAAATGAGTGTGGAGCAATAGATTATTATACGAGATTGTTAGTCCGACTAGATTTAAAGCTTGCTTCATATTTAGGCTTACTATTTTAGGTGTGATATCCCTTTGTGCTCTTTATAAATCGGTTTGATCTTGTTCGCAATGCCTATCATTAACCCAATTTGCTTAATCATGCTAAAGATCTGCTTAGACTTGCTTTATGGTATATGACTTTATATGATCTAGGGAACTCTACTGAAGAAAAGATGGCTTGGTCACATTCTTAATTCAATGCAAAATGACTTGAATAAGCTACAAAGCTTTTGGATGATTACTCTTTTTGCTCCTTTTTAGAATTATTTTTCTTCTGGAGTCCTTAATGATTTCATTGCCAAAGAGGGAGAAATTAGATAAAGGGGGAGAAATTTGAGAAACGGGGAGAATTTTCTGATTTTCTGAGAGTTTGGGCAGAATGAATTTTTTAAAAAAAACATTGCTCTCTAGAGTTGAGGATTTTTCTGAGTCTGAGCTTTTCTGTGCTCTTTGCGTGGTCTGTGCTCTTTTGGTCTTTTGGCTATGGTCTTCTGCTTTGAATGTTTTTCCTTTCACAAATTCTCGCATTCAAGAGATTTTGAGGTGTTGTCAATGTATTTATTAAGGGAGAGATTGTTAGACCATGTGATGGTCATGCATTTTGTTTATTACGAATAATTGACATTTGATTTTATTAAAATTTGCATTCATGAAAGTGCTAGTCGATGCACTTCTGTGCTTGAGTTTTCAGGATGGCAAAACGACCACATCTAATAGTCCGATCGGCCTTGTGATGGTTGGTCCGATAGGCCTTGTGTTGGATAATCCGATCAACAAGTCCAAATGGTGGATTTCAATTATGGCAAACTTCGACCACGTTCAGCTTCAACCACGGCAAATTGACCACGGTATTTCAACCACGGCATTTCAACCACGGCAGAATAACCACATCAGGTAATCATAGATTTCAACCTTGAGCAGTGAACCGGTCATAGGCAATATATAACTGGTCGTAAGCGACAGTGATCCAGTATTAGCTATAGTGACCGGTCGGAAGACATAAGGTCATCTACTATAGTAATCGGTCGATAGTCATAGCCTTTACTAGTTGGTACTCGATAGTCGAAGACTTTGTAATCGGTAGTCATAGACTTTGTAGTCGACTATCATTATCTTAGGATTTTCGATCGGTTATCATAGACCTCATGATCGGTAGTCAAAGGTTTTGCGATCGGTTGCTGTAGGCTTCACGATCGGTACTCATAGACTTCATGGTTGATTCGATTGCTTCAATTTTTGCTATCTTCAAGTACTTTGAGCACTCATGTTATGCCAGTGGTATGACCAGCTGGTGCATGGCTGGTCAGTGATCGGTGAACAATGCTCTTAGGAACAGTACTCGAAGGATTCGGTACACGGAAGATGGAAGTACTTAGTAGGCAGATGGTTGTTGCTACAATACTAGGTCAGTACACGGTGGTTAGTGCTACAGTACTAGGTAAGTATCTGGTAGTTGGTGCTTTGGTACTCGCGGATGGTAGTCTGTGAGATACTCGGTGATCAATGGTGCAGGGAATGTTGGTGATCGGTAGTCATAGACTTAGCGATCTGGTGTTTCAGTCATAGCGACAATACTCAGTAATCGGTACTCGATGGTTTTGTGGTTGGTAGTGATGCTTGCTATTCCTGAGTGTTCTGAGTGATGGTATTTCTCGAGTACTTGTGTTCAAGTACTCTATGAGCTAGTGATCGGTCTTGCATAGCAGTTGTAACCAGTCATAATGAGTGATCTGAAGTTGGTGATTTCTAAAGAGCATGGAAATTGTGGTCATGGACGACTGTTAGGTCGAGGAGGCCGACTAGAGGAGGGTGAATAGGCAGTTTAAAAATTATTTTCTAATTAGTTATCAATTTCTATTTGGCTAAACCAAGTATAAGATGTGGAAGCTTAACTCAAAATGGTTTAACACAAATATCGCCTAAATTAATTATGTTCACCTAAGTGCACCAATACTCTAAGGCTTATGTCCAGGTTTGCAATTCTAGAAAGGCAAGAAATCAATTTAATTCTATGAATGTAAATTGCTTGAATGTAAATTGAGCACAAGAAAACAAACCAAAATTGACACGGTTGCTTTTTATCATAATGATTGAAGACTTGCCTCTCCCCTAGTCTACATTGAGGTTAGCCTAAATGAATTGGACCAGCTCCATGAATTAAGCTGAATCACCTCAATCCACTAGTGGTAGCTCTTTCCCGCTCCGAGTAGATGAGCTCCAACCTTCACAATTTTGTTGGGCCTTCTCACAACATTCTTTGAGAAAATCACCGCGCACGATGGCTCCAACACCGTCTAGGAGTCGGCAAACTCCAAGAGTAATAAGTCAAGCCTCTTACTTAACACTCACCACGTGCAACGGATGCACACCGCTCAAGTGGATACATAATCCACCTCTAGACGCAACACATGCAATCTAGAACCTTCCTCCTTACTCACAAGATACAACACATGCATAATTAAGAGGATGACCTCACACTAGCTTAAGATAGTGAAATAGAGTGAAGCATTTTCTATCTCCAACTGGCCACACGGTGGTATATATACCCCACACCTCGAAACTAGCCATTGGGATAGAATAATAGGATTTTCGGAAGTACCGCCGACTTACGACCAGTACTTCCGCTTCATTCTACAATGGTCAAAAAGCTATCCACTGCAGGCAAATCCAGTAGTTCCGTCATGCAAAGTCTGATACTACCAATCATCGGAAGTACCGTAGCATTCGTGCGAAACTACCAATTTTCTCAAGGACGAGAAGACTCCACATAAGTGTCTCTCTAGAAAAAACGTACCATTACACAAGCCAGTTGTTCCACAAATCAGAAGTACAGCTCACACAGAGGTGATAGTACCGCTCGCTGATTGGACCACTCACACAGAGCTGATCAGACTGCTCACACAGAGCTGGTCGAAAGTACATATCATTGACTACGCTGGTCACTGACCATGTCGGATGGTTTGACCACTCAGGTCTCCAATCACGTTGATCTCCGACCATGTTGTCTAGTTTGACCGCACAGGTCTCCGACTACACTGGTCTATGACCACATTGGTATTCGACCACGTTATCCAGATCGACCACACAGGTCTCTGACTATGCTGGTCTCGTGTCACATTGGTTTTGACCACTCAGGTCTCGACCACATCGACCAAGTCGATTTTTGACCACGTCAATCTTCAATCACACAAATCTTTGACAACCATGTCGATCTTCGACCATGATGAATCAATCACGTTAGTTCGACCATGTCGATTACGACCACACAGGTCTCGACCATGTCAGTTTTGACCACGTCGGTTCACCACGATGGTTTCGACCACGCTGGTTTTGATCACACAGATCTCGACCATGTCAGTTTCGACCAAGTCGGTTCAACCACGTTGGTTTCGATCACATAGATCTCGACCACATTGATTTCGACCATACTAGTTTCGATCACATAAATCTCGACAACATAAAATATGATCATCTTGGTTCGACAACACTGGTCTTCAATCACACAGATCTTGACCACGTCAGTTTTGACCACGCTGGTTTCAATCACACAGATCTCGACCTCATCAGTTCCGACCATGTTGGTTTCGACCACTTCGATCTTCAACCACATAGGTCATCGACCACATCGATCTTCGACCTAGTTGGTTCGACTACGTCAGCTTCAACCATGCTAGTTCCCGACCACATTGATCTTCGACCACACAGGTTTTTGACCACATTGGTTCGACCACAATGGTTCTCGACCACACAGGTCTTTCGACCACCAACAATGCCAGTAATTCTAACTAGAGACAGTACAGCAGAATACACTACAGTAATTCCGATTTCCCTAAGAAGTGCATATACTTCAATAGATTTTGCAAAACACATTTGCAAACTATAGTATCATGCACACAAGGATTATCCATGATTCCCAACAAGCTGTAAAACACATTTGCACACTTTTAAAATCATAACACAAGGATTATATATATGAGCTTCAAACATTTGCAAAACACATTTGTAAATGTAAGCCTCATACTATAAAGGATGGAAACATGGACTTCAAACACTTGCAAAACACATTTGTAATGTATAGTATATGTTACAAGGATTCAATACATGAGCCACAACTATTTGCAAAAACACATTTGCAAATACAGGTCTCATGCCAAGGAGGGCTAGAGCAAGTGAGCTTAAGCTATCAATACATGATGAGACTCAAGCTACTAGATATGACCCCTCTTAATAGTATAGCAATCTATATTATCAATCCGGTCTCCAACCAAACACCAAGACCGGTAAAAGACTAGAAACACATCTTTAGCCCTAGCTAGTCATACCTTTGCCTTACGCATCCCCTTAAAGCTTGATGACTCACATCTACACTTCAAGTCTGGGTCGTCGTCCTTACATGCATCAACACATGATGCATCCTTCACTTGACCTCCATCAATATATGATAGGTCTTCACTTGACTTGATGATCAACACATGATAATCTCCTCTTGGACATGCATCAACTCGTGATGCATCCTTTACTTGACTTAATGATCTTAAACATATGAAGTCATCCCAAGTCTTCCTCATTTGTGAAACCTAACATAATCATCCTACTCATGGAAAATATTAGTCCATAAAACAATTGTCATCAATTACCAAACTTCACCATTAACTCATAATGGAGGGACTAAATTCTACAATCTTCTTTTTTTGGTAATTCATGACAATCTCAACAAATAATGAGATAGAAATTGAATAGCGAGTATACATTATGTACACAACACTTGTATACTCTAAGATAAGCTTTTAAAACAAAACTTACTTATCTGGTTGTCATTACTCATTCAACCATTAACAAATAATGGAAAAACTAGATGAAAACCCGATTATGAGTATATAAACTATACAAGCTATATATACTCAAGGGATATGTTTCAAAGTAAATATCCTTAATATGTGGAAATGAAATATGGATCAATATTAATGAAATCATAAAACATAAAGTGAACTCCCCCTAAATATGTGCATACAAGAATGTATTGTGAAAGCATATGCACATATTCAAGTTTAACTTATTTGGTGAAATTCATTCTATATTTCGGATTCAAGGAATGCAATAAGATAAGAATGTGATATTGAATGCATACATCTTACATTTTCACCTTTTTCATCCAAATGAGACTAAGTAATATCATAATCAATAAATATATTAGTCTCACAATTGTATTTGTCATTATCACTAAAAAGCAATTTAATGGAGGTTGAACTTACAACGACCTGGTTGGTATTCATGATTAGTTTAGTTCTTGTCTATGGATAGATGAGGGTGTATTACGTGTGTGTGTTGATAATAGTCAAGTTGTGAAGAACTTGTGCTAGTGAAAAATATTCTTTGGTCTTTGATGTGCATGTTGGCGTGGAGGCGATCATGGTCGGTGACGAGGAGGACTAGGACTAGGATGAGGAAGTCTGAGGTATAGGCGGTCGAGAATGTCACATGAGGTGATCGGGCTCACACTGGAGCACGTGGAGATCAAAGGTGACGATTCGTGGAGAAGATACGGGAGGTGTGATCCTAGAGGCTTCAACACGGAAGGTGATGGTACGTGATGAGGATAATGGAGGTGCTGTACTGGAGGCTTCATCACATGGTGAGTTAGGAGTTGTGGATGGCGTCCATAACTGAGAAGATTGAGATTTTGAATAAAACCCGTGTTTGGAAGGGTTTCGGGTCCCTTGATTTAAGGAAAAGATACAGTTTTGTGTTTGTATTTGAGTCAGACATGATTGATATGTTAGCTTATAAAAACAGGGAGTGGCTAATGGCTAAGTTATGGCTTTTGTGGTGGCTTTTGAGGATTAGTGGTTTTAGACAGTTTTGAGAGGGCTTTCGGCAAGAAAACTTTTAGGGGTGCTTTTGAGGGTATTTTGTAAATCCATGAGATTCTAGCAACAAAGATAGTTTTGAATCAATCTGGTTCTTGATTTGCTTAAAGTGCACTGGTGATTGCTGGTGGTTTGGATCATACGACAATGAGCAAAGCGTTCGAGTGAAGTGGTAGAACAGATTGATCAATCAAGCGAGCGGTCAAAAGTATCATCGATCGTCAGGAGACTTAAAAAGCGGCGATAATCATTCACCTCTCTCTTATTACAGTATTCGATCATACGGTATTCAATTCCATCAGCTTGGTGGGTGGTACAAAATAAAAGTATAGTGAAAGGCAAGGATGGTCGGTGGCATCTAGCCGACCATGAGGATGGTGACTGATTTAGCCTGGCAGCTCATCTTTTAACCTGATGCAATTGTCACTAGGACAACAAGTTACAACTAACGAGCTCAAAGGGCAAAATGGAAACAGGGGAAATGGATCCTTGTGTGTTCATAAATCATAACTGTTCGAGAGTGAAGAAATGCATCTGCTATGTTTGAAATCATTTTTTTCAATAAATTTGTTGTGCTCGAAACCAATGATTCTACTAACTCTTTTTATCTGTTGTAACGAGTTCTCAAATCTGGTTAAGACGTTTTTGACATAAAAACAATAGAAGTATTATTCAGTAGTTACACATAGAATAAGTGCACAATCTTGATGGACCCAATCAGCCAATTATCCCACTATCATCATCCCACTATCCCACACCACAGACAGTTACTAGCGAAGCGGTAGCATTTGTTAATTACGATAAAATTATTATCGTATGCACATCAGTTATCATCTGTAATTCATGAAGTTATTTATAGTTATCACGCGCCTTAGACCCGTGCCCCCTCCCCCCTTCGCGAACGGTACCACGTGCTGTTTTTTTGGGATTTAGTGGGGTTGTTAGTTATGGCAAAGTTATTATCTCATGCACATAAAGTTATAATCTACTATCTTATGCACAAAAAAAATTATCATCTATATATTCATGAAGTTACTTATTGTTCTCACGCGCGTTAGACCCGCACCCGATTCTATCAGTTTTTACCACCGAAAGAAACACATTTTAAACAAAAAACGATTTGGAATCCCGTAATTACCACCAAAACATTGTTTCTATAACCACACCAACCGAGTTACGCACAAACCGCACCAGGAAACCAGGTTGTGGGCAGGCCAGGGCGCTCTAGCTCACGTGTAGTTACTATATCATGCACATAAAGTTATCATTTATAATTCATAAAGTTACTTATAGTTGGCAAAGTTACTATGTTATACACATAAAGTTATCATTTATAATTTATTAAGTAACTTACAGTTGGTAAAGTTACTATCTCATACACAAAAGATTATCTTCTATAATTCATGAAGTTATTTATAATTTTCACGCATAAACAGAGGATGGTAACTACATGCGTGTAAGATTGTAACTTTTGTGTCCGCTAAATGAAATCAGTAGTTCTAAACTGAAAGTAACAGCATAACTATATGAAATCCCGAAGTTTCGGGAAGTTACGCTTTTATCTGTCGTTATCACCGGAAGAAACGTGTTTTAAATTTTAAACAATAGAAAATTCTAAAATTATGGCCAAAACAAAACAACACACGAACCGCACCAGGAAGCAAACAATGTTGAGAACTCTCTCTCTATATATGCTTGCTTTTGTTTCCGAACTTGTTTCCCTAATAGTAATCTTCCCAATAGGCAAATTGTTTAATAACACTATAAAGATTATGCAAATTGGAAAATAACATATGTATTTCACGAAAAAGTGGCCCTAGACTTCAGTCGTACGCTCTTACTTGTATATTCTTTTCGAACATGCACATCTTTGCATCGTTACTAAATTAATTTCCCCAATATCGATGTTGTAAAATCAGACCTCGCTGAATTTTGATATTAATTTTAAAAAAACAAAGTTCTGAAACTACTTGCTCCAATAGTAGAAACTCTTCAAAGAAAAAGATTCATGGTTAGAAGTAAAATGTATTACATTTCTTTTATAAACCATTGTTATATTGTCTTAATCTTTACATCAAATTTTATGTATCGAATTTGGGGGAAGATGGAAACTAGAAACACTTAAAAAACTGGAACAGAAGTAAGGTTCTTTTGTAAAAGAAAAAAAAAGAAAACTATGGTCATGACAAGTTGCCAACTCTACTCCAAAGGCATGTCCAAATTAATCAAAAAATTAAGAGCCACCAAACCCACTAGGATGCGAGACTTGTTTCTTAATGATCCAATAAATTCCTCTATCTGGTCCAGTTGGCTTCCCCATCCCCAGTCCTTGTCTTCCTCGCTCTCTCTCTCTCTCTCTCTCTCTCTCTCTCTCTCCCTTTGTGGATCTCATATTAGCTTGTGGCACGCGCAATTAATGGATCACCGGCGACCTATACTACCTCCCCCTGGCCAGAGGCTGCCGCCGGTGCGATCACTTTGACAGGCCACCGTATCCTCTCCTCAAATTGTAGGCGCCAAGGAAGGTTCCAAATCGAAGGTGATGGCCTTCTTCTTCTTCCCTGTGTTGGGTAATTGGATTAGGCATAACATCTCTTTTTGTGCTTTTTTTTATTATTTTTGCAATGTGTATCTTCTTGCGACAGAAAGATGCCCCAACAGCTCATTTGTTTCGATCGTTTCCTGCCATCTTCTTATTGTTCTAGTTGGCAAGGACAGATCCAGAACTACATTTTAAGCCTTGCTTTTGGAAAAGTTGTTTACTTGAAAAGGCAAGGAAAAGGTTATCTTAGAAGAACAGAAAGAAAATTTATCCTGTTTAAATATCATCCCCTGTTTGAAAGTGTAAGCATTGTTTTCCCAAATGTTCATATGATCAATTCTAGATGCCAACGTTTGGGATCACAATTACAGTTTGCCAAATGTTCATATGATCAATTCTAGATGCCAACGTTTGGAATCACAATTACAGTTTGCCAAATTTTTGCTAGACAATACATGAACAGCATTAACGAGAACAGTTGTACACTGACACGCTCAGTTGGTCCCATTTCGCTCTGGATCCATAAAAACTTTCCGTGCCGAACTGTCATGTGGCATGTGAGCAAAACATGACTTGTACGCTTATGGGGTCAACCTAATTTTGTCAGAACGGAAACGTACAGGTTGGCAAGAGAGAGGCAGAAGGCCAGACCGGAGCTTTCAGATCGATCACAAAGGTAGTAGTGCGTCCTCGCCACCCTGACAATGTTCACCGGAGACATGGCCGGCCGGTGGAGGAAGCTGCACGGCAGCGACCGCTGGGACGGCCTGCTCGACCCGCTCGACATCGACCTCCGCCGCAGCCTCATAACCTACGGCGAGATGATCATGGCCACGTACGAGGCGTTCATCGCCGAGCGCAGGTCCCCGAACTCCGGCATGTGCCGGTACCGGCGCGCCGACCTGTTCCGGCGCGTGGACGTGTCCCACCCGGGCTGGTACGCGGTGACCCGGTACATCTACGCGACGGCCAACGCCGACGTGCGCGGCAAGGTGCTGCTCCGGCCGCTGTGCCGGGAGGGCCGCGCCCGGGAGTGCAACTGGATGGGGTACGTGGCCGTGGCCACGGACGAGGGCGCGGCCGCGCTCGGGCGGCGGGACATCGTCGTGGCGTGGCGCGGCACGCAGCGGGCGCTGGAGTGGGTGGCCGACCTCAAGCTCGCGCTCGCCTCGGCGGCCGGGATTCTCGGGCCGGAGGGCGCCGACGGATCCGACCCGTCCGTGCACCGCGGGTACCTGTCTCTGTACACCTCGGCGGACGAAGGCTCGGAGCTGAGCAAGCAGAGCGCCAGGATGCAGGTGCGTGTGCTCTGCTTCTTTCCTGAGACCCTTCACTCTTGCGACACTACTACTAGATTCTAGATTTTGGGACCGGCTATATCACAGGCGACAGAAAAAACTTTAAATCTCAGTCACTTTCCCGAGCCGTCAGATCTTTATCCTGTGGTTCTTTTTGTCTCTGCTGTATTTGGCCTGCAAATCTCAAATCGCGATCGGTTAACAACCTACTCCATCTTAGCCCAGCACTTTCAGACTCAACTTTGGTCTGCGACCTTGAAGCTTATGCAATACCTATTGCTTTCAACTCAGGAACATGAAAATAGAAAAACTGGTGAATGCAAAGCCCAAAATTTTATCAACGTGGTTATAAATAATAAAAATTACCTCTCAAAACGAATAACAAAAAATAGACATATAAAACCCACATGCCACAAGAAAAAACCGGGAAGAAGCATACAAGAATATAGGCGAAGAAAACATGAGAAGAAAAAAAGAAAGGAAAAGAAAGAATGGAAGAAATTAAATATACAAATAGGGACTGGCCTTTGCAATGTGAATATGAAAACGATAAACTAGACGCCCTAGGCCAGTCTCCTTTTGCTTAATTACTTCTTTCTTCTCCATAATTTTACTGATTCCTTTGCTTCTTGTCCAACAATGCATTCTAATAGATGGCAACCAGTTTTCCTTCATCTCCACCAATGCAACAATATGAGAAAACATTGCCCAAAGTTACACGTATTTATTTTAAGATCAGATCATGAGAAACACACAAAAAAATCAACACACATGGAAGCCATATGCGAACCAGGAAGTGGGTGGACACATGATATAATTGAACTTATTCTAAATAACATGGCATCATATTGAAACTTGAATACCACAGCACAAACAAATTCTGGAATTGAAGAAACGAAAGGTATTATATATTTATATGAAGGACAGAAAGTTTCTGGTGAACCCTAACAAGAAAAACAAGATCAAAAGCTGAAAAAAATTATTCTAAGATGGACAGAAAGTTTTTGACTTTGGTGAACCCTAACATAAAATAAAATCACAAAATAAAGAGTCATAAGGACACAAAATACTCATCAAGGTGAATATTAACATTAAGCCATATAAAGCATCGTTACCATACCAACATTGTAGTAAGAGTTAGCCAACTAAATACACTAAAGCACATTTTAGGTATTTTACATTAAATTTTTTCAGAACATGAACTGAAAACAATTGCACATATGACTCAACTATAATCAATGCCATAGTGGTGTCAACTTAATTTGGTCAAGGAACTAGTAGAACATAAATTAGTCAAAGAAGGTAATCTGATACTGTGATACATCTTCTATAATTTGTACTAGAAAAAAAATTAGATAATTCTTTTTGGTCCCAAACTAATCATTCTCACAAATAACAAAAATAGAGACACAAACAAACAAAATTAATCTAACCTAGACCAAAAAGGTATGATTTCTGAACACCTTTAAAAATAGAGATATAATTTTGTCTAAACATAAAAAAATAAATTATTGATTGGTGAACCCCCTTAAAATGGATATAGAAATATATTATTAACCTAGACAACTAAAAAAATGCATAAATCAGACTGAATACAAATGTGTAGATAAATTAATTGAAATTGCACCTCACATAAGACTGCAAAATTTATGTAAGTTTGGTGTAATTTATTACTAGTCACATGATGGGTCTAAAAATCTTGGAGAAAGAAGAATACTACATGACGAACTAGGAGAAAAAGTGAAAGGCATATAGTCAGTATTTTAGCCTGAAATAGAAAAGGCTACAGCCCACAGGTCAGGGAAATTACATATCTTCAATACCGAAAACTCAAAGAGAAATTTAAAAAAAATCAAGAACTCAAAAGAATAAATAGAAAATTGTAGCAAAGCTCTTCTGAAATTGTATATTACTTAGGACTGCAATTTTAGCCTAAGTTCTGTGCAAGTTTTCATGAGGCAATTATTTCTATAGTATGTAAACAATTATGTTAATTATCTTCAATATTTTTCCATAAATGTTTCCATACATGTTTCTCCAATGCCACTACATAACACTACACTGCATAGTATATGTTGAAGTGTGTCTATATTTACCATGGATTTACAAATTAAAACTATTGAATTTTTACCATAGTAATACAGGAGCATAGAAGGCTAAGCTGACTGACTACTGATACAAAGAAACCCATTACTTCAAAAAACGAGAAGCTAACAACTAGAACGGGCGAGAATCTAACTAAACAGCTGTGAATATGGTTCAAATGGGTTGGGCATCCACATAATATATCCATAGAAACTTGTTCGGTCTGTATTTAAAGCTATACTAGAATTATTAAGACAACCCAAAAAACTGCAAAAGATCAAAAGCAATATCACAGAAGAGAACTGAACCATCAATTTGCACAACTAGCCTGTCAAAGAATCGATTTTGCATAGATGTGAACTTAATCAAGACCAAGAAAAGGAGCAATCCCATGCATTAGAGTTGAGGTTCTAAACAATTATGTGCCAACGACAACACCACCAAGAAAATCTAAACTTTGGCCATGCACCATGGGGTCAAGTTGTTCATCAAAAACATATTATAGAAAACCCACCCAACTTCTAGTAATTAATTTGTAGAAGTAACTGAAATCTAAAGTACTTACAAGTTACAACATGCAAAAACAACATAGAAAACTTCCTAGGCTAAGGCATTCAGTTTTCGCCCTTTGTGTAAGGACTAAAGCATGAAACAATGATGAGCCGTGGATTAGAATAAGGTAGATTGAGGTTATAATTGTATAGACCAGATGCCATCCAAGTTTAGAAATGCATAGCATAATTATTTCTAAACTAAACAAATCTCAGATATTGTTTAGATGACTGACAATGGCAGTGTCAGAAAATAGACAAATGCTTAACATTATTAGATAGACAAAACAAATGTTAGGCTTAGTGTACCCTTATAGATACAAAAAAAATCTAAGCTCAACAAAAATATTGGGATCGGTGAACCCCTTTAGAATCAGAAACTGAACAATATTTCATATAGAATACAGAAAGATTAGTTGACATCAATATTCACTATTTTTTATACAGCTTTTCCTGTGCCCATGAAGCATCCATAGTCATGTATTTACAAAAAGACTACATTTCAAAAGGTTGGAGGTGAAAGAAGTCTAAGAATGTGAACAGAAGTATCCTAATTATAAAATTATTTCAAAGTGAGGTTCAACAAAACACAATCTGATGGATTTCCTACACCAAAATTGGAAGAATATTAAGTAACTTAACTAAAATTAAAATTGCAGAGAAAATCCATTGAAGTTACACCTCAAGTAACATTGAAATATTTACAGAACTTGCCTTTAACTTTTAAAATTGCATAATATCAACAACTGCAACATTAACTAAAACACTTTGCAATTTTATCTAACAGTTATTTCTAAAGGATGTAGCAAAACCAACAAAAATGCAAGACGAACAACATAAAATAAGAAAAGGTGGGTACAAAAATGCACATGAACATGCACAGCTCAACTACTCAGTTCATTTCTATGGGTAGCGTTACAGATATTACAAATGATCATTTATAGAGAAAAGTTAACAACTCACACCCACCATTGCTATCCTCACATCATAAGAGCTTTCTACAGTTATACCAATTGAAGATAAATAGATAGATGGTCTTGTGTGAGACTACGAGTACAGATGATTAAGACAAGGCATATATATGCATAAAAGTCCAAAAGTAAAGGTAATTGGAGACAAGGTTTAGACTTCAACTTACAATCTGAAAACAAGTATAAAATGTGATATGACATAGTGAATGTGCACTAAACAAATGATAGGTAGAACCGTATAACGTGACAATAAAATGTTGATCTAACATGGGAGCGTGCACTAAATAAAGGATAAACAAACTCACAAAGGATCTTCTCAAGAATTATGAAATGCAAGTGCAAAAATATCAACTTAGCATCAGACTACAAAAACCTAGACAGACAAAACACCTATGTCAAATTACAAAACATCTCTAGTTCTATCTCACAACAATATGAACTAGCCGAGGCAACACACAGTGTCTCATAGTGTGCTCAGGGCTTGTATGAAGGGCACATCATCACCTTTATGTTGAGGTTGTTGAGGTGGGCAGGTTCAAAGCTAATGGACCATGGCGCGGTTGGACCAGAAGCTGATGCTCATGCTACTGGGCCGACATGGAAGGGATGTCAAATGAAGGTCAAGTGCCTACACACCTGCCCCTGCTGGCAATAGCTAGCACATGAGCACCCTCAAGTAAATCCCAAAACATATGAAATAGCCAGCTTAATTAAAATCCCAAATTGAACTCATGGCACATGAATTTGGCCAAATTAGATGCAACAGAGGCAGAATTTGTGAGACATATGAACCAATTGCACATCAATTTGGACAAATCAGAGGTAAAAAAGCTCAATTTGTGAGACAAATCCAACTAGGTTTTGAATTAGGGATCTATACCATGTCCTACACCCAAAAAAACTCACTAGTGGTGTCGTTCTCCGACGACCGAGCTCACTAGCAATAGCACAGCTTCCATGCCAACTATCTCTCTCTCCGTCTCCCTCTCTAGCCCCCCCTCTTGTGTGTGACCAATTGATACACTGCTACTCTAAGAGGCTTCCAGATGCAAATCATCAATGGGTCAGGTCTACAAAACACAACCAATATGTAGAGCAACCCGTTAATCACTGCAACCATCACACACATCTCAAAGCAAATTAAAGGGCCAGGAAATCAACTAAAGTTTCAAAAAAAATTAGGCAACTGTGTGTTAGCAAATCTATTAGATTTTTCATGTAGTTGACTTGTAATCCTCACAGTTTTCCTAGAAAATCCCTTTGGTAAATCTAATCAGTACATGTCAGACATTGCGATAACTTAGCTCGATGACATGAACAGACATCTTTGTTATCCACTTTACATGAAGAGAACATGTAGAAAGTAGCAGACAAAACTTGAACTTTTATTCCACAGACAGAACTTAAACTTTTATTCCAGATATATGTAAGGGTGTATACACTCGTTACATAAAAGAATCGGTAGATATATTGTTTAGGGATTAAATGTGTTTTCTTTGGGTGTTACATTTCTCTTTAACCAGTGGTGGCTCGTATCATAATCTTTTAGGATTTAAAAATATATGCTATAAGGAGTCCTAAAATCCTAATAGGATTAGGATTTAAAAATATATGCTATAAGGATTCCTAAAATCCTAATAGGATTAGAATTCCTACTCTACTTTAGAAGAGGGCTAGGAGGCTATATAAAGACATGAGGGGTGGTCAGGAGAAACCAAGCAACAAAGCAAAGAAACTAGTCATTCAAAGTTAGAGGTGCACGAGAGGATTAGATGATAGGTTATTTTTTATCACTAGATTTTTGTATAAAGAAAAGATCCGAGGGTCCTAAAAGATTCGAGAGGATTGTGAGAAAGCATATAATCCCTTGCACTATTTTGTGGTTGTGCTTAAGGAATCTACAGTTAGTTTCACCAAAACTTTTCTTTCTCATTGTGGTTGCTTCAACGTCATTATTTTGGTTCTCTACAAGATTCATCTTCGTTTTTAATACAGTGTATGTTCGTGTCGTACCTCACAAACTCTGATCCGATCTAAGGGCTGCTACGTATAAGAAAGAGTAACAGAGTGTAACAAGTAGTATCAGAGCTGAGACCAGATTAATATGATCTGTGAGAAGATTGGTAAAGCGTCAGATAGCACAAAATCAATAACGATGTCAATGATGTGGAATCAAATGGAGAAATTTGATGACGAAAAAAATTCCAACGTGTAGCAATATGTGATGAAAGATGTCCTTGTCTAATAGGAGTTAATCGATGCTCTTAAAAGGGACGAATCAGAAAAGACATATGCTAAAGACTGGAAGGTGATGGAGCGGAAGGCTATCAATACAATTCATCTATGTCTCTGTGATAATTTAAAGTACTCGGTGATTAAAAAGAATTCACCGAAGAAATTATAGGAGGGCTTAGAAGAATTGTATATGGCAAAGTCATTAACAAATTAGTGAGTGCTGAAGCGACAACTATATGGTTGTGCATGAAGGAAGGTACATGGTTCATAATCATCTTAATGTCTTGAACAAACTTATCATACAACTGACTAGCATAGATAAAAAAATTAAGAAGAATGACAAGGTCATCATATTGGTATCATCTTTACCACCATCATGGGAGCAATTAGTGATAAATATTTTTGTCAAAAAAACTACTCTCAATTTCAATGAAACAGCTGCATATCTATTGGAGGTAGGGTCCTTGAAAAACCCATCAGAATCTTCATCCTCAGGTGATTAAAGCATTTGCTATAGTAGGTGTTGCTATTTAAAGCAAAAGTCAGAGGAAGAAGAAGGGCAAGAGCAAGGGCATACACATATGCTATCTATGTGATGAGGAAGGTCAAATGATAAAAAATTGTCCAAGTTTGAAACAAATGAAGGGTGCATGCTCAGTGATGATAGCAAAGAAAAATTTGGACGTACTAGTCGTCCATTAGTCAAGTGCTTCTTATGGACGGATATTAGACTCATGTTACTGCTTCTATATATGTTCGGTGAGGAAGATGTTTGATGAAGGACCTCAACGTTCGGTGTATAGAACTGTTCACTTAGCGGATTGCAAGAAGTATGCAATTATTGAGTTGGAAATAGTTACATTGAAGATGTACGATGGAGCACGTCGCACATTGATGGGAGTTCGATATGTTCCCGACTTAAAGAAGAATCTAATATATGTAACGTCGCTTGAACTCGATGGTTGTGAGATATCACTTCGAAGTGAAGTCATACGAGTTACTTGCAAAGGACAAGTGATCATGAAAAGCGTCTGGAATAATGGAGAATACCGATTGATAGTTACACATAAAGGAATGGCAACCAATAGGAGGTCTAATAAAAATCCTGGTCAGGAGAAGGAAACAATGTCATCAATGGTAAATACTCATATCTCATTTGAAAATATATGAGGAACTGTAAAGACAATTGAAAAAATCTAGCAAACACAAAGACGAAGGTGTGAGCTGTTGGAAGAAAAAAGACATAGTGGGACCAATCATGTGATACCGGTGAGCAAATGGAGCTCGGAGGCGGTACAAACCTATGGCATAGAATGATGTAGGAACAGGAGATGTGAGTAATCAAACTTACACAACAAAAGAGCTCTCAAGTGGAGGGTTTGGGCAAACTAGTACGGATACTGACACGTATATTGCAGTGATGTGTGTGAGCCTCTATGGTATGTGTGGGCACTCCTAAAGGTGAGAGGAAAAACAAAAAAAATATGGAGCTGACTTAGAGCGAGTTCTTAGAGGAGTACAGTGACTTCGATGGATAAGAGTCACAGTGGAGTAAGAGTGCCAAACGGATCCGAATTATCCATTTTATCCGGCATCTATATTCGGATAGTAGCAAATATGGTAAGCAAAAAATGCATTCGTATTGTAAAATGAACCCAAATGCAGATAATATCTAGAATTTTTTTATCAAATACGAATACGGATAATATCTAGATTCGGCTAGCATAATAGCAGAAACTACCTAATACGTCTCTTTTGCATTTGACCTTCAAATTGGGCATATTATATATGCATTTCAATCATGTCGACAAGGTCATCATCATGATGGACTCTAATTTGGCATGTCCCCTAATAAATTTTTTTGCGTGCTCTTTTTAGCTAGATTCGACATGTTTATAACCGATTTGTTTGCAATATATCTAGAGTTAGTTAGGATTAGTGACAAATGGCATCAATAATCAATGATTACATGATAAACCAAAGAAAAATGGGCATAAATATTACTATAAAAGCGGTGTCAATTTGCTAAACTTTATTATGCCATAGGATATTCGCATCCAACCGAATTAAGTAGGTGTTTGATTCATATATGTATTCGTTATAATATTCGATTCGTATTTGAACATGTTCAAATTCATATTATTTAAAAATATGAATACGAATATAGAAAGACCACTATTAGATTTGTATTCGATCCGTTGACACTTCTAGGATGGAGATTGTTGAGTGTGGTGACTCATATCCTAGTCTTTTAGGATTTAAAAAGATGTACTATAAGTAGTCCTAGATGAATACTAATAGGATTAAGATTCATATTTTCTTTTATAGTAGGATTCTTACTCAACTTTGGAGAAGAGTTAGGAGGGACTATATAAAGTCATGAGGAATGGTCATAGAGAACTTAAACAACAAAGTAAAGAAACCACTTATTCAAATGTGGAAGTGCATAAGAGTATTAGAGGCTAGGTTATTCTTTTGTACTAGATTCTTGTATGAGGCTAGGTTGTGAGAAAGCGACAATTCTTTGTACTCTTTTGAGATTGTGTTTAAAGAATTTGTGGTTAGTTTTGCTAAATCTTTTCTTCCTCGCCATGATTTCTTCAATATCGTTATTTTGGTTCTCTCTACGAGACTCATCTTCTTATTTCTTGATACCATGCTCGCTAGTGCCGTATCTCACAAACTATGATTTGATCTGAAAACTGTTAAGCATAAGAAGGGGTATCATAGTGTAGAGAATGCTCATTACCACTCACTCTGGCAAACACTTTTTGCTGCTTCTTTTTTTGAAAAGCCCTTGCTTGACTCAGTGTTCAAATCCAACGCTTGCGCTTGGGACTCAAACGTCCCCACCACCAAGAACATAGACCATTTAGCGAGAGGGTGTTTACACTTGTTTTTTTCGTTCGTTTCCACTTAAGAAAAGCAATCACAATTCACACCTTTGAATGTGCATATTTAGCTTGCATTTGCTTTCTTTCAGAAATGGCTATCTATCTCATTTCAGTCTTTAATTCATGTTCCAACAATTAGTGTCCCTTTTTTCCGATGAAACTAGCTAGTTTAGTCCTTTCGTGCAGAAAGTTCAGTTCATTCATGTTTTGAGTCCATTACCGTTACGCATTGCTGTTCTGAAATAAGAGAAGAAGAGAAACATTGCAACATAGATAGCTCTTGTCCTAATAACATTGAAGAGAAGAGATGGTGTTGAGGAAGGGATGATGGCTACCAACGTGGTAGGGGATCGCAGCGAGCGCAGAAAAGCAAGGTCATGAGGGAGCTGGTGGTAGCGAGCTAATAACAATATATAGCAGTACCATTTAGAGCTGAGAGTTAGGTCGGGCTGTGCCGACATGGCCCAGGCTTACTATGCTTTGGGCCACTTCGTGCCGTGCTGGCTTGGCTCAGTCATATTGTCGTGCCGACCCGCCTCATCTCTAGCCAAGCCTAAGCATGGCCCAAAGCCTGTCGTGCCGACGTTCATGCAGCCCAACCTAGCCCAAAGTAACTATACACAACGAAGGTAATGGCGGTGATGGTGGCGGCAGCCGCCATCTTCCTTTCTCTCGTACTCGCCTCGTTAAAAATTAGTTAAAATTGCATTAGTTGTATAAAAACATGGATACGCAATGACGTAAATATTTCAGGAAAAAGTGGAATTTCCTTGATATTTTAAAAATACAATATTACTGCCTCGTTAAAAACCTTACACCCCAGAGTGGAGTTCCCCAAGTAAGGAAAAAAGTACAATAACAATATATATACAGACTAACTATAACAACATACATACATAATATCTACTCATCAATGTCTAGATCGTTCATGTGTTCGAAGTCAGTTTACACCTACACAAGTTTAGGATCCTCCAGTTGATAATGTTGTCACTCTTTACCTAATTCCTAGTCTTTGGCACATGTGATTGCCTCCACCATCTTGCGTAAGCATACTTTATAGTGCCGGTTCAAATACCCAGTCCCTACAGTTGTGCAAGTAGTTAATTTAGCATTACAATAATTACAAGTTGCGAAGAGGGATGTTGAAGAAATGAGAGATTGAATATCTTGTAAAGAAATGAGAGAAGATAAGTGAATTTATAGGCATCAGCTCTCGAACGTTGCTCTCCTGAACGTTGCGTTCGAACGTTCTGACCGTTGCGTGCATCTTTCAGAGACTGCACTCATCAGTCTCATCATTCTGAGAAAATGATTCTCCTCTCGAAGACAGCCATCTTCACATGCTTCTAAGTCCTAACTCTCATCTCTCTCTCCAACTTTATTCTCTCATCTCTCTCTCTCTCACGCGTTCTCACATCTCTCCACTCCACTCTCTCTCATCATCTCTCCGCTCTCCTCCCTCCAGTCCCCCCTCGCCACCCTCCCCCTACCTGGCACCCCTCTCCTCTCCCCCAGGCCGCCTCCCTCTCCACACCCCGGCCTCCCCCCTCCCCCTCGGCCCCTCCCTCCCCAACCTGGTGCCCCCTCCTCCTTGGCCTCCCACCCCTCCCCCACCGGCCGCCTCCCTCCCTGCCGCCGAGAAGCTTGTCATCGCGCGCCAGCTCACATGCCTCAGCTCCATTTCTTCGGCATCTTACAGAGCTCGTATGGCTGCCACCACTGGCCTCCCCTCTGGCCCCCATAGCCGACGCCCAATGGCTCCTCCTCTTGGCACGACCCTCGTGGCATGCCATGATGGCTCCTCCGATGACCAGTATACTCCTTTGTTCCTTCCCCTCTACTCCCTCTCTCTGCTCTGTGATGGCTTGCGTTGTGAGGAATTGGGCATGACTATGAGTCATAGGATGATGATAGGAGGGCGATGGGAAGCGGGAGGCGAGGCCGAGGTGGCCACCGGCGCTGGTATGCCGGCCGTGCTCGCTGGGCTGAGCCGGCCCAAGCACGGCATGCCACGTCGGGCCGTGTTGTGCCGCCCATCATGCTGACTTTCCAAGCCCAGCCTAGCTCACCATTTGTGCCGTCCAGCAGGGCCCGCCACGTGTCAAGCCGGGCCGTGCTGGACCAGCCAAGCTTTGGGCTGGCCCAGAAATGCGCGGCCTATCTCCCATCTCTAGTACCAATAACAATGTTTATAGCGATAGGTGATCGAGAGAGTTGGCATCGAGATAAGGTAAGAGGAGTTGAGAGGAATGAGCACACATTGACATATGATGGTTGTGTGAATAGTTGTGTTTATTTAGGCTTGTTCTGTTTGGGATGTAGATATTTCACATGAATCTTACTAGAATTTCACATAAATAGTTAAAATCTTGCAAAAAAAGAAAAAAACCCTGCTTTTCAAATGGGACCACATACCATAACCATCAAATTATTATTGGAATTTGCTAGATAGCACTCAAATGTTTTTTGTTTGTGAGCACTCAACTTTTTATCAATTAGATGTTGCTTTGTTTGTGCTTTATGGTTTTGACTTTGTGATTTTTTTGTGTGTCAACAATATGATAAGGGAGTAATCAATTTGTTTAGTGTCATCAAGAGTCACAACATAAACGACCAAGTAGGATTTTGTATAGTTTTTTGTTGTATTCCTTATAGTTTGTTTTGCTCCTCTTTTTTATAAATTGTCACATCATTTTTTACATAATTTAATTTATGTAAAACAAGTATATAATTTATGTAAGAAGGTCATAAATAAAAAAATAATATGTATTAGAATATTTCTCAATGTATCATATCACATACTAATAACTAATAAGCAAACTAGTGGATGGAGGTAGTATGCATCCAACATCTAAAAAATTGAGTACTTAACAAAATAGTACTCAAATGAGAGAGAAGAAGGCAAAGTGATTTCACCCATTAGATCTAGATCTAAAGGCTTAAAATTTGAGTGTTATTTAACAAGAAAACATTTCAGTTATCCCTAGAGACCACCATTATTATTCTAGACGGATTATCTAATTGCTAAATGTAAATTGGAATTTGAAATAAATAAGGATCCGATTCCTGCCTCTTCGGAGACATCCGATAAAAAGGATCCAATTCCTAGTACTATGAGAAATTACTGAGCAAGTTACTGGGCGAGCAGGTATTGACAGAGATAGCAAGGCTAATGGACAAATACAAGGACGAGGACACCAGCATCACCGTCGTCGGCCACAGCCTGGGCGCCACCCTGGCCACTCTCAACGCTGTCGACATCGCCGCCAACTCCTACAACAAATCCGCCCTCAGCCCGACTGCCAAGAACCGCGCCCCGGTGACCGCCGTCGTGTTCGGCAGCCCGCGCACCGGCGACCGCGACTTCAGGGCCATCTTCCACCGACTGCCCGACCTCCGGATGCTCCGCGTCCGGAACAAACCAGACCGCATCCCGTACTACCCGCCGGTGGGCTACGCCGACGTCGGCGTGCAGCTGCTGATCGACACGCGCCGGTCGCCGTTCCTCAAGCCCCACGGCAGCGAGTCGCAGTCGCACGACCTCGAGTGCCACCTGCACGGCATCGCCGGGTGGCAGGGCGAGCACCGCGAGTTCGAGCTGGTGGTCGACCGGGACGTCGCGCTGGTGAACAAGTTCGACGACTGCTTGGCCGACGAGTACCCCGTGCCGGTGGGCTGGAAGGTGCACCACAACAAGAGCATGGTGAAGGGACCAGACGGGAGGTGGGTCTTGGAGGACCATGAGCCTGATTACGACGACGACGGTGGCAACCTGTAGGAGGCTACGAAAGGAGCGCGATTTGGACGTCGGCCGGCTATTCTGTCATGCCATGCCATATGCTGTTTCTGTTGCTTCCTTGCTGGTCGTGAGTCGTGACAACGTGGTGTGTTTCTCTTGATTTTTGGTCCTGGAGACTTGGTTGTTTTTGTTTACATCGGAGGAAATTGGGAAACTGGCAGATGGAAAATATGATCAATATATGCACTTGATTGCATGGGAACGAAAAATTATGTAAAAGAAATGTTTTGGTTTTGGATACTGCTTTTTCATGACCGGGTGGAGAAAAGTATAAAATAGTTAACTGGGGATTTCTGGAATTTATTTTTCCTAGAAGGGTTGGGTTTTGTCAAACAGAAAAACTAGGGAATGGCAATCCAACAGTATAACCCTTAGCCATCAGATTCAGCCACCCAAAACGTATTGCATCCACTTCAAGACAGATCTTATCTACTCAACCTTCCACGTTTCATTCCCTAGGCACTCCAGCAAGCTAGGCCTTATCCCCACTCTCTCTCTCAAGAAGGAAGCTACAAACCCCTCCCTCTGTCTCTCTTCAACCTCCAGCACTGCTGTAGGGACCCAGATATTAACATCCGGATTCCTCTGTGATTACTGCACTATTCCCTGGATCAGTAGATAGTGCTCACAGTTACAGTAATGAATATCAAAATACATATCATGCGGAAGCGTAAAATTTAATAGTAGACTTACACATGGGCCGATTAGGCCGAAATCATTAAATTGCAGCAGCGGAAGAACGAAGCACACAGGTGGGACCTTCAGGACATGCCCACAGGCAGCCAACTGAAGGTTCGCGACCTAGCCCTTGACATCTTCATCTTCTCGGCCAGCTTGTCCAATCTTGTTGCTGAAGCGAGGTGATTTGACTCCTGATTCTGAATTTTGTCGCAAAAGCGAGCATGAGCACTCCGACCCCGTGCTCCGCGAGCCAATACACAGAATGCAAATAAATAGTATGCATAGCTTAACAAAGGAGAGGCTCGGGCTATTTTATTTTGCGTAGAGTGCTTTTGAATACAATTAATTAAAAAGCCCTATGACTTAGCAATTTTGGAACAAATCATAATGTACAAGGAAATGCATTATTAATATCGATTCAGATTCCATCCACCGTTACATGGCATCTGCACCATATAGCAATTTCTTCAGCGTTATAGCCGCTTAACTTACCACTGGGACGACACCCAGGACAACTCCAAACTAGGGCCTTTCACTGCCCTCCACTTTTCCATCCCACCCACAAAACATTTTGAAATAGAACTATATCTGGTTAAGTTCCCATGTCCGCCCTTAACCGTGGGCACGGCTATTCGAATAGTTTTGACTCTGCAGAGTTTGTACACTTTCACCACAAGAGACAATCAACTCGTTGCCCCACACGATTCCTTAGACGTGTGGTTGAGCAGACCATCACAGTGACTTTTCAAAGTATCTAGTCCCTTTTCTCATCTCACTTTATGGGCTTCTCCCACTTGCGGTGGGTCCCATACGTTGCACGGGATGTTTCCCACGGCTACTAGCGTACGGGCTCCCCTTCCCTCTGCGCTAGTACGACTGGGAAACTTCACCCTCCACTCGGTGTCCCTTTAGGCCTTCTCTTGCCCTTGCGTAGCCACTTCCCAACCACTACCGGTGAGATGAGTCCGGGGATTCGATAAGTCTACTTAGCCAAGTTGTATTTTACAGACTTGTGGTTGTACTGTTTTACATGGGTGGTCATGACAAGATTCAGTCCTTATTGGTATCTGGGCGGTCTACCACTAACCCACTTTGTGCATCCACTGCACCACACTCATACCCTCGAATCAATCCGCCCAGATATTTAAGCAAGTTGGGATTTTTGGGAGCATAAAATAATCATGCCAAAATATACCAGTCATTCCCACCATGACTGCCCAACAAATTTTTCTCAGAATTAAAAAGTGATGCTTGGGCGCTTTCGCGCCCATGAGTATCTAAACAATACTACGCATGGCATATAATTACGGACTTATTTTTGAAAGGTTACTATTATAATTTGTGCTAGGGCGACAATGTTCACATATTCAAGTATTCCAAAGGAGGTGTAATATTAATCAAGCAAACAATGGGCATATAACTAAAATCTTAAATTAACATGTATTTGCATATAACATAACAGCATGCAATTTGATAATTTAAACAAAAGTAATTTGCAGAAAACGTAGGTTCAACATGATCAAAGTATTGACTCGCCTGGCGCGGTTTGACCGCTGTCTTGAGCTCACATAAAGTTGTCTCATACGATGGTCTTTAATTCTTGGTCTTCTTCGATCTCGGTCCCGCCTGGTCCATAGAATCTTTAGGCTCCAGTTTCTAATTACGCAATAAACGACTGAATCCAAATACAAGCAAATAACTCAAGAGATCCAAATAAATCCGAATAAACTTAATTTAGTTTTGCTTTGAGTTAATGGGTGATTCGTATGGTTTGAGGCTAGGCCGATGGTAGATTACGATGACTTGATCTGGTTATTAATAATCACTTTTATTATTTCTTTGGACCTATGAATCGGGGTGCAAGTCTAACTGGGTATTATTTTGTGGCATATATATAAGTATGTCTGCAAATTTTTAGCTTATCTGGTTAATCGTATAATCTATGTTTATAGCATTTTAGGTTATGTTATTTTATGTACTTCCATTTATAACTAGGCTAAGTTTAGATCGAGTGAGGGTCTATTTATACAGATCCCAGCTTGCTATGTATATAATTATGCTCAATATTAATATATATCATATATGGTGTTAAGATCTATTTAGTGGTACCATTATCATCGTGCTTATGCTTTAGCTACTATTAGGCCTAGTTTTATTTCTAACTTTTGTGTTAACCTAGTTATCTGGGCAAAGCTTGGTATATATCATTTTATGTGATCCGGATTACTCGTGTTATTAGATACACGTTCATTTTAGAATATTTGTGTGTCTGTAAGATTACTTTGAATCTTGATAACCTAAGGGCTATTATATTTTAGCACCTCCATATTATTATGACCTCTTAATTTAAGTGTTCTCTGAAAACTACCGATACCGATGTTTTATCCTTTTACAAGTCGAGCCTGCTATACATGAGTATATTTTGTTATCATTATTAACTAAACTATCATTTAAGACCTCATGATTGGCGGTATATTAACGATAGCATTTACATATATGCTTTAGTGGGATCTTCGGTGACCGCAAAATGGTACAGTTATTTTTACTAGTGGGCTGCCTATATGCTATCCGCATTTCTCTAACCCTTTTAGGTATATACATATATACATATATGCTTATATACATATCTTCATAGAAAGTCTCTATATTCTAATTGTCATTAGCTTTAATTAAAATTTACTTATCTAACAACGTTATATTTCAACATTTGATAATTAGCAAAACCTACCACTAGAGTTTACTTAATGGCAACATTTTAAGTATTAGGCATAAATCCTAATTTTAGTTAATGGCAATCTTTATTTGGTTAGTTACCATAAGTCGTTCTTCTTTATTGAAGTCTATCATTAATACTTGGTCTTTTGGTTAGTTATGCGAACAGGATTAATTATTCAAACATAATAACTATTCCACATTTATATATTAATCAATCTGGTTTTATGACCCAATTAAACTTATTAGCTTTTCTAGATTATTTACAAATTTTTCCTTGATTTTTCCTAAACTGAAATGAGCAATAATCAACAAAAATAAAAAGAAGGAAGAATTGCACCGAGGAGGAATCGAACTGATGACCTGCGGGATGAAGGTTGGCTGGAATAACCAGCGGAGCGGCCGCTTGTTTGCGACAACAGTGGGAAGCTAATTTACAAGAGGCGACACAGAAACGGAGCTCCACATCAAAGCACTCAGCCGGCCGAACAGGGGAAATGGCGGCAAGCAGCCAGCGGCGATGTCGCCAGCGCCGGGAGGCCAGAGAGGCGGCGGTGATGCATGAAATGGGGTCCTAGGAGGCCGGAGATCTCATAGTGTGCCGCGTTGGGAGCTGCGGGGAAGCAGGGCGGCTCGGCACGGTTCTCACCGGCGGGGCGGGGGGGTGGTATGGTGCGACGGCGTCGGCGTGGGGGAGGGGGAGAGCTGATGCAGGTGTGAGCATTAGGGGGTATAGGGGAGTCTTACCACGGGGTTGGTCGAGCGGGAGAGATGCCGAGGTGAGCTGGCGGCGGAGGCCGGTGGTGGCGCAGCCGGGTCACCGTGGGGGAGGGAGCTCAGGCGATGAGAGGCTTGGCCGGCGATTGGAGGAGGTCCAGGGCGCTGAGGAGTCTCTCCCACCGCGAGGAATCGGATAATGGTGGCCCGGGGAGGTGTTGGCGGCGGCGGCCGGTTTTGGGGAAGGAGCTACGGCGGTGAGCTTCGGCGCGCGGAACTTCGATTAATTTGGAGAGGGAGTAGAGGGGAAGCGGGTATACGCCATGACACGGCCGGATTGGTGGGGGATGCACCGGGGTGCCCGAACGGCAAGGAGGCCGCGGCGGCGGGCTCTCAGGTACTGGCGGGAGAAAGAGCACGGGAGGAAAGGGGAGTGGCGCAGAGAGAAATGGGAGGGGGGGCGGCTGCTTTGTAGCGCAGGAGAGGGGGCCGGCTTGGCGTAGAATGACGACGCGCGAGACTTGGGCACGCGGTGACGGGTTGGGCGCAAGGGCGACGGAACATGGCGCCAGGGAAACGGCGTGGGGCTCGGCGCATGTCAGGAGCAGCGCAGAGCAGGGCAGTGGCAGGCGGCGGAGGGGACGAGACGAGCAGCGCTGCGCAAAGAACAAGGGAGAGGTGTCGTGGAGGCTGCTCAGCCATGGAAGAGGGGAGAGGCAGAAGAAAAGAAAGGAAGGAGGAGGCGCTCCGCGCGGGGGAGAAGTCCTGACCGTGCGGTCGGCAAGGAAAGCAGGGGCCGGGCCCGCTGGCAGGATAGAGAGAAAAGAGAGGAAGAGAGAGGATTAGGGAGTGGGGTCCACATGTAATAGGCTTTGAAATTTGAATGCTTTTGGATTTTACATTTCCTTTCTTTTTGAATTTACTGATTTCAATCTTTGAGAATTTAGTTCAAATCTTGTGCAAATATCTAGCTACAATATCTATTATTTCTCTATCTTCTATTTTATTCAGTTTGCCCTCAGATTTCGATTTTGACATTATTTTGCTATGAATTGTATATATATACACATATAAATTCTGAATATCCCACCTTGGATTTTAATGGGTATATTTTAATATTTTATTGTCCTGAACTTGAATTCAAGACGTTAGTATTTAGAATTTCATGATCTGTAAGGATATATTTCCATTTTTGGCATTATTAATATTAGTTTTATTGTTCGAGGCTTTCTTAAATTTTTGGATCCTCCGCCGAAATTCAGAAGGTCACCATAAAATCCAAATTTCAACAGAACATATTGGAAAATAATTTAAAAAAACTTTATTTTTTTCAAATTCGAATTTTTCAGGATGTTACAAACCTACCCCCCTTAAATGAATCTCGACCCCGAGATTCCGGTAGAGTAGAAAGAATGGAAGTGGGTTATATTGGTTAGCAATGGGTTTTTGGGGTGTTGCTCGACGTATAGTTCCTTAACTCCATAGAGGGATGGAAATATGCACAATAGGGGTTAACACTTGGAGAAGTCAAAAGGAAAGTGAGATACCTTGTTCTCCTGGATAGGTCGTAGACTTCCAATTATTTGCTTTTTGGCATTGTTGTCTTTACGTTACCGTAAAATGGAGTAGTTGCATCGCCTAATGGGCATATGGTTGTAGAGTTTCATATTGATAGGTGGGTAGCAATGGTCTGTACCCTAGGGAGTAGACGGTTTGAGGGATGCCGATACGAGGATGGATGCATTTATATGGTGGTCTTTTGTCCTTATCACTAGAAGATTTCTAGTCCTGCAAATCTTCTTGTTGGTTTGATTTGCTCTGAGTCCAGGTTGTGGCACCTTCAGCACATACATTGCAGTAGTCCTTCGCCATTTTTGCCTCTTAGTGCTACCCCCCTTAAATAAATGCCACTAATCATTATTCGTCTCTTCTAGCTTCAGGCATGATGGGTCCTGTGGCGAGTTGGAGACCATCCATGGTACTTCGGCTGCTTAGTCAGTAATAGGTTTTGAAAGCAGTCTTCGGGTTAGTGGTCTTGTCTTTTACAGGGAAAATATATGGCTTTACTCATAGGATATTCACCAGGATGATGGTCATCTTCACAGTTGGATTAGTCTACGGAGCATTGGTAGGCGCAAGGTCTTTTCTCTTCATATCGTCGACGCATTCCTTGTCATTCTGTTTAGTTGGCGGCGATTTGATCTATGGGTCCTCCAAGTGGGTAAGGAGAGGGTGTTAGCAAGACAAAGTCTCGAGTCTTGGCCTTTGGCGATCCATCACTTTGCTTTAGTGGTACTGAGGGGATTTTCAACAGAAAGGTGAGAGGGAACAGCATGAGATACAAATAGAATCGTGGGGGATAAGGCACCCTAAACCCATTTCGATTTTTAAAGGGTATTCCCCGAAAGCTGGGGTGGCACATAAATCACATAAGTTTTTAAAACACTCTTTTCCTGTGACCGCGAAATGTAACGCCCGAGGGCAAGAAGGCAGTGCACAGGGCCAATAGAATCTTGCAACAATACATCGTCTACTTGGGAAGCACACATAGGAGGCACAGGGTTCATAGTTCGTTTAAAACGAATCCATCTTATCTTCATGGATATCTTCAACGTCCCTAACCTTAAATTTTCGAGTAGGGGTATGAGAAGGGAAACAAAATTTTCCTTTTTAAATTAATAGAAGGAAGAGGAAAGCATTTGGAGGTGGTTTGCTTAATATCAGTGCTCATTCTTGTATTATCATCATTCATTTTTTTTTTGAAACTTTGTGGCAAAAGTGGATATATATATATATATATATATATATATATATATATATATATATATATATATATATATATATATATTTGTAGTTGTTCTGAAATAATAACCTTTGAAATATATATATATATATATCTATATATTTATAGGATAAGAAGTATTTTTCTAACCATGGGTAATAAAACCAAATAGGGAATTTAGGTTTTTACTAAAATAACTCTTTTGAGAAGCAGCACCTCAAGGTTTACCCTTAGGCTTTTAATTTTGAAACACAAGGTCCTCTTTAGGGAAGTGTTTTCGACAAATAATGTTCTTTTAACTATTTGAGGATCCAAACTAAATTTTTGGAAGAAATTTTTGGCAAGTAGTTGGACTTATGAAAATTTCCTCGGAAGGTCAGGTTTGTCAAAACGAATGAGTCTGAAAATTGAATTTTTGTAAACAATTGTATAATCGATCCTCCCAAGGATAAAATAATTTTTTTTTTGGAAATGACTTTTCAAATTTAAGCTTTTGTGACTTTGGCCAAAAGTATGTTTGCGATGGGGGTTTACAAGGTGAGCACTAGAATTTTTTTTTATCATTTTGAATTCAGGATAAGAGAGCTTTAGAAGTATAAATGGCTAGGGCAAAATACAGATGAGTGGGATTCATCTAAGACAGATGAGAATGAGCAGTATAACTTATATTTTTGGAACTAATATTTTGAAGTAATATTTCTAGTCATGAAACTAACGGCCAGGCTTACTAGGTCACGACCTGCAGTCGATATGCTCTGATACCATGCCTGTAGGGACCCAGATATTAACATCCGGATTCCTCTGTGATTACTGCACTATTCCCTGGATCAGTAGATAGTGCTCACAGTTACAGTAATGAATATCAAAATACATATCATGCGGAAGCGTAAAATTTAATAGTAGACTTACCCATGGGCCGATTAGGCCGAAATCATTAAATTGCAGCAGCGGAAGAACGAAGCACACAGGTGGGACCTTCAGGACATGCCCACAGGCAGCCAACTGAAGGTTCGCGACCTAGCCCTTGACATCTTCATCTTCTCGGCCAGCTTGTCCAATCTTGTTGCTGAAGCGAGGTGATTTGACTCCTGATTCTGAATTTTGTCGCAAAAGCGAGCATGAGCACTCCGACCCCGTGCTCCGCGAGCCAATACACAGAATGCAAATAAATAGTATGCATAGCTTAACAAAGGAGAGGCTCGGGCTATTTTATTTTGCGTAGAGTGCTTTTGAATACAATTAATTAAAAAGCCCTATGACTTAGCAATTTTGGAACAAATCATAATGTACAAGGAAATGCATTATTAATATCGATTCAGATTCCATCCACCGTTACATGGCATCTGCACCATATAGCAATTTCTTCAGCGTTATAGCCGCTTAACTTACCACTGGGACGACACCCAGGACAACTCCAAACTAGGGCCTTTCACTGCCCTCCACTTTTCCATCCCACCCACAAAACATTTTGAAATAGAACTATATCTGGTTAAGTTCCCATGTCCGCTCTTAACCGTGGGCACGGCTATTCGAATAGTTTTGACTCTGCAGAGTTTGTACACTTTCACCACAAGAGACAATCAACTCGTTGCCCCACACGATTCCTTAGACGTGTGGTTGAGCAGACCATCACAGTGACTTTTCAAAGTATCTAGTCCCTTTTCTCATCTCACTTTATGGGCTTCTCCCACTTGCGGTGGGTCCCATACGTTGCACGGGATGTTTCCCACGGCTACTAGCGTACGGGCTCCCCTCCCCTCTGTGCTAGTACGACTGGGAAACTTTACCCTCCACTCGGTGTCCCTTTAGGCCTTCTCTTGCCCTTGCGTAGCCACTTCCCAACCACTACCGGTGAGATGAGTCCGGGGATTCGATAAGTCTACTTAGCCAAGTTGTATTTTACAGACTTGTGGTTGTACTGTTTTACATGGGTGGTCATGACAAGATTCAGTCCTTATTGGTATCTGGGCGGTCTACCACTAACCCACTTTGTGCATCCACTGCACCACACTCATACCCTCGAATCAATCCGCCCAGATATTTAAGCAAGTTGGGATTTTTGGGAGCATAAAATAATCATGCCAAAATATACCAGTCATTCCCACCATGACTGCCCAACAAATTTTTCTCAGAATTAAAAAGTGATGCTTGGGCGCTTTCGCGCCCATGAGTATCTAAACAATACTACGCATGGCATATAATTACGGACTTATTTTTGAAAGGTTACTATTATAATTTGTGCTAGGGCGACAATGTTCACATATTCAAGTATTCCAAAGGAGGTGTAATATTAATCAAGCAAACAATGGGCATATAACTAAAATCTTAAATTAACATGTATTTGCATATAACATAACAGCATGCAATTTGATAATTTAAACAAAAGTAATTTGCAGAAAACGTAGGTTCAACATGATCAAAGTATTGACTCGCCTGGCGCGGTTTGACCGCTGTCTTGAGCTCACATAAAGTTGTCTCATACGATGGTCTTTAATTCTTGGTCTTCTTCGATCTCGGTCCCGCCTGTGTAAGATCGAGGAGGCCGACTAGAGGGGGGGTGAATAGGCGGTTTAAAAAATTCTCTACAAATTAATACTAATCAATTCAAGAGCTTTCCTATTTGCCTAAACCAAGTATATAATGCGGAAGCGAAACTCAATTTGGTTTAGCTCAAATAGCGCCTACGACAAATAAATTCGTCTAAGTGCACTAATAGTTCTAGCCTAGGTCAAGGTTTGCAATTCTAAATATACAAGCAATCAATTTAATTCTATGAATGTAAATTGCTTGAATATAAATGGAACACAAGAAAACAAATCACAATTGACACAATGATGTTTTACCGTGGTGTTCGGAGACTTGCCGGTCTCCCCTAATCCACGTTGAGGTTAGCCCGAACAAATCGGACCGGCTCCACGAATTAAGCCGAAACACCTCGTATCCACTAGTGGTAGCTCTTTCCCGCTCCGGGTAGGTGAGCTCCGACCTTCACAACTTCGCCGGGTCTTCTCACAAGCTTCTTGAGAAGATCACCGCGCACGACGCCTCCAACGCCGTCTAGGAGTCGGCAAACTCCAAGAGTAACAAGTCAAGTCCCTCACTTGACTCTCACCACGTGCAACGAATGCACAAGCTCAATTGGACACTAAGTCCTCTAGATGCAACACATGCACTCTAGATCACCTCTCCTCTCTCACAAAGTGCAACACATGCACAATTGAGTGGAGAGCCTCACTCTAGCTCAAGAACACAAGAATGAATGAATCAACAACTTCTCCAACCAGCCACAAGGGGGTATTTATACCCCACACAAGAAAACTAGCCGTTGGAGCCAAATCCCTGAAAAATCAGGACGGGCGGTACTACCGCCGGCCAAGGGCCGGAACTACCGCTCCCCTCACTGACGCGAAGTAACGGCTATGTCAGACGCTCTGAACTAACCGTTACACCGTCGGCGCGGTACTTCCGCCGCACAAACTCCGGTACTACCGCTCCCCTGCGGTACTACCGCCGTTCAGCCCGGTACTACCGATCTCAGCGAGTTTAAGTTTTATTCCCGGCGCTCTCTGGAAATAAAGTTCCGCACGGGTATCCGGAACTTCCGCACATGCGGTAGTTCCGCAGGTCAATCCGCGGTACTACCGTTTTCCGAGAGACTAAGTTAAACTCCGGGCGCTCTCTGGAAATAAAGTTCCGCTCGGGTGCCCGGTACTACCGGCCATCCGGTAGTTCCGCAGTGCAACCCGCGGTACTTCCGTTTTCCGAGAGGCTAAGTCTGAACCCAGGCACTCTCTGGAATTTAAGTTCCGCTCGGGACCTCGGAACTTCCGCACATGCGGTAGTTCCGCAGTTGAACTTGCGGTACTTCCGGTTTTTCCTGAGAAGTGCAGATATCTCAACAGATTTTGCAAAACACATTTGCAAACTACGATATTATGCACACAAGGTTCAAACATGATTTCCAACAAGTTGCAAAGCACATTCGCACACTTTTGAAATTATGACACAAGGAATCGATACATGGACTTCTCACATTTGCAAAACACATTCGCAAACCTAAGTCACATGTCACAAGGATTATATATGAGCTTCAACCATTTGCAAAACACATTTGCAAATATAAGCCTCATATCACAAAGAATGGAAACATGGACTTCAAGCACTTGCAAAACACATTTGCAATGCATAGTTCCATGTTACAAGAAATCAACACATGAGCTTCAACAATTTGCAAAACACATTCGCAAATGCAAGCCTCATGTCAAGATGAGCTAGAGCAAGTGAGGTTTGAGCTATCAACACATGATGAGACTCAAACTACTAGACATGACCCCTCTTAATAGTACGGCAACCTACACTAGCAATCCGGTCTTCCAACCAAACATCAAGACCGGTAAAAGACTAGGAATGCATCCTTAGCCCTAGCTAGTCATACCTTTGCCTTGGGTCATCGTCTTGATAGGCATCAACTCATGATGCTTTCTTATCATCAGCACCATCAACTCATGATGGTCTTCACTTGATCAACACATGATCAATCTTTGACATGCTTCAACACATGAAGCATTTTCTTCTCGATGGCCTTCAACACATGAAGCCTACCTCTTCTTCATCAACTTTGACTTGATGACCTTCAACTCATGAAGTCATCCCAAATCATCTTTATTTGTGGAACCTAACCTATTTATCCAACTCATGGAAAATGTTAGTCCACAAAACAATTGTCATTGATTACCAAACTTCACCATTTTGGTAATTCATGACAATCTCAACAAATGATGAGATATGAAATTGATTTGCGAGTATACAATATGTACACGACAAGTGTATACTCTAAGATAAGCTTTAAATAAAGCTTACTTATCCGGTTGTCATTAGTCATCCAACCATTAACACATAATGGAGAAGTTAGATGACAACCCGATTGCACATGAGTATATATATACTGCACAAGCTATATATATATACTTAAGAATGTATTTCAAAAGTAAAGATCCTAAATATGCATATTAAAAGAAGCATGGATCAATACTTATGAAACTCCAAAATATATGGAGAGCTCCCCCTAAATGTGTGCATACAAGTGTATATAGAGAAGACATATGCACATATTTATTTTAGACTAATTGAGGAGTTCAATCTATATTTTGGATCTAAGGAATGCATTTGTAAATGAGAAAGCGATTTCGAATGCATACCTCTTTGATTTCACCTTTTCATCCAAATGAGACTAACCAAAGATAAACTCAAATAAACATATTAGTCTCATAAATTCATTTATCATTTTCACCAAAACATTATAAAGTATATGTCATTAATATCATAATGTCATAATTGCATTTGTCATTAACACCAAAACCAACTTAAATGGAGCTTGATCTCTCAGCCTGGTCCATAGAATCTTTAGGCTCCAGTTTCTAATTACGCAATAAACGACTGAATCCAAATACAAGCAAATAACTCAAGAGATCCAAATAAATCCGAATAAACTTAATTTAGTTTTGCTTTGAGTTAATGGGTGATTCGTATGGTTTGAGGCTAGGCCGATGGTAGATTACGATGACTTGATCTGGTTATTAATAATCACTTTTATTATTTCTTTGGACCTATGAATCGGGGTGCAAGTCTAACTGGGTATTATTTTGTGGCATATATATAAGTATGTCTGCAAATTTTTAGCTTATCTGGTTAATCGTATAATCTATGTTTATAGCATTTTAGGTTATGTTATTTTATGTACTTCCATTTATAACTAGGCTAAGTTTAGATCGAGTGAGGGTCTATTTATACAGATCCCAGCTTGCTATGTATATAATTATGCTCAATATTAATATATATCATATATGGTGTTAAGATCTATTTAGTGGTACCATTATCATCGTGCTTATGCTTTAGCTACTATTAGGCCTAGTTTTATTTCTAACTTTTGTGTTAACCTAGTTATCTGGGCAAAGCTTGGTATATATCATTTTATGTGATCCGGATTACTCGTGTTATTAGATACACGTTCATTTTAGAATATTTGTGTGTCTGTAAGATTACTTTGAATCTTGATAACCTAAGGGCTATTATATTTTAGCACCTCCATATTATTATGACCTCTTAATTTAAGTGTTCTCTGAAAACTACCGATACCGATGTTTTATCCTTTTACAAGTCGAGCCTGCTATACATGAGTATATTTTGTTATCATTATTAACTAAACTATCATTTAAGACCTCATGATTGGCGGTATATTAACGATAGCATTTACATATATGCTTTAGTGGGATCTTCGGTGACCGCAAAATGGTACAGTTATTTTTACTAGTGGGCTGCCTATATGCTATCCGCATTTCTCTAACCCTTTTAGGTATATACATATATACATATATGCTTATATACATATCTTCATAGAAAGTCTCTATATTCTAATTGTCATTAGCTTTAATTAAAATTTACTTATCTAACAACGTTATATTTCAACATTTGATAATTAGCAAAACCTACCACTAGAGTTTACTTAATGGCAACATTTTAAGTATTAGGCATAAATCCTAATTTTAGTTAATGGCAATCTTTATTTGGTTAGTTACCATAAGTCGTTCTTCTTTATTGAAGTCTATCATTAATACTTGGTCTTTTGGTTAGTTATGCGAACAGGATTAATTATTCAAACATAATAACTATTCCACATTTATATATTAATCAATCTGGTTTTATGACCCAATTAAACTTATTAGCTTTTCTAGATTATTTACAAATTTTTCCTTGATTTTTCCTAAACTGAAATGAGCAATAATCAACAAAAATAAAAAGAAGGAAGAATTGCACCGAGGAGGAATCGAACTGATGACCTGCGGGATGAAGGTTGGCTGGAATAACCAGCGGAGCGGCCGCTTGTTTGCGACAACAGTGGGAAGCTAATTTACAAGAGGCGACACAGAAACGGAGCTCCACATCAAAGCACTCAGCCGGCCGAACAGGGGAAATGGCGGCAAGCAGCCAGCGGCGATGTCGCCAGCGCCGGGAGGCCAGAGAGGCGGCGGTGATGCATGAAATGGGGTCCTAGGAGGCCGGAGATCTCATAGTGTGCCGCGTTGGGAGCTGCGGGGAAGCAGGGCGGCTCGGCACGGTTCTCACCGGCGGGGCGGGGGGGTGGTATGGTGCGACGGCGTCGGCGTGGGGGAGGGGGAGAGCTGATGCAGGTGTGAGCATTAGGGGGTATAGGGGAGTCTTACCACGGGGTTGGTCGAGCGGGAGAGATGCCGAGGTGAGCTGGCGGCGGAGGCCGGTGGTGGCGCAGCCGGGTCACCGTGGGGGAGGGAGCTCAGGCGATGAGAGGCTTGGCCGGCGATTGGAGGAGGTCCAGGGCGCTGAGGAGTCTCTCCCACCGCGAGGAATCGGATAATGGTGGCCCGGGGAGGTGTTGGCGGCGGCGGCCGGTTTTGGGGAAGGAGCTACGGCGGTGAGCTTCGGCGCGCGGAACTTCGATTAATTTGGAGAGGGAGTAGAGGGGAAGCGGGTATACGCCATGACACGGCCGGATTGGTGGGGGATGCACCGGGGTGCCCGAACGGCAAGGAGGCCGCGGCGGCGGGCTCTCAGGTACTGGCGGGAGAAAGAGCACGGGAGGAAAGGGGAGTGGCGCAGAGAGAAATGGGAGGGGGGGCGGCTGCTTTGTAGCGCAGGAGAGGGGGCCGGCTTGGCGTAGAATGACGACGCGCGAGACTTGGGCACGCGGTGACGGGTTGGGCGCAAGGGCGACGGAACATGGCGCCAGGGAAACGGCGTGGGGCTCGGCGCATGTCAGGAGCAGCGCAGAGCAGGGCAGTGGCAGGCGGCGGAGGGGACGAGACGAGCAGCGCTGCGCAAAGAACAAGGGAGAGGTGTCGTGGAGGCTGCTCAGCCATGGAAGAGGGGAGAGGCAGAAGAAAAGAAAGGAAGGAGGAGGCGCTCCGCGCGGGGGAGAAGTCCTGACCGTGCGGTCGGCAAGGAAAGCAGGGGCCGGGCCCGCTGGCAGGATAGAGAGAAAAGAGAGGAAGAGAGAGGATTAGGGAGTGGGGTCCACATGTAATAGGCTTTGAAATTTGAATGCTTTTGGATTTTACATTTCCTTTCTTTTTGAATTTACTGATTTCAATCTTTGAGAATTTAGTTCAAATCTTGTGCAAATATCTAGCTACAATATCTATTATTTCTCTATCTTCTATTTTATTCAGTTTGCCCTCAGATTTCGATTTTGACATTATTTTGCTATGAATTGTATATATATACACATATAAATTCTGAATATCCCACCTTGGATTTTAATGGGTATATTTTAATATTTTATTGTCCTGAACTTGAATTCAAGACGTTAGTATTTAGAATTTCATGATCTGTAAGGATATATTTCCATTTTTGGCATTATTAATATTAGTTTTATTGTTCGAGGCTTTCTTAAATTTTTGGATCCTCCGCCGAAATTCAGAAGGTCACCATAAAATCCAAATTTCAACAGAACATATTGGAAAATAATTTAAAAAAACTTTATTTTTTTCAAATTCGAATTTTTCAGGATGTTACAAACCTACCCCCCTTAAATGAATCTCGACCCCGAGATTCCGGTAGAGTAGAAAGAATGGAAGTGGGTTATATTGGTTAGCAATGGGTTTTTGGGGTGTTGCTCGACGTATAGTTCCTTAACTCCATAGAGGGATGGAAATATGCACAATAGGGGTTAACACTTGGAGAAGTCAAAAGGAAAGTGAGATACCTTGTTCTCCTGGATAGGTCGTAGACTTCCAATTATTTGCTTTTTGGCATTGTTGTCTTTACGTTACCGTAAAATGGAGTAGTTGCATCGCCTAATGGGCATATGGTTGTAGAGTTTCATATTGATAGGTGGGTAGCAATGGTCTGTACCCTAGGGAGTAGACGGTTTGAGGGATGCCGATACGAGGATGGATGCATTTATATGGTGGTCTTTTGTCCTTATCACTAGAAGATTTCTAGTCCTGCAAATCTTCTTGTTGGTTTGATTTGCTCTGAGTCCAGGTTGTGGCACCTTCAGCACATACATTGCAGTAGTCCTTCGCCATTTTTGCCTCTTAGTGCTACCCCCCTTAAATAAATGCCACTAATCATTATTCGTCTCTTCTAGCTTCAGGCATGATGGGTCCTGTGGCGAGTTGGAGACCATCCATGGTACTTCGGCTGCTTAGTCAGTAATAGGTTTTGAAAGCAGTCTTCGGGTTAGTGGTCTTGTCTTTTACAGGGAAAATATATGGCTTTACTCATAGGATATTCACCAGGATGATGGTCATCTTCACAGTTGGATTAGTCTACGGAGCATTGGTAGGCGCAAGGTCTTTTCTCTTCATATCGTCGACGCATTCCTTGTCATTCTGTTTAGTTGGCGGCGATTTGATCTATGGGTCCTCCAAGTGGGTAAGGAGAGGGTGTTAGCAAGACAAAGTCTCGAGTCTTGGCCTTTGGCGATCCATCACTTTGCTTTAGTGGTACTGAGGGGATTTTCAACAGAAAGGTGAGAGGGAACAGCATGAGATACAAATAGAATCGTGGGGGATAAGGCACCCTAAACCCATTTCGATTTTTAAAGGGTATTCCCCGAAAGCTGGGGTGGCACATAAATCACATAAGTTTTTAAAACACTCTTTTCCTGTGACCGCGAAATGTAACGCCCGAGGGCAAGAAGGCAGTGCACAGGGCCAATAGAATCTTGCAACAATACATCGTCTACTTGGGAAGCACACATAGGAGGCACAGGGTTCATAGTTCGTTTAAAACGAATCCATCTTATCTTCATGGATATCTTCAACGTCCCTAACCTTAAATTTTGGAGTAGGGGTATGAGAAGGGAAACAAAATTTTCCTTTTTAAATTAATAGAAGGAAGAGGAAAGCATTTGGAGGTGGTTTGCTTAATATCAGTGCTCATTCTTGTATTATCATCATTCATTTTTTTTTTGAAACTTTGTGGCAAAAGTGGATATATATATATATATATATATATATATATATATATATATATATATATATATATATATATATATATATATATATATATATATATATATATATATATATATATATATATATATATATATATATATATATATTTGTAGTTGTTCTGAAATAATAACCTTTGAAATATATATATATATATATCTATATATTTATAGGATAAGAAGTATTTTTCTAACCATGGGTAATAAAACCAAATAGGGAATTTAGGTTTTTACTAAAATAACTCTTTTGAGAAGCAGCACCTCAAGGTTTACCCTTAGGCTTTTAATTTTGAAACACAAGGTCCTCTTTAGGGAAGTGTTTTCGACAAATAATGTTCTTTTAACTATTTGAGGATCCAAACTAAATTTTTGGAAGAAATTTTTGGCAAGTAGTTGGACTTATGAAAATTTCCTCGGAAGGTCAGGTTTGTCAAAACGAATGAGTCTGAAAATTGAATTTTTGTAAACAATTGTATAATCGATCCTCCCAAGGATAAAATAATTTTTTTTTTGGAAATGACTTTTCAAATTTAAGCTTTTGTGACTTTGGCCAAAAGTATGTTTGCGATGGGGGTTTACAAGGTGAGCACTAGAATTTTTTTTTATCATTTTGAATTCAGGATAAGAGAGCTTTAGAAGTATAAATGGCTAGGGCAAAATACAGATGAGTGGGATTCATCTAAGACAGATGAGAATGAGCAGTATAACTTATATTTTTGGAACTAATATTTTGAAGTAATATTTCTAGTCATGAAACTAACGGCCAGGCTTACTAGGTCACGACCTGCAGTCGATATGCTCTGATACCATGCCTGTAGGGACCCAGATATTAACATCCGGATTCCTCTGTGATTACTGCACTATTCCCTGGATCAGTAGATAGTGCTCACAGTTACAGTAATGAATATCAAAATACATATCATGCGGAAGCGTAAAATTTAATAGTAGACTTACCCATGGGCCGATTAGGCCGAAATCATTAAATTGCAGCAGCGGAAGAACGAAGCACACAGGTGGGACCTTCAGGACATGCCCACAGGCAGCCAACTGGAGGTTCGCGACCTAGCCCTTGACATCTTCATCTTCTCGGCCAGCTTGTCCAATCTTGTTGCTGAAGCGAGGTGATTTGACTCCTGATTCTGAATTTTGTCGCAAAAGCGAGCATGAGCACTCCGACCCCGTGCTCCGCGAGCCAATACACAGAATGCAAATAAATAGTATGCATAGCTTAACAAAGGAGAGGCTCGGGCTATTTTATTTTGCGTAGAGTGCTTTTGAATACAATTAATTAAAAAGCCCTATGACTTAGCAATTTTGGAACAAATCATAATGTACAAGGAAATGCATTATTAATATCGATTCAGATTCCATCCACCGTTACATGGCATCTGCACCATATAGCAATTTCTTCAGCGTTATAGCCGCTTAACTTACCACTGGGACGACACCCAGGACAACTCCAAACTAGGGCCTTTCACTGCCCTCCACTTTTCCATCCCACCCACAAAACATTTTGAAATAGAACTATATCTGGTTAAGTTCCCATGTCCGCCCTTAACCGTGGGCACGGCTATTCGAATAGTTTTGACTCTGCAGAGTTTGTACACTTTCACCACAAGAGACAATCAACTCGTTGCCCCACACGATTCCTTAGACGTGTGGTTGAGCAGACCATCACAGTGACTTTTCAAAGTATCTAGTCCCTTTTCTCATCTCACTTTATGGGCTTCTCCCACTTGCGGTGGGTCCCATACGTTGCACGGGATGTTTCCCACGGCTACTAGCGTACGGGCTCCCCTCCCCTCTGTGCTAGTACGACTGGGAAACTTTACCCTCCACTCGGTGTCCCTTTAGGCCTTCTCTTGCCCTTGCGTAGCCACTTCCCAACCACTACCGGTGAGATGAGTCCGGGGATTCGATAAGTCTACTTAGCCAAGTTGTATTTTACAGACTTGTGGTTGTACTGTTTTACATGGGTGGTCATGACAAGATTCAGTCCTTATTGGTATCTGGGCGGTCTACCACTAACCCACTTTGTGCATCCACTGCACCACACTCATACCCTCGAATCAATCCGCCCAGATATTTAAGCAAGTTGGGATTTTTGGGAGCATAAAATAATCATGCCAAAATATACCAGTCATTCCCACCATGACTGCCCAACAAATTTTTCTCAGAATTAAAAAGTGATGCTTGGGCGCTTTCGCGCCCATGAGTATCTAAACAATACTACGCATGGCATATAATTACGGACTTATTTTTGAAAGGTTACTATTATAATTTGTGCTAGGGCGACAATGTTCACATATTCAAGTATTCCAAAGGAGGTGTAATATTAATCAAGCAAACAATGGGCATATAACTAAAATCTTAAATTAACATGTATTTGCATATAACATAACAGCATGCAATTTGATAATTTAAACAAAAGTAATTTGCAGAAAACGTAGGTTCAACATGATCAAAGTATTGACTCGCCTGGCGCGGTTTGACCGCTGTCTTGAGCTCACATAAAGTTGTCTCATACGATGGTCTTTAATTCTTGGTCTTCTTCGATCTCGGTCCCGCCTGGTCCATAGAATCTTTAGGCTCCAGTTTCTAATTACGCAATAAACGACTGAATCCAAATACAAGCAAATAACTCAAGAGATCCAAATAAATCCGAATAAACTTAATTTAGTTTTGCTTTGAGTTAATGGGTGATTCGTATGGTTTGAGGCTAGGCCGATGGTAGATTACGATGACTTGATCTGGTTATTAATAATCACTTTTATTATTTCTTTGGACCTATGAATCGGGGTGCAAGTCTAACTGGGTATTATTTTGTGGCATATATATAAGTATGTCTGCAAATTTTTAGCTTATCTGGTTAATCGTATAATCTATGTTTATAGCATTTTAGGTTATGTTATTTTATGTACTTCCATTTATAACTAGGCTAAGTTTAGATCGAGTGAGGGTCTATTTATACAGATCCCAGCTTGCTATGTATATAATTATGCTCAATATTAATATATATCATATATGGTGTTAAGATCTATTTAGTGGTACCATTATCATCGTGCTTATGCTTTAGCTACTATTAGGCCTAGTTTTATTTCTAACTTTTGTGTTAACCTAGTTATCTGGGCAAAGCTTGGTATATATCATTTTATGTGATCCGGATTACTCGTGTTATTAGATACACGTTCATTTTAGAATATTTGTGTGTCTGTAAGATTACTTTGAATCTTGATAACCTAAGGGCTATTATATTTTAGCACCTCCATATTATTATGACCTCTTAATTTAAGTGTTCTCTGAAAACTACCGATACCGATGTTTTATCCTTTTACAAGTCGAGCCTGCTATACATGAGTATATTTTGTTATCATTATTAACTAAACTATCATTTAAGACCTCATGATTGGCGGTATATTAACGATAGCATTTACATATATGCTTTAGTGGGATCTTCGGTGACCGCAAAATGGTACAGTTATTTTTACTAGTGGGCTGCCTATATGCTATCCGCATTTCTCTAACCCTTTTAGGTATATACATATATACATATATGCTTATATACATATCTTCATAGAAAGTCTCTATATTCTAATTGTCATTAGCTTTAATTAAAATTTACTTATCTAACAACGTTATATTTCAACATTTGATAATTAGCAAAACCTACCACTAGAGTTTACTTAATGGCAACATTTTAAGTATTAGGCATAAATCCTAATTTTAGTTAATGGCAATCTTTATTTGGTTAGTTACCATAAGTCGTTCTTCTTTATTGAAGTCTATCATTAATACTTGGTCTTTTGGTTAGTTATGCGAACAGGATTAATTATTCAAACATAATAACTATTCCACATTTATATATTAATCAATCTGGTTTTATGACCCAATTAAACTTATTAGCTTTTCTAGATTATTTACAAATTTTTCCTTGATTTTTCCTAAACTGAAATGAGCAATAATCAACAAAAATAAAAAGAAGGAAGAATTGCACCGAGGAGGAATCGAACTGATGACCTGCGGGATGAAGGTTGGCTGGAATAACCAGCGGAGCGGCCGCTTGTTTGCGACAACAGTGGGAAGCTAATTTACAAGAGGCGACACAGAAACGGAGCTCCACATCAAAGCACTCAGCCGGCCGAACAGGGGAAATGGCGGCAAGCAGCCAGCGGCGATGTCGCCAGCGCCGGGAGGCCAGAGAGGCGGCGGTGATGCATGAAATGGGGTCCTAGGAGGCCGGAGATCTCATAGTGTGCCGCGTTGGGAGCTGCGGGGAAGCAGGGCGGCTCGGCACGGTTCTCACCGGCGGGGCGGGGGGGTGGTATGGTGCGACGGCGTCGGCGTGGGGGAGGGGGAGAGCTGATGCAGGTGTGAGCATTAGGGGGTATAGGGGAGTCTTACCACGGGGTTGGTCGAGCGGGAGAGATGCCGAGGTGAGCTGGCGGCGGAGGCCGGTGGTGGCGCAGCCGGGTCACCGTGGGGGAGGGAGCTCAGGCGATGAGAGGCTTGGCCGGCGATTGGAGGAGGTCCAGGGCGCTGAGGAGTCTCTCCCACCGCGAGGAATCGGATAATGGTGGCCCGGGGAGGTGTTGGCGGCGGCGGCCGGTTTTGGGGAAGGAGCTACGGCGGTGAGCTTCGGCGCGCGGAACTTCGATTAATTTGGAGAGGGAGTAGAGGGGAAGCGGGTATACGCCATGACACGGCCGGATTGGTGGGGGATGCACCGGGGTGCCCGAACGGCAAGGAGGCCGCGGCGGCGGGCTCTCAGGTACTGGCGGGAGAAAGAGCACGGGAGGAAAGGGGAGTGGCGCAGAGAGAAATGGGAGGGGGGGCGGCTGCTTTGTAGCGCAGGAGAGGGGGCCGGCTTGGCGTAGAATGACGACGCGCGAGACTTGGGCACGCGGTGACGGGTTGGGCGCAAGGGCGACGGAACATGGCGCCAGGGAAACGGCGTGGGGCTCGGCGCATGTCAGGAGCAGCGCAGAGCAGGGCAGTGGCAGGCGGCGGAGGGGACGAGACGAGCAGCGCTGCGCAAAGAACAAGGGAGAGGTGTCGTGGAGGCTGCTCAGCCATGGAAGAGGGGAGAGGCAGAAGAAAAGAAAGGAAGGAGGAGGCGCTCCGCGCGGGGGAGAAGTCCTGACCGTGCGGTCGGCAAGGAAAGCAGGGGCCGGGCCCGCTGGCAGGATAGAGAGAAAAGAGAGGAAGAGTGAGGATTAGGGAGTGGGGTCCACATGTAATAGGCTTTGAAATTTGAATGCTTTTGGATTTTACATTTCCTTTCTTTTTGAATTTACTGATTTCAATCTTTGAGAATTTAGTTCAAATCTTGTGCAAATATCTAGCTACAATATCTATTATTTCTCTATCTTCTATTTTATTCAGTTTGCCCTCAGATTTCGATTTTGACATTATTTTGCTGTGAATTGTATATATATACACATATAAATTCTGAATATCCCACCTTGGATTTTAATGGGTATATTTTAATATTTTATTGTCCTGAACTTGAATTCAAGACGTTAGTATTTAGAATTTCATGATCTGTAAGGATATATTTCCATTTTTGGCATTATTAATATTAGTTTTATTGTTCGAGGCTTTCTTAAATTTTTGGATCCTCCGCCGAAATTCAGAAGGTCACCATAAAATCCAAATTTCAACAGAACATATTGGAAAATAATTTTAAAAAAAACTTTATTTTTTTCAAATTCGAATTTTTCAGGATGTTACAACTGCCCCTTGACCTCACCCTCTAGCGTTGTGAAGATGACCTTTGCCCCTGATATCCCCTAGTAGTTGTTCGCCCACCACACATGGCTAGACCACAACCGTCTCCATCTGAACCACAACTGCCCTTCGTATCCCCTGGTAGTCGCTTGCCCGCTGCCCCAGGTCTTCCTACCGCCACCATCTACTAGTGCCACCTAGCGTAGCTCCCAACAGGAGATGCGATGGGTCCCCCATCGGTCACGCACTTGAACTCCACTGCCCCTCACCTTAGGCCGTGTACATTGGGTTTTTTTTTATATTTTTCTCATGTAAAATACTTTTGAAAGATGGCATCTATCAATATATTGTCAATGCAAGACCATGCCAATTCCCAATCATTTAGTAAGATAACCTCTCCACTAAGGATTGATGATGGATTCAGAACACCCAAAAGGAATGGTAGCATGCCCTCTCTCTGTGAGTATGAGGAGCTTTCTCGATTGACTAAGTTGTGGTCAATGCAATATTTGTTATTTCACACCAATTAATTTGTGATATTGCAATGTTCATCATTTACATCCGATTGTCAAGATGAACTGAAGCATACTGTAGGGATGGAATTTGAAGATATCGAGTCCGTGGAGGAGTTCTACAAGTCACATGCACACAACGTGGGTTTTTCAATTCTTATTAGGCAATAAAAGTTGTTGAATAAGGTAGTTCAGTGCAAGCACTTTATGTGTTCAAGGCAAGATTATAGGTTCAAGAAAGGTAAGGCGCTTACTAATCTCTCTAAGTAGAAGACGCGTAATTCGAAGGAAACTAAATATAGATGTGATAAGCATATTTTCGTGAAGCTATGTAGTGATAACAAGTATAACATAGCTTCAATAGTTGAGCATTATAATCATAGACTTGTGTTACCTGATAAGCTTTATTTGATTAGATCGAATCGTGGAGTTACTAAGAGAGCAACGAGTACACTGTATATATGTCACAAAGCAAGCGTTTATAGGCTAGGTGGTTTTGAGAATATCAAATGCACGAAAAAATTATAGAATTACTATCGTGACCTTAGAAAAAAAATATTAAACGTAGATACTCAAATGTTTGTGGCCTAGGTCATTTTTTGGCCACGTTCCAGCGGCGATTAGCATGAATTACTGTGCAACTGGCACCCCTGTGCCCTAGCCAGGGGCGTAGCCACCAGAGGAGCTTAGTAAGGCTTGAGCCTCACCTCCCCCGGTGGCAACTTTGTACATAGGAAGGCAGAGGGGGAGAGAGAGAGAGAAGACAAACAGTTGCTCAGCATGCATTGCTTCGTTTCTCTTCCGACATTGCCGAAGCTCATCGCAGTCGCGAACCTCCTCCACATGCGCTGCCTTACCTCCAGCATGCATGGATGTCACCTCCCATGGAGTGGATGCTCCATGAGCATTGCTTCTCTGAGGAAAGAAGAGAGAGAGAGAGATGGAAGCTATGGGACAAAGATTAAAGAGGATGGGAAACGAGTGGACCAGAGCCATGGAGTGGGGACAAGAATGTTAATTCCTCACCCTCAACTGACATGTGGGACATTCAGTTTAGTGGGGCTCATTTTCTGTGGCTTAAAAATGAAAATTCAATAACCAATTTAAATAAGCAAATGAAATTACTGTTTACTACTAGCATTCCATACGCATCTTTCTATATTTTTTATGCATTTTTCAATCCCTTATTTTGCCATTGCAATCCTTTGGCTTCATTCCTACATTTTTCATTCGTACATTCCAAACACCTCTTACTACATTTTTCCTATTTTTTCTAAACCTCTGTTTTGCCATTGTATCCTTATGACTTTCTTGTATTTTTCCCCATTTCTCTGTTTCTTATGTTCCAAACAGGAGTAAGTTATATCCACCTCTGTTGGTCGGTTTGGTGGAAGGAGATGGAAAAAAATGGGGTAAATTGCAGGAGAGAAGGAAGAGGGAGATAAATAGAAGAGGAGGGGTGTGAAGAGATAGGGATGGCTGATGTTGGATGAATGTGTTGCTCAGTTGAGATAAAATAATTGAATTCTTGTAACTTGTGCTTGCTTGGATAAAAAAGCAATCTAACTTTTCTAGGTATGCATACAGATATACTACACAATAACTGCATAAATGTGCAAATTCTTTTCTCAAACGTTATTTTTTTGTGTTTATGCATCAAGTATTTTTCATATATATGTAAATTGTGCAAATTGTTAAAAGCTCAGGACAGCACACCAGAATGCTCTAGTGCCGGAGCGTTCCACACCAAACACAAAACCGGAATAGGCACCGTAATAGAATTAACAAGTATGTCTTTGAGCTCCACCTCTATTTTTATTCTGGCTTCGCCACTGGCGCTAATCCTTTGGAATCCTTCTCCGTCTGGTTCGACTGCAGACAGAGAAACACTACTACAGAAAGGCTAATAGTAGACGCCAAATCACAGACGGTTTTGTGAAACCGTCTATAATGTACACTATTACAGACGGTTTTAATTTGAAGGCCGTCTGTGGTATTTGTGGCGGGAAAAAGGAGTATCACAGACGGTTCTTACTACTGAACCGTCTGTGATACTAGAATATCACAGACGGTTTTTATTAAAAACCGTCTGTGATAATCTGGGAATATCACAGACGGTTTTTTATTAAAAACCGTCTGTGTTGTGTCGACTATCACAGCCGGTTGTTGTTAAGAACCGTCTGGGAATGTTCACAGACGGTTTTTCACAAGAACCGGCTGTGATGTCCCTTTGTCTGTCATATTCTAGATCAGAGGTTAATATATAAGTACACATTGCTTCTAATAACTTAACTACAGAACTACTGAGACAAGATATCACAAATTAAAGGCAAATTTATTAATTTCAATTAGAGGCAAATTTATTACAAAAGTCGCACAGGTAAAGAGTTTCCCAGATTGTATTCTTTTGGGCTTCGTAAGCTTCTTCTTCAACTTGGGGACTTGGAGGATCAGCCGCTAAATTCTCGAACGCCGTTAAGATTGCCCTTGTCCTCAGCACTTCCTCCTGCAGCCTGGGCAAATGATCAGCAGCATCCATAATGTCGTAGAGGATAGCATGAAAAGATTCCTCAGAATCTGTCGTTTCTGCTTGATCGGCAAGGCTATCCATCAGTCTCTACAATGCGTGTAGAGCTTCTTCCGCATTGCGCACATTGTGGAGAAGAACCAGGGTGAGGGCTGTTTCCCTTTCTTGAGCGGCAGCGAGACGCCTCCGTCGACGGCGGAGGATTAGGTCAAGCTGACGAATGCAAGAAAGTCGGGGAAGGAGAGCAGGGCGGGTGCGGAGAAGATGCTCCAGATGCAAATTGCTGGCCGCCTGTGTAAGGTTCCGGCCGAACAATTCATGATGAACAGATGAGAGGAAGGAGATGATCACAAGAATAGTAGTAGAAGCCATGTTGTATTGTATATTGTATTGTACGTACGTAGAAGAGACCTGGATTAGGAGCGCATATTTAACCTTTAGCACAAACGGTTCGTATACCCAAACACGAATGATATAGACGCTTCGTATAACGATCGAGAGACGTTAATTAGACGATCGAAACACGAAGCGTTCTGGCATCGAACACGCGCGAAGCGTTCTGGTATGAAGCTTATCACAGACGGTTTTTTATAAAAAACCGTCTGTGATAATTTATTATCACAGACGGTTTTTAGTTAAAAACCGTCTGTGATAATGACTACGGCATTTATTGCGCTGCTCAGACCGCATCGTCTTCATTTCGATCCAGATCTAGCCACTGCTGCGCACTTTTTCACTCGGGAGGAAGCTAGAGCGATTTCAGGCCAGTTAATTTGGTGGGAAGAGGCAGAGATTGAGCTTTGAATTAAGATTCAGACTTTCCTGTGGTTGCTGTAGATATGGTTAGTAATGAAATTTATTTATTTTTAATTGCATTACAATTTAGGTGTAAGTAATCCATGAGTGGTTATTGAAGATGGTTAATTAATTTGCAAAATTGTTGGTTATATAATAGCTATTGTGTTTGTAATATGAATTGAGCTAGGAAATTAAGTCTCAATATAATAAATGTGGCCGGTATATATGTAGTTATAATTAGTTATTCTAGATTTTAATACTAAGTTGTTATATATGTACGTAACGTAGGACCGAAGTTGGATGTATGCCGCGAGCCGTGTGAGTGAAGAGTACATTAATGGTGTTTCTGCTTTTATAAGAGCCGCCGAGGAGGATATGTTGAATAAGGGGGTGGAATATATGTGCTGTCCATGCACTGACTGCGAGAATTTGAAGATGTTTAAGAACCAAGGGCAAATTGAAGCGCACTTGATTCGGAGGGGTTTCAAAAAGGATTATACGTGTTGGACCAGTCATGGCGAAGTGAATGATCATATGCCGCCGGATGACATCGCCGGTGAAGTGAATGATATGCCCCCGGATGACATCGCAGGTGAAGTGAATGACATGCCGCCAGCTGATGTCGATTGTGGCTCGGATTCGGATAGGTTGCACGATGATAATCTGGATCAGATGCTTCGCGATGTAGAAGAGAACTATGATGAGAGAGAGTATGTTAAATTCCGTGGCTTGATGGAGGACTCAGAGAAACCTTTGTACACGGGCTGCAAGTACACGAGGTTGTCGGGCGTGCTTGAACTGTTGAAATTGAAGGCAAGCAACGGTTGGTCCGACAAGAGTTTCACGGCGCTGCTAGGTCTTTTAGCGGACATGCTTCCGGAGGGAAATGAGTTGCCTAAAACCACGTATAAAGCCAAGAAGGTTCTTTGTCCGTTGGGAATGGAAGTAGAAAGAATACATGCATGCCCGAACGACTGTATCCTCGATCGAACTACGTAGCTTGTAATTACTCCACAACTTCGTACGAATTGAAATGACATGTCGTGCTCTTGCAGGAAGAGCTGAGTTTTCAATCTACCCTGGGATCATTCCAGGGAACAAGGGAGAATGATATGCTCTCCGTGGCCCTGGGAAACAAGGAGCACCCGGGCCGTACGAGAGGCCTTGGGCTTTACGTTCCTTGGAAACATGGTTTCCAAGATGACTCCGACATGTATCGGCGCAGGAAGAGAAACAAAGCCGAGCGTGACGCACAGCTACGAGAAGAGCTCAAGGCATCTCTTAAAGAGGAGATACTGGGTTCGATGGCTGATATAATCAGAGATGAGGTGCGGAAACAGACAGAAAGTCAGCAGGCCGCCACCGCCGCTCCTGTGCTAGCTAGCCCGCACAACCATCCAAGTAGCTGCGCGTCCAATCCGACACAAACCCAGTCCAAATTTCCTGTGGACAACATCCTGGTAATAATTATTACCTCTCGAATGCTTGCTCCATTGGTAGGTCTATTCGAGTAGCTAATTTTGTATCGTTATGTAGGAGCCTACGACATGCAGGCTCCAAGTGAGATATGGCTCCATTCCCTTGTACGCTGCTTGGGGCCAGGCATATTCGTCTGGTATCGGGGCCATGGTGCACGGTCAAGCTTTAGCGCCAGGCTTCGCAAAAGTTAATGTGGATGGTGTGTATGCCAATTTTGAGGTGGTCCCGCTACCGAAGCCCCCCAACGACGAGATCGTGAATCTAGGACAGGCCATTGGAACATTCATCCAGTGGCCCAAAACCGACATCTCCCTGGAGGCTTCTTCACCGGTGGCAGGACCAGAAGTGCAGTGCGAACCACAGCAACTTGCACTGGTGCCATCTCCACACGGGCAGTGCGAACCACAGCTACCTGCACCGGTGCTATCTCCACGGGTGCTATTCTCGCCAGAGCAACTTGCACCGTCTATACCATTACAGTCGACTAGCATAAAGTCGACCCACACTCGAGGCAGTGGCCAGGGCAAATCAAAGACAAAGGATGGTGACGATTTCCCGTCCATGCCATTGGCCCGCAAATTCGTGCTAGCTCAGCCGATGGTAGTCCAGGAAGAGCTCCAAAAACTAGGACTTGGTTGCCAAAGATTCCACCTTTGGTATATGGAAGAGTCCAATAAGCCAGCGGCAGAACGGCGCTCAGGTATAACTGTCAAATTCAAGCCGGAACATTTCTTGCACGAAGTTCAGGAATGTGTCTTCGCGGTGACCTTTGACGATATATTTGACCTTTTCACGCTCAACGCTCTCGACGCCTCACTCGTTCGATGCTGGACGCTGTAAGTCTGCACAATCACAGTCTCTGTTCACGTAATACCGATATATGTCACAATTTGTTACTTTCCTATGTTATATATAGATTCATGCTGATCGAAGCTAGATCATCGAAATCACAAATTGGTTTCCTGGACCCACGCTTGGTCGCCATTGATACCATCATCGAGAATGCATCCTTCGTCGAGGACTATATTACAAAATCACTGCTGGCTCACCAAGATAAGGAATTTGTTCTTATGCCATACAATGAGCAGTTCCATTGGATTTTAATTGTAATTATACCAAAATGGAACAAGGCTATATACCTTGATTCTCTAAGTAAGAACAAATCCAAGTACACAGCTATCGCCCGAATACTCGATAGGTACGTACATTGTACATTGTACTCTTTCTTTCCTTCCGAATAACTAATCTAACTTTTTCGAATAACGAAGGTCGTTCGCCACATACGTTCAACAAACACGTGACTCGACGACAGGGGCCAAGGCCTTGAAACATGATCGCAAGTTTCGGGTATTCGCTAGCTACACATTAATTAATCATATACAACACATAGTAGTAATGCCACTTGATTTAACACATTATATTTTTTGCAATGCCACCAGCAGGAGCCGGGCAACACATGTGGATACTACATGTGCCACCATATGAGACTACTCAATTCCACCAAGATCACTAATTCTAAGGTTTGTCAATCTTCCCACATTTATTTCATACATGTCAGTTTTATATATGTGCGCGTTGATATTCCTATCGACAGGCTGCGTCCATCTCTACATCTGCATTGACACAGCCGGATTTTGCAAAAATTCGAGGAGAGCTCATTTGGTTTTTGTGGTCAAAAGTCGTAAAATCAGATGGAGAGTTCCACTGCCCAGAATGATTTTTTATTGTAATTCTAAGTGCAAATACAGTGTAGATCTTTTACAATTGTGTATTTGTTAATGGATATTTTATTTCAACTCAATGAATTGATTTGCGAAATGGATGCTTTATGTTTGTGAAATGAAGTGCGTTGTCAATTGGATGTTTTATGTCTGTGAAATGAATTGAGATGTGAAATGTATCTGAAATGAAATGAGATGTGTGAGTTGTATATGTTTATGTCTGTGATTATCTGCTTGTTTCAGAGGGCATGGCTAGCATTTCCTGAGGCTAGCTATAAACAGAAATATATTCTGCTGGGGGGGAGGAGTATCACAGACGGTTTTTCAGTAAAAACCGTCTGTGATTATGCGATATCACAGACGGTTTTTCAGTAAAAACCGTCTGTGATTATCCGATATCACAGACGGTTTTGTACTAAAAACCGTCTGTGATTTCGGATAATCACAGACGGTTTTTAGTACAAAACCGTCTGTGATATCGCATAATCACAGACGGTTCATAAACCGTCTGTGATAACTTGGATTATCACTGACCCATAATTTCAGACGGTTCAGAAAACCGTCTGTGATGACGTTTCTGAACCGTCTGTAATGTGGATTTCTGTTGTAGTGAAAGGAAAACGAACTCTAGATAAGTTTAAGAAAATCGTTGTGCTCCAGCGCAGAGAATTTACCTTTCTCTGAAAACGACTCGGCACATGCCGTTCCACTCAGGGAGAAGAACAAAATGACAATCGAACTCCTGCCAATTTCGTTAGCACCCACACATCCTGCGCTAGCCGGGCCATCTGCATGGATGGAAACAAGGTAGAAAGATCGAGCAAAAAGCAAGAGTCCATGGACAATCAATCCCAAGGGACAACAAATCTGTATCATGCTACCTGGCTGCTCATACTGTCCTTCTCGATTCTCTTATGTACGTACGCCACATGGGTCTTTTCATGCGAGCGAGATGAGGAAAAAAAAAACTGCCGTACCTTCTGTTTGCTCTCGGCCACCGAATACCGATCAGGCCACCGAATACCGATCATGCTGGTCGAGATGGGGAGGTAAAAAAGATGTGATTGGTACTGCATTAAGAAGAAAGCAGTACGTGGTACTCGGTTAGTTCATCGTTTCACAGGGTTTGTTCAGCGTTTCACAGGCATGCCTGTATTTCTGTTCGTATATATATCCATGGCACAGGGCTGTCTATTTCCTTCTTGATTGTGTCCTTGCAATACTTCATAATGGCACTTGGAGCTCTCCTCAAACGCTCAACAAGAAATACCGGCTGCCTACTGTGCGCTCTATTAGCCCATCACACGAAGAACTTGGCTTTTTAGTCGCTAGCTGCTTGTTCAGAGACGCTCACTCGCGTAAGTCGCTAGTACAGCTTGGTGGTGTCTCTCCCATGTGGCTCCTGGGAGGCCGTTTCTTCCAGGCGCTTGCTGTGCTGTATGCTCTCCTGGCCCTTGCGAGCGGCAGCTCGGCGCTCAGCTGCTACTCGCGCATCTTCAGCTTCGGCGACTCCCTCACCGACACCGGCAACTATGTCCACCTGACGGCGAAGAACCCCAGCCCCTACGGCGCCCCGCCGTACGGGAAGACGTTCTTTGGCCGCCCCACCGGCCGGGCGAGCGACGGCCGCCTCGTTATCGACTTCATCGGTGAGCGAACTGCTTGCATTCGCATTCGCATTCGCATTTGATTTGAGCATTTTTGCGTAGGGACATCTCTCTGTTTCGCAAGTTTTCGCGTGCTCGCGCCTTGCCCGCGCTACTGTGCATTGTGCAACGTGTGTTTTTTCGGTTTTGGCTCAAACGTTCATCCTGACCCCTGTTCAGCGGTTATGTACTTATGTGAGTGCGAATCCCAAACCTCCATCGTATTCTTCAGGAAAGGCAACGTGCGAGATATTTGCAAATAGCCAAATAAGTATGAACACTATTTTTGTGGCAAAATATAAAGAACTCATTTTTGTATTGTTCATACTTCGATGCTTACAGACTCTGCTTTAAGAATTTTTCATCCATAATCGTACAAAAGCGCAGTAAAATAGAGCTATTTATCGTGACAAGGTTGATATAAACCAAACAAATAATAAGCATCTTTCTATTGGTTGGGAGTGTCTAGGCATCATCCGGATATTTTCTTCTTAACTATCATTCAAATTTGTGACTCTTGGATTAGAGATCAAGAGGCCTCTTGTTTTTGCACGAGGGAGATTTTTTTTCAAAGGGAGAGGGGGTAGAATTCAAGGGGGAGGGGGGAGAATTTATGTCCATCGGATCTAATCAAACAGTTCTAAATTTGGATAATAGTTAGGAAGAAAATATTCAGATATTTAAAAAACCCAAGGAAATACTTCACTGCAATATTTATGGCAAGCGGCGTTCAGATTTGACCCTTCATCTAATACTAGAAACCGAACATCCCCACCACGATATGCTCTGTGCGTACCAGCTTGCTTTCTGAGAAAAGTGCGTGACGCTTGTTCTTGCACAAGGCTTGTATGTGCGTGATTACATGAGTACAGTTTCGCTCTTTAATTAGGAGTAGCGGCGGCCATGGCCCCTGAACTGTGCACGTTTAGCCGCGAGTACATGCTAATTAATTTGTGTGCAATAAATTTAGAAGTAGTCCCTTCACCAAAAGAGACGCAGTAGGTAGCAAGTACCAGGTCTTATCTCCCGAGAAATTCGTGTCAAGGTCAGTGCAAGAAGATGCTGCCATTGACCCATGGCATGTTGCAACTCGCGAATTTTGGACGCTTTTGGCACTGTTGCTACCCGAAATTCCGAAAATAGCCTCTTCGGAAACGAAATTCCAACTCTAGCCCCCACCTGACCGCACCATTTAACCGCGTCGCGACACGTGTCCAATGGTGCGGCCGGGGAGCGCACCACACCTGAGTGGTGCGGTACCCGACCGCACCACTCACTCTGATGTGACCATGTGGTGCGGTCGGGGAGCGCACCACTCCGGTGTGGTGCGGTCCCCGACCGCACCATTGACACGTGTCACACTCCCGTTAAGTGGTGCGGTCAACAGGGTGCTAGAATTGGAATTTTGTTCTCCTCAGCGCCATTTTTGGTATTTTCGGGTAGCAACAGTGTCAAAAACGTCCAAAATTCGCAACTCGCAAGATGTTGCAAGTCATTGACCTGCCGCCTACCTAGACGTTCCCACAAAAAGGCACCCACAAACCGAATGCTCTTGGATCGTTTATCTGCCTTTACTTTCTCATAGTTGGCGCCATGCACATTATGAAGCAAGCCCAACGTACAATCTGTTCTATCTACACCCTGTTGTTTACTGTCGGAGTAGTAGTACTCTAGTAGCAGCGCTAACGAGTCGTACGTGCTTGCGTGCGTTGCAGCGCAAGAGTTTGGGATGCTCAATGTCACGGCCATCCAGGTGGGAACGGGCCTGGCGGACTTCCAGTACGGCGCCAACTTCGCCATCATCTCGGCCACCGCGAACAACGGGTCCTTCTTCGCCGGCAAGGGGCTGGACATCACCCCCTTCTCGCTCGACACACAGATGATCTGGTTCAGGAGCCATCTGCAACAGCTCGCGCAACAGAACAGTAAGCACTGAGGAGGAATGACCAATCGATGACCATTTTTTTTTACTTGTCAGCTGACCTCACTTGTCATGCACCCGCACGTACGTGCAACTTCGTAGTCGGCAGCAACGTCCTAAGCGACGCGCTCGTGTCCCTGGGCGAGATCGGCGGGAACGACTACAACTTCGCGTTCGCGAGGGGCATGCCGCGCTACAAGGTGCGCGCCTTCGTCCCCGCGGTGGTCGAGAAGCTCGCCGCGACCATCGAGGAGCTGATCGCGATGGGCGCCAGGGCGTTCGTGGTGCCCGGGAACCTGCCCTTCGGGTGCGCGCCGCTGTACCTGCGGCAGTTCCGGAGCGCCGACGCCAAGGACTACGACGCGCGGACGGGGTGCCTCGCCTGGTTCAACAAGTTCGCCGAGTACCACAACCGGGTGCTCGTCGCGCGGCTCGACGATCTCCGGCGGTTGCACCCGGACGTCACCATCGTCTACGCCGACTGGTACGGCGCCATGATGAGCATCTTCCAGTCCCCCGGGAAGCTAGGTACGTCACGTACATTAGTGCGAGCGCGCGCGCTTCTTCTGTTCTGTTCTGTTCTGTTTTTTTTTTTTTTTTTGGTCGCGTGTGTCGCGACGGCGACGTTGCACCTATCAGCATTCCAGCCTTGTTAGTTTTGTTCGGTACGTAGACCTCTGTTTCTTTGGAGACACTACAGGGTAACACAGCCAAGGATAGTTAAGCAGCTGCTGCCAGATAAGCAGCGGCAACAACTAACAAACACGTCTGTGTGTCGTGGCCAAATTGCGAGTTCGGCCCCGTCACGGGCCCCTGTTCACGTGCAGGTAGTGTCCTATTTTTACTACAACACCAAATGGGCCTCTCCATGATGCAGAAACTAGCAGGAATATAAGGCTATGTTCTAAGCAGTTTTTTATTTTTAGCTTTTAAAAGCTAGTTTTTAAACAAAATGGCTTTTTAACCGTTTATAAGGGCTACTGTAGGACTCGCTTTGAATGTAGTGGATTCTTAATGCAAGTGTCCTTTACTCCCTCAATCTCTCTCGTAATCAAACAAAGGACAAAAATCATAGCTAAAATATAAAATTCACAGCACTTTTGAACATGGCCTAGGACTTTTTGCGTTTTTTTTCATTTTCATGATAGAAATAGTAAGATTCGAAATTTTTCAATAGAACAAAAATGCTCACAGTTGCTCTTGCCCTCGGTGGGCTGGGACGATAAAATGGAGCATCCGGCTTTCTGCTCTTAGTTGAGGCAGGGCCAATTTAAGGGCTAGATTGCCATACAAGCCCAGCTTCTTATTTTTCTCTCTTTGGTTTTTTCTTCTTCTTCTTTTTGTTGCTTTTGTTTTTATGCACCTTGGGCTTCATTTGGCATTTTGATGTTTTAGACACACGGCGAATAAAAAGCATAGTAGCATTTGAATCTGGAAAAGTGAACCGACAGGCAGCATAACGATGTCGATGCTGTCGCTGCAGGATTCAGAAACGCTTTGCTCTCTTGCTGCGGGAACCAGACCGTGCCGTGCGGCAAACCGGGGTGCACCGTCTGCGACGACCCATCAACGTACGGCTCGTGGGACGGGACGCATCCGACGGAGGCGGTGTACAAGGTGATCGCCGACGGCGTGATTCACGGGCCGCACGCGTCCCCTGTTGCTCTGGCCAAGGCCTGCCGACCGAGCTGAGGAAACCGCTGCTTGGCTCGCTGATTCTTACGAGATTCATTATCTGTAACGTTGTAGAATAATACCTGAATTGTGTAATATTTTGCGTGGATGGTAATAACTTTGGTTCAGAATACAGGCGAGGTTTACAGGTTTCGTGTAGATCGAGAAGGAAAAAACAGTGTTACGCTCCTCCGATGGATGTACAAAGTGGAAATTCTGTACAAACATTGATTCCTTCCAACTTGTTCTGTTCCCTGTCAAGCTAACGTGGTTATGTAGGGTGCTCCTGCATCGCTCGCTCTGCGACGATCCACGTGACCCCGCACCGCGCGCCGCGCATCATCCTGCATCGTCCGCACGTATTTATCTCTTCATCGCATCAAGGACCCTGATCGCCAAACCACTTTATAAGGACTACTTGATACGTGCACGCACCATTGACACCCTACCGTGGGTTCGTCGATCCGACCATTGCCCTGCGGCGTGCCCTACACTCGCGCGCGCCATGCAAGCACTCGACCAGCCCGCCCACGATGGCGTCGGAGATGAGGGCGCTCGCGTGGAAGGCGCTCCTCGTCCCTGTGTGCGCGGCCTACGCGGTTTCCGCCTGCCGCCGCCTCCGGCCGGGTCTCGCCTGCCTCGCGGCGCTCTTCCCAACGGTCCCTGACTCCCTGTCATGGTCTATCTGGCGTGCTGGTTCAAGTACTCCCTCCACCTCCGCCTCTTCTCCACCTTCTGCCACACCTGACTCATCATCAACAAGCTCGTCCTCCTCGCGCTCGACGTCGGCCCGCTCCACCACTCCCTCCCCCTCCTCCCTTTCGTCCTCTGCGCCAGCCTCCCCATCAAGCTCCGCGTCGGCCAGCAGCACACCAAGCATTCTTCGTCGGCGCCGCCGCCTGTCACCGACTTCCTCATCCCCTGCGCCCACACCTTTCTCTTCCTCAGCTGCCTCGCCGTACTCTACCCACACACAGGATGGTTCCCCCTCTACGCCGTCCACTTCCTCTACTGCATCTAGGTCTTCCTCATGCTCGAGTACTCGACCTCGTCCTCTCCTCAGCGGCAGTAGAACCAGTATAACAACAAGTTAAAAAAAATAGGACAAAAGAATAGGGCATAAGCTATTTTAAAGAGGGCATAGAAAATTGCAGTGTGCAAAGCGACAGGTTTCACACAGTCTAGGGAATTGACGAATAATTTGACAAACTATTATGAACTGTATTCCATAATGTTGTTAATAGGGAATGTTGTTTTTCTCTAGAGTAGGAGAGACATGGAATCTGCTTGGAACGTCTCGCGATCTCCACTGGGATGTTAAAAGAAAGTACGACGATATGCTCCAAATTTTGTCCTACAAGGAAAAAAGGCCAAGCATCCTTGATGGAGGAGTACTTTCGTTCCTCAGTTGGGCCAGCCCAATAGCATACGTTCACGTTCCGAAGTCCAAATCCAACGGGAAAGCCCAACCTGCAGTGCATCAACTTCTTGTAATTTTTCATGCATTTGCATTTTATTTCTTTTTTCACCTTTTTTTAGGGAAGAAATTTCGTTTTTCAGCTAGGTTACTTACTTTGCCTATGTCAAGCGCATGCTGTTTACTGAAGGAAAATCTCAACTGAGCTCCAAATTAATTTTACACAGGTGCTGACTGAAATAAGAAGACTACTGGACGCGTACATGGACGAGAACTGCAGCATCACCTTAACCGGTCACAGCCTCGGCCCTCGGAGCCGCACCGTCCACGCTCAACGCCGTCGACCTCGTCGCCAATGGATTCAACATCCACGGCTCGTCCCAGGACCCGGTCCCCGTCACGGGCACCGTCTTCGGCAGCCCCCGCATCGGCGACGAGCAATTCAAGAAAGATTGCGACTCGATGCCCGGCGTAAGCCTACTCCGTGTCCGCAACGCCCCGGACACCCTGTTGGACATACGTGGTCATAGCTGTGTGTATGATTGTAGCGTGTGTGTGGTCATAATCGCAGTCATGTGATTATAGTTATAGTCGTGTAAGTTCTTTCTTTCTTGATTTTCTTTGGAGTTAGCTATATTTAGTTAAACACATGACCACATTTTCCAGTCATGCGCAGTTCAGCTTGAGGTACACGTTGTTCACACAAGAGCAAGTCGTAGTGGCGCCACGTACGAGCTGTTCGTTCATGGCGAAAGTCTAGGAGGTCACTCGGAACACGTTATGTATATAGAGTTTTATAAATTCGGCAATACAAACAGAAAATGCTACAGACTCGCTACACAAATCTTGTTGTTCTTTGTGTTTGAGTGTGTTCATAACTCAAATTTTTCTAACATTTGGTATCAGCGCTGCATTGACGGTCTAGGTGCAGCTATGCCATCGTCGTAGGCTTCGGTGTGTGGGCAATCAAGGACTCCTCCGTAGCAAGGCCGTCCTTGCTAAACGACACCTCCTTCGCACCGACCGTGTCACCGTGATGACGGTGGCCGTGAGATCGTTGTCCAGCGTGTAGTTAATGAGGTGTTGGGCTCGGTGGTCAACCTCACGCTCACCCGAACGAAGTACACTGACTAGGCGCTAGTGATGCGCTTGAACCTGCAAGCCAGGGTCTTTGGGAGGCGATCGAGCCCGGCGGCAGTGACTTCCGCGACGACAGACTAGCGCTGTCTGCCATTCTCCACATTGTGCCGTCGGACATGCTCTCACCCCTCGCCGTCAAGGACCCTGCCAAGGACACCTAGGATGCAGTCAAGACGATGCGCATCAGTGTCGAGCATGTTAGAGAGGCGAACACATAGAAGTTGCGACGCAACCTCGGCGAGATCGCTTTCGATGATGGCAAGTCTGTCGACGACTTCGCCATGAGAATCGCAAGTCTTGCCAACAACCTTCGAGTCCTAGGGGACAACGTCACCGACGAGGAACTAGTGAAGAAATTTCTACAGGTTGTCCTAGAATGTCTCTCGCAGGTTGCCATCTCCATCGAGACCTTTCTCGATTTGAGCGCGCTCAGCATCAAGGAGGTAACTGGGCATCTTCGTGCAGTGGAGTAGCGGTACAGGCTCGAGTCTAACACCAACATAGTTGGTCATGTTGATGCCAGTGGCCGCCTACTTCTCACAGAGTATGAGTGGCAGGCCCGGCTCCAGAGGCACGAGAACGATTGGAATGGCAGAGGTAACAGCTCCGGTAGGAATCGTCATCGCAATAAAGGGCGTGGGCACGGATGTGGTACTGGGCTGCATGATGGTAGTGCAAATGGGACCAGCCAGGTCAGCTGCTGCGACACTCCCAGGGACCAATGCCACAACTGTAGCAAGCAAGGTCACTGGGCCAAGTACTACCGCAGCAAGCCCAGGCGAGATCAGGCTCACCTGGGCCAAGGGGACGATGATGAGCCTACCTTGCTTTTGGCTAGGGCACTCATCGGCCACGATACCTCTCTACCACCACACCGCGCACCTGTGTTGAGGTGAACGAGGACAAGGTCTTCGTCTAGCTCAGGTAGAGGAAGAAGCGCGACCACCGTCGATGGGTCCTGGACATGAGAGCCACCAACCACATGACTGGGTCAAGGCTGGCCTTCTCCAATCTCGACGTCGGCATCTGCGGCACGATGAAGTTTAGTGACGGCTCATCTGTGGAGATTGAGGGGCGTGGCACCATCCTATTCTCCTGCAAGTCGGGAGAGCACCGGGCACCCACCGAGTGTACTTTATCCTGAGACTGACAGCCAACATTATGAGCCTCAGATAGCTCGATGAGATTGCGTGTAGAGTGGTGATCGACGGTGGGGTCCTGCGGATCTTTGACCAACAACGACAGTTGCTAGTGAAAGTGAGACGCTCTTCGAGTCGCCTCTATGTCCTTGAGCAAGACATCGCTAGGCCAGTCTGCTTGTCTGCGCATAGTTCTGAACAGGCCTGGTGCTAGCATACTAGGTATGGGCACCTCAACTTTCAGGCGCTCCGCAAGCTTATGCAGCAGGAGATGGTGCGTGGACTACTGCCAATCGACCAAGTCTACGATAGTTGCCTGATAGGGAAGCAAAAGCGTTGTTGTTTCCCACAGCAGGCGAAGTACCGCGCCAAGGACGCCCTCGACCTCGTCCACGACGACTTGTGCGAACCAATCATGCCTGTCACCCTAGGCGGCAACAACTACTTCCTCCTGCTAGTCGATGACATGAGTCACTTCATATGGCTCATGTTGCTCAAGTCCAAAGACCAAGCGTCGCCAGCAATCAAGCAATTCCAGGCCAGCGCTGAGGTGGAAAGTAGGCACAAGCTCCGATCCTACGCACCGATCGCGGCGGTGAGTTCACATCGGTGTAGTTCAAGGAATATTGCATGAACCATGGCATTCAATGTCAACTCATGGTGCCCTATTCCCCCAGCAGAATGGAGCAGTGGAGTGCCAGAACTAGACGATCGTCGCCATCGCCCAGAGTATGATGAAGGCTACGAACGTGCCCGAGAGGTTTTGGGGAGAGGCGGTCACCACCGCTGTGTACATACTAAACTGAGCGCCGACACAGAGCCTGGACGGCAAGACTCCCTACGATGTGTGGCACGGCGGGCACCCAGCAGTGCATTTCCTCTGCACCTTTGGGTCGTAGCATATGCCAAGAGCATCAACCCACACATCAAAAAGTTGGACGACGATGGCGCCCCAGATGGTCTTCCTCGGCTATGAACCTGGCACCAAGCATATTGCCTCTTTGACCTGGTCAGCAAACGCGTGCACATGTCGCACGACGTCGTGTTCGACAAAGATACACAGTGGGGCTGGAGCGGAGATGGCAAAGATCAAGGTGGAGGCGCGGAACCTTTCACCGTGGAGTACATGGTCACCAGGGAGCTAGTGCGCGACACGTGTGTGAACTCCCCGAACCACGGTCAAACACCTTCATCGGCAACACCTACAGCTGCGGCAGAAAGAACACCGGTGCCGATCGAGCACGCCATGCTACCTACGTAGGACTCCGACCTTGACACGGGTGCTGATGAAGATATTCCCCGCGCTACCGCACCATCAACTACATCCTCGGTCTGGCCACGCCATGAGGGTACGCACCGTGCCAACTTGACCTCGACGAGCTTCATGTGGTGAGCGCTAAGAAAGTGAGCACGCTTGCTGAAGCAGAGTGGAGCGATAGCTAGAGGAAGGCGATATAGGAGGAGAAGGACTCAATTGCTGACAACAAGACATGGAGCCTTGTTGATCTCCCTACAGCTCACTGTGCGGTCGGCCTAAAGTGGGTGTATAAGGTGAATCGCGATGAGTGTGGAGCCATTGTGAAGCACAAGGCGTGCCTCATCGCCAAGGGATACATCCAGCAACAAGGGGTGGACTTCGATAAGGCCTTCGCCCATGTTGCTCGTCTAGAGTCGGTTTGGCTCATACTCGCCATTGCTGGGCTCCAATCTTGGGAGGTACACCGCAAGGATGTTAAGTTGGCATTCTTGAATGGTGACCTCCAGAAGGAGGTGTACGTTGCACAGTTGCCCCGCTTCATCGACAGCAAGCACAAAAACAAAGTGTTGCGTCTCCACAAGGCGCTCTACAATCTCCGCCAAGCACCACGTGCTTGGAACACGAAGCTGGATGCCACTCTGCTCTCGCTCGGATTTCATCGCAGCAGCTTCAAGCAAGGAGTGTACACGCGAAGTAAAGATGAGAGTCGACTGATCGTGGGCATCTACATCGATGACTTAATTACCACTAGTGGTAACACCAGTGGCATCCACGAGTTCAAGGGGGAGACAAAGAGCCTGTTTTGGATAAGTGATCTGGGGGCGTTCAGGTACTATCTCAGCATTGAGGTGCACCAGAGTCCGAACGGCATCAAACTTGGGCAATCCACCTACGCGCTGAAGATTCTAGAGAAGGCCAGGCTGGAGGACTACAATCCTTTCCAAACTCCAATGGAGGAACACCTCAAGCTCAGCAAATCAAGCTCATCCCGGCTGATCGATGCTACTCTATACCAGAGTCTAGTCAGGAGCCTCCGGTACCTCGTCCCCACCTAGCTGGACCTGACCTACTCAGTAGGTCATGTCAGCTGTTTCATTGAGACACCATGCGAAGAGCACCTCATCGTTTTCAAGTGCATATTGTTCTATATTGTAGGGACAAAAACATGGGGTATTTTCTTCATGGCTGGGAAGAAGAAGGGCGCACGACCGTGTCTACTGGGCTACAGTGACAGTGACATGGCCAGGGATGTCGATGACAGAAAGAGCACCTCAGATGTTATCTTCTTCCTCGAAGACATGCCCATCGCTTGGATAAGTTCGTTCCAAGATCGGCCTCATTGAAATTTAGTAAGCGCAACAGGATTGAGGGGTGTTTGTTGGATAAGTTTTGTGCGTGATCGTAGCCGTGTGTGTGGTCGTAGTGGTAGTCGTGTGGTTGTAGTCGTAGTTGTGTGACTTCCTTCTTTCTTGATTTTCTTTAGAGTTAGTTATGTATAGTCAAGCGCATGACCACGTCTTTCGGTCGTGCGCAGTTTAGCTCGATGCGCGTGTCGTTTGCGCGGAAGCAGGTCGTAGTGGTGCCACGTGTGGGCTATTCATTCATGGCGCAAGTCTAGAAAGCCACTCAGGCCACATTCTGTATATAGAGTCTTATAAATTCAATAATAAAAGGAGAAAACACTGACGTCTCACAGCATGAATTGTTGTTCTTTGTATTTGAGTGTGTTCATAACATGAATTTTTCTAACATACCTCGTGCCGGCGACGTGGTGGGTTGAGAACAAAGGCATGGTGAAGAACGCGAGTGGACAGTGGGTGTTGCATGATCATGAGGAGGGTAACCTTGCGTTCTCATGAATTTTTGCGACTTCAATTAATTGTGGAATCTATGCTCGTAAATGTAGCTTGTCGAGAGATTTCTTTAAGAAAATATTTCATAGGAAGGGCAAGGGAAGTAGGAATTTGGGAGCGCCCCTTTTATGTTGTAAAATTTTCGAGATTGTGTTTTCTGGCTTTTTGAGCTAGATCATAATTTATGGAGTTGTCTGTGGATGGCTGGGTGTCTATCAGCCAGTGTCTGAAATCATTATGATACAAGAGTTGGGCTGAAAACAGGTAAGGCCTAATAGATTTAAAAGGCTTTCTGACCTGCGCGAAGTTAGGTACCACCTTTTTCTATTCTGACAGAAATTTGTCCATCTTGATTTAGCCCAACTATACTCATGCGAACAAAAGGCTTCAACATTTTTGTTGCACTATGTCGGCTACAGAAGGTAGAACGCATACAGCTGATAAAAGACAATTTTTTACAGTAAAAGAAAAATGCATCATCATACAATCATATGCAGCAACTGAATCCACTGAGGTTATTTTTGGCGTTTTCAATCAACTTTTGGCTCCACTTCTTTCAGTAATCACTATTTATTAGACTAATAAACTACTATCAAAAGTCATAAGTTTGATAAAAAAACCACCCCTATAAGTGGTGCACACAACAGAATCAGTTGCGCCAAGTTGACCGCAATCGGACCACTTGCTCCCAACTCTAGCTAGCAAAAGCTCTGTTCCCATCTTCCGCTGTTGAGTTCATCGTGAAGCCAAATTCTACGGTGCAGATTCTCCTACAAGGACTCCTGAAGGATGATGTGTCCATGGTTTTATTGTGATGAACTATTATTATTTTAAAGGAGTGAAAATTTAGAATATACAGATTTTTCTCGACAACTGTATAAAATAAAAAGATAATTTTAGAAATTTTGAGTCATAGGATGATTTGGTGACATAGCTCAGTGGTTATAAGTTATATAAGACATGTCATTGCTAATATGGGTCGAGTGGTGAAGAACTTATGTCCGAAAACGATTTATTTGTCTTTTGATGTGTAGGATCGCTTGGAGTCAATTATGAACCATGGTCAATAGTGAATATTGAGGCTACGCTCATTGAGAAGCCAAGACCCAGAACGATCAAGAATACTGCGTGAGATGGTGTGCTCAAACATGGCATGAGAAAGGCAGGAAATGTTGAAGTGAAGTTCGAACGAAGGGTTTTGCACCATGTGATTTGGTCAGTACAAGTGAGGCATGGTCCAATGGAACCAGAATGGGAGAGACTTGCCGATGCATGGTAAGCTAGTGATGCACCTACACATGGCAAGCATGGCAATTGCTTACAATAGAAGATGAAGACCAGGTCAAGAAAGGGTCTCTTGTTAGTTTAGCCAAATACCGGAAACAACTTTGGAAGAAAACCGTGGCACGAGAGTGGTGCTTGTGAAGATGGTTTAGGTCATGAAGAAGCTGATATGATTAAGATGGATCAAAACTTAGTACTTAGCGGATTCAGATTTATGTGCTTTGAAAAGCATGCATAAGTGTAGTGAATGAGTTAACAGTGAGGATCAACGATGAGGATTGGGGCTGTGCTCACGGAGGAGCCAAGACCCAGAACTATCAAAGATGCTAGGTGAGCTGGTGAGCACAAGTATGGCACGAGAAAAGCAGAAAATATTGAAGGGAACCTCGAACGACAGGTTTTGCACCATGTCACTTAGTCGGCTCAAGCGAGGTGTGGTCCGATGGAACCGAAATGGGAGCGACTTGTCAACGCGTGGCAAGCCAGTGGTGCACCTACGCGTGGCAAGCATGGTGATTGCTTACAATGGAAGATGAAGACCAGGTCAAAAGGGTATTTTGGTAGTTTGGCTAAAATACTAGAAACAGCTTTGGAAAAAACCATGGTGCAATAGCAATGCTTAGAAAGGTGGTTTAGGTCATGAAGAAGCTGGTATGATCAAGATGGATCAAAGCTTAAAACTTAGCAAATTCGGGTTTATGCACTTTGAAAAGCGTTCATAAATGTCATGAGTTAAAACCTGTGTGGGGGGTTATCGGGGTTTTCCCATTGTACTAAGTGGACAGTATCTACTAAGGGATAAATGTGGCTGGTTAGCCTATTTATTTAATGGGGTTAGGATGGAGACTTGTAAAAACCATCCAACCTAACTCTCATATGTGCTCTCCTGTTTTAGGGTTAGGATTTGAGAGTTGAGTGCTTGTGGTGTGCTCCCTGTCCTCCAAGGTGAAGTGGCTATAAAACTTTCCTCCTCAAGTAGCACATCAATCCTTGATCATCTCCATGGCTATCCCTTGTTTATGATTGATTGGCTCTTGATTTGGTTGGTTTTTGCCTCTTCTTTTCCCTCTTCTTGATCTTACTATGCCAAATATGCATATATACGAGATGGAGATAATCTCAGAAAATCAATCTCTACCCATTTAGACACTTTGGAAGCAAGTTTATCAAGAAACTTGATTTTTGCATGTTTTTTTATCCTTGAAATGATTTCTTCATCTAAAGGATTTTTTTGCTTGATTTCCTTAGTGTCATAACTTGTTGTGACATGTGGGAATATATCTAAAGCCATTTTAGCCATCATCCACCCACGAGCAAGTTGTATTCACCGTGACCCATTTTTGGTGCAACCTGTCTTCAAACAAAAAAAGATCAGAACTTTGGCAATAATTTTCCTGATTGTTGATTGGAATAGATTCCTGACATCCTATAGAAGGTACATACCAAATTTCAAGTGATTTGGGGTTATGGTTTGAATGTTAGCTGAATTTCAGATTTTGGCACAATTTTGGTTTAGTAGAGTTTCATAAACCAAAATATCATAATTCTCTCAAATTCTTTAAATTTTTTTATTAGGATAGGTTCCTAAGGTCATAAATTACCATTGGTTCAGGTTTCAAGTCTTATGGATCGACGGATCAAAAGTTACAAGGTTTTTTGGATTTAAAATATTGGTGAAATCGCTATTCATGGGCTGAAAATTTCAATAGGTCCAAGAATTTTTAGATTTTTAGCTTCTTAATCTTCATAGATTCTCATAGCTATTGGAGTAAATATTAGGGGAATACTTGAGAAAATTTGAATGCACTATTCACCACTCTATTGCCATATCGATCCAACAATTGGTATGAGAGCTCGGTTAGCTCTTCTCATATATCTTAATCAGTGTTAGAAGGCATGGCAGCAGACCAGTATTCAACCAAGCTGCCTTTTTTCGATGGAGTTGGTTTTTCTTATTAGAAGTCTCGCATGCTTGCCAACATCGAGGCTCAAGGGCACGCAATTTGGGTAAAAGTTAAAAATCCCTATGTGGTGCCAACCAATGATGATGTGATTTCTCCTGATATGAGGTAAACAGTAAGGCACGCAACTTATTGATTCAAGGGTTTAGTTGATCTGAGTTTAAATGAGTTGCTCATTTGAGGTCTGCTCATGAGATCTAGAAGACCCTCTCTAATTACCATGAGGGCTCTACCACAATCAAGAAAATGAGACAGAACTAACACAAAAAACAATACTCTAAGATTAAGCAAAAGCCTGGTGAATCCTTGGATTAGTTATTGGGAAGGTTCAACAAGATCTTTCATGATCTTCATGCTGTTGGCCTGACCTTCTCTGAGTGTGAGAATGCACACCAAATCTTGGGTACTCTTGATGTGAAAGATTGGGGATGCAAATCATATCCATCAATAACAATACTGTCATGAGTGAGCTTACTGTGGATAAGCTCTACTCGAGGTTGAAGATGCATGAGATTGACTTCATTCCGCGTCTTCCCAAGACAGAGTCGATGGCACTTGCGAGGAACCATTCTCATAGAAGTTCTTCAGGTTTTATGGATATTGGCTCTTCTGGATTTTCTTTGTCCGACTTACATTCCTTAAGCGATGAGCAGCTAGAGAAGCTCCCTGAGGTAGATCTAGCCCTTCTATCTGCAAAATTCACAAGAGTCTACAAGACTTAACGGATTTGAACTTATGAACTTTGAATAGCGTGCATAAGTGAACATGTGTGAGTAAAACTTATGTGGGGGTTATAGGGTTTCCCCAATGTGCTTAGTGGATAGTATCCACTAAGGGTTAGATGTGGCTGGATAGCCCATCTATTTAAGGTGTTGAAATGGAGACTTGTGGTTAACCATCCAACCTTTCTCTGTAGTGTTCTTGTTTAGGCTTAGGCTTTGAGAGTTGAGTGCATGGTGTGCCTTTTGTCCTCTAAGGTGCAGAGGCTGTTAAATTTTCCTCCTCAAGTAGAAATAGAATTAAGCTTTGATTATCTCTATGACTATCTCTTGTGTTAATTGATTTGCTTTTGATTTTATTGGTTTTTCTTCTCCTCTCACCCCTTCTTGATCTTACTGTGCCAAGAACATATAAGAGATGGAGATAACCTCTAAAAATCGATCTCCACACATCTAGATGCTTTGATAGCAGGTTTATGAAGAAACCCGATTTTGCATATTTTTGACCTCTCCAAGTGATTTCATGATCCGAGAGTTTTTGGCATGATTTCTTCGGTGTTATTGGTTACTGGGACATTTGGGAAATCATTTAGAGCCATCTTGACCATCACCTACCCACGAGCACCGTTTTGTGTTTTGCCCATTTTTTATACAATTTTGCTTAAATCTCAAAATGGTCTGAATTTTGACATGGGTTTTAATGATCTATGGATGGAATAGTTTTCTGAGACCTTGAGCAAGGTGTATATAAAGTTTCACGGCTTTTGGATCATCGGATCAAAAGTTATGTGAATTTTAAGTTTCGCAACATTGCTAAAACTACTATAGCGTTGCCTGATTTTACTGTTCACAACGGTCAGACCACCCTTGGTTGGAGGTTAGACCTTTGAACTTTGGATTTTTCTCTAAGATTGAATTCTTGGTCAAGGTTTTGACTGTGGATTCGATTCTCGGTAACTCTATAATTATTTAAAAGAAGAATCTAAAATACTTAGAAAAAAATTTAGACGATATCATTAACCTATCTGTTATCTTTCGGTCCTACAAACTTATAAGAAATAAGCTGAAAAGAAACACTACGTCGAACAAAAGAAGCGTGTCAATCTTGCTACTGCATGCACGGACGTCAACATGGATAAGATACCATGTATCAACCCACATCAATCGTTTGTATCCCGGATGGCCTGATGTTTCGGCATATCCAGCTATATAATGGCAGTGACCCCGCGAGCATCTTGGTGGCCCCAACAACTGTTTGGGTTATCTTGGCACTGGCTGTCGACAGAACAGGTGAAGGATATCTGAGGAATAGCCACTAGCCCACTACAAGTCACGGCGCCCTACAGCCCCCGTTCAATTCGATCATTTATGATAGGTTTTTGCTAAATGTTATAGTAGTAGCTAATAGTTTAAATCATTTAATTAAATTATAATAAAGAAAAAATAAAACATAATTATATCTTTATAGATAATGTAAATAAAAAAACGAAATCAACATGTTTTAAATGGTTTTTAATTTCTGAAATCTAACGGTCAAAGTCAAAATTAATTTGGAACGGGTACATCATGCCAGCAGCTCCAGTACCATGCGCGAGTGAGCACATCTCTTCCATGTCTTTTCCCCTGACGATTCTGCACGAACCATATGCAATAGCGAAATGGCGAAACCAGAACATGACTTTGCGTCACTTTCTGCGTCTGTGGTAGGGGCCTAGTAACCGGCTAAAGGCAGAACGAGAAGCTGATGTTTTTGCACGTCCACATAACTCCAGTCCCATATAGAGTTTTACTTGGTCATGGCTACTTATTTATTGCCTGTAACAGCCTTAACTTTTTCATCAGGACAAATACGATGGTTGGGCAGATAGAGCATCTTGTTTAGCAGAGGACGGTTGTTCAAGATCTAAGCTCCTGACGCAGTACTACAATCACGCGTAGAAGCGAAAAGGACACTCTTATGTCTAGTTTGGATCTTCAATTTTGTGAAAATCGCTTTTCCTAAAACTGGTTTTGTCTCGGTTTTAGAAAACATTTCTTTGGTTATGCTAACAGATCCATGCATAACAAAACTGGTTTCCCTACCAAAAAAAAACTTTTTGCATTCTCACAAAAAAAATAGTTGCGAGACCATATAGACGCCATCCTATGTGTATAACAAGTATTTGACTTTATTATACAAATGTCGTCGAAGTATAAGATTGTTTTTGTGAGTTTGCAATGTTCAGTGTGGCTATCAGGTGTAAGGTGGTCTGACCGGCTACTGGCCCTGTTCTTTTCAGCTTCTAAAAGCTGCTTTTCGGCTTTTCTACAGTAACTAACTTTTAAACAGAGTATTTTTTAAGATAGTGTCTACTAGTTAATTGTAATACATACTTTGCTGACTTCATTTATATTGGTAAAAACTGCATGTGATTTTCTGTTACTCTGTAATCTCTCGTACAAACAGCCCAAAAGCTATAAGCCGCAGCCAAAAAAAACAGGCCCAGTGGTTGCTGGTCTAATTGCCATGGGGCAAGTAGTTAGACCGGCAATATGGCTTTTGGAAATTGCACACTAAACACTTGTATAAGCGTGTTTGCACTAGGTATCACCTCAAATAGAGTTCTGAGCTAAAACTAGATAGAGTTTAACCGAAATTCTGGAGAAGGTGTTTTTTGGTGCTTTAAGCGGCCAGACCAGCGAAACATTGGCGGCTGCCCCTCCCACTCCTTCTTGCACCTCCTTACAAAATCCCCAACAAAAATAGAAAAAAGTAATCTATCAAAAAAATTTCACCATGACAAAAATTCTCTAACAAACATAGCATCATAGCCCTACCAAGTGCATGGCAAAGCCGAGAACACAGAGGCACAACATGACCGAGTGCAGAAGCGGAGCCGACGATGTGGCCAGGCAGGCCGATCCCGATAATGTTGACTCAAGGTACAGGTAAGACTTTTTTAAAATAAGAATAGGTAAAGGATGTGTAGGTTAAGCTCTCCAGCTTTAAAATGATGCAAAATTAAGATCCAAGTGCAGTATAACTCATTACAGCTCACTCTATGACATATTATTAGTATCATATTATTATTGAGTTTGCCAATGAATATATTATGGTCATTAAAGAAGTGTTATTTATATGGTGTTTATTTTTCCATGGTAACTCACGGGTACGTGACTATAACATAAAAAAGGAAAGAAGATTTGCGCAGCAGGGTTCCACATGCCACACTTAAACCATCAAGATTGGAACGCCGCTCACTGCCGAAGCTGGTTATCGAGACTGCGGCCGTGGTCGTCGACGTGTGTGCATCCCCTTCATATCTCGGCAAATTGCAGTTTGACGTCGCAGCTTGATTAATCTCCCGCAGAGCCAGTGGAAGAAGAGCGGGTAGGTGTGGATGCTAGTGCGGCAACAGTGAAAGATGAAGGGAGCGCAAGGCTCAGGTAACGACAAAGCGAAGACGGCTATGAGAGCAGGTGCTCCAGCCTAAGCAAGCGTGCAAAGTAGGACAAGTTCAGCCAGGTGCAAGACGCGGCGTGCATTGGTTTGTGCGAGGCTTAGGATGGAGTAAGCGCATCCTGTAGGATGGTGTCGACCTAGGAAGGAACGGCGCACGGGAATGCAAGAAAAGGATGAGAGATGAGAGAAGATCGACATGATCAAATTCTAGAAGATAAAAGAGAAGATCGGCATGATCAAGGTAAAGAAACAAGATTAAGGATGTGATTGTTGGAAATAATCTTGTTTCCTTTGTAGCTTAGACAAGTCAAGTCCGTATATATGTACGAGTCCATGTGGTTGTATGAGACGAGTTCATCTCTCTGTCTTAGTTGTCTTCGTGTCTTAATCAATGTACTAAGTATATAAGTATAGGGAGGTAGACTTGTAAGGAAGTAAGTCAAGAAGAAAAGGCTAACGAGAGCGATCAGAAGTGATCGAGAAAGAGCAATCAGATGTGATCTAGAGGGGAAGAAGAAATACAAAAAACTGAGTGTCTTTGTGCCTCGGAATATCAACTTGTTTTTGTTTTGTTGTAGAGTGGTCATGGTCGCAGACGGAGGTGTTTGCAGTCGAAGCCTATGAGCATGTACACAACAGAAGGTGTGGTCATTATGAGTACGAGCTGGAAGGCGTGGTCTCTATAAGGACATGCTGGTCATAACGCCAAGGAAGGAGTGGTCGTAGAGAGCGGACGTAAATGATTTACGACTAAAGAACGTATGAGTACCAGAGTGGTCATAATCAGCAGAGAGTGGTCGTTACTATCAACGTGGTCGTAATCAATTGGGCCAGCAATAGAATGTTGGGAATAGTCCCATATTGCTTATGAGAAAAAAAAGCACAACTTATAAGTGTGAGGGAGTCTCCACCCATTGGACTAGTCTTTTGAGAGGAGAATGCCCAATACTACTTATGAGATTGTTGCTTGAGAGGCTAGCTTGCGGGCAACCCATGGGCTTAGGTGCGCAGGGTGCACAGCCCATTTCAGTCCTAGGGACCGAGGAGAAAACCCGGTTAGACCTGGCAGGGTGCCAGGGTCTGGATCCAACAGTGGTATCAGAACCTAGGTCCTCAACATCTCCTTGGGCCTTAGAAGTGCACAAGTAATGTGAGGGGGAGAATGTTGGGAATAGTCCCACATTATTTGTGGGAAAGGAAAAGTACAACTTATAAGTGTGAGGGAGTCTCCACCTATTAGACTAGTCTTTTGGAGGAGAAGGTTTAATACCACTTGTAAGGTTGTTGCTTGAGGGGCTTACTTGTGAGCATCCCATGGGCTTAGGTTCACAGGGTGCGCAGCCTATTTAAGACTTAGGGACCGGGGAGTAAACCAGATTGGACCAGGCGGGGTGCCAGGGTCTGGATCCAACATGAGGCATAGGGATCAGAGCTCAATCCAACTTGTCGCCACCCTAGCCCGACAAAATCGGCACCATCGTGCTTTGCGCCGCCACAACTCCACCGTTACCAGTCAGGAAAAAGAGGAACCAGCTTGCCGTTGCCATAGCTTGACAAAAGCGGGGTCGCTGCTTCTCGTGCTGCCACATACTCCACCGTCACCAGTCAGGAAGAAGAGAAGGAGGTTGTTCGATGTGCTCAACAGTGACACATAGAGATGGAGAGAGAAGGGAAGCGGATGGAGAACGGACGGCTTACAGATGACAGGTGTGTTCATCCAATGGTCATAACCTATTCGAAGAAACAGTATTCACCTGCTACTAAAATACATTTTTCCTTGTATATCTCAACCAAATAGTTTGTTGATTTAAAGTCGTTTTAGTTTTTCTTATCCAAACAAATTTTCTGTAAACTCACAAGGTATCACCCGGATGTTTTCTTCCTAATAATCATCCAAATTTCGAACCGTTGGATTAGAGATCCAACGGCCTCTTTTTTTTGAGGGGGGAGATTTTTTTGGAGGGGGGAGATATTTTTTTTGGAGGGGGTAGGGAGAATTCGTGACCATTAGATTAGAGATCTAACGGTTACAAATCTGGATGATAGTTAGAAAGAAAACATCCGGATGACGTTTATCAATACCCATAACATAATAACAGTTTAAAACATGTTTCCCTAAAAATCTTACTAAAATCAGTTTTCAAAAAACTTGTTTCTAATCTGTGATCCAAACAACTACTTAAGATCATAGTCACACTCCATTGAATTTAGGTGCCACTCCAACTGGCTATTGGCCGTGGTTTTTGGCTATTGGTTGAAATTATACTATAGTGGATGTTAGCTTTTTTGAATCATTCAACTAAAGAAAAATAAAAAAATAAGAAAAAAAGTAAAACCATTATATCTTCACGGATAATGTAAAGAAAAAAGGAAAAGGAAAAGCTAAAAAGTCAAAAGGCCAAAAAAAAGATAAAAACTGGTAAAATTAGAAATTGACGAGTTCTAAGTGATTTTTAGCTAAAAAAAATAGAGAGTCAAAAAAAAGGCAAAAGTAAAAACGTTTGGAATGGAGATTTATTGCGGCAGAGCCTCGCACTGGGGTACCGGAGGCCGATGCACATGCACCGTACATCCTTGTACCAACGCTTGGATATACTCCACACAATGCGTGCAGGCTCCTGCTTTGCTGTCGCCGTTTCGTACCAACGCTTGGATATAAAGCAGCCGTGGTCAGTTCCTCGGTGAACTGTGGTACAGGCCCATGGCGTGCACCTACCGTTCACTGGCCGAGCTCCCTAATTAACAAACTCCCGTTTGTTCCTTTGCATAGACAGGTTGTACCGGCGCACGAAGCGTAACGCCAACCATCAATTGGCTGGCGCATGAGAATGGTCGCGCGTCGGCGTAGCCAGGGGCTGTTGGTACTGGGCGATAGCTATTAGTTGAAAATAAACAGTAATAATTAAAAAAATAGTTTTTAGTAAGAGAAAATAAATTATTAAAAAATAAAGAACAAAACGGACGTAAAACAGGAGCAAAATGAGTAGAATATATAATATATCGATAATCCTATATCTTATCTTTGAAATGGATCAGGACTGAGAGAAATAAAGAAACATTTTCAAAAAAAACTAACCACAAATCAATACGAATATACTCGCTCGATTTCATCCGGACTCACGAGCTAGATAGCTAGAGAATCCGCTTGGCGAGCGATAGGGCCGCCTCGCGCGCGCGGGGCCGGCACTGATGAGCCGGATCCAATTGGCCAATCGTACCTCGTACGTGCGCGTGGTACCCTGCACGTGTCCACGGTCCACAGGGAATTATTAGAGGTAAGATTAAGAAACCGTCGTCTGATCACTCTCACGCTTGTAAGGTAGCCATCGTGCTGATCCTTTGGTAATCAAGTTCCCAATGCTATGTGTACGAAGAAAAAGAGAAAAAAAAAGCAGGAAGAGAAAAGCCAAAATGATAATAAAAAAAGTAAAGTTAAAAAGCAACGCGTTCATCCTAGCTTCTAAAAACTAGAAGAAGAAAAACTAGAATGAGCTGACCATATTTTGGAGTTGCAATAATGGTGTCCAGTTAAGTCGGACTGATCAAGCATATATAGTCGCGCTCATTTCAGCTTAAGTTTTTGGCTTATTTTTTACTATTTATAAATTTCGTCTTTTTCTGAACTTTTAGCTTTTTTATCTTTTTTGTCGGTTCTTTTTTCCGTATTTGTTTGCGTTGCTGTGATGAGCTAACGTATTTTTTCTATTTTTAAATTTAATTACGTCAAATAAGCCATCTTCAGTTACAGTGTAATTTCAGTCAAATATAATATAATTTTAGATATAAACTACTATTATTTTTCAGTCCAATCCAGGACTGTATATTGGGCGCCTTTTCACGGCGCAGAACTACTGCAGATGTATGAGCTTTTACAGGGACGTTCCCAAGATGTTCTCCGCTCGCCAACGCGATGATCTTTTATCCCAAGTATTTCCGGGCCGGGTTCTCTCGACCGGCCGGGCGTGCAGCGTGGAGCATGCATACACGTACAGACACAGTACAGTACTACAGTGGAGCTGGCCATGCATGCATGTGTGGCACCACCACGCTGACGGATCTGAGATGCATACATACGCTGTGGTCTTCTCCTGCGATAACTCTGGATAATGAATTCCATGTCCTTTTTTACTAGCCTCTGAGTCCTTTGTCTCGATCTAGCCCTCCGAGGATGGTCGTAGCCGAATGTTTCGGGCCCAAGGTAGGCATCAGTTCCAGAGTTTTTAATGACATCTTATTAATGCAATAATGACGAGCAACTCTCCGTATATTCCGGGGGGAAAGTTGGACTAAACCCCCATCCCCACCAATAATATCTGTGCTTATGCGTGTTGTTAGTTACGTTTAGATCTCGTTTGGAGCACAGAGATTTCAAAGAAAAAAGAATAAGCAAATTCCTTTGGAATTAGAAATGGCAACGTTGAATTAGTCGCAGATAATTAACAACCCTGATGAAGAACAAAGGCCCCGCTCAAAGTAGCTGCGGCTGCGGGCTTCGGCTGCCGCTGTTGCGAAGCTACTACAGTAAATTAAGCCGGAGCCCAGTCCTCGAGCCGAAGCTGTCCGGAGCCGAAGCCGCCTTAACCTCAGCCCAACAACCCGTGCTGCCTCATTGTTCCCCAATCTCGAATGCTCCAGTCCGCAGGCGAGATCGCGCGATTGCCGGCTCTCCGCCCCTCTCTCGGCGTCGGCCGTGGCGTCCGGGTCTGCGCCGGCCAGTTCGGTCATCCCCCGGTGTCGGCGTAGCTGCCTCCCTATGCCCATCCGCGGCGGCCTCGCCTTCCATGAAGCGCAGATCTGCCCCAGGGGAATCCCGGCACGGATCCGCCTTCGCCGGCTCCTCCGACGAGGGGAGGTCCCAAGCTCGCAGCTCGGCGTGTGTACAGTCGCGTACAAGCGGCCCCGCCATCCGTCGGCGTTGAAGCTCCGCCCGAGCCCCCCCCCCCCCCCCCCCCCCCGCGGATCTGCGCACTAACCAACGGCGGCTTCCTCCCCGTGACCGACGCGGCCAAATCCATGTATGGCCATGTCCCTTCGGAGCCGTTGCATGTATATCCTACGGCCAGTTCGTTTAGGGTTTACGGGTTCACTTTCGCGCCGTGCACAACTTCGGGCATGTGACTACCGCCCTTGGCCGCGATGCCTGCAGATGGCCCCTGCGACGTGGACCGATGAGACTACGCACGTGTTCCTGCAAGTATGCGCCAAGGAGGTGGAGGCACACAACCGGCCCTTCTCACGATTGAACACGCAGGGCAAGCAGAACCTTCTCCGGAAATTTGCGGAACGAACTGGGTTGCAATACACAAGCAAACAGATGAAGAACAAATGGGAGCAACTGTCTCGTGATTACAACAAATGGAAAACTTTGAAACTTCGTGCCACGGGGCTTGGGGTCGATCCATCGACACGCAGCATTGATGCGAGTGACGACTGGTGGGCAGCTGCGAGTGGAGTAAGTTTCGATTTTGAAGTGTGCTGCTATTCACATTACCCCGGTGATATGACATCGTTCATTGCAGGGAAAGTCCGAGATGAGGAAGTTCAGGGCCATTGTCGCCAATGACAAGGACCTCCTAGAAGTCGTGTTTGGAAACACCACCACCACGAGCGAGTGCGCATTTGTCCCGGGTGTGGATGACCTCGACGTGGACATCAACGACCTTGACGAAAGCCCAGGAGAAGAGGGCAGCAGCATGCCTTCCCCTATGTAGGCCCCTGCCAGCAGTGCGTCGGGGCGTACTTTCGGAAGCAAGAGGCCATGCCCTGCACCTTTGCACCCGAGAAGCTGTCGCGCAATTAAGCGCACTGAACGTGACGTGAATTTCAAGCGCCTGGTTGACCTTTATGAGGCGCAGCTGAGCATGCAGTCTGGAAGCCGAGGCTCTGGCACGAGTGTGACATCCCCTACGCTAGACCCCATAAGGGAAGACGTGCATAGCAGGTGCGCACGAAGGAACCGATGAGCACTACTACGCATCACAGCTTTTCATGAAGCCCGAGTGCCTCCATAGCTTCTCCTTCCTGCGCACGAATGAGGGTCACCTCAACTGGATCAGGCGTACTTGGGAACGACGAGGGGGAGATGTGAGGAGTACGGACGACCATGTTGAGCTTTGTCGGTTGAGTGTTGAGTTATATTGTTGAGCGTTGTCGGTTCAGTGTTTAGTCATATTGTTGAGCGTTGTCGGTTGAGTGTTTTATTCTATTGTTGAGTTATGCGGTTCGTTGTGGAACATTTATGTGCATGTACCTATGTGTTTTCCAACTGCGGTAGTGCGCATGTGACAATCCCTTGGTTTATTGAACTTATGCTAGCTTATTGCTCTCTGTCTGTTTTATTGAATTGTGATATTTCCTAATGTTTTTATACTGCTGCCGCACTCTCTGTCTGCCTGCTGCCGAAATGTGATGTTATTGAAATGAGATGCTCTCTGTCTGCCGAACTCTCTGTTTTATTGAACTTCCATGTCTGTGCTGCCGACTGTGCTGTCGTTGTGCTGCCGATGGAGCCCACTCTGTGTTGCTGATCTGCCGATGGAGCTCTGTCTGTGCTGCCGTGAGTGCTGTCTGTGCTGTCTGCCGTGAGCTCTGTCTGTGCTACCGTGACTGCTGTCTGCAGCCGAACTGCATATGAGATGCCTGCAGCCGAACTGCATTTGCTCTGTCTACACCCGGATTGCATTTGCTCTGTCTACAACCGAACTGCATGCTCTCTGTCTGCTTTTTTCTGCTGTCATGTTTATGCATTGTGATGTTTCTGCTGTCATGTTTCTGCTTCTTTACTGCCGAAATGCATTCTCATGTTTACGCTTCTAACCAAACAACTGGTTTTCCTGTGTGTGCAGTGATGGCAGAAAACGGCATGGGTTTTCCCGTGTTGCAAGTATCCACGTCCATGTACTCCGATGACAATACGGACGTTGACGAAGAGGCCGGTCAGGTCCCAAGAATGCCTAGAATTACTGGTTTGTAGTGGGTATCGGCACAACTAGCGGACAGCCAGCGATGCCACAACATGTTCAAGATGCGGCCAAATGTCTTCGAGGCATTGCATGATAGGCTTGTTGCAAATTACGGTCTGCGGTCATGTCGAGAAGTGTGCTCCAAGGAAGCACTAGGCTTGTTTTTGTGGACTTGCGGAGCCCCCCAATTGCAGCGCCAAGCTACGAACCGATTTGAGCACTCTGCGGGAACTATCTGCAAGAGGTTCCACGATATCCTTACAAGTATGGTGTCATTAGCGGCTGACGTAATCGCACCTTTAGATCTGACGTACCAGGCGGTGCACCCAGGCTACAACAGCATAGATTTTTGCACTTCCACAATTGCATAGGAGCTATTGATGGCACTCACATCGAAATCATTGTTTGTAACGACGAGAGGGCACGGCATTACAACAGGAAAGGCTTCACTAGTCAGAATGTTCTCGCCATTTGTGACTTCGACTGTCGCTTCACATTTGTGTGTGCCGGGTGGCCGGGGTTGGTGCACGATGCTCGGATCCTACAGCAAACAATGGAGACGTACGGTGACCGCTTCCCACATCCCCCCAAGGTTGTATGCCAGTTTTACATCCGAGTACTCTATGCTTTGTGACTTATGTACTAACTAATATTTTTGGTTGCAGACAAATACTACCTTGTCGACTCCGGTTATCCCAACCGGTTGGGTTACCTAGCTCCATACCGCAACACACGGTACCATTTATCCGAGTTCGACAATGGGAGCGATCCGGAGGGGATGTAGGAGGTTTTCAACCACCGTCACTCGCAGTTGTGCAACGCCGTCGAGCGTGTGTTCGGCATGTGCAAGGGCAAATGATGCATTCTCCACAAGATTCGAAATACAAGGGTTGGAGGCAATGCGGCATCATCACAGCTTGCATGGCGTTGCACAACTTTATCATCGACGCCGAGTCGGGCGCGGGGCCTGCCAGCAACATGGCAGCGCTGGCTACAGGATCTTCCCCACCGCCCGCATACCACCTATCCGGGCTGCCTGCATCCGCGAACGCTGACCTCATGAACATCACACGTGACTTCATAGCAGCGTCCTTGGTGGTTTAGAGCTATATGTGTCCCTTGTATGTTCCATGCAGTTGTTCGTTTGTCTGTCGTGTCTTACGAAATTATTGCGCAAGGCGTTTCGGCCAAGAAATGTCGTAATTTTTCTGGGGAACGTCATTACTACATGCACAATGTTGCCTCCTCAAGTCTCAGCTTATTGAAGCATTACTTACAGCATTTCAGGTGCTACAATACTTCCTTCAGCCACTACAGTAATTTTTCAGCTGCTACATTGTTTTCAACCATAAGCTTTAAGCTTTCAGCCCAACCGATCACACCCTAAAGCCTAGAAATTATGGCACATGAGCCCATCTTGTCGTATGGTCGCTAGCTAGTCTGTAATCAAATGTAGTTACCGAAGATTTCTCACCATTCGTTCTGGGCTTTGCCGAGCTCTTCTTTTACATTTTCCGCTTTTCTATGACGGTGCAAGTGACTTGGCAATTGCCAATTGGCATAACACTCGCCTAGCTGCATCAAGCTCCACGCCATATTGAAGTACTAACAAGCACAAGAAGCACTGACTAATAAAACTGTGCAGGACTTCGGGAGTTCCAGACGAAAGCCAACGTACTATCCATATGTGATCTTGATTTGTATTCGCATATCACAAATTTTTCAATAGCGGTTTTTGGACAACAGCAGATTAGCGAAAGCCACGATGGTCAAAGTGAAGCTATGAAATAGAGCGTGCGTACATAATATAGCCATACTAGATTATAGTCTTGTCCTTCTTGCCATTAGATTGTAATACACACACATACATACATACATACATACATACATACATACATACATACATACATACATACATACATACATACATACATACATACATACATACATACAGTATAAATAACAGTGGCACCATGATGTCTAGGCTCTATAATTCAGACTTTCCATCCATAATTGATTCCTTTCTAAATTGACGCCTTTTCAAATTAATGAATGTTAACGGGTTTGTCTGATATAATACACTTGCATGCATCTAAAAGTAATCCAAAGGCAGAGAGTCTTGGTACCCAGACACCATGGTACTCTCTCTCTCTGTATACACACACATATACACATATATGGACATACATGCATACATACATACATATGTATGTATGTGTATGTATATATGAAGCCTTTTCCGTACTCTCGGGAATACATACTCCCACTTCTAATATACCACTTAAATGAACAAGTTATACATCTTTATCACTTTCAGTATACTTAAATACTAATTATAAGATACTTCAAAGCGATTTAGTTGAAGAAATTCATCAGAGTATGAAGCCTTTTCCGTACTCTCAGGAATACTCTCATTTCTAATATACCACTTAAATAAAAATGTTATACATCTTTATCACTTTCAGTATACTTAAATACTAATTATAGGATATTTCAATGCGATTTAGTTGAAGAAATTTCATCAGAGTCCTTTATTTTTGCTATATATCATTTTCTATATATAAATGTTTGACATGAGAAATCGCTCCCGAATTTCTTGCCTCGATGTATAAGGTGCGGGCGTGCTAGTGTACTAAAGTACACAAAAATAAATAAACATAAAAAGATAGTGAAATATATATTTTATTCATTCATTTGAGAATAACATAATTACAGGTTCCCTTTATATGATGCACTCCATGGCATGCTTTGCATAGTAGATGTGACATAGGCGATGTGATCTTTTGGTTCCCAAGGCCTTGGAAGGCTTCTGGTTAATTACATCCACGGAGTAAACCCACAAAATATCTCTGATTAAGTAGCGCATTTGTCATCGTCTTCAGTCTTCGCTTCACGTTCTCCATGCATATGATCAATGGTAGATATAGATGTGGGCGTTGGCATTATCCATAACCACGTCAGTCTATGGGGCTATCGGAAGTGTAGCCTTTGCATCGTCCGCACCCGCCCGTGTCATTCGACCTCATCGATATCTAACACCACAAGGGAATGAGGTGACCGAAAACATGCATAGTTCACACCAAGCTTGACCGAGTTGATGACGCAATGGCAAAATCGAGGTAGTAGACAAAGTCCATATGGTGAGGTTAACAGAGCAGGACACCAGGGTTGAGTTTCAACGTGGTCAAAAGTGACATTTAGGAATGACTCCTCAGAAACCGGAAGCCATCGGGAGCTATTGGTAGTTGAAAGTCGGAAACCATCGGCCTTCGGGAGTGGTCGTTGGTCGACAACCAGAAACCATCGATAATCGAGCACAGTAAATGGCCGAGAACCCTCGAAAGTCATTTGTGGTCGAAATCCATCGGGCGTTGTCCGTGGTTGAAAGTCACCGGACATTGTCTGTGGTCAAAAGCCAACATGGTCGAAAGCCATCGGAAGTTGTCTGTGGTCGAAAGCCATCGTGGTCGAAATCCATTAGGCATTGTTCTGGTTGAAAGTCATCATGGTTGAAAGCTATCAGAAGTTGTCCATGGTCGAAAGCCATCGGATTTTGTCCGTGGTCGAAAGCCATCAAAAATAAAGCAAGTAGTCTTGGGTGACCACGTACAACGAGGGGTCGAGGGTGGCCACGTATAGCGAGCGGTCGAAGGTGATCATGTACAATGAGTCCTCGGAGTCAACTGAGTATCAAAGGCAGTCGGTGACACCCAAGTACAGCTGGCGGTCGGTGATGCTGAAGTATGATGAGCGGTTGGAGTCGTCCGATTACCAAAGGGAGTCAGAGATGCTCGAGTACGGTAAGCGTTCAAGAACGACCGAGTATTAGAGTCGGTTGAGGATGTCCGAGTATGACAAGCAGTCGAAGGCATCCAAATTCAACAAGCTGTCGGAGGCACTCGTGTATGAAAATCAACTGAAGGCGAGTCTAAGAAGCCATCAGAGGTGGCTATCTTCGACAAGCGGTCGGAGGCGCTCGTGTACGACAATCAACTGAAGGCGAGTCCAAGAAGCCGTTTGAGGCGGATGTCTTCCACAAGCTGTGGGAGGCACTCATGTACAATAAGCAGTCGGAGGCACTCGTGTATGAGGCATCCGAATTTGAGCAGTTGAAGGTGTCTGAGTTCAGCAAGCGGTTGAAGGCATCCAAGTTCGACAAGCGATCGGAAGCGTCCGAGTTCAGCAAGCGATCGGAGGTGTCTGAGTTTGACAAGTGGTCGGAGACATCTGAGTTTGACAAGCAGTCAACGACGCTCGTGTACAGTGAGCGGTCGTAAATAGCTGGGTATTGAGGACAGTCAGCGATGTTCGAGTACGATGAATGACCGGCAACGTCTGAGCATAGCCAGCGATCATAAGTGACTAGGTACCAAAGGTACTTGGTGCCGCCCAAGCACGGCAGGGGAAACACCAAGATGGCAAGGGCAAGGCATCCTTGCTAGACTGGAGCAGTAGTCGACAATGTCACATGTCTTAGGCGTCGAGAGGGTCCATGCGAGTAGCACCATCAACCTCGCCTTGTGGAGCTGTCATCAGATCAGAGGTGCAAGCGGGACAAACCTGGTACATGACAGACCATTATAGCTGCGCAGCTTGGCTGGGGCATGCGCCACATGTAAGAGTGGGGGATTTCGTACTTTAAGCCCATGGGATCAAAGAGCGATCAGCAATCTTGACAGCCCCTTTGTCGTGGCCACGGGCTGCTCAATGGCGAGCTCCACGGTACTTAAATGATGGTATTACCGGCCGCAACCGTGGCATTTGGCAATCTTCCCGATAGGCCACCGTCCATTGACATGCAAGATGGCTAAATAGCAGAGAAAGGAAAAATGAGAGGTTCTTTACCGTCCTGAGCTTGGTACACCGTGACTTGAGCTTGTACGGATTGCTTCATTGGGTTCCTCCGCCTTCCCCTTCTGGCCGTGAATCCTTTTCGCGTATGCCTTCTGTGCGTATGTGTGCTGATGGAGTGTCTCCTTCTTCATCTCCGCCTGGCCTCTTTCTCCTTGAGTCCGTCAGAGTCCTGACTGTCTATGTGTATCGGTGTCATGTGCCTTTTCTCCCCTCTGTCATCTGCTGGGTCTCCCTTTTATAGGCACAAGCAAGGGCCACCGACAACATACACGGCTCTCACACGGTGCTAATCATCCTCTGATTTCTAGGATCAAATTCCTGATATGATCGCTAAAACTTTCCTTCCAAACCTTTGCTTTCCATGTCAAAAAAGATTTGTTAAGAAGCACTTCCATAAAATAGAGATACAGTGTAATTATCTTTCCGTAGTAAATATGGTTCGCCCAGGACAAATCTCTTCCTTCTAACTTACTACATAAGCTCCCATTAGTTGGCCGTATGCGGCGCCACACATGTACCGACTATTGGAATTAAATTTGGTAGTTGATAGTTCTCATGTGTATAGTCGTGCATCGAGTAATTGGTGTGTTTGAGGGCCATGTAGGAGCCGAAGTCCTCGGAGTCAGTGAATAGTCAGAGACTCGATTGCAATCATGAGTCAAACTGCGTAGCGAACCGGTCGTAGCTACAGTGAACTAGTTATAGGTACAGTGATCTAGTTGTAGCAGTCTTCGGGCTCACTGTACACCTTTAGTACTCGTTAGCTATGGCACCGTGGTCGGTAAGCTGTGGTCGTAGTGACGCGATTGAGATAGCGTTGTCGACATAACATGTTCAAAACAAAGTGGTCGACACAACGTGGTCGAAATAAAGTGATCGACACAATGTGGTCAAAGCGACGCGGTTGAGGACCCATGAACTCAGGGGCGATCTTGATGCATATACTTCATGATTAACTCAGGGGCTGTGCACTTTTATACCGTACCGAAAAAACCGTACCGAAAAAACCGAACCGAACCGGTCAACTCGGTTTGACCGGTTTTTGGTATTCGGTTCGGTTGCTAGAAATGTGGTATTTATCTGGTTCGGTTTTTTCGGTAAAAACCGATCGAAAACCGAATTTCCCAAAAGAACCGAATGGCCCACTAACTGTCTAACTCGGTCTCAGACTCTCGGTGGCCCACCAGCAGCACGCAGTTGGCCGGCCCGGCCCGACGCACGCGCATCAAACCCTAGCGCTGCGCCGACGCCCTCAACCCCTCACAGTCACGCCCCTCCCCCTCGCCAGTCGCCTCGCCTCACCAGATCCAGATCCGCTTCCTCTCGACTTCTCGTCGCCTCGTCCGTCGGCTCGGCTCGGCCGGCGGCCGCTCGGGCCTCGGGCTCCGGTGCTCCGTGCTCGGCGACGGCAGCTCCGCGCCTCCGCCTGACCGCCTCCTTCGGTGTTCCGTGCTCGCCTGCTCAGCGACGGCAGCTCCGCGCCTCCACCTGACTGCCTCCTTCGGTGCTCGGCTGACGGCTGCTCCGCTCCTCCACCTCCTTCAGCTTCGGTGCTCCGGTGCTCCGCGCCTCTGCGGCTCTGCCTCCCTCTCCCAAGATCCCGTTCCCGTGTGGAGCTCTCCCTCTCAGCCTCTCCCAAGACGCAGCTGACTCCACTCCAGTCCGCCGATGCTCACCCTCTCCCAAGACGCCAGAGTCAGTAGGATCTTGCGAAGTAAGTCCTTTATCTCTGTTTCATTTGGCAAATATTAATTGGTAGATTGCTATTTGCTAGTCTGTTGTGAACTGTGAAAGTGTGAAGTAGGATCTTGCGAAGTAAAGTAAGTAGGACTTGCCTATGCCTAGTCTGTTGTGATTCATGCACTCGGTATTCAGTAAATAGTAATGTTGTTGCATACTTGCCACTTTGCCAGATTGCTAGTTTAGTTGCCAGATTTCTAGTTTAGTTGCCTGGCTAGTTGCCTACTGACTCAGGACTTCAGGAGATGAACATTGAACAGATCCATCATCCATGCATGTGTTTGTGTAGCTTCCTTTCTTCCTAATTTAGTTGCCTAATTAGTAATGTTGTTGCATACTGATACTTGCATTGGTTAATGGTTAATTGGTTATCTATCTTTGCATTTATGCTGCATTGCTGCTGCCTGTTGGAGACTTGGAGTGGCAGAGTGCTGTGCTGGTTTTGGTTTATGTGGTGCTGCAGTGCTGCCTGCTGGAGTTATATCTTATATGTGCTGCTGGTTTATGTGCTGCTGCTAATCAGTTGTGTGTGCTGTTCAGCCAATCAGCCTGTTCTGCTATGAATTACTGAATTGTGAATTGTGATGCTGTAATGCTGTTGCTGTTAGTGTTCAGCGGTTCTGCCAGTGTGCCAGTGCCACTGCTATTCTCTGTATTCTGAATTTTTGATTGTAGAATGAAGAATTGAGTCTGGAGATGAGATTAACGTTTAGCAATTCGCACAAACTTTGGTAAAATTGGTATTAATCGATACCGTACCGAAATAAAATGGTATTTACCGATACCGCACCGTATTCTTAAAAATATCGTATTTCCCGAAATACAAAAACCGTATTTACCGATTAAACCGTATTTACCGAACCGTATAAATCGAAAAAACCGAACGAACAGTCCTAAGTGGCATGCAGCCATATGAGGCGCAACGCGTTGATCACTTTGTGGATTGTTTCATGTGCCATTTCATGACCCGATTTTCAAGAAATTAAATCTTGCATATACCAAAGTTTTCTTTCCAAACATACATATCCTCATTTGCTTTAACTGGACATATTTGCACAAACACTCGTCAAACAATAAAAGGAGTATATACGCAAATTATGCTATAAACAGTGGACTTTGATGAATTTTTTTATACTCACTTTGAAGTATCTTACTATCATTATTAGAGTATATTCAAAAGGATAAAGAGATATAACAAAATTATTTAAATAGTATATAAGAAGTGGGAGTACGTACTCTCAAGAGTATAGAATCATTTTCCTATGTATGTATGTATGTATGTATGTATGTATGTATGTATGTATGTATGTATGTATGTATGTATGTATGTATGTAGCCTCTTTTCTACTCCCGGGTGTAATTACACGCTATGTCGTATCTCGCGTAACAGAGTGTATGTACGTGTCGTATACGAGTATTTAAGACCATCTAAATGGTATGAACAACTTTTCAAATGTGATATATACATTTTTTAATCATTCTCCTTTTTATGTTTGTGTATATGAAGGTATTTTACAAAATATACTAAAAACTATGGATTTTCTTACAATTTTTCGTGTGGTTCACATTAGAGTATCTTATTTTTAGTATATAAGTACACCTAAAGTGATAAACGAGAATTTCAGGTTTGTTTAGTTGAAATATTAGAGGTGGGCGTAATTACACCTGAGAGTAAAAGGTATTTTTATATATAGCATAGATATATTTCTTATGTATCATACTTGAAATTTTTTGGATACCGAGTTTCCCAATTTCCCTCTTGAAGACGAGATGTCAATTGCCTGGCTTAATTTCTGGTACCGGGCTACCATTACACCAAGCAAATTGTGGCCTCGTGCGTACATGGAGGCCGGGGGATCACAGTGGGGCTAAAGAAGTAATTAGGGGCTCGCTTCTAAATCCAGCCTTGCAAGGACGACCGCGAAGGCACCACGCAGCCAGAATGGCAACCAAGTCTTGCCCCGCACACTTGTTGTCGGGCGCGAGGATGTGCTGTTAGAGCAGGTACAATAAGGCTTAGTCAGCAGGCTATAGCAAATATAATATCAACCAAATCTTACGTGGCAGAGAGAGAAAGAAAGAGAGAGAAGGAAGCTGGCTACTAAATTATAGCTAACTATAGCACGTAAAAATATGCATTTCACTCTCTTACACGTTGGGCCAAATAGTTATTGTAATAGCTACCTTATTGTATGAGCTATTTTTTTGAAGGCTATAGATGAAATGGACAAGTGTTATAGCCACTAGTTGGCTATACTATTGTACTTGCTCTTACTAGGGTGCCCCTAGCGAATCCGGGCTCTCGTGCACCGGTTGCCAACTCGTAGTGTGGGTGCAGTTATAGCTTGAACCAGGGACCATCGCACCGGTACGTTGCTTGCTTATTGCGTCTCTTTCAAGTGGACGATGCACGCACGCGCGCGTCCAATTCGAACCGAATATTTTGGCGATTAATCACACATGGCCACGGTGCATGGTTGATCCTATTTTATATAATTGAGCTTGACGGCCGATGGTTTCTTCGAAGAATGGCTATTTGGAACACGTGAAATGAAAACGATAGGAACGGACACAACACAGGAGATGAATGGGAATGCAGATGTAAAACATGAGAATGTGAAATACACAAAAGGCACAGAATAGGTGTTTGGATCAGTTGCAGGGGAAACAAAAAAAAAAGAAACTTTCAAAATCAATACATGTGTGTGTGTGAGGAAGAGGGAGGCTGCACGAAAGTTTCAAAGGGGAAATTTTCCATGATCCCCACCTCTTTTTCTTCTTCTTCTTTCCCTCAAAAAACCAAGTAAAAGATGGAAGTTTTCAAAAACTAAGGAAAAGATGGAACTTTTCAAATGAAAGGATTGAAGCCACAGGTTCCTCTAAAACTCCTCCAAACAGTACCTAAAGACGGAGCTTTTCAAATGAAACGGCCTTTACAGGAATTTAATCATAGTATTTTCGATAAATTTTCTGAAATACGCACTTAAGTTGGGAAAGAGGATGCAAGTATTGCAGTAGCTTTAAGAACTTCCGTAAATATGGTAGTGCAAAACCTAAACTTAACTAAAAGAAATTAGAACTTTAGCCTTAGCTGCCATATTAATTTTGAATTATTCAAAAAATATGTAAATTAATTGTCTCTAGAGAACTAGAAGGTCGCAAAAACGGGTTTCCATCCCCCCCTCGATTCCCTTCGCGCGTTCACAGCTACAAGCCTAGAACTGCGTGCATTCAGCCGAGCTTGTTTTCGAGCAAATGGCCTGTACTTCCTTACTAGTTTCTACCACGCTACGAAGGGCGTCCATTTACGCGTGCGGGGAGCGCGTTGCAGGAGCGCACGCCTGGCGCAGATCCCGTGGCCCCCACGTGCAGAGGTCACGCGCCCCGTTTAGCGGCGGAGCGCTGCGTTGCACACCGGTAAGCTCACGCGCTGACAGGTGAGCCCATCGTTCCCCGGACCGTCCTGTCAGCCGCCGAGCTCCTGCGTGCGCGTGGTGAAAAAATTTTCCGTGGTCCGAGTCGCAGCATACGTGTAAGTTAGGGAAGTCCTTTTGTGCCCGAGTGGTGATGCCAACAGGAAGCGGACAGGATAGCGACCCGACGTGTCATGTCGTTCTGGATTTCGTCTGATATTACTGTGCTAATTACCGGCCACCGAGTGACCATGTGGCAGTGATTACGTGGGCCACCGTAGAACTACCCCAACTGTGCGCTATTACGAAGGACGTTGAACATCAGGGCTGCCTAGTACCAACTGCAGTACACAAAATCACTGCTGCTATTCGTAACGTTTTACCAAATGAACCGGATCGATGCAGATGACACACATATTTTGGATTTAAAAACCTACTTTAAGAAATCATGACTTTTGAAGAATCGAAAACCCAAACACACAAGATCACAAACTAACTCTCGTACACTACACGCTACTACAGGCCTCTAATTTCCCATGTGGATGGTACGCCAACCTTTTGTCCGACATACCAGAAGACAAGACTGGAAGTTTTTGGATGGTTTTGTTTCACTACAGTACCGGACCCCCACGACGTCTTTCTTTTAGCAAAGTTTTTCAGCTTTACAAGCTAGCAAGGCCGGCCCCGGGGCTAGGCAGCAAGGGCCACTGTCTAGGGCCCACAAAAGCTAGAAATTTCTAGCTCATATATATATATATATATATATATATATATATATATATATATATATATATATATATATATATATATATATATATATATATATATATATATATATATATATATATATAGGAAAAATACTAATTACTCCCAGGTGTAGTTATACCCTGTACATCCACCATTGCTGACTTCTTGAGATTCGTGCTTCAGTTAGAGCCATTCAGACTTAAAAGTCACGGATGTGAGGAAGACCCGATCCAATCTGGGAGTAATTAACACTCCAGCCATATATGGGATCTCAGCGATTTTCCAGGTCTTCACTATCAATCACTAAATATACGGGAATTTGACCAACCGATCAAGTTTCAGATCTCAACGAGGACAGACATGAGATGGAAATACGTTTAACTTTTGAGGAAAACGATGAACATACTACCCTCTTTGTTACTACCAACATGAGATGGACCCGTGAGTACATGTACTCGGTATATATACCAGATAAACATGAGATGGACCCATGAACATACATACTCTATATGCCACATACATACACCCTTCTACATACTCCCTGTGACCATATACTCACTTCTTGAGATGGTTCAATGATGTATATAGTCCTAACTCCCAGCTAAATATGAGATGGACCTAAGAGTATACATACACGGTCTACAGCATACATACTCCCTGTGACCCGTAGACTAACTTCTTGCGATGTATCCTTGAGTACATATACTTCCAACTGTCAGTTAAACCTTAGATGGACACGTGAGTATACATACGTGATCTGCCATGTACATACTCCCTTCAATATACTCCCTGTGACCCATACACTTCCTACTTGAGCTCGTCATTTGAACATCTAATGTTCCCGACTCCCAGTTAAACATGAGATGGACCCAAGAGTACACATACGTGGTCTACCGCGTACATACTTCCTATAACCAGTAAACTAACTTCTTTCGATGCGTCCAGTAAACACAGTTGGATTTTTGTCCGCCATAATACTCGTCAGGTATTACCAAGTATGACGTATACCACGCTGCCACTTTTTCAAAAAAACAGACTAACTACATGGCTGGCCGGCATGTCCACGATGCCGAGATTCCAGGAAAGGTAACGTCGTTTATTCTCTACCATACTTGCGATGATTAGCGGGTTTCTTACCCAATAGCCCGATCAGGTTGTGGGATTCTGAGGTAGATGAAGGGTGGATACAATGGGAGTAACTATACCTGGGAGTAGAAAAAAGGTGTGTGTGTGTGTGTGTGTGTGTGTGTGTGTGTGTACATGTATATGTGTATGTATATATGTATATGTGTGTGTATATATATATGTATATGTATGTATATTTATGTGTATATGTATGTATATTTATGTGTGTGTATGTGTATATGTATATGTGTGTGTATATGTGTGTGTGTATGTATATACAGGGAGCATATGTAGTGCTAATGCCCTATTCAATGATAAGGTGCTAACGCACCCGTGGACCATCTGATCTCCTGCGTGTGGCTAAGATTGAGACAGGCGGAGCATCAATCGCACCTATGTGTTTTTGCAGACAACCCCCCGCGTGGCATCAAATTTTTTTTCGCTTTTGCCCTCGCCCGCGCCTTCCTCTGAGACGCGCCGTCCCCTTCCCCGACTCCAATTCTAGGGTTCGACGCGACGCCTCCCTCTATCCCAGTGCCGCCGCCCTTCTCCCCTCAGCACCACCGCCCTTCTCCCCAGTCTCGGTCGCCTCCTCCCTCCATCCTCAGCGCTGCCACCCTTCTCCCCCTCAGCGCCGCCGCCCTTCTCCCCAGACTTCGTGGTAGACCATCGCGTCACCCTCCGACCCGGCCTCCTCCTCGGCACCCTTATGCGCAGCATTACTCGACCCCATGCCCTGGCTAGCCGCCGTCACCCCACCTGTCGCCTTGCCAGTCTGCGCCACCGTCAACCCTCCCGTCACCAAGACAATCCGTGTCGCCACGCCTCCGCCTCGTCGACATCCCATCTTCTCACTCTCCTGACCACAACTGACTCCATCGACACCAGAGACCTGTCTTTTTTTTTCAAATTTGGTGATGCGGTGTCTAAGTCTTTTAAGGGATTGAGGAATTATGAGGTTTATTTTCGCTTGAATTGGAAGACAAGCTTATAATTCCTCAACTGCCAATCTGAGAATGCAAAAAATAAAAACAACCTTACAATTTATCGATCTGACAATTCCATAAATCTTCCAATTACGGTGTCTTAATCTATAGTTTCGATGTACTAGCAGCGTCTCCGGATATAAGTGATAACCCCTTTATTTTTAGATCCAGAGAAAACATTCTACTATAATCATAAAAGATTGTCTTAACTGACTAGATTTCAAATGGTGAGCGGCAATACTAAACCAGTCGTAAACCTGTGCGTAAGTGCTATTTATATCTCTTAAGCTTCAAATTCATAACTAGCAAGCATTACAGGGATCTGCCTTGAGCAGAGACGAATCGAGACCTAGGGTAGACGGGTCTTCAGCTCTAGGCCTAGGATCAAGAGCTAATTTAAACCTCATTGCATGATTTTAAAAAATATCACATTTTTAGTGAGCGACGCTACGACGCTCTAGCCCAGCCTATGGCGTTAGCTCTATTCTGGCACCGTCCTGGCCCAGAGTAGGTTCGTAAGTATAAAACAGCTTGCAAGTCTCAACATGCATGGGACCATTACAGGCACAACGGTGTCCCAGAGTTTCACTGGTCTTTCATTTTCACCACCATGATAAACAGCAACAACTACCATTTCAAGTTGTCATTTCGAAAATTTTCGAGTCGTACATGGGGCGTGCCTGCATGCCTGCGACGAAAACACGCGCGCACCAAAGATTTGCTGTAGCGACCGTTCTCGCTCCGCGTCCCCACGGCGCCCGTCCCAGTCCTCGGCTCCTAGCCGGTGTAGGCTTTCCCCGCCACCTGCTTTCCAACCCAAGCAAGGTCAGACCGTTCCTCGGACACCGTGCGCGCCCGCCCTTCCGCTTAAACCCCGCAGCCAGCACCAACCACTGGACACCCCCATCCCGAGAGAAGCAGCGCCCCACCACCACCTCCGCGGCACGCACGCGCACGGACACGGCCATGCCCGCCGAGGCGGCCCAATCCTAACCGCGCCGCCCGTACTTTTCGCGTTCCATCCCCGAACATTGCAGGGCCGTGCCCCGCCATGGTGGCCGGCCGCGTCAGGGTGGCCATGGGCTTCCAGCGCAGCCCCAGGGCGCCCAAGTCGCCGGCGGGTCCCGCTGGGGGGCAGGCGCAGACGCCGTCGTCGGCCTCCCCCGCGCCGTGCGGCTCGGTGTCGAAGGCGTCGGCGCTCGCGCGGTCCTTCGGTGCGTACTTCCCGCGGTCGTCGGCGCAGGTGCAGCCCGCGCGCGCGCCGCCGGAGGTCGCCGAGCTGCTGCGCGCCATCGAGCAGCTCCAGGAGAGGGAGTCCCGCCTCCGCGTCGAGCTGCTGGAGCAGAAGATACTTAAGGAGACCGTCGCCATCGTCCCATTCTTGGAGGCCGAGCTCGCGGCGAAGAGCAGTGAGCTCGACAAATGCAAGGAAGCCGCGGCCCGGCTAGAGTCTGAGAACACGCGGCTGTGCGCCGAGCTCGACGCTGCCGTGCTGGAGGTTACGAGTAGAAAGCAGAGGATTGTTGAAATGGAGAAGGAAATGGCGGAGCTAAGGAAGCAACAGGAAGCGATTGCGGCGGACGCTGACGATTGCTCGTCGTCGGCTTCGGCCTGCTCTAGTGCCGCGGTAAATCCCCCGAGTTTAACTCTGCTTGGAGCTGAGCCGCCCGCTCCTCCGCCTCCCCCGCCAATGCCACCGCCACCCTTCAAGTCCAAGTCCTATTTCTCCGCCTCGTCGCACGCCTCACCTCCGAGTTCTTCTTCATGCTCGCCGTCTTCCTCCACGTTGACTTCACCGATGCATTCCGGCCCGTCGTCAGACACGGCGGCCGTACCAAGAGCCCGCCTGCCAGAGCTCTCGAAGCTGCCGCCAATTCCTCCGCCACCGCCTCCACGGCCTCCGCCGATGCCAGCACCCAGCCTGAGCATGAGCTCCTCGCCCTCCAGCTCACTAAGCGTTAGCGGAAGCGCAGGCGCCCCACCTCGGCCGCCGCCGCCACCTCCGGCGAGGAGGACGTTAAGGGCGTCTTCACCGGCGAAATCAGGGCCATGCGTGAGGCGTGTGCCAGAGGTGGTCGAGTTCTACCACTCAATGATGCGGAGGGAGTCGAAGAGGGACGGAGGTGGAGGTGGCGAAGCCGCGAACGGCGGCGGCGTGGCGGCGGCCAGGGACATGATCGGCGAAATCGAGAACCGGTCGGCTCACCTCCTCGCGGTGCGTAATACTACTAGCACTTAAAGATTCTTTGTTTTTCTTCTCTGATCTTACACAACTGCATAAAAACTGGAAATAGTGGAGGGAACGTTCGTAGTGGCCTGTAACTTCTAAGAACCCCTTTTTACATCCCAAACTGAACCTACTCGTGCCTTGAACAGCTGCTAGTGAACTTACCAATGCTTCATTGCAAAATTACGTAACATAGTACTGGTAGATCCGTGAAGATGGCATTCTTGGTTGGTATAGCAGAGTACAAGTGATTAGGTTGGACAGAAACGTTGGTTCTTGGTGAGCCGGCAAACGCATGCTGCCATTCTTGCAGGTACACCATGTAAAACAAAACCCTTCTATAAATTTCCTCCTTTTTATTCTCGAGAGCTCGTTGCCACCCGTTAACGTCACATTGCAAAGCGAGGGCCTTAGAACCCTGCTTGGAACATAAGAAATTCTCACGTTAATTTCCTGTTGAGGTTACACCATTTTTCTGAGGAAAAAATCCTGTAGAATTACTGCATGTGTTCTAAACAAATTTGGGCTGTTGATCTCGAAGGCGCGAGTTTGGTGAGTGAGAGCGGTGGCTGAGTCAGCTAACAACTCCAAAGTGGACGTGTCATACTGGGACTGTGACGCCAAGCGAAATGCAGTGAATACGACATTTAAGAGCTGTACCGGTTGCTTAACCAAATGAGCTTAGATGCATGTGTGAATTACGGCATCAAATTAATCCGAGAGCTTGTGTGACCGTACGTGCCCCCGGCCCTGTCCGGAAGTTCGTTACCGGTTAGCCGTTGGAGTGATTCGTTCGGCGTTACGTGGCTCGCATTGAAACTTTCAGGAAGATAGTTCTGGTAATTTTAATTCAGATGGGGGAAATATACGAGACGAACAGCTAATGTTTCCGAAACCGTACGGTGCATTTTGCACTGCAGATCAAGTCGGACGTGGAGAGGCAGGGCGACTTCATCCGGTTCCTGATCAAGGAGGTGGAAGGCGCGGCGTTCGTCGACATCGAGGACGTGGTCAACTTCGTCAAGTGGCTCGACGACGAGCTCTCGCGCCTGGTACGTACCCACCACCATCCGCACGACGAATGCGCAGCGAAGGATGGCAAATCGAAGGTGTTCTTCGATCGATTGCTGATACGTACTCGTGTGCCCGTGCGGTGCAGGTTGACGAACGCGCGGTGCTGAAGCACTTCGAGTGGCCGGAGCAGAAGGCGGACGCGCTCCGCGAGGCGGCGTTCGGGTACTGCGACCTCAAGAAGCTCGAGGGGGACGCCTCCTCGTTCCGCGACGACGCCCGGCAGCCCTGCGCCGCCGCGCTCAAGAAGATGCAGGCCCTCTTCGAGAAGTAAGCACACTACTCCTCCCGCGCCTGCGTGCCTTTCACTATGTCGCCGTGTCAGTTTGGGTCCTCACGTACGTGCATGCGGCACCCAACAATGGCGTGCAGGTTGGAGCACGGCGTGTACAACCTCGCCCGCGTCCGTGACGGCGTCACAAGCAGGTACAGCCGGTTCCAGATCCCCTGGGAGTGGATGCAGGACACCGGCATCGTGAGCCAGGTAACTTTCACTTGCCGCGCCTCTATGGCGGCCGAGAGAATTTTACTTTTGTAGAGGAGATCCTTCATTGAGACGTGACAGGACAGAAAAAAAAAAGCAACTTTCGTTACCTTACCGTGCATCTGTGCCCTACAAGTATCTGGAACACCCACGCGTGATGCGACGCAGCTCTGTTCACGTGCAGAGGAGCCCATGGCGCGCGGCGTGGTACGCATGCAGCAAAAGGGAATCGTATTTGGAAACGGCGGAATCGGTGTTTGTCTCACGCGGCACGGCGGCGGGCCCGCCGGGACAGCCGATGGAAGCGTGGTCTTTTCTTAGCTCCTCTTGGGGAATATGTCGTGCACGTGAGCCGGGCCGCATCTCGTGAGCATGCTTCGTTCCTTCCTGCCCCTGACACCTCCAGAGCCGTGTCGTTCTGCGTAGCGTAGGCACGTCGAGCTGGGCACAATCGACCCGTATGTACTGTATCAACGTGACCGCGGTCCCTAGGAGTATTCAGGGTAAATATTTCGGGAGTGTCTAAATATCATCTAGATATTTTCTTTCTAAGAGCAAGTTTAATAGTACAGATAGCTGCTACCTCCAATACATTTCCATATCATCAAAAGATAATGATGCAGTCAGCTCATACAATAAGCTGGCTATAAGTTATCTCCACAAGAGCTCTCAATCATTTAATACATATATAGGTATTGATAATTTAATACATGCATGGGTATAGCAATTAGTTCTATGAGTGCATGCATGGATAATACATCTTTTCCTGTGTTATAGCCTGACTCTTGCATGGGAGTCGGCTTGGCTCTCTCTCTCCTTTTTCTCCCCCCTCCATATAATACTATGCTGATATGGATTCCCTTGTAACTAGCACAGTCAGCCTTGTTAAACTTGCTCTAACTATCATTTAAATTTACAACTCTTGAATTAAATATCAAGAGATCCTTTGTTTCTGAAGGGAGCAGAATTCAAGGGGAGGAGGGAGAATTTATGGTCATTGGATTTTTAATCCAACAGTTTTAAATCTGGATGGTAGTTAGAAAAAACATCCCGATAATGTTTATCAAACCCCAAATATTTCATCATTTCTGACGCCCGGTACAAACACTTCGGACTTTCGTTTTGTTCCGCGGCTGGCTTTATTGAGTGTACAGCAGGACGCACGCGGAGCCCTGCTGTGTGAGTCCCTCGAGGAAACTAGCTAGGGCCCCAAGAAATGAACGTCCTAATCCACACGAAATTTTTTGGATACTGTTTGTAACACTGTTAGATTGGGAGTAGGAAAAATGACGACAGCTAAATGGTTTTCCTTTGCAGCAGTCCTGTTTGGCTTAGGATTAGTAAACCAGTTGATCGTCAGCTCATGTGGCCCAATGTGTTTCCAATTGTTTAGTTTCATGATGGCCTGAATTTTGATCATGTATGAACCTGGTTCGTGACGGGTGCGTCCAAAAATAATAATACAAACTGCTGCAGAAGTTGGACCCTTGCTGACCAATCTGGACAATGCTGCATTAGTGTGCATCCTATGTTTTGAAGAAGAAGGTGAAGAAAAATGTGTAGTTCCTTTCTTTAGCACGTATGAATTGGTAGGAAAACTATAACGTAGCCTCATTGACCTGTACTTCTGCATCCAGAGTGATGTTGATCTTCTGTAATATTTGTTGCACCGTATTTTCACTGGGCGGTCCTGTTCTGGCTTTTGGCCATCTTCCAAATCCTAACCGTAGAGATTGATATATGGACGTAATATGCTTTTTTGAATTTGGGTGCTAGTTTTGTATCCGATTAGGCCTATGTAGGCTTGCTTGTATTATTTTTTTCATGAGAAAACTGAAATTCTATAACTGCAACTTGATAGTATTCTGGATGCTGTTATATGGATATTTTTGTATTAGAAACATGACAGAGACTAAACGAAAACTTGGTAGTGTCTTACTTCGTGTAAGAACAGTTGCTAAGGATATGGTAATGCATCAACTGGGAGGCGCAATGATATCTTGATGAGTCCACAGAAGTAGCTGCTTCTTCCAATTTTAGCACTTCGTGAACATGTGTTGGTGCTTATTCTAATCAAATTGTTTGGGTAAACATTTAAACTTGACGACCTGATGAAAGCTTTGATGTACAGATAAAACTCCAATCGGTAAAGTTAGCCATGAAGTACCTGAAACGGGTTTCCTCTGAACTTGAAGCCATTAAAGGTGGTCCTGAAGAGGAGGAGTTGATGCTTCAAGGAGTACGATTCGCCTTCAGAGTGCACCAGGTAATATACTTGCTAAGAGCATAAAATACACATTGTGAGGCGCAACGTAATAGAATTCATACTCCTTGTTTCACGCAGTTTGCAGGCGGGTTCGACGTGGACACCATGCGAGCGTTTCAAGAGCTCAAGGAGAAGGCGTCTATGTGCCGAATTCAGCGGCAAAAGCATAGTCGACATCTGCGGCAGCAGAGGCTCGTAGCCAGGGCCTGAGCATGTCGTTCTCATATGACGTATCATAAACAATCTCGTTGTTACCATAGTATGTCTAGTTAATTATTTCTGTTGAGAAACGCTCTATATTTATTACCTCAGAACAATCTTTGTTCCTTTTTAGTCGAAATCTTTGTTCACTGTTGCGCCTTTGGCTCCCCTTGTTATTCTCTCTAGGGTCGTAAGCATTTCGATTCTAGTGTCTTCTCCGTGTGCGTTACAAGGGATGTGGTTTGCTCTGCAAATTTCGCAGCTGTTTGTGTGCCACAGTGGTGATAGATCTTTGGTACAATCCCACAAGGGATGAATCTTTGGTGCTTTCTGAAATTTACGTTCAAGTTGCCATTGTGCTTACGCTACATAGTACTATGGAGTGGAATAGTGTGGATTACAAAATGGTACAAAGATGGTCTGTTCCTATTCACTTCAGAACAGTTCAAGCAGTTATTAAAGCCGTTCATGGTTATCTGACGGTCTCAAATTCGGTCCACTTTTTGGCTGTGTTAAGACCTAAGACTACTCGAGTTAATCTAGTTGTCTAGCTTGAAATTCTGAAAGGACAACGAAAACTTATTCTCTCTGATTGATCACCCTGACATTGAACACCAATCGAATCACCAATGTAAGTACTCTCCCATACAATTAACATTATGAAAGAACAGCAGCAAAACGGCTTGTAACAATTAATCCCTGTTTTCCCTACGCAAGGAGCGACGCGTACAGGATCTGGTTCCAGGTGTCGGGCAGGCCGGCGAGGCACCAGTGGCTGCAGTCGTTGCCCGGGTGGCCGCCGCTGTACGCGGACGGGTGCGCGTCCCTCCTGAGCTGCGACAGCAGCGTGATGTCGAGCAGGAACACCGGCTTCGACATGCCGCTCAGCGCGCCCCTCACCGCGCTCTGCGCCGCGAGCGGCCCGGCCGGGTACGCCGACCCGGTGATCGGCTGCGTCTGCTGCGCGCAGCTCTTGGAGCTCTCCCCCCAATCAGCTCCACTGCAATTGTTGGACGCGACAGACAGTGTTACGACTTGAACGTTACTATACAGCAGCACAAGAGCCAGCCTTTGTAATTCGTTATATGCTTCTTACTTGTAATGGGTCGGAGAGATGCCCTGGAAGTAGACCCTGGTCTTGGAGGTGTCCACGTTCGAGTCGACCCACCTGGCCCATGTGGACATCCCCTTGGAGAAGGCCGTCAGCCGGTCCATGTCCTTCATGACCTGGCCTCCATCTTGCACAAAGTCCCATCTGGATAAGAGGAAAACGATGAACAAAACCACGAGAGGGGTCATGAACTCATGATGCGAGGACCACTGAGAAAGATGGATGTTTCCGGCTTACGGCTGGTCTCTGCCGGTGTGGGTCCACCAGTGCCAGGTGTTGAAGATGAGCAGGTCGGCGCCGAGCCACGCGTCGCCGGAGATGGAGTCGAGCTTCAGCACCCGGCCGATGGACTCCTCGACGATGTCCACCAGGTAGGTGCTCCGGTAGTACGCCACCGACACTCCGTAATCCTGCCGCGATACGACACGCGCACGTTAATCAGTTGGCATGCATTGTCCTCACCCCATGCCACCAAAACGTACCAACGCATCAATGCAGTTGACGTCTATCTTGACGGGCTTCTGATCATGCATGGCCGCATGGTACCAAATCTGTTGGCGCCCATACGGTGGAGGCGGCCATAAAACCGACGGGTATGTCCTGTTTGTTTTTTTGCTTATAGCTTAAAGCTAACTTTCTAACTTAATTAGCCACCCCTTTGTTTAGATTTTAACTTTTTGTGCTTATAAACCAAATAGAAAACCAAAACAAACCGGCCTTAGTATGAGTAGCTAGCTTCCTTTTCATTGCCCGTGACTTTGCATCCGGCAAAGTAGATCGAGTGATTGCCAATCGGGCCCGTGAAACGGTAGTGCGCGCACAGACGCATACGGTAGTACTCGCCATATTATTCATCGCGGTAATCATCGGTTGGCACCCCACAGAGTGGACTTGTATTCTCTGGTGTCGGGTACGTTCTAGCTAGTCTGGTTGGCCACGACCATGCATGATAGGAAAGGGCACCAGGCCAGAATGCCAGGAGCTAAAAGGTTGAGGTTATTGGTAAGTACCGAGTGCATCCTACTCTACAGGAAGGGGTGGTTGAGTTGTCCAGATCATTAGCGACGCTAATGGACGTCTAGTGCAATGAAACGGCCCCAAACAAGCGCCACTGCTAGCTTCTTTTCGAGATTAATGCCTTGCATCATTTGTTAGATCAAACCGCATGGTGAATAGCCTAGTACAGTACTACACTAGTATTACTAGCATGCAGCAGTAACAGAGGGTAACAGACCTAGCACAGGAAAGTTACGTCTTATATATGACACTAACTTTGTGAAAAACAATGGTAATTAATTGTTTTCTTGTGTCCAATAAGGGGACTATCAAAGAAGTACTCTGTAACTGGATAAGATCGGAAGTTCAGAACGAAACAGTGTAGAACCTTTCGGCTATTTACACTTGGTTTTGACTTTTTGAGTTCAATTCTGTTCCAGATCCCAGAAATAGACAGTGTAACCACGGCATAAGTTAATTTTGGTACCCCGAAACTGCCACGTCCTAAAGATGGTTTGGCTGCCTGCTTGATAAGTACAGAACCTGGAAATTGCAGATCCCACCCGAAAGTCACATCTGCACATTCCAATTTCTAGACGTGCAATTCAAGCAAGTCCACCGATAAATCCCACACGGTCCCTGATTCACTTGCCAGGACGTGCAGCGACCTAGGTCTCTAGACGAGGACTATGATTTGTACATTTGGTAGTACATTTCGCTTTTCTTCAGTCCAGAAACAAGCCTACAGAAGTATCATTTTGATAGACGCTCTGATTGAAAAGTAGATAAGGTGCCTGCAAGTCAAAAACTAACACTCGAAAGTACCAATCTGGTCGACCTGAGAGCTTCTCATGTGCCGATTCTCTTCCCAATGGAATCTATATAAAAAAAGATTGCATCCAGAGGAACGAACAGTTGGACGCTGGTCAGTGGATCACGGGATAAGACCGATTAGCAAAACGGCAAGCGAAAGGGGACGATGATACATTGGTAGGATAAGGACATGATGCTCTGTGCTGTCGCCCATGGCGTCCGGTTCCCACCGCTCCCAACCCCCCGCGAAAGCCAGCCCACGATATGGTTTTTTTCCCGATTTCTGCCATCACCAGCTCGCGCGCAACCATGCCATGTGCAAGTGCAAGCGAGCAAGCGGCTAGTGGAACTGGCACTAGGACGCTGCACTACACTACGGGTCTGTTCTTTTGAGCTTTTAAAATCGACTTTTGACTTCTGCTACAGTATGTAACTTTCAAACGGAGTATTTTATCGAGACGGGGTCTACAAGTTAAACGATCTACACGTTAAAACACAACATCTGTACTAGCCAAAATCGCAAGTGAGTATCTATCTCTCCGTAATCTGTACCGTAAACAGCCAAAATTCAAAAAATTTCAGCCAAAAACCATAAGCCGCAACCGAAAAGAACAAGCCCTACAGCTTCCATCTGCGCGCGAGAGACAGACATGCCGTTCCACCGCTGGTGTCCAAAAGCCAGCGGCCGGGGCACCAAAATGCCGGCACAAGCACGCCCCATTTTGAAAGAGTTTAGATATCCTATTATGCACTCATAATTAAATAACTTCAAACTGGAGTTAACCAAAAAAGAACTTCGGCCGACCCCTTTCCGCCAAAAAAGTTACTGCTACTACAGTTAGAATGTTGAGCTATCCAACCGTGCTAGTTAGTTAGTTTGCATCACCGAGGTGAAAAGGAAAATAACTGTATTATGGTACTTTGTTTTGTGCTGATGCAATCGAAGGAATGACAAGGGACTGACATCAAAACCAGACTGGAATATACGGCGCGGCACGGCATATAGGCATGTACCTGGAACGTAACGGTGGAGACGGGGTTGCCCCTGTTGTAGGTGGTCCTGGAGGCCGGCGCGGCCGCGTGCAGCATGCACGCCAGCGACTCCCACTGGTTCAGGCTGATGGAGTCCCCCACGAACAGTATCTTCTTCCCCCTCCATTTGCTCAGGAAATCTTGCCCATTGAACCTGACCATTGCATCGATACGCCATTTCTGCACCGCACATCAAGATTGATTGATTGATTGGTTCAGGATTCGCATGTATACATACCTCGGGAGCTCGCAGGAGGTGGGGCTCCACCGGTACTTGAGGTAGCTCTTGTCGGGGCGGCCGTACTTCTGGCAGTCGAACTCCGGCTCCACGAAGGGGCACCCCGCCGTGTCGTACATCGGCAGCGTGTCGTCGAACACCCAGCTGCCCTGGAACATGTTGCACGAAGCCAGCCCGCTGCTGGCGCCGCCCGCGCCGCCGCCGCCGCCGCGGCTCCCTCCCCTGTGCTGCGGCCTCGTGCTGTTGTGCCTCGGCTTGTGCCGGATGCCCAGCGTGACCGTGCTCGCCGCGGCGCCGCCCGCGTGCAGCGACCACGCGAGGGCCGCGAGGAGTAAGAGGAGGCATAGCTGCCGCTGCAGCCGTTTGGGCGCCATTGCTTGGCGGTTGGCGCTATGGAGTAAAAAGAGTGACGAGTCGGGGACGGACGAGGGGGCAGGGACCTTTATGAGGAGCTGGACGAGTTTTACGCTCCGGCGGTCAGCTTTTCCGCGGGATATCTGTGGGGCCTCGGCCGAGGAGACGAGCCTTTTCTTGTCAGGCTGAGTTGGACAAAGGCTGTGGGTTGTGAATCTGTGATGCAATGGTGGCGTCTGACCCCGTTTTGGCCGGAGATACCGGCCGGAGAGCCGACGGCCGATGGTGTCACCGCCGGGTCTGTGCATTACATGGTTCATGTAGATACTTTACATGTATCTGTGATTTGCATATCTTTGGCAAATTAATGTGCATGTTTCAATTGAGTCAGTGAATCTTATACATGCATCTTGTCGGTGATGAAGCAGTTTTAGCATTATTTTTAGATTAATTTCAGATATAAGCAACAACAGTAAAGCATATGACTAGCAGAAAATAAATGACATGAAGAAAATGTCTCTTGAGACGGACATAGCATTCAAGTCATTTAAACAAAACAATATGCTTAATTGATCAAAACAGTGGGCAATTGAAGTCTGTATAGCACACATGTTATTTAGTGTGAATTTGCTCTCAACAGAGGAGTTACTCAAGTTCTCAACTTGACCTTCTCAACTCTAGTCAATACATCAACAATCTAAGTGACAATCCTTTATATTCTACTAGTTTGTTAATCTAAACATTACTTTAGAGTAGTGACTGAATCAATTTCATGTTCTAATCAAAACATATAACAGAAATGAACTACTGTGGTATTAATCTGTTGTCAACAATATTCAGAACAAAAACAAAATGTACTATGGCTGAATCAATAGACTTCAGGCAAAAATTAGAACAAAACACCAAAGAATATGCACTAACTCGAAGTATAATCAACAAACCAAACTAGCAGAATATCTCTAAACTGCCACATGATCTCAAATATGACTAGTTTCCTCCTTGAGTAATCTCAAAAGCCCACAATCTATTATGCAAAGTACTCCCAGTACTAGTAATTATCACAAATTTCAGAGATAATTAAACAAAGATATTACACTAGCACGGCAAACATATGCATAATACGAATTAAGAATGTAAAGAACAGCTTACTGGGCAGTAGCAATCCAAGCCACCGAGACGACAGTAAGAATAAGGCTCATCGCGAGGACGATGTCCCAGAAAACCAATCACCGGTGTATGCCTGGATATCGTCAGAGAGGTTAACGAAGATACAATGCCCAACTTCACAAATCAGTACTCACCAAATTGTGAAGTCGAGATGCAAGTGTTGTCACACAAAGCCAATGCAATCTCCAATCGGCTGCAACAACTCGACCATAGCAGATTGATCACTGCAGGTCGATCACAGCCGATCGACTACAGCAAATCGACCACAGCTGGACGACCGCGGCTGGACGACCAACAACCAAGGCTAACTACACCACAGAGAATCAGCAGGGCCTCGCTAGCGTATAAATCATCGAGACCCCAGTGAGTTCGCTGGAGCAAACCGCACAGGAGACAAGGAAAGACCACCACCACTTGCTCTTAAATATTGGTATGTTATCTTGATTGCTCTCTATTGCTGTCGCTTGAAAGCTTTCCCATGGCTTGATTTTAAAAAGAAGATGGGGAAGGTCTGAAATAAGAGCTAAGGGGAAATAGCACAAGCCGCCGGACCAAATCTAGCGCAAGAAGAGGAGAGCATGATATGACCCCTTCTCTCAGCCGATCGATCAACCGATGACATCCCCCTCCCTCGTATCTCTAACAAGTGGGCCCCACACCAAAATTTCTTTAATCCAAAAATAAGGAAAATTCCCATATTGCCCAACAATCTCACCAATTTTTTCAATTTGCCACATCTCAAATAGGATTGAAGTAGCTATGTTTGATATATAGTCATTCGACAAGGGTACCTTGCGGGTTTGAACCCAATGCCTAGCAACAAAAGCTATGACTCTGCACAAACAACGGAGGACTGCGCCTTGATCCAATGTCTTGGTGTGAGAGTTTTTACTTATACTGCACTTTGTACAGGGCAGCTAAAGTCACTACTACAAAAAGGGTCATCATAGACGGTTCAGAACAGTCATCATAGACGGTTTTCTGAACCGCCCGTATTTTTGTGTCAGTGATAATCAAAAGTTATCACAGACGGTTTGTGAGCCGTCTGTGATAAAAACAACACAAACGATTTGTAACTAGAACCGTCTGTGATAAAGACAACACAGATGGTTTGTAACTAGAACCGTCTGTGAAGAAAACTATTACAGACGGCTCGAACCAAAAACCGTCTGTGATACTCACACATCACAGACGGTTCTAGTTACCAACCGTATGTGATTAGCGAGTATCACAGATGGTTGGTATATAGAACCGTCTGTAATAGTTCACTCTATCCTAAATTTTTTTCTATTTTTTGGCTAGCCTTAAGAAATAAAGTTACTTATGCCCTTTGAAAACAAGCAAGCAAATACAGTGGCAAATTAACACAACAGCACATTCCATTTCCATTAAGATTAGAATCCACCATTACAGGCCGAGGCTGAGCGACAGGATGGTGACATAGTCGGGTGGGTGGATGGCTAGAGGCCATGGTTGCCGAGGCGGTCAGGGTAGATGAAGTGGAAGAGGTAGTGCTCCCACTCGCTCTTACCATTGGCATTAGTGGCGAGATGACTGTCGTAGCCTGCAGACGGCCCACCGTCAGGTCGTTGCCGTAGGCCTACTTGGCATCCATGGGCAGGCAAAGAAGGCCGTGACACCAAAGCATCCAAGTAGAGGCGAAGCAACAAGAAGTAGAGCAATTTTTTGCTCCTAGATCTGGGTGAACCCAATCCCAGTTCCAATGTGGTGGCAAGATGGAAGAAACCAAATGAGGAATAAGCTACCTATTAGATAAGGCTAGAACGAAAGAACATGATGCAGTAGGTGGAAAAAGGCATCGGCTTGCTTTGTCCTAAAAGCATATTTCTCTCATACGTTTCATATTTACACAATTGTAATTGGAGTTCCCTATGAATTCTAAAGAAAAATCTCTAAATAACTATAAATCAGAATAAAAATTAAACAAAAATTAGCAATTTGATTTACATATGAATTCCAACCAAAAAATTAAAAATTGAAATAGAGAAAATTAATTTTGCTATTTTATTTCCATGTAATTTCAAAGTAAAATCGATAAATAACTAAAATTTAGAATAAGTTAAATAAAATTAGCAATTTGGTTTCCATACAAATTCCTAAGTAAATCCATAAATAAATATAATTTAAAATAAAAATTAAATATATTCAAAAATAATTGTAATTTGGAAATGTATAATAAAATTAGTAATTTGATTTTTTATATAAATTCCAAAGTAAAATCCCTAAATAACTATAATTCTGACTTTAAAAATAGCAATTAAATTTGTATACAAATCCCAACAAAAAATAATTGAAATTAGGTGTAGAAAAGAAAAGAAAATTTCGACTTGATTTCCATGCAATTGTAAAGAAAAATCTTAAATAACTAAAATTCAAAAATAAATTAAATAAAAATAGTAATTTGATTTGTATACGGCCTTCAATAATAAAACAAGTGAAATTTTTAATAAAAATTAGAGTTATAATAAAGATAGCATGAGATAGTGTCGAAAAAACCCACAAAAGAGTGTGTGTTGATTTGTCTAACAAGAAGATCTTGATCCACCAAGAAGCATCCAAGGTGATGGTAGGGAGATGAGGGCAATGTCATGCTACCCTCCTTATCCGTTCGACAAGGCCAATAAGTGCTACTCACTGAAGTCATTAAAAAGAAAGGCCAAAGTCAAATGAGTCAAGAGGCACGTCAATGAGTGGTCAGTGTTAGCATTGTTGAAGAAGTCAGTGTCCAAATAAGCTCGATTATAAGGAAGCTTTTGGTAGAAAGGAGATAAACCTTTGCAATGAAGCTGAGCTATAACTATATAGGGCTATCAGGTAGCTAGCAGCGTGCCATCACTAGCAAGGGGGACAACATCACCGACAATTGCGAGAAGATTCTCCATATCGTTAGACAATAACTAAAGCAGACATATCAATATCAATGAAGATGCAAAGTCACCACGGTTAGTGAGGAAGCCATTACGTTGAGGTGACCAATGTCGAAGAAGAGGAGCGATCGACATGGGAGAAGAGGGATATTGAGTACAATAACATCATGTATGTATATATACATATATACATGTGTACAAACATAAGCACGGGTGTACATAAGCAGAGATGGTGCAACCATAGTGAATAGGCTTAGGGCTACCCGAGAGAGTGTGACAGGTGTCCCCAGCAGGGATCAGCGATGGTTGTACGTGTATGCATGCTTAATGTTGCAACGATTAGTATTAAGCAATAATTGAAGAAAAGTAGAAGGTAATTATATGGTGGAGTATTGTGTTAGAATGAGTAGCATCGAAGGGATTGTATTGGAATGGGTAACAAGTAAGAAGGACCAATCAAGAATTGGATGTGCTATTGTAGGTTGAAGTAGAAAAATTGTAGTAGCGAGAAGTGATAGAAGATGTCACGGCTTGGTAGGGTAACTAACGTGTGAGGGATTATAAGTTCAAGGTAGGTTACCCATAGTGTATTGGTGTATGCGTAAGCAATATACTCTAATACCATGTAAACTAATAAGATAATTTACCGCACATATAATCAACGTGTTGCTTTGAGATTAAATAGAGATATATGTGTATTTATATATTTTTAAAAAAGAGTAACTCATAGAAGAAGAATAGGGATATGTAGCTACATAATTCATGCATAATGGAGAGTAATTATATTTTTAAGAACCTTAATGACTTAGTATGTTCAATGTATACATGCCTGCCTTGTTTTTTAAGAGGCCCAATGTATACATGCCTTGATTTTTTAAGAAGCCATTCGGTATTTACTCGAGTACTGAACTAGTAGAAGCTCTGAAGAAATGGCCAGGAAGAAAGAACTGAAGCCCAGCCAGAAGTATCTGAAGTCTTGTCGTGGAAGAGTTTAAATCTGGTATGAGCCATTCATGTTGGGTTCGGAGAAGCTATGCAATCCTTCAAACCTTCTATTGTAGCACTGGACAGGTAGGTCAGAAATCAAACGACTACTAGCTGACCCTACCTAGCACGGGCTAGAGATTAATGGGTTGAGCAGCATTCGGCGATCATTATCACTGGTTGTTATGCTTGCACATGGACACTTTTAAGTCGTTGAAACAGAGAGACTAACTAACACCCCGATTAATGCACCACATTCTGTCCTCTATCATGTCAAGTTAACGGTTGGGCTTGTACGTCTAGATTAACTACCAACAATGTGAGGCGACAAAATAGAACGTCGAGATTTGCTAGTCGCATGGGCAAGTAGTGCTAAACTATCAAGTATCAACATCAAATTGTTACCATCCTGAATCTACATCTATTTTAGTTTAGTGGCAGATGAGATAAGATATCAAAAGGTTTACAGCAGTTTGAGAATGGACTGCAGCATATGTTTCTTAGTCAGATGGGGTGATAAACTAGTCCTGTATTTTCCTAAAAAAAAAACTAGTACTGTATTCTGTGCTTCAGTAGAGGAACATCAGTATAAAAGCATAGTACTTATAGAACTGACATTCTCCTTGCTGTAACAATGATATATTCTCCATGTTAACTAGGCATAACGAGAACCAACCAGGCAACCACTCGCATATTGTACTGAGGTATTTGTTGTCGTATCTTCCCTTTTTTATCAATAGACATTCGAATGTGTTTTAAAACTATTGTAGCTACCAACTTTACTTGTGTTATATGTATATGAATTTGTTCATGCTTATTGGCTATAGTTAGGCTCACGCAGGCTCCCAAATTTTCCTGCTCCGCCGCTGGGCATAACAAGAACCAACCAGGCAACCACTCGCATATTGAAATACTGAAATCTTTTCTCCTCCACTACTGAAATCTTTGTCTCACTCTTTTTCTTTCCTATACCAATTTCGCATGTACATTGAACAGATGTAAATGAGAAACGGAAATTACACGAGAGAACACACAAATAAGCTAGCTTTACGATCCCAGCCCGCGTCAATCGTTATGGCCGCCTTCTTCCTCCTCGTGATCCATCAACTTCCAGTGCCCATTGTCGTCCCTGACCATGCCTTTGTTCCGCTGCACGCTCCACGCCGGCGGCACGTGGTACTCCTCCTTCAGCGCGTCCACGTTCTTGTTCACGAGGGCCACGTCGCGGTCCACCTCAAGCTTGAACCCGCCTCGCCTCCCCTGCGTCCCCGCGACGCCGTGCAGGTAGCACTCCAGGCTGTGCCACGCCGCCTGGGTCCCCGGCGACTTCAGGTACGGCGACCTGCCCGTGTCGACCAGCAGCTCGACGCCGACGTCGACGTACCCCATCGGCGGGTAGATGGGCACGATGTCCGGCGCGTTGCAGACGCGGAGCAGACGCAGGTCGGGCAGCTCGCCGAAGAGCTTCTTGAAGCTGGCGTCCCCGACGCGGGGGCAGCCGAAGGCGACCGCCGTGACGGGGCAGGCCGGCCGGTGCGGCGCCGCGGGGTCGATGTTGCCGGGCCTGTTCAGCCCGTTGGAGACGATATCGACGGCGTTGAGGGTCGCCACGGCGGCTCCGAGGCTGTGGCCGACTACGGTGACGCTGGTGTCCTCGTCCTTGTACATGTCCATCAGTCTCCCGATCTCATCCAAAATCTGGTCGCAAAGATGGGTAGAGCCGCGACGTCAAGATCTACTTGACACATGCATGCCGCGAAAATTGTCAAGCATTTCGTGATCGATTCCACAAAAACAAAGATATTGCGGTGCCGGCGCATGATCCTAACTTTCCACTACGCTGTTAGAGCTTGACTGGCCCAGCCCATTCTGGGCTGCCATCCCAGCCGAGCCCATGTAAACATAATGAACATGCATTCCGGCCGTTCTGGTCCATACAAGCCACGTGTTCGGAACCAAGCCGAAACGTGCACGACCGAACGAACTTCACACCCATGATGTGTGATGAATGGTTGAGGTCGCACCAAACCGTCGTGGTGTTGGCGCATGGATATACCAGAATTCCAGACATGGCAAAACGCTAGATTACATTGGCATGTCAAGGTTCACTTCGTGTGGCCGCGAGTCCAAACGTTCACCTCGGTGGCCCGGTCATATATAGCAGAGCCATCAACATGAGCCGATTGCATCACAGAACGTGCTGTCGCAGCCACATTTATACCTTTGCCGGTCATGTGATGGAACAGCCAAGTTAGCCATTCATCGGGGCAAAGCTTTGGCTTGATCCGGAGAAAACCGAATTTAATGACGGAAAGAAACTAGCCACCAACCAACCGTCCTATACGCGGAAAACTAAGAACCAAACCCAACACCAAAACGCAACTAGAATTGTACTACTAATTTGTATGGAGTTTTGTTAAACATTATCAGGATATTTTTTTCTAACTATTATTTAGATTTATAACTGTTGAATTAAAGATCCAATGGTCATAAATTCTCCCCCTCCTATTTGAATTCTATCTTCTTCCCTTTAAAAAAATATCCCCCCTTCAAAAGTAAAGAGTTCTTTGTTCTCTAATCCAAGGATTACAAATTTAGATGATAGTTAAGAAAAAAATATTCAGATGATACCTAGAAACTCCAGTTTGTATGTACCATACAGCGGTTCAGATCGAGCACACAAGTGCACAGCAAACGTAAGTAACAACCGGGAAAAGAGCGCGCGTACGTAGGTACCTGCTCCCTGGCGCTGAGCTTGCTGTACTTGGACGCGGGGTCCTTCGCGGTGTAGATGGACAGCCACCCCCTGTGCACTCTCGGCACCTCCCCCGCCCGCTGGCCCAGCACGCCCGCGGCCGGCACGAGCGTGAAGTCGAGGTCGTTCAGCCACTCCATGGGCCGGACCGTGCCGCGCCACGCGACCACCACGTCCCGCCTGCCCAGCGCGGCCACGCCCTCGTCCGTCGCGGCGGCCACGTACCCCATCCAGTTCGACTCGCGGCTCCACGCCCACCCCGCGGGAGGCGGCATCGCCATGAACGGCGCCGGCACGCCCACGGCGCCCGCGGTGGCGTAGAAGAACCTGGTCACCTCGTACAGGCCCGGGTCCGACGCCTGCGCCTTGTCCAGGAACCGGTCGCGGCCGTACCGCGACGCGCCGGCGTGCGGCGACCAGGGCTCCCGGATGAACGCGTCGTTGGTGGCCTGCGCCAGCTCCCCGTAGCCGATGATGCTGCGCCGGAGGTCGGCGTCGAGCGGGTCGAGGAGGCCACTCCAGTGGTCCTCGCCGTGGAGCTCCCTCCATCGTTGGGCGATGCTCCTCGGCAGCGTGGTTGACATGGTTTGGACTTGGACGTGCTGTTGGGGCTTATCTTTTTACGTTCTGATGACTTGTTCGTTTCAGTGTCTCTGTACTAATCTGCATTAGCATAGCTAGGCGGCCGGCGACGGTGTCTTGTGTTTGTGAACTTGGACGTGGTCACGTTATTTGTATGGAGCCCCAGTTGCTAAAATGTACTAACCTTTGTGTGAAACGATGCATGCCTGTATAAAACGTTTCGTCTCACGGCATCAGAGATGGATTTCAACGCTGCGTTTTGCGTGGAGGAAGAACGAAAAGAACGCGGGAAAAGGAATATGATGGCAATACGAGGCAGCCATGGAATGAATTTTTTTGTACGAATAATCTATTTTTATTCGAAATTACAGAAATATACCCGCAGATTTTTTTTTACAAAAATAGGCTCCAATCGCTCAATAGGGGGCGACTGAAGCCTATCGCCCAACCAGGGGCCGACACAATACCTGTCGCCCTATTCTGGAGCGACTGCATCCAGTCGCCCTCCCGTTGGGCGACTTTCATGCAGTCGCCCAATGGGGCGGCGACTGGATGCAGTCCCCCGTGAATGTTTTAAATTTTATCAATTTTGTAGTTTTAAACTGGTAAAAAATCTACTGAAGTTGTAATAAAAGTTTGTGTTCATTGTATGTTGTAGGTGCGTAAATAATTTTGGAAATTTTTTTTTACGAACGATTGACCGTAAAACGAATGATACATACTATGGTAAGTGATATTTTGATGTTACTGAGAATCTTCATACGGTTGCCATCATTGAAGTTCACTATTCGTTTGGAGCGTGTATCGAGTAGGTAACGAGGAGTATAAGTAAGCACGACACAAATACTAAAAAGTTCACATCGTAAATAAAAAACATAAGCAGTACATGAAACAATGGTGTACAACCAGGCACCACCCTGGCCTGCCCCGTCCCCATGCCGTGTCCTCCTGTACGGCCCCGCTTGGCTGTCCTCCGCTGCAACAGGTTATGACGCTCCGAGAACGTAAAACGATCAGGAGCGTGTCGCACCCGCCTCTGAGCTGGTGGAGTCAGCTGCACCTCTGGCTGTGTTTCCTTCGGTGCACCGGGGAGGGCACTGTCGAGAGAACCTCTGGTGCTGTGTCAGGAGGTGCAGACCCAGACGGCCACCTGACCCACTCGGAGAAGTACTGATCAACATCGTCCGGGCTCGCGAAGGGTCCGTACCGGTACTCGGATGGGAAAAGACCTGCAAAAGTAATATCATTAGTTTCAGATGTAAAACATTGCAATAAAACGGAGATCGTACGATACGTACCCTTAGTTGACGCCATCGCGACTGGAGGAGGGGCGTACGATGTCAGTACACCCCCTGTGTGGGTAAGCCAGGGATGTACAGAGGACGCGGTGTATGAGGCCGTCCCAGGCAGATCCTCCAGTCTCGTCCAGGTGAGGTGCTGTAGGACATGCCCACGTAGAGCCTCCAGATAATGCCACACCGGTCGGGGCGGCACCGGTGGCCGAGCCGACCATGTGCTGGGCGTGGGCGTGGAGGCTGCTGATAGTCTCGTGCAGGACAGTAGGTGCACGACACGTGTACCCCACTCCTTGAAACGACGGTACGAGCTGATGTGCTCCTCGTGGCCCACCTTGGCACCTGCGGCGAGCCTATGCAGCATACTCTTGGCTTCCGTGACAATCGAAAGACCCACGTCAGACTGAAGAAAAAGACATAAAATTGTTAATTATCCAAGGTAGCATTGCATTAGGGAATGTTTGAAAATACGTGTAACATACCGCGATGTGTGCGTCCCGCGCGAGGTGCGCGGGATACGTGTCTGTCGGATCGGCGAGGTGTGCGGGGGGTGGGTCCACGACATGTACGAGCTTCGTACGCGTCCGGCTCTGGTACCAGCGCAGGTACTCCGTGTACTCTGTGCTGTTGTAGGGGCGGTCCTCGTCAACCACGTCGTCAAGCGCACCGTCCCACTATGCAATCCACCCCTGCATCTTCGCCGTCCAGTCCGTGCCGCGTTTCACTCCCTTTCTAGAGTGCTTGCTTGTAGGGCTACTTTGTTAGTAATTTCCAATGGAATAGTAAGTATGCACAATTTTATAAGACGCAGGCACTCACGCGTGCACAGGAGGTGGCAGTGTAGGTCCAACAGGTACCGGGACAGCTTGGCATAGACCAAATTGCCGTATCACTCGCCGCGGCGAGTAGTCCTCCACGAAGATGTCGTAGACGAGCTTCTGGTGCGTCAGCCAGAAAGCCCGGTTGCGCCAACACAGTCTCGACAATCCATCGGGAGCATGGTCCATCAGTGCCGCCTCTGAGTACGGCTCCCAGCGCACGTCGTTGGCCGTGAAGCGGTCGATCCACTCAACAAAGGGCAGATATGCCCGCGTGACCTGGACATGTGCGAACTGCACCTGCAAGGACGAATAGGTGTTACGTACGACCATCGTTAGTACAAAGGAAATAACTAATTGACATATGACTTACCCGTCGACGACACCAAATAGAACCCATGTCGGGCGGTCGACATCTCCCTCCGGATACATCTCGGGCCCGTACGGACCCATGTCGCCTAGCAAAGATTGTCCAAGGCTGAAGCGCTCAAACGACCACAGCTGCAGTAGTAGGGGACAACCCGCGAGGACTGAGTTCGCATTGAACCTCCTGCACGTATCGCATAGGCTATGGTAGGTCCCGGCAAGTACGGCCGATCCCCAGTTGACCTGGGGGCCCTCGCCGTCCGCGATCGCCCTAGCATGAGCGATGAGCCGCGCGTCGACGTTGTAACCGTGGCTACTGGTGAAGAGCACCCGGCCAAACAGCCACAACAAGTACGCCTCCAAGTGGCGCGAGACTTGGTGATCGTCTGCCTCTGGGTCCATCCGCTCCACTTGAATGCAAACAAGATATTAATACGTAAAAACGCAAAAAAGAGCTTCGACGACACGATCGATTGTAAAGACTACATACCCGGAACTGTGCAAGCCACCTCAGCGACGGCCCGTGGGTCTGACTCGTCGGTAAGATGTAGTACTCACCCACAGCACCCGGTGGAAGGACCCCCTCGAATCTGCCGAGCAGGTCAACGCGCCACTCGACTAGGCCTCCGGTAGGAAGGCAGCGCCTCCCGCGATCGGAAGGCCAAGAAGCAGGGACACATCCTCCAGGATCGGCGTCATCTCCCCGAATGGGAGGTGGAAAGTGTGCGTCTCGGGCCGCCAACGGTCCACCAAAGCCGTCAGCAGAGAACAGTCGAACGGGAAGCGTCGTGATCGCTCCACGGCCTCGTCCCTGCCCGCGGCCAAGGCGAGTCCATTCTCGTCCGTGGCCTGCACCATCCGTACAAGAGAGAGTAGCCCGGCATCCTGCAGTCTACAAACATACTGAAGGTTAGCACGGAACATTCTTACGGCAGCACTAAAACGTTGGCGTAGTGCAAACCTGGCTGTCCAACGGGGGTCGAGTCTCCAGGCCACACGAGGTGTGCGTGTCCGGACCACTCCCAGCTCAGTCACGCGCCATACCTGCAATTTGTACGTTACGGTGGATGAAATTTATAAACTACAATTTCGTACGCATGCAGATTTCATACGCATGTTGTTAATTTTGTAAAACTACATGTTTAATAAATTTAGTATAACAAATATTTAACTTTTTCTAACTAGATCTACACCTACGGTTGTTTTCTATACAAAAAATTCTATACTAAAAATTGTACTAAAATATCTGCACTAAAAATGTTCCATACTAACAAATGTATACTACAAATTTTCTATACTAAAAATTGTACCAAAATTTCCATACTAAATTTTCTACATCTATAATTTTTACTAGCACTAACATTTCATACAAAATTATGTTAACTAAATTTTCTATATTAAAAATTGTATACTACAAATTTTTTATAAGAAAAATTCTATACTAAAAATTGTACTAAAATCTCTGTACTAAAAATGTTCCATAATAAAAAATGTATACCACAAATTTTCTATGCTAAAATTTCTATAGTAAAAATTCCTATATTAAAATTTCTATACTAAAAAATTCTATACCAAAAATTTCTATACTAAAATTTTCTATATTAAAATTTCTATACTAAAATTTCTATACTAAAATTATCGATACTAAAATTTCTATACTAAAATTTGTACTAAAATTTCTATACTAAAAATTCCTATACTAAAAAATTCTATACTAAAACTAGTATATTGCCCGTGCGTTGCAACGGAATTCAAAAAAGATGATACATAAATATAAGGATCCTGAACTATATAATAAATGTCAATATCAGCAAAATAATCACGTGTATTTTCACTCATATTTTCTCAGTGCTACCTCTAACAAAATTTCAGAATTTTCCCTACAACGTAAATGAATAGTGCCTTAACTCCCAAAAAGGTATGGTATTAATACAATGCAAGGATTCTAAGCATGGGGAACCTCATGATAAATAGAACATGAAGCACCTGTAGCATGACAAGCCAAGGGAGAATACAGACTGATAGCTTTTATCTTCGATATGCAACTCTCTGCATCCCTCCACTGTGATATACTTAGGTATAAAAGGGCCAGATCATACCATGTCTATATTTCCATAATTATATCATCCTTAGTGCCTTGAAAAAAAGTGGCACAAGAGTATCAAAGGGTTCTTGTTTTTTTTCAAATGGAACGAAAATTACATGTAACTAACAGAACTACATCTCCCTTTCTTTCTTTTTAAAAACTATATTCTCAACAAGAAGGGGAAAAGCGGCAATGTGTGAGCTAGTTTAGATCGACGGTTAGCATAACTGTATGGATTAGACCTTATTATACCAGACAATTTGATTGAATTTGAGTCTACAGTAAGTCTTAACCAAGTTTACGACCCATGGCCTGCACACAATAAATGGATCAAACAATTCACAAGAGTGATGGCACGATGAATACAAAAAATCATCTACTGCCTCCAATACCTAATGACAAATTCACCCTAAATAAGAACATGCACGTAGTTCCTATTCCTATTATAGATTATATAGTTTTTTTGCAACAATGAAAAGTATATTTTGCTATCATGTCAATGTTCTGAAACAATATACTGTTGTACTTTCAACAAAATACGTGCTCAATATAGACCAAAAGTTATGGTATCTTTACAAAAGTCACTAAATTAAACAAAATCAGAACATCTTATATAAAGAGCTTTTAATTAAATCGGGAACATTTTTATCTCAAAAAAGAAATGGTTATTAGCCATTTAATCAAGGATTGAAAATTTCTAGATAAAACAGTTACTTGTTGTAGAAACTTCATTTATTGAGATATCACATCGAAATATGCCCTAAGTCAAATGATGAACAAATTCACAGGTGAAACAACTGTTGTTACTTGCTTGAGAAATGTACTTCAAGATCAGTATGGATACCTGGTGAGCCCTGCAGATTAGATCCAAATCATGTTTTTGAAGAAACTCAGCAACCTTATCAGCTCCGAAAGTGTAAGGCACACCCTTGTCATTCTCACCCCACCCTTCAATTTCTTTATTAGGGTCTGACCATAGCATATCACAGAGTAGACCATGGTCCGGAACATCCATAGGGCAGGCAATGCTACGTATTTGGTCCATGTTCTTTAACTCAGGAGATAAACCCCATGCATGGCCTTAAGTACCCTGGCACTCCTAAGAAGTATCTTAGCAAATTGCAGCTCAGGTTCAGTCCCCAAGTAGCGGCTCAAGATTATCATTTTCACACTGTATCTGAGACAAGCAACCGAGGCAGCCAATTCCAGGTAACTCGCGTAGGGAAGTCCAGGAATCTGGAAATCTTCAGGAAGCTGGGGAAAATTCTGCAAACAGAGACAAGCAAGTTTAGCAAGTCAGAACCATGGATATCCTAAGTAACTCGCGTGCACGGGGAATCCACGTCAAAAGCATTGCTCGAATCCAAATTTTTGTACATATCTACCGAGCTAAACACATGTACACCCTAAGTTCATAATATAATGACAAGACATGAAAGTTATTATGCGAATGTTTTGAATTCAAATGCTAAGTAGGCATTAAATTCACTTTCCATCCTGTTCATCAAGTTCTTGTGTAGCTAAAAATTACATTGCAATATGGCAGAATGATGGCAGCAGTTTGAATAATGCGAACGATTCACTAAACCTGGCGGTACTCAAGATCCTGGTTTGTATAACACAATGGAGAAGCAAGCATCCATTGTGATTTGTGGTTTCTATATTTCCCATAATCATATTATGAGTAAAAAATGAAATAAGAGCAAGAATCTATTTGGGCCGAAGACATTAGCTAAAGCAAACACTGGAGCTCAACAATGAGATTAGCAGTAAGGACTCATTGTCACCATTAGGCATCACATAATGCAAGTGCAGCTGATTGAACATTTAGTTAATCACAAAGTAAAAGTGGATTTGGAAAAGAAAACAAAGCCAACATTAAAGATCCCCCCAGGTGTGCACTGTGTATAGTCAGAAGATCCAATATGTGCTGTGAACAAAACCAACATCAAAATCACTCAATCAAAAACAAAACAATGCTAAGCATAAAGACTGAAACTCACAATTATTGAATCACAGAAACAACATTTTTTAAACTGGTTATGAAAACTCATTTTTTTAAAAAAAAAACATCATGTAAACATGCTATCGCATATAGTATTCCCTAGTTTTCCTCTATAATGATATAATCAATCAAATATTATCATGATATGGTATAGTCTGTACTATGGAGACATATTGTCACATCCATTAAACATACCCCTGAAAATATCTATTTTCCTTACGTCAAATGAATAACTAATCTACAAAGAGCGGAATACACTTTGAATATAGTTATTTATTCTTATTTGAGCTATTTTGATCACAAACAAATGCTCGGCCAGAAGGTTTGGGTAAACCTGGAGTAGCTGCAGCCCCTAGCTCCAGCTGTAAGGCTCCCCTGTGTCTACCCCATTGACATTTGCATTTTTCATGGACAATCAAAGACTAAACATTATAAGAAGTACCTAAGCCATAGTAATTTGGAGGCAAAGAAGCGATAGAAATTTGTAAACCATCTCAACCATACCCCAAGTTTTCTACATCCAACATGTAACTATTTTTTGTAGAAATTTGGAGCGGCATATCGAATAAAAAAATGTGTAACCATTTTTTCTATAGCTTTGAGGTCCATAATGCCATTCTGTCACACATAAAATTTCTATACTAAAAATTCCTATACTAAAATTTCCATACTAAATTTTCTACATCTACAGTTTTTACTACCACTAACATTTCATACAAATATACTACAAATGTAACATACTAAGAAAAAATTCGAAAAAATACCTGAATCTAAAGATCTGACCCTCTCCTCTTCTTTCCCTCCTTCCTCTTTTTCTCTCCTTCCTCCTCTTTCTACTCTTCCTTCTCGCGTCGCCGATCGATCAAATGCAAATGAGCAGCAGCGGCCGCGGTCGAGTGCGCCGCTGCTTTTAACCCCCCCTGTTGCCCGGGCGTTGGGCGACTGGAAGAGCTGTCGCCCAACGCCCGGGCGACAGCAATAACTCGCCCAACCGTTACCAAACTGCCCACGTGTCTCCTTCAGGTTGGCGATTAGCTCCAGTCACTCAATGGGGGAGTGACTAGAGCCTATTTTTGTAAAAAAATTTCCCGCGAGTATATTTCTATAATTTCGAATAAAAAATAGATTATTCGTAAAAAAAATTCGCCATGGAATCACCGGCGCGCAAAAAGATATGCAGCCCGAATTCTTTAATCCAGTTTGCTCGTGGGATCTGCATTGCAACAAGCCAAGTAGGACTGCAGGAAGCGCAGCCATAGGCCAATTCTTTTAGTATGTGTGTTTAAAGGTTTCTTTCTGCGGTTGATAAATTTAATAAATAATATTAGTTCATGTAAGTCGAAATCCAAAATGGACCGGAAAGTCGAAGAAGAACTATTGGCCCGACTCACGTGCGCGACCCAAATTCTTTAATCCCGCTCTGCTGGTGGGACCTAACAAGCCGAGCAGGAAGCGCAGGCGTGATTTGGGCCATTTGACCCTAACCCGGGGCGAAAAGCCGCTGGGGAACCTGCAGTCCTGCACCACTGCACGCAGTATATTATCGAAAGAAAAATGCAAGTTCTCTAGTTCAGTGGCTTATATATAAAAAAAACGCTTAAGCACCAAAAGTCCAAACATGCAATCATCTAATGCCAATGACAAGAGAATACTATAGCCAAACTAATGTGGTTAGAAAAAACTACATCCTCTTAAACACCAAACGGTAGCTCATGTTGGTTTGCTTAGCCATATCACAACTGAGTTTCCATCCTTGCTGATATAAGGATTTTCCGTAGGATCCGGTATAGACTTGAGAAAAAAAATCAACCCACCCTATTTGGCTCTATAGCCTTAACAGGTATGGCATACGCAGCGAAATAAGTAAACTAAAAAAAATTCCGTAAAAAACTTTACCAGGCTGGAAAAAAAATGTATTACGGCAGAGGCTCATCCCGAATAAGCCTCTGACAAGCAAGCCCGAGCAACAACAAACTACTTGATGTGTACGGAAATAATCATGTAGAGGTAACATTTTTTAGATGTTGACCACACTTACTGCCTGCTCCGGAGGTCTTTCAGCCGTGGGTTTTGGCTCTTCTCGGAGAGATTTTTAATGTAGCGGCTGTTAGTTTTTTAAAAGTTAAAAAATAAAGAAAAAATATTAAAAAGTTTAGAAAAATTAGAAAATATCACTAAATCGTGTGAGACAATGCAAATGAATAAGAAAAAAAACCAAAAAAGTTAAAAAGATAAAAACCAAAAAAGTTAGAAAGATAAAAAACCAAAAGTCAAATTTTACAAGCCAAAAATAAAGTCGTTTGGAACGAGTGTTAATACCAAAGTGCGACGACTGACAAATTTTAGGGCGAGTAGGGCAAAATAATCTGGATCAAAGTCCAAATATAGGTCGGGGCGCAGTGCTTCATCTGACATGCCACTAGTATTTTCTGTCGGTAGCCGTGGCAACGTGAATATCCTACTGTCACCCTAGCAGTCGTACACCCCCACGGGCGCAACCTCCCATAATCCCCCCTCTTTCCACTCGCGCAGTCACCCTTGCCCTCGCCTCGCACCCCAAATGGCGGCCGCCACCTCCTCCACTTCCTCCCTCGCCATCTCCCACCCCAAAACCCTAAACCCCGCCTCCAAAACCCCAGCCACCGGCTCCGTCTCCTTCCCCGCCGCCCGGCCCCCATGCCTCCTCGCCGCCTCCGCCAGCCGCCGCCGCGCCGTGGCCGCGAAGCTCGCGTCGCCGTCAGTGATCGGCACCACCATGCCATCGCTCGACTTCGAGACCTCCGTCTTCAATAAGGAGAAGGTGTCCTTAGCTGGTCACGACGAGGTCCGATCTGTACCCGTGCTGTCCTCCTCGTGATCCTTTGCTGATTAATTTGTGAAAAGTTACATTTTTGTGATCTGTTGGCGGTTTGTGTTGCAGTATATTGTGAGGGGTGGCAGGAATCTGTTCCCGCTGCTTCCAGAGGCATTCAAGGGGATCAAGCAGATTGGCGTGATCGGATGGGGCTCTCAGGTTAAAAAGACGCAGACTTTCTTCTCACTCTGAATGAGTTTTTTCTTTTTGCCACCCGTGTCGATGTCTGGTGAATGTATTGTTTCTGCTACATTTGTGGATGGGTGGTGTTATAGGCGTGTCGTATGTTAAGGAATTGGTTGTGTACTATATTGGTGGTGACGTTTTCGTGACAGAGCATAGCTTTTGCTGTAGAAACAGAGGGTGGTTAGCATTTTCGTGATCGAGTACACTTTGCTCGGATGAAGTTTGTAGAGCGAATTTCTGAGGGGCGTGGTGTTTCTGATTTAGTTTGCCTATTGATGAGATAGTGCTAATGTCACTCACTACTCCTTTGGTGGCCACCAGTTCGCACATCCACACTGACTTGTTAGATATAGTAGTGGGTGTTGATACTGATATTGGTTGGTGCGGCATATGGTGAGGCCTCTGTGACTGTAAGAAGGTACTGAGTACTGACATGCATGGAATTCTCTACCAAGTAGATGATGTACTTGCTTAACATTTTTCTGGAAGTGCTCATAAGAACCCCCATCATATTTTTTGTATTTACTTCAGAGATCTCTTCTGTGACTTGTGTTCAGGAAAAGAAAGTTCCTTTTCTTGACAAAGGCATGTTCAGGGTATAACAGTGTTTGTTTAAATTTTGCAGGGTCCTGCACAAGCTCAGAACTTGAGAGACTCACTTGCTGAGGCCAAGTCAGACATTGTTGTTAAGGTTAGGTCTTCTTTTTCCCTTGGCTGGTCCAGCATATCTTAGCACTGCTATCTAAGGCCAAAATTTCCCTCATGTTAAGTAAAAAGCTCTGAACCTTAACTTGAATGAGCCATCAAGTGTATCTTTATTCCTTCTTAGCTCTACTTTCCGTGTGGTGGCTAAAATGGCAGAATAATTTCTTTTGGTCTTTCCCCCTTGAGAATGTGTATTTGTTTGTCTTTTTTCAACAGGTCTCTTAGCAGAACAGCAGTACCTTCCGACTCACATCCTGCCATTTTATTTCAGATTGGTCTCCGAAAAAGTTCTAAATCTTTCCAAGAAGCGCGCGCAGCTGGATTCACTGAAGAGAATGGGACCTTGGGAGATATATGGGAGACTGTCTCAAGCAGTGATCTTCTATTGTTGTTGATATCGGATGCTGCTCAGGTTTGCTTCTTTGGATATTCATATTGTCATATATTGCACAATTACTATTATCATTCCCTGTGTGTTGCTGAACCAGTGTATATGGTACTGATTTCAATTATCAAGAGTTTTTAGAATGGTGTAATTGTGAAACCATATTGACCCTATTTTATTGAACATTTATGTCGACCACGACATACTGAATCTTAGTTGCATGGCATTTTCTCTTGGATATATTTCAGAACAGTACTTCTTTTCTGATCTATTTCATAGCATAAATTCCTACATCACTCATCATGTTCAGCTCAAGCATTTTGTCATGGACTGCCCTTATTTTATAGATCACAGTTGTGTTTTGTCGTAATAGAGTATTGATTACTTTGGACATCTGAATTTCTGCTTGTTATGCTTTAGGCTTTTGTTTGAGCGAATTTTAGCTACTCCCGTTTCTTTTTGCCTACACAACTTTGCTGTGGAAGTTGGTTATGTTGTTTTAATACTTTGTACAGGCAGATAACTATGAGAAAATCTTCTCACACATGAAACCCAACAGTATTCTTGGTTTGTCACATGGATTTCTCCTTGGACATTTGCAATCCTTTGGCCTTGATTTCCCCCAAAACATCAGTGTGATAGCTGTATGCCCCAAGGGAATGGGACCATCAGTTAGAAGGCTTTATGTTCAGGGTAAAGAGATAAATGGTGCTGGTATCAACTCCAGCTTTGCTGTTCACCAGGTATATTTTAAGTGGGTATTGCCTGTACAGTTTACTATTCAACTTGTTTCATTTCATTTCATTGAAGAACATGCTGTTTTTCTTTGGTTCTTCTTCAAGTATATATTTGCTAATCACTGTTGCATGTCCTTGTATTGTTCTTTGCATATAGGATGTTGATGGAAGGGCTACAGATGTTGCTCTAGGGTGGTCAGTTGCTCTAGGTTCTCCTTTCACATTTGCTACTACCCTAGAGCAGGAGTACCGGAGTGATATATTTGGCGAGCGAGGTGACCTACTTTCTTGTTTGCCTCAGTAAAATTTTGCACTGTGAGTCGATGACTAATAATCTATTATCCAGGTATTTTGCTTGGTGCTGTTCATGGCATCGTGGAGGCTCTTTTCAGGAGATACACAGAACAAGGAATGGATGAGGATTCTGCATATAAGAACACTGTAGAGTGCATCACTGGAATCATCTCAAAAACTATTTCGAAGAAGGTATGCAGAGATTTTTTTTTTCTTTCAAGATAGCTCCTTTGGGCTTTACTTACTACAGATGCTTGATATGGGTGGCAGGGGATGCTCGAAGTGTACAACTCTTTCACAGAAGACGGAAAGAAGCAGTTCAACGCGGCATATAGTGCAGCTTATTACCCAAGCATGGACATACTGTATGAGTGCTATGAAGATGTTTCTTCTGGAAGTGAAATTAGAAGTGTTGTATTGGCTGGGAGGAGATTTTATGTAAGCTCTTCCATATACTCTAAACATGAATTAAAATCTTGCTTCTTTTCATGGATATACAATGAAACAAAATATAATATTTGAGGCCTATCTTATTTGTTATAGTTTTATAGGAAAAGGAAGGGCTTCCTGCTTTCCCTATGGGCAACATTGATCAAACACGTATGTGGAAGGTGGGCGAAAGGGTGCGTTCAACCCGGCCACAAGGTGATCTCGGCCCATTACATCCCTTCACTGCTGGAGTGTATGTTGCATTAATGATGGCTCAGGTTGGATTCCTTTATTTCAAATTAGGATTTGATTGTACCTTGGCTGGTAAAATGTTTGTTCATTTGTTCTGTTTTGCACCAATGTAGATTGAGGTCCTTAGAAAGAAGGGTCACTCTTACTCGGAGATCATCAACGAGAGCGTGATTGAGTCTGTGGACTCCCTAAACCCATTCATGCATGCTCGTGGGGTGGCCTTCATGGTTGATAACTGCTCCACGACGGCTCGCTTGGGATCGAGGAAGTGGGCTCCACGCTTCGACTACATCTTGACCCAACAAGCTTTCGTGACTGTCGACAAGAATGCACCAATTAACCAAGACCTCATTAGCAATTTCTTGTCTGACCCTGTTCATGGTGCCATTGAAGTATGTACACAGTTGAGGCCCACCGTTGACATCTCAGTGCCTGCCGACGCAGATTTTGTGCGCCCAGAGCTCCGACAGTCTTCCTAAAGCTTCTGTTGATCGACGGAACATCTCAATGGGTGGATTTTAAGAAGAACTATATCAGTGTGGTCGTTTTGAACTCTAAAAGCAATGTATTGCTATCTGAGAACCTGGAAAAGTAAACGTTTTTGAGTGTAGGGTGGTTGTTTTGTTATCACTGGACTAGTATTTTGCACGAATAAAATTAGCAGTTTAATCTAAATGTATGTTCCCCTGAGTGCTGCAACTTTCGTTTCAGTTATTTGTTTTCTTTAGCTGATAGCTAAAGGTCCTTTTGATCTTAGTTTACTTCTGAAGATCGTTCCTAAGTTTCTGTGGTAGTCTGCTGTGCTATCTTGTCTAAGAATAACACTGTTTCACAAGATGGGGCTCCGTCCATAGACCATAGTGACAACCTGTGATACAATTTTCATAACGATGATAAATGACACGGGAACCCGAACTGGCCAATCGAGTTGAAATGGCTTTTTTTAAAGTCTTCACATATTTGTCAACCATCATTGTGAAACCTCTTGGTCTTGGAGGAACGAAACACTACACCGGCGCATTGCCGACCCTTCAGACTTGACAATGCAAACCTTGCAACACACATAACCTTGCCCATTGACATGTACTAAAAATCTAACATCATTCGATCATCACGTCGAACATCCGCATGCTAAACTCCTAAAACCCAACGATTAATTCGAGGACATAATCACATAATCTCTGTCGTCTCTCATTTGGCATTGCCTGCTTCTCCTATATTGATCATCTCCTTATATAATTATAATCCCCCGCGCATGCAACCCCAGACACAAGCAAACCACAAGCACAAACAAGCAGCTAGCTACTAAACTAGCAGCCATGGCTGAGCGGGAGGGAGCGGTCGTGAAGAAGGGCCACGACGAGGGCATGCATGAAGATGGCCATGGCGCTGCTGGAGGAGTTCGGTCTGCCGCTCGGCCTGTTGCCGCTGGCGGAGGTCATCGAGGTCGGCTTCGTGCGCGCCACCGGCTACATGTGGATCGCGCAGCGGAAGAAGGTGGAGACTGGCCAGTTCAAGATGGTGAGCAAGCAGGTGAGCTACGACGTGGAGATCACCGGGTACGTGAAGGCCAGGTGCATCAAGAAGCTCAAGGGCGTCAAGGCCAAGGAGCTCATGCTGTGGCCGCCGGTCAATGAGATCACCGTCGACGACCCGCCCACCGGCAAGATCCACTTCAAGAGCCTCGCCGGCGTCACCAAGACCTTCCCCGTCGAGGCCTTCACCGCGGGCCAGTAGGCGCGCGCGCGCGCGTACACCGTCTGCAGCATTTACATATGCTTACATATACTGCTGCTTTGCTGCATAAAGATTAGTGCATGGCGCCGGATATTGGCTACTGATACATCACAAATCATATAGTCTCCAAAACGAAAAATGGCGCCATGAAGGAGATGGGGGTTCACGAGCTGATTGTTTCGAAGATTAGGACGAACCATATATACTAGGCTACTAGCTGTTTACGGGTGTGATCAGTGTGCATCGTACTATTGCCGTGCTTATATCCGAGTTTGGTGCTTCTATTTTCCACCCCATAATTTTGTGCTGGAAGATGAGCTAAACGAAATATCTATCTATTATCTTTTTAAAGTAAATTAGCCGGTGGCTCGCACATTTACACGGCTATATTTATTTCAAAGTTTTAGTATCAAATAATATAATTTAGATATTTGAGAATATATTTACGTATCTTCTAGGTTATTAAGGATTTTAATACATCATAAATATTGAAAATGATAATAGAAGTTCGAAGGAAAATACATCTTAAAAATATAATTAAAGTATGAGCTTGATGGATTGAGGTTCTTAAAAACGTAAACACTCTATCATACATAGATCATATACCTGTATACCCCTATTCTTTATCTATTAGTTACTCTTTTCCAAAATGAATGAAAGCACATGTACCTCTATTTAATCTTAAAGTAATACATTAATTATATGTGCAGCAATATTATTAGTTTATATGATATTAAAGTATATTGCTCACATATACACCGATGCACTATGAATGATCTACCTTGAATTTATAATCTCTCACACGTTGGTTGCCCCATCGAACTGTATGACTTCTATCTCTTCTCACGATTACAACTTTTCTACTTCAACCTCCAACATCATGCTCAATTCTTGATTTATCCCTCTTAACTGTTACCCATTCCAATACAATCTCTTAACTGCTACCCATTCTAATACAATACTCTACTATCTAGTTATCTTTTACTTCTCTCAATTATTGCTTAATGTTGACCGTTGTAACATCAAACATGCATGCACGCATAGCCATCACTGATCCCTGCCAGGACACCTGTCACGCTCTCTTGGATATCCCTAATCCTATTCCCTATGGCTACACTATCTCTACTTTGAGCTCGGTGCTCCTTTGTTTCTCTACGTCTGTGCTTCTATGTATATATATGTATGCATATATATGCACATATATGATGTTATACATGCTCAATATCCATCTTCCCCTAAGTCGATAGTTTCTCTTCTTGAATATTGGCCACCTCAACGCTATGGCTTTCTCACTAACCACAATGATTTTGCATCTTCACTAAAGTCAGTATGTTTGCTTTAGTCGATGTCTAATGATATAAAGAATCTTCTCGACATCGTAAGTGACGTCATTCCCCTTACCAGTGATAGCGCACTCCTAGCTACGTGATGCTCTATATCGTTATAGCTCATTTTCAATGCAAAGTTTTATCTTTCTCTCTATCAAAGCTTCCCTATTATCGAGTTTATTTGGACATTGACTTCTTCAGTAATGCCGACATTCATCACTCATTGTTGTGGCACTTGGCTTCTTTGACTATGGTTTTCTCTTCAATGACTTTGGTGTATGCGTGAGCAAAGTACTTTAATACCATATAAACTAATGAGATAATTTACCGTAAATATAATCAATATATTGCTTGAGATTAAATAGAGGTATATGTGCCTACATTAATTTTGGAAAAGAGTAAATTTTGAAAAAGTGTAACTAATGGAGGAAGAATAGGGTATACAGTTGCACAATCTATGCACGAATGTAAGTGATTATGTTTCTACGAACTCCAATAATTTATTGTACTCAATGATTTTCTTCCATTAAATCCTATACATTAATTACATTTTTAAGTTATATTTTTCTTTAAGCTTATATTGTCATCTCTAACATTTACAATGTCTTAAAAATCTAAATAGTCTATAAGATACATAAATATATTATCAAGCATTTAAATTATATCATGTAATATTATAAACTTTAAAATAAATCTAAATGTCCATGTTGGTAACCAAAACAACCGCGTAAATCAACGTCTCCGGCAAAATAGAGATGACCAATCGAAAAGAATAAGATTGGCCCCAGTTTTCCACTCAACTGCTCCCCACGACGAGCTTGCCTCGACGTGCTTCAGCTTCGCTGCTTTGGTCGTCCGTTGGCGTCAAATTTGCAGCGATCGAGCGGCGACGGGCGGCGATCCAACTAGATAACCTCCGCCAAATCTCAAGTAAATCCGCACCTCGGCCGCCGGCACCCTCGAGAAGTCGTGAGTCCACGCACCCAGCTTCGGCCGCTAGATCATGAGCCGCTCCTGGCCTGGGCCACTTGTGTTTTGGGCTTCATGCTGGCCCTTGGGCTGGGGCTCAAAAGTTGGGTCTCGAGGTTTATTAGGCCTAGTTGGCTTACAGGGGACGGTACGCCAAATACGCTAGCAGTTTCGGTTGCACCTTTTCGGTTTTTCAGTTGATATTTTTACTTTTATTTTTAGCGATCATTATTATTTACCAAATCTATCGGCCATAGTCTAAAGAACAGAACATTATAGGCGTGTTTGGGACTGTTTCATAAACTCTGCTCCACGAATTCTACCGTGGAGCAGCTCCACAAAAAACCTAGAGTTTGTGGAGCACCCCTTTAGATGCTCTCACAACTCCACATTTTTTTCCTCGAACAGAGTGCGTGAAGCTGAACCTGTTTGGCTAAAAAATATAGAGCGGAGCTGAAAAACGTGGAATGGAACAGTCCCAAACACCTCCTCGTTAGAACTTCGGCTTGTGCTGTCCGTTAGCCGGATGGAAAGGGCTCCTGGTTCACGAGCAAGTACGTTGTGACAATGCTGTTTCTCGCTACGACAGACGATGGGCCGTACTTTTGACCACATAGCATTATATTTGTGCTGCAGAAACACTCGGTGCATATCAATAAATCGATGGAGATCGGAGAACCTTTGATAGTTATCACCTGCCTCCGAGTCACTTGGCCAGAGCTGACCTATAAATGATTTCTCTACAGGAAGCAGAGACCTCCTCAGGAAAATACGACTGTACGGCACATCACTCCGCCGCTCTCTTTGCATGCTGGTATGTTAATCCACGGTCTAGTGTCCCCTCTCCGGTGAGCTCTCTGCCCTCGCCGCCACCGGCGTATGTCAAAATCCGTGGTCGATGCCCCTCGCCGGTGAGGTAATGACCAAACCAAAAGAAAGTTTCCATCCAACTGCTGTCCTTTGCCGCTCTGGTTTGGGCTTAAAGCCTGGTCAGCTGGCGCGCCGGCTACAAGTGCTGAGTTGAGCAGGCCGGTTAGGAGTGCGCCGGGGCAATACAGCGTAGAAGATCTATTGGAACGAAATGCATTAGTACCTGCTGTTACGAGTTACGACTTGACAACCGAAATTTTTTTTAGATCACTTGATAATCAAATTGTTTTGCAAGGTGTATAAAAAACAAATTGTTTTGCAGGGAGTAGCGCGTTTTTTTTCACGGGTAAGCGTTGGTCTCCATCCTTATTTATACTTCAGGTACAAATTATTGCTCACCGGTTCATTTCTTGACCACAACAAAATCATGAGCCTAGCTTTGATCACTTGAATTTGATAGGGGTTCAAATCACGTCCGAGACTGCACTCTGCAAAAACATTCAACGCGCATCAACAAATCTATGGAGATTGGAGAACATTAATAACCTGGCTCCAAATTAGTATTACTATATCGGGCCAGAGTTGAAGTATGTACGATTTCTTCACCATACAGAGCTGACGTGGAAAACACGATCCGACAGAGAGATCACTCTTCACTGTATTTTTTCCCCAAAAAATGTGGGTTTTTTTCGGCTGCGACTTATGTCTTATGATCATAGCTTTTGATTTTTGGTTCTAGCACAAGCGTTTGTGTGAACAAACTGAATACTAATAAGCCGCTTAAAAAAAACCGTCACGATAAATCGCTTTGAAATAGTGACAAAGAAAATATCTTATTTATTTGTTTGAGAGAAACCATATGATACAAAACAGTGCTCCACCGACGTTCTTTCCATGCTGCTTTGTGTATGTAGGTGGCGGTCATGAAATTTTTATGTCATTTTCAATATTTATTGTAGTTATTGTCTGTTTAATTCAATATAGAATTGTTCATATTATTAATACAAGTGATATGGATGATTTGATGCAGAATTTAACTCGAGAAATTAATACTTGAGGTGGTGCGAACGGCTGTGCTGAAATGGTAGATATATTTATTGAGATCAAGTCTACTGAATATATATATATATATATATATATATATATATATATATATATATATATATATATATATATATATATATATATATATATATATATATATATATATATATATATAGAGGAAGCCTCCTTTCTACTCTCGGGTGTAATTACACCATATGTCGTATCTCATAACGTAGGGAGTATCTTGCGTAACGAAGGGTATGTACATGTAGTATACGAGTATTTAAGACCATATAGGTGGTATGAACAATTTTTCAGAAGTGGTATGCATATTTTTTCGACATACTCCTTTTTATGTCCGTATATAAAGGTATTTATAAAATACGCTAAAAACTATGGACTCTCTTGAATTTTTTTCGTGTGGTTCACATTGGAGTATCTTATAATTAGTATATGAGTATACCTAAAGTGATAAAGGAGTATTTCAAGTTTGTTTAGGTGGTATATTAAAGGTGGGTGCAATTACACCCGGGAGTAAAAGATATTTTTCACGATTGAGATTTTCCATCCATGATTAAGACTTTCCATCCATGATTGAGACTTTCCATTCATAATTAAGACTTTCCATCCTGATATTATATATCATTGCACTTGCACGCATCTAAAAGCAATCCAAAGGCAGGGAGGCTTCGTGCCCAGGCACCATGGTGTCCCATTTCAGCGTCCTATATATATGTTTAATCCGGGTATAACATAGGGCGAAATGGCTAGGTTTGTTTTATATGATCGCTTTGCAACCTGTTAACCCACATGATCAGATTGAAATTGATAAAATAAATAATTTGATCATGACGCATGATTCACACATGTGTATTAGTGATTAATATATTTTAGACTCATAAAACTGGCATGTTGATCGTGATTAGTGACATGCATGGTTCAGGAGTCTTACCGTATACCGGAAACATGTGAGTTATTTTATAACACCCGAAAGTAGAGTTATAAATAGGCACTTACCTCTAGCCTCATAATGTAATTGTAAGTGGCACAAAAAAACAAAAAATAGAAAGTAAATAAAAAATTAACAAAATCAACACAGGCTTCGAAAAAACCCAACAAAAACGACATGCCTTGCTCAGTGTAGAATTCCAGGTCCACGCCCGCCAGCCCTGTCTCGATGGCACGGTACGGCCGCATGTGGCGGAATGTGAGGTCGGGGATGCCGTACTCGCGGCCGTCGGCGCCCCTCGTAGAACAACGACCGCCGGGTGAACCAGTTCGACGCCGAGATGACCGCGTGGTCGAACCCGGCCGGCGATGGCGGACGCCCAGGTGCCGTCAGGCTCGTCGAGGTAGAGGCTCCTAGGCTCGGACGAGAAACGGATTGTAGCCCGCGAAGTGGTATAGGCCTCGCATATTTTAGCTTCAGCTTCTGGCTTCTAGCTTATTGTTTACTATTCATAAATTTCATCTTTTTTCTGAACTTTTGGCTTTTTTAGCTTTTTTGCTGATTCTTTTTTCTCGTATTCGTTTGTGTTGTCCGCGATGAGCTAGCATATTTTTACTATTTTTAAATTTTTTAAAATTAATTACGCTAAATAAGCCACCTTCAGCTACAGTGAAATTTCAGCCGCTACAGTGCAATTTCAGCCATAAGCCACAGCTTTTCAGCCCAACCGAGCGAGGCCTATTCTGTTCTGCTCCCTGCTTTCGGTGGGCGACACGTCTTTCGGCTTGCTTGTTATTTAATATGCTCTGATCATTGATATTGCTGTATATTTCTTGATGCTCATTGTATTATCTCAGTTCTGACATTAAGTTTTGATCAATCTAGTTGATACCCGAACACTGTTGTCCTGATTTAATCAATATTGTTCATAAGTTTAAATGTTAGATTGATTAAAGAGGTCACTTATTCTGTTCAGCAATATACATTCATGATCTGCTAACTTTCTTTAATAGCAAAGTTTGATTTAAAACTCAAGATCTAATCTATAATTGTCATATATAATCAAGATTAAATTTTGTCATGGCTGTGAGGGCCAAGATCAAATCTTGTGCAACTAGCCTTCTGAGAACAATATATATCATTCAAAATCTTATTAACATACTGAATTTGGTCATACATATTATGTTTATGTTGATATTAGCATTCCGATGGAATGACTTAGATTGTTTTCATATGTATATGTTGATTAAGTCATTAGAATGCTATTGTACTCATGCTTATGTCTATATTAATTATGCTGGAATTAATTCTGAATTTATGCTAAAACCACATTTTTACAACACTCCAGGAAATCAATTCTTAAAGAAATGTCTTCATTGTCTGACGTTGTTAAGCCGGAAATATTTGACGATACCAACTTTAAGTGTTGGCAGGATAAAACGAAACTTTGGCTGACTAATTTCAAATTATTTTAGAGGAGGGAAGCTAGGGTTTGTGCGGCATTGCGTGAGGTGGTGGTTGCGGTTGAGTTTGGATTGTATTTGATATGGATTCTTTCTTTTAATTTGAGGCGCTATAATTTGGATCCACCAAATTAAGAGCAAGATGTTTTACTTTTTGTAAGAATTTCTAACATATTTCTCTTTTTCTTAGCAACTCTAAAAGATCTGTCTTTGATTTTTAATAATAAATAGATAAAACCACTATTAGATTTTTCATCGTAAATTTTCACAAATGATGGTAAAACTCTTCTAACTTCATCTAGCCCTAACTGGCTAATTCCAGTTGTTGCTAGGCTAGTCTAGTCTTCCACCAATCAAACTTGCTTCCCAGCACTGTTGTCACTCCCATGAGCACGACATTGTCTTTTTTCCTCTCATTTGGTAGTTCGGTACATCTTTTCCAGCGAGCTCAAAAACAACACAAGAGAGCAGAAAACGTCATTTTACCCACAATAATGCCGTCTTGCGTCACAAAACGCTGATTGCATATCTTTTGTACTGCATATCTTTAAAAAATTAAACTTGCCCATTGGGTTGTCAGCAAAAAAAAAAAAGAATCATAACATATATCCAAATATTGTTGTTAAGACATTTAGTTAACTTGGCAATGAGCCTCAGATTTTTGCGCAGGTATCCTACATTTCCAATTATTGGCATCTCATTGTAGTACTTAATAGTACTAAGTACCAACTGCCTTGCTTCCTAGCCACATTTCCTGAGTGGGTTATCTGCCAATCTTGTAGAGGAACATCATCTTCAAGCTTGAAAGTTAAAATCCTTGACCCACCACATGTCATGTACAGCATTGTCCTCTGATAAAATGCTCGAGAGGTTGAAGGGGGGCCAGAGTAGAGCGAGAAGAAGGCTAGCTGTGAATTTGTTGCCGTCTGCCTTTGCCTGTTTGCCATGATGGGGTGATGGGTCTCCTTCTCTCCTGCTACTACTATTCACTACAAAACTTTTCTGCTCTCTTGCTGATCATCTTTCAAGATTGAAGATGATGTTCCTCTACAAGATTGGCAGATAACCCACTCAGGAAATGTGGCTAGGAAGCAAGGCAGTTGGTACTTAGTACTATTAAGTACTACAATGAGATGCCAATAATTGGAAATGTAGGATACCTGCGCAAAAATCTGAGGCTCATTGCCAAGTTAACTAAATGTCTTAACAACAGTATTTGGATATATGCTATGATTCTTTTCTTTTTTTTGCTGACAACCCAATGGGCAAGTTTAATTTTTTAAAGATATGCAGTACAAAAGTCATAAGCTATTGCCAAATTGAATGCCCCCTTTATGGCTTATAGCTCTTTTAGTTATGATTTATTAGTTTAATAAATAGTGATTATTAAAAGAAAAAAATCTTTAAAAAGCAAAGGGGAAAAAAAGCTACCTTTCGTTTCGTTTCGAAGATGGTCACGGTTTTTTTTTTCCCGAGAAGCACGCGGCAGGGCAGTCCGCCATACAGGAAGGCGCTTTTTTGTTCACTCTTTCAGGTGACGATCGATCAGAAATTCGCGTCAACATTTACCAAAACACGAAAGGAAAGGAAAGGAAAAGAGAGAGGAAAAAGGAAAAGGAACAGGAACAGGAACAGGAAAAAAAGAGATGGGAATTCTGTCTGTGCCACGGAGGAGAAGAAATAAATCCTTGACAAAATTGCTTTTAAACAACAATACAATTGATCATGTGTGCGTGCAGCTCGCACGCATTACCGATGGATGACAATGGCGCGCGCTAGGCGAGGAGCATCTGGAAGAGCATGTCGTTCCAGATGTCGATGGGCCCCGGCAGGCACCAGTGGATGCAGTCGTTGGAGAGCTGCACCTTCTCGTCGGGCCAGTGCCCGTACCGGCTGGGGTGCCCGTCCGGCCGCATCAGCATCGCCGCCGTCGCGTCCATCAGCATCAGCCGCAGCCCCTTGGCCCGCGCCACCTTCTCCGCCGCGCGGTACTCCTCCATCTGCGCCGTGTAGAAGTGCAGGTCGCGCCCCTCCATCACCGTCTCGTTGCTCCGGAGCGGCTGCGTCCGCTTGCAGTCGCCGCCCTGGTCCCACGTCCCGTTCTCGAAGTGCGACATCGGCGACAGCATCCGCACGATCACCCGCCCCTTGACGCTGTCCAGCGCGTTGATCGCCTGCAGCGCCACCCGCCACGCCTTGCGCTGCGAGTAGTACAGCGTCAGGTCCGGCACGCCGTACTGCCGGCTGCAGAAGCTGCACCCGATCAGCCGCCGCTTCTCGTAGAAGAGCGAGGGCCGGGAGAACCAGTTCGCCGCCGACACGAGCACGTAATCGAACCGGGAGATCTGGGACACCCACTTGTCGTCCGGCTCGTCGAGGTAGAGGCTCCAGTGGCCGGTGTGCGCGGGGCCGTCGTGGTCGGTCTCCCGCGCCCGGACCAGGAACGGCGACCAGAACATGCTGATGGTGAAGTTGTACGCCCTGTAGTAGTACACCTTGTTCTGATCCGACGGGTTCGTCGACATGTCTTTCGGATACGCCACCTGCAGTTGCTCCATCATATCCCAGAGAGGAAAATCTTTGGTGAGGTCTCGGCCTCTCAGCTCAGTGTGCAGCAAACATGGCAAAAGTCTCACGTTGTCAGAACACAACGCACATCTTTTTTTGCGCCACAATTCACGTCACCGCTTGAAGTATCCATCAACTTAATTTACAGATTAAAACCTGTGAAAGCTAGCACAAGAATATACCTGTGAGAGGAGGCAGAGCAGGGACTGCATGTGGTTGCGAGCCAGCGAGTCCCCCACGAACGCCAGCGACTTGTGGCGGACGAACTGCAGGAACTGCACCGGGTCGAAGCGCGGCAGCTCGCAGCCCGAGGGGCGCCACCGCCACTTGAGGAACCCGAGGTCCGGGCGGCCGTACTTGAGGCAGTTCTGGTGCTCCTGGATCATGTAGCACGTCTTGTGGTTGTAGTAGGGCGCCTCCGTGTCCGGCACCCACTCGCCGCGGAAGATGTCGCAGTACTTCATCACGCTCACCACCGGCGTCGAGGAGACCAGCTTCGTGGTGTGCGGCACGCCGACGCCGACCAGGCCGAAGTACTGGGAGTTGGTGAGCACGATGAGGATGGCGAGCGCCCAGAAGAACACCGGCACGGGGCCGAAGAGGAACCTGGTCAGGAAGTGGAGCTTCATCTCGTTGTCTATCTATCTTTGAACCTATATCTACCTATCTTGTAGTTACAACAATTCACAAGCAAGAAGAGAAACCATTGGTAGCTTGGCACACAAACACAATAGCTAGCAGGCAAGAGGAGAGATGATGTGGCTTTTGCCTTTGATGGTAAGCCCAGGTTTGCTTGCATGCTCTGCCTTGCTTGCCCATCTCTTCCTCCTCTTGAAGCCGGTGGTCACGACAGTGGGTGGGCTCTTTGTCAATATATTTATTCTGTAACCTACTTTGCGCAACTGATTATCCACCCATGTCCTCGCATGACCTATGTTGGGTCTGGTCATCCAGTGCAATTTGCCGAGCTATTATTTTGGATTGTAGTTGGTGTCTTTTGGCTATTGTTAATGATTTTTGTTTATATTTTTTGAGATAATAGTAAATAATAGAGACGTTGCATATAGTTTTGAACTCGAGAAGTCGTTTAAAAAATCCGTCGTTTAGTTTGATTTTCGGAGAAATCAAAACCTAAAAACCAAAAACAAAAAAGGCACCGGGTTGTTTTCACGGGCTATTGGGTCGTGCATAGTGCATCGCACCCGCGCGCGCCCAGGCCTGCAGATCTGAGTTGATTTCTTCTGCTGCTTTGGTTGTACTGCAATAGTGGCGGATCCAGGATTTTTAGAATGAGTGTTCGGACTTCAGAGCTAAGTTGCTCAAATATGTCGATACCATAGCGAACCATTTCCCCCAAAACACCGATACAATGGTACATACATACATATATATATAATAAAAATACATAAATTATAGAAATTAATGATTTTTACGAGGAAATAGACGACATAAGGCGAGCATGATGACATGAATTAAACAACAAATTATAGAGATTAATGACAATTATATATCTTATTGATCATGCCTTTTTTTGGCCCTTTTACCCGTTAGCAAGAACCATCCACCTAAGAGGAAATTGTATGTTCCTTCTATGGAGCAAAACACAGTAAAAATTAGCATGCAAACAGATGTAATAAGGGTCCAACTAACTGCTCATTGACTAAAGCAAAGACTGTATTTTTATACAGTATCTATTAGAAAAAAATGAAGAAAACAAATGCTAAGCTCCAGAAAGAATTGGAACCATAGCAGAGTAGAGCAAAGCGGAGAAAGAAAGAAAATAAGTGGAGTAGGGTGGAGTACACTTAGATCTAGAGAGAGGACGATAATGATAAGTTGGATGTGTTGCTCAATTCCCGATGTCGCTGCTTCCTTCCCGCCGCCCGCTCGTTACCTCCGAGTTCACCGTGCCATCGCTCGCTTGCCCGCAACACCTCTCTGCTCGTCCACGATGCCACATGCTCACCTTGCACCCCGTGTTGCCTCACGCATGATTGCTGTCACTTCTTGCTGCCACGTCCACTGGCTGTCGCTCACCTACACAGTCCGCGTCCACCAGTCTATAAATAATTTAGTAAAAACACAAAATAATTTAGAGAAATTATGAAATAACTTAAGATGAAATTGTGTTGATGCAGTCTGATGTGTATGACCTGCGTGCACTAGTGCATGATGACGTATAGTCGTTGCCTAGTGCCTACTACCTTGTCGGCTTGGACACTGTTGTTGCACGCTCCCTCCTCGGCTCGTAGGTGACAGCCATCGCTCGTTTACTCCTTACAGACGTATTGCCATCTGTTGTGGCTGTGCTCCTTGCGACTGAGGCCAAGCCAGATGCCAGAGTTGCTCTTGCCACTTACCAAGTCATTTGGTGGTCAATTGCCCATCGATCTCGTGCGCCAGTGCCACTGGGTTTGGCGATTTTGGTATGAATCAGTGGAGCCTAAGAGCGATGTAGAGAGAGAGAGGAGGAAGGGGATAGGTTAAGGTTTGAGAGGTATACAGATGGGCTAATGGGCTAATCTTATGAGGGAGCGGATGTGTTATTAGGTCGTGCTACTTTAAGTGAATTGGAGAGGTGAGGTGTGGGAATGGGTTAAAATCAATTGAGGAGGAGAGATGTGGGAGTGGGTTGAAATCAATTGGGGGTATAAATATTAAATATTTTGTCTAATTATCAGTATATATGTGTAATATAACTACTAAATATTGGATATTACATGAAAAAATTTGGATGTTCAGCTGAACATCCTTGAACCATATTGGATCCGCCCATGGCAATACATGGTGTTATTTCGAATTATATGATGAAATTAATTTTCCTATATACGTTGTTGTCAGCTTTTTTAAGAGAAATATTTTCCAATATATAAAATAATGTTCCGCTTAGTGGCTGGTTGTAATATGGCAAAGGATACGCTTTACTTTTACTTTCTTCATCCAATATTATTGCGTTTTGATGCTATTAAGAAAATAGTAATACCTATTGCTATGTCTATGCTTACTTATCGTTGGATATTTATGAAAACATGTCTCTGGAAAATCCTTTTGCATAGAAATTTTGTTCAAATATAAATACTCTGACGTAAGCTGGTATTATCTGCTAACTGAAGGTGTACCCATACGTATGGATGAAAAGCCTATTTGATGTTTGCTGATTTATATTAGGCATGAATATGTTCAGTTTGTATTTTTTTTTCTTTCACGCATCAAGCAAACCAACCAAAGAAACCCTCTCGTTCTGTTGCAACGTACGGATACTCTATAAGTTTTTTTTTAAAAAAAAAGCGAGAAGCGAGTAAACAAGCAAATTAGCCGGCGGTGAAAGAAGCTGTAGGAACTGCAGTAAGAACTAAAGCAGTAGCAGTTGCCTAATTTGGTGATCGCGGTTTGCAGTGGGCGCCATGATCGATGGGCTGGATTGCACGGCTTGAGTGCATGAACGCGGCGGTCGAATGTCAACCCAGATGTAGCTGGCGTTGAAGATGGATATAACTTCCGATTTCCGAATGGGGTTTAGTTGGGACATCACTGTTTTCATGTTCTTCACCCTGGATTAAGCCGGATACAGCTAATCTGCCGGTTTTCTTCAAGCTGTCCCGAATGAAGGATAAGCCAAATATTTGCTTTATCATTGATCAAAGTGTTAGGTAGAGGACAATAATTGTAGTTTTATCATGTATATATCGTGGGGCAAGAGTGGTCATCAACATATCTTAGTTAATACTTGACATTCATTCCAAATGGCGCACATTGCGATACACCTCTACCTAGAATCTGCTGCAACCGCCGTGAGGTATATATTCTGGTCTCCTCCGGAGTCCGGAGCAACGTGGTTCCTACTACCGAGCAGTTGGGCTTGTACCGGTTGACGAAATCCATTGTGCTCGATTCTAAAAGACCATTGTTTTCTGAGTGCATACAATGTCATCTCTATCCTCGTGTTTTTAAGGCAAACTCTAGCCTCGTTGAAATTTGAGAATGTATCTTAGTTAATACTTGACATTTAGAATACCCTATGCTGCTATGCGCTGGTAAATCATGGCTTGGATTTGCACTGCCGACGAATTTGTTCTCTACAGAAGATTGACCATTGCAGGTTGCAGCCCTAACGTCGTTTGTACTTACTGGTCACGTACGTTACTCACATAAGAAAGTATTTGGTGCCTATAGTCACATGCATGCTACCGCATTGAGCGAGTTGGTAGTCTAGAACTTGAATACGACGTTGAGTACTAGTATGTATATAGTACTAACCTTTGAGAGCAAAAGTGCGTGGCACAGCCAGCCGAGGTGAAACAAGGCTAACTTAACCCAGTTAAGGCCCATGCTAAAAGCTAGAACGGTTAAGAACCGGCGACCCAGAGCGCAAGGCAGCCTACAATGCCCTCTTCCCTGAGAAACGACAGGCCACGAAGGCACGAACTCACCACTTCTTGTGCTTTCGTCCGTCGCTCCGGGAAGTTGTCAACCTGTCATGCTCCGGTGCTTTCCATCTCCCGCCACATCTTCACCTCATCACCTGTACAGTCGCGTAATGTGCGTGTAACACCCCCATTTCTGGGAGTATTATGAAACCCTCGCAACTGCCCAGGACAGTTCAGCTGCGAGTACATCCATCGAGTGTACGACATTGCCAAGACAAGCTTAAAGACAAAAGCGAACTTTATTATAAAAGTAAGGCTTAATAGCCAAGCTTTATACAAAGGGGCGTACAGCCCAAAGTTACATTACCAAAAGGTTCCACAGGCAGGCCTGAGTGTAGAACTAAACCCTAACACCAGGCGTCGTCTACTTCGTACAGCTCAACGTCGTCTTGAAAAGCTTCTTCACTTTCTTGACAGACATCATCTGTTTATGATTTTAGCAAGCGTGAGTACAATCAACCGTACTCAACAAGCCACATGGGAAATACTATTTAACTACATGCAAGAGATTTTCATGGAACAGGGTATAGTTCATTATTTTATGTGGAAAGCAATTTTGTTTGTAAACACTTTACTTTTAAACATAAAACATAAACTTCTTAGGGTATTTGGGGGTTTTCCAAACTTGATTATCACACCCTTACATTTCTAAAACCATTCCAAATCTACTTATGCTTTGCTATTGGAATCACCCATTAAACACAGCTTCATATACCGGAAGCACGGAGTATTCGAATACGTTTTGTAAATGACTCTGCAGAGCTGCCCAGCTTTACCCACAAGATTTCTCAACCCTCATGACTGAGTTAAGAAAACAAGATTGTTTCACTGCTCATCTCTTTATGTAGCCTCTACCCGATAGACTATGAACCCTCTGTCATGGAATACGGCGGCCTTGACAGAGCGGAGCCTACCGTTGTGAATATGGTTTTCCGTATCACCTCTTTGCGCCAGTTGTTCCCTTTTTGGAACAGTATATTAAATCCATATAGTAGATATTCAATTGATTTGAGCAATTACTAAAACCAGGTTTGACAAGTCAACGCTTGTGGTTGAGCGATTGCTATGTTCTTTACTTGGCATAAGGGTCTAGTCCTTATATTTTCATCCCAGTGCTCGCGGCACCGCCAAACTTTCACCCTAGGATAAGATCATGGGCTTAAACCATCTTGTGGCACCCCGTGATATTGGCTCATCCTAGATTTACCTTTTGAAACTCTATCAACAAAGTATCATGACTAGTATATGAATGATTGATGAGTTCCCTAATCTATGATGGTTACATTAATAGTACTTTTTAATATTACTAAGTCTTGTCAAGGTGAATGTGGCCATCAAGTTAGACAGGGCTTTTCGAGTGGTAGGACATTAACTAATATCATGTCATTCTAAACAATATTTGTACATAAAATAACAGAGTACAAATAGCATAATGAAAATACTGATAAATAATAAATAACGGAAAGTAGGTTCAATATGATCAAAAACATGTGACTTGCCTTGCGGATTTATTATTTCAACAAGTTTGTAACCTTCTAGCTCTGGAGCTTGCACTTCTCCTCTTGAACTTCTTGAAAATTAACTTCGGGAGCTAACGCAAAACAAGCAAAATATTAATTCCATGCCCGAAGGGATGAGCTAGGAATAAAGAAAATCTGGAAAACTCCAAATAAAAGGGGTTTTGGGCTTATAGGAGGGCTATATGGGGAAATGGGCCTTGGATTTGGGTTGGCGGGCTCGAAACGAATCCGGGGAGTATAAACATGCATTTTGGGCTTTGGGTCAATCACTGTTCAACGGGCTCGGTGCACTGTTCCTCGGGTTCGGATCCGACGCGGTTAAGCGGCTCGGCTCGACCGCCTCGCAACGGGCTCGGACGTCGGTCGCATCAGGCGCGGGCGGGCGGGTCCGGTCGGGCGCGTCCGACATGGCGACGGGGCTCGGCTCAACCGAGTCGGGACGGCGGGGTCGGGGGAACAGTGCGCATGCGCACTGTTCTTCTTCCTCACCGCGCGCTGGGAACAGAGGAGGGAGGCGGCTGTTGGCGGCGGAGCTAGGGCGAACGGCGACGACAACCGAGGACATGGACGGGTTCAGGGCATGGTGGGGGTTCCATTTTGGGTGGTGGGAAGTCCGGTGGAGGCGGCGTTCGCCAGCGGCGAGGCCATCTCTTTTGCGGCCATTTTTGAAATTGTAAGCTCAGGGAAGTTGGTCCGGGCGATTGGGCGGCCAATTGGGCATCTCTAGGGTTTGGGAGAGCTCGGGGAACGGTTGTCCGGAGCTAGGGAAGCTTGATTTGGGCTGGCCACGGCGGGCGGTTTCGGGGTGAGGTGGCGGTCGGCGCTGGAGAAGGTGGGTGGCCGGGGGTTGAAGGCGGCAGTTCGCGGAGGCTCCAGGGAAGGCTAGGAAGCTACTGGCACGGTTAATTGGAAAATGAAGGGGCGGTTAACCGACATTGAGCTAGGGTTGGGATTTGGGGATTTCAGCCATTACCAGCAATGGGAGGGGAAAGGGGAGCTCTGGGGAGTTCAGTGAGCTTCGGGGAGCTTGATGGCTCTCAATGGATGGCTTGGGGTGGTTTAAATAGGTGGGGAATGGCGGTTGCACCGGGGAGGGCGGGGAGATATTTCGGCGGCAGTGGTTTCGGGAAAACCGGGATAGCTCGAGGTTTCCCGTGCGGCTGCAGCTGGCTAGGGGTGTGCAGAGCGGCGGTCAAGGGTGTCAGAGGGGCTGCTTGTCGGCCGTGAGAGGAAGGGGCGCGAATTTGGCAGAGGCGGGTGTGCGCGAACGGCGGCGGCGCTGCCACGCTTTGCGGCCGGTCAAGGCGGTGTCAGGGCGAGGGTACGGCTCCCTGACAGGTGGGGCGGGGCTGGCAGGAGCTCGAAGCTACGGGAGGGGTCGAGGCGACTTGGCGGCGAAGAAACGGGGACAGCGGCGATATTTTCAGACCGGCTACAGTGCCGCGCCCAATCCCGCCGTTCCCACTGCGATGACAAGGATTAGGGAGGGGTTTTGCATCAAGATTAGTGCGGTTTAGGGTTAGGAAGGGAGAGGACAAATCAGAGACGCAAATTCAATTGGAATTTTCATTTTTCAAATTTTTCGGTTGTTTCAACCTACCCCCCTTAAAAAGAATCTCGTCCTCGAGATTCGGGGAACAGGTTGGAAAAGTTCGCTGCATATGCAATTCTTTATTCCCAAGCTGTTTTATCCACTGTGCTAGTCTGTCATTGCATTTGGTGAGGTCTTGACAATTCTATTGCTTATTATGCCCAAGGTTAACATGCTCAAAGTGATATTTGTAACTTTCAGGTCTTGAAAAGTTTAGGACTTTTGCAGAGTAGTGTATATCACTTGTTTTCCACAATTGTATAACTCTAGGATCAATTAAAACTGATGAAGGCTTTAAGTAAACGTACCCATGACATCGGTGGCTCCTGTTTCTCCTGCATTCGAGATATAATTTATTTTTCCCTGAATGATCTTTGGTTTCCCTTTTCCTACTTGCACGCCTGTTGATGTTCCAGTTGATGGTGGTGCAGGTGCTGTTTGTTGCAGATTGGTTGATTGAGCTTCAGCTTTAACTTTGGCTTTTGCCACTTCAGAAGGCAGTCCTCTATTAGGGCATTGATATTTGAAATGACCGGCTTGTCCGCAATGGAAACATGCGTTTCCCTTATTTGGGCAATTTCGGTAGTAATGGCTTTCTCCACAAATATGACACTTTAACACTGTAGGTTGGAGAATTTTATACTGTGAGCTTGGAGTAGTAGTTTGTTGAGGTCTTGGTGTGAACATCACTTGCTGATTTTGTCGTCTCCTGGTCTTCGGTAATAATACCATTCTCTTTTTGGGTGCCTTTGATGACGCCTCTTCTTGCTCCTTCCTTCTCTTTCGGGCATTCCTTAATTTATTTCTTGCCTCTTCGGATACAATTAACTTATTCACCATGCTAGGTAAATCTTTAAAGTCCATTGCTGAGATGTGATATTTTAGGGACATTTGCAATCCTTCTTTAAATCGCTCCATCTTCTTTTCCTCATTTTTGACATCGTTTGGAGCATACCGAGCAAGATGATTAAATTGGTGAAGGTATTCCATTACTGTTCCTTTTTGCTTGAGTGCCAGGAATTCTCGTCGCTTTGCTTCTACAAGTCCAGTGGGAATGTGGGCTTGGCGGAATGACTCTTCATATTCTTTCCATAGTACTTCTTGGTTTTCACGCATGATTTGATAATTCATCCACCATGTAGCGGCTGGTCCTTGCAATTGATGAGAGGCATACAAAGTCTTTTCCTTTTTCGTACACTGCACCGTATTCAGTTTTCTTTCTATGTCTCGGATCCAATCATCCGCTACTATTGGGTCTGAAGAGGATGAGAAATTCGGAGGTCTTGTCTTGAGAAAGTCTGACCACTTGGACGTGATTTGTGTTCCTCCATGATTGGTAATAAATTCTGGCATGCTTCTTGTCGTTGCTATCTGTTCCAAAATTCGTGTCTGCTGCTCCATCATCTTCATTTGATGCAGCTCAGCTTGGAATCGGTTTTGTTCCATCTTTGCCAGAACATCTGTCCAACTGGCCTGTGGGTTATGGGCCTGTTGTGCTTCCGCTGCGCCACTCTGATCAACTTCCTCTGCTTGTGGGCTACCTTGGCCATGAGATCCATTTCCTGCCATCTTAACTGCTCGGGTTTTAGAATTGGTTCTGCAGCGATTTTTAACAAGATCAGATAGATGAGCAAGGATTCAGAGTGACAGATGAGAGTGGATTGAACGAGACGAGTCAAGACGAATTGAGGAAGATAGAATTTTGAAAGAGACAAGATATTAGATATTAGTTGCAACCAAATTATGAAATAGCAAACAACATAGTTTTTATTTATCTTTACAAGCTGAACATATACCATACATATGAGGTACATATTACAACTCGTGTTACACAAAAGAAACTTCTACTGAAAGGTCACTTCTATTTTAACGCGATCTACACTACATAACGTATATTTTCAATTAGAGAAGGATAGATGTAAATCCTTTTTCAAAACCAAAATCAAACCAAATAAAAATTCTAGGATAGATAAGATAGCATTAGGGAGAGAAAAGATAGCAATAATACTTATATTTTATGTAAATTCTTTTGATTTTTCAAATTAGAATTTGTAAACATTTCTAGTCACTTAGGGTTTTATCCTACAGTCAAGCGAGTTGGCTCTGATACCACTCTGTAACACCCCCATTTCTGGGAGTATTATGAAACTCTCGCAACTGCCCAGGACTGTTCAGCTGCGAGTACATCCATCGAGTGTACGACATTGCCAAGACAAGCTTAAAGACAAAAGCGAACTTTATTATAAAAGTAAGGCTTAACAGCCAAGCTTTATACAAAGGGGCGTACAGCCCAAAGTTACATTACCAAAAGGTTCCACAGGCAGGCCTGAGTGTAGAACTAAACCCTAACACCAGGCGTCGTCTACTTCGTACAGCTCAACGTCGTCTTGAAAAGCTTCTTCGCTTTCTTGACAGACATCATCTGTTTATGATTTTAGCAAGCGTGAGTACAATCAACCGTACTCAACAAGCCACATGGGAAATACTATTTAACTACATGCAAGAGATTTTCATGGAACAGGGTATAGTTCATTATTTTATGTGGAAAGCAATTTTGTTTGTAAACACTTTACTTTTAAACATAAAACATAAACTTCTTAGGGTATTTGGGGGTTTTCCAAACTTGATTATCACACCCTTACATTTCTAAAACCATTCCAAATCTACTTATGCTTTGCTATTGGAATCACCCATTAAACACAGCTTCATATACCGGAAGCACGGTGTATTCGAATACTTTTTGTAAATGACTCTGCAGAGCTGCCCAGCTTTACCCACAAGATTTCTCAACCCTCATGACTGAGTTAAGAAAACAAGATTGTTTCACTGCTCATCTCTTTATGTAGCCTCTACCCGATAGACTATGAACCCTCTGTCATGGAATACGGCGGCCTTGACAGAGCGGAGCCTACCGTTGTGAATATGGTTTTCCGTATCACCTCTTTGCGCCAGTTGTTCCCTTTTTGGAACAGTATATTAAATCCATATAGTAGATATTCAATTGATTTGAGCAATTACTAAAACCAGGTTTGACAAGTCAACGCTTGTGGTTGAGCGATTGCTATGTTCTTTACTTGGCATAAGGGTCTAGTCCTTATATTTTCATCCCAGTGCTCGCGGCACCGCCAAACTTTCACCCTAGGATAAGATCATGGGTTTAAACCATCTTGTGGCACCCTGTGATATTGGCTCATCCTAGATTTACCTTTTGAAACTCTATCAGCAAAGTATCATGACTAGTATATGAATGATTGATGAGTTCCCTAATCTATGATGGTTACATTAATAGTACTTTTTAATATTACTAAGTCTTGTCAAGGTGAATGTGGCCATCAAGTTAGACAGGGCTTTTCGAGTGGTAGGACATTAACTAATATCATGTCATTCTAAACAATATTTGTACATAAAATAACAGAGCACAAATAGCATAATGAAAATACTGATAAATAATAAATAACGGAAAGTAGGTTCAATATGATCAAAAACATGTGACTTGCCTTGCGGATTTATTATTTCAACAAGTTCGTAACCTTCTAGCTCTGGAGCTTGCACTTCTCCTCTTGAACTTCTTGAAAATTAACTTCGGGAGCTAACGCAAAACAAGCAAAATATTAATTCCATGCCCGAAGGGATGAGCTAGGAATAAAGAAAATCTGGAAAACTCCAAATAAAAGGGGTTTTGGGCTTATAGGAGGGCTATATGGGGAAATGGGCCTTGGATTTGGGTTGGCGGGCTCGAAACGAATCCGGGGAGTATAAACATGCATTTTGGGCTTTGGGTCAATCACTGTTCAACGGGCTCGGTGCACTGTTCCTCGGGTTCGGATCCGACGCGGTTAAGCGGCTCGGCTCGACCGCCTCGCAACGGGCTCGGACGTCGGTCGCATCAGGCGCGGGCGGGCGGGTCCGGTCGGGCGCGTCCGACATGGCGACGGGGCTCGGCTCAACCGAGTCGGGACGGCGGGGTCGGGGGAACAGTGCGCATGCGCACTGTTCTTCTTCCTCACCGCGCGCTGGGAACAGAGGAGGGAGGCGGCGGTTGGCGGCGGAGCTAGGGCGAACGGCGACGACAACCGAGGACATGGACGGGTTCAGGGCATGGTGGGGGTTCCATTTTGGGTGGTGGGAAGTCCGGTGGAGGCGGCGTTCGCCGGCGGCGAGGCCATCTCTTTTGCGGCTATTTTTGAAATTGTAAGCTCAGGGAAGTTGGTCCGGGCGATTGGGCGGCCAATTGGGCATCTCTAGGGTTTGGGAGAGCTCGGGGAACGGTTGTCCGGAGCTAGGGAAGCTTGATTTGGGCTGGCCACGGCGGGCGGTTTCGGGGTGAGGTGGCGGTCGGCGCTGGAGAAGGTGGGTGGCCGGGGGTTGAAGGCGGCAGTTCGCGGAGGCTCCAGGGAAGGCTAGGAAGCTACTGGCACGGTTAATTGGAAAATGAAGGGGCGGTTAACCGACATTGAGCTAGGGTTGGGATTTGGGGATTTCAGCCATTACCAGCAATGGGAGGGGAAAGGGGAGCTCTGGGGAGTTCAGTGAGCTTCGGGGAGCTTGATGGCTCTCAATGGATGGCTTGGGGTGGTTTAAATAGGTGGGGAATGGCGGTTGCACCGGGGAGGGCGGGGAGATATTTCGGCGGCAGTGGTTTCGGGAAAACCGGGATAGCTCGAGGTTTCCCGTGCGGCTGCAGCTGGCTAGGGGTGTGCAGAGCGGCGGTCAAGGGTGTCAGAGGGGCTGCTTGTCGGCCGTGAGAGGAAGGGGCGCGAATTTGGCAGAGGCGGGTGTGCGCGAACGGCGGCGGCGCTGCCACGCTTTGCGGCCGGTCAAGGCGGTGTCAGGGCGAGGGTACGGCTCCCTGACAGGTGGGGCGGGGCTGGCAGGAGCTCGAAGCTACGGGAGGGGTCGAGGCGACTTGGCGGCGAAGAAACGGGGACAGCGGCGATATTTTCAGACCGGCTACAGTGCCGCGCCCAATCCCGCCGTTCCCACTGCGATGACAAGGATTAGGGAGGGGTTTTGCATCAAGATTAGTGCGGTTTAGGGTTAGGAAGGGAGAGGACAAATCAGAGACGCAAATTCAATTGGAATTTTCATTTTTCAAATTTTTCGGTTGTTTCAACCTACCCCCCTTAAAAAGAATCTCGTCCTCGAGATTCGGGGAACAGGTTGGAAAAGTTCGCTGCATATGCAATTCTTTATTCCCAAGCTGTTTTATCCACTGTGCTAGTCTGTCATTGCATTTGGTGAGGTCTTGACAATTCTATTGCTTATTATGCCCAAGGTTAACATGCTCAAAGTGATATTTGTAACTTTCAGGTCTTGAAAAGTTTAGGACTTTTGCAGAGTAGTGTATATCACTTGTTTTCCACAATTGTATAACTCTAGGATCAATTAAAACTGATGAAGGCTTTAAGTAAACGTACCCATGACATCGGTGGCTCCTGTTTCTCCTGCATTCGAGATATAATTTATTTTTCCCTGAATGATCTTTGGTTTCCCTTTTCCTACTTGCACGCCTGTTGATGTTCCAGTTGATGGTGGTGCAGGTGCTGTTTGTTGCAGATTGGTTGATTGAGCTTCAGCTTTAACTTTGGCTTTTGCCACTTCAGAAGGCAGTCCTCTATTAGGGCATTGATATTTGAAATGACCGGCTTGTCCGCAATGGAAACATGCGTTTCCCTTATTTGGGCAATTTCGGTAGTAATGGCTTTCTCCACAAATATGACACTTTAACACTGTAGGTTGGAGAATTTTATACTGTGAGCTTGGAGTAGTAGTTTGTTGAGGTCTTGGTGTGAACATCACTTGCTGATTTTGTCGTCTCCTGGTCTTCGGTAATAATACCATTCTCTTTTTGGGTGCCTTTGATGACGCCTCTTCTTGCTCCTTCCTTCTCTTTCGGGCATTCCTTAATTTATTTCTTGCCTCTTCGGATACAATTAACTTATTCACCATGCTAGGTAAATCTTTAAAGTCCATTGCTGAGATGTGATATTTTAGGGACATTTGCAATCCTTCTTTAAATCGCTCCATCTTCTTTTCCTCATTTTTGACATCGTTTGGAGCATACCGAGCAAGATGATTAAATTGGTGAAGGTATTCCATTACTGTTCCTTTTTGCTTGAGTGCCAGGAATTCTCGTCGCTTTGCTTCTACAAGTCCAGTGGGAATGTGGGCTTGGCGGAATGACTCTTCAAATTCTTTCCATAGTACTTCTTGGTTTTCACGCATGATTTGATAATTCATCCACCATGTAGCGGCTGGTCCTTGCAATTGATGAGAGGCATACAAAGTCTTTTCCTTTTTCGTACACTGCACCGTATTCAGTTTTCTTTCTATGTCTCGGATCCAATCATCCGCTACTATTGGGTCTGAAGAGGATGAGAAATTCGGAGGTCTTGTCTTGAGAAAGTCTGACCACTTGGACGTGATTTGTGTTCCTCCATGATTGGTAATAAATTCTGGCATGCTTCTTGTCGTTGCTATCTGTTCCAAAATTCGTGTCTGCTGCTCCATCATCTTCATTTGATGCAGCTCAGCTTGGAATCGGTTTTGTTCCATCTTTGCCAGAACATCTGTCCAACTGGCCTGTGGGTTATGGGCCTGTTGTGCTTCCGCTGCGCCACTCTGATCAACTTCCTCTGCTTGTGGGCTACCTTGGCCATGAGATCCATTTCCTGCCATCTTAACTGCTCGGGTTTTAGAATTGGTTCTGCAGCGATTTTTAACAAGATCAGATAGATGAGCAAGGATTCAGAGTGACAGATGAGAGTGGATTGAACGAGACGAGTCAAGACGAATTGAGGAAGATAGAATTTTGAAAGAGACAAGATATTAGATATTAGTTGCAACCAAATTATGAAATAGCAAACAACATAGTTTTTATTTATCTTTACAAGCTGAACATATACCATACATATGAGGTACATATTACAACTCGTGTTACACAAAAGAAACTTCTACTGAAAGGTCACTTCTATTTTAACGCGATCTACACTACATAACGTATATTTTCAATTAGAGAAGGATAGATGTAAATCCTTTTTCAAAACCAAAATCAAACCAAATAAAAATTCTAGGATAGATAAGATAGCATTAGGGAGAGAAAAGATAGCAATAATACTTATATTTTATGTAAATTCTTTTGATTTTTCAAATTAGAATTTGTAAACATTTCTAGTCACTTAGGGTTTTATCCTACAGTCAAGCGAGTTGGCTCTGATACCACTCTGTAACACCCCCATTTCTGGGAGTATTATGAAACTCTCGCAACTGCCCAGGACTGTTCAGCTGCGAGTACATCCATCGAGTGTACGACATTGCCAAGACAAGCTTAAAGACAAAAGCGAACTTTATTATAAAAGTAAGGCTTAACAGCCAAGCTTTATACAAAGGGGCGTACAGCCCAAAGTTACATTACCAAAAGGTTCCACAGGCAGGCCTGAGTGTAGAACTAAACCCTAACACCAGGCGTCGTCTACTTCGTACAGCTCAACGTCGTCTTGAAAAGCTTCTTCGCTTTCTTGACAGACATCATCTGTTTATGATTTTAGCAAGCGTGAGTACAATCAACCGTACTCAACAAGCCACATGGGAAATACTATTTAACTACATGCAAGAGATTTTCATGGAACAGGGTATAGTTCATTATTTTATGTGGAAAGCAATTTTGTTTGTAAACACTTTACTTTTAAACATAAAACATAAACTTCTTAGGGTATTTGGGGGTTTTCCAAACTTGATTATCACACCCTTACATTTCTAAAACCATTCCAAATCTACTTATGCTTTGCTATTGGAATCACCCATTAAACACAGCTTCATATACCGGAAGCACGGTGTATTCGAATACTTTTTGTAAATGACTCTGCAGAGCTGCCCAGCTTTACCCACAAGATTTCTCAACCCTCATGACTGAGTTAAGAAAACAAGATTGTTTCACTGCTCATCTCTTTATGTAGCCTCTACCCGATAGACTATGAACCCTCTGTCATGGAATACGGCGGCCTTGACAGAGCGGAGCCTACCGTTGTGAATATGGTTTTCCGTATCACCTCTTTGCGCCAGTTGTTCCCTTTTTGGAACAGTATATTAAATCCATATAGTAGATATTCAATTGATTTGAGCAATTACTAAAACCAGGTTTGACAAGTCAACGCTTGTGGTTGAGCGATTGCTATGTTCTTTACTTGGCATAAGGGTCTAGTCCTTATATTTTCATCCCAGTGCTCGCGGCACCGCCAAACTTTCACCCTAGGATAAGATCATGGGTTTAAACCATCTTGTGGCACCCTGTGATATTGGCTCATCCTAGATTTACCTTTTGAAACTCTATCAGCAAAGTATCATGACTAGTATATGAATGATTGATGAGTTCCCTAATCTATGATGGTTACATTAATAGTACTTTTTAATATTACTAAGTCTTGTCAAGGTGAATGTGGCCATCAAGTTAGACAGGGCTTTTCGAGTGGTAGGACATTAACTAATATCATGTCATTCTAAACAATATTTGTACATAAAATAACAGAGCACAAATAGCATAATGAAAATACTGATAAATAATAAATAACGGAAAGTAGGTTCAATATGATCAAAAACATGTGACTTGCCTTGCGGATTTATTATTTCAACAAGTTCGTAACCTTCTAGCTCTGGAGCTTGCACTTCTCCTCTTGAACTTCTTGAAAATTAACTTCGGGAGCTAACGCAAAACAAGCAAAATATTAATTCCATGCCCGAAGGGATGAGCTAGGAATAAAGAAAATCTGGAAAACTCCAAATAAAAGGGGTTTTGGGCTTATAGGAGGGCTATATGGGGAAATGGGCCTTGGATTTGGGTTGGCGGGCTCGAAACGAATCCGGGGAGTATAAACATGCATTTTGGGCTTTGGGTCAATCACTGTTCAACGGGCTCGGTGCACTGTTCCTCGGGTTCGGATCCGACGCGGTTAAGCGGCTCGGCTCGACCGCCTCGCAACGGGCTCGGACGTCGGTCGCATCAGGCGCGGGCGGGCGGGTCCGGTCGGGCGCGTCCGACATGGCGACGGGGCTCGGCTCAACCGAGTCGGGACGGCGGGGTCGGGGGAACAGTGCGCATGCGCACTGTTCTTCTTCCTCACCGCGCGCTGGGAACAGAGGAGGGAGGCGGCGGTTGGCGGCGGAGCTAGGGCGAACGGCGACGACAACCGAGGACATGGACGGGTTCAGGGCATGGTGGGGGTTCCATTTTGGGTGGTGGGAAGTCCGGTGGAGGCGGCGTTCGCCGGCGGCGAGGCCATCTCTTTTGCGGCCATTTTTGAAATTGTAAGCTCAGGGAAGTTGGTCCGGGCGATTGGGCGGCCAATTGGGCATCTCTAGGGTTTGGGAGAGCTCGGGGAACGGTTGTCCGGAGCTAGGGAAGCTTGATTTGGGCTGGCCACGGCGGGCGGTTTCGGGGTGAGGTGGCGGTCGGCGCTGGAGAAGGTGGGTGGCCGGGGGTTGAAGGCGGCAGTTCGCGGAGGCTCCAGGGAAGGCTAGGAAGCTACTGGCACGGTTAATTGGAAAATGAAGGGGCGGTTAACCGACATTGAGCTAGGGTTGGGATTTGGGGATTTCAGCCATTACCAGCAATGGGAGGGGAAAGGGGAGCTCTGGGGAGTTCAGTGAGCTTCGGGGAGCTTGATGGCTCTCAATGGATGGCTTGGGGTGGTTTAAATAGGTGGGGAATGGCGGTTGCACCGGGGAGGGCGGGGAGATATTTCGGCGGCAGTGGTTTCGGGAAAACCGGGATAGCTCGAGGTTTCCCGTGCGGCTGCAGCTGGCTAGGGGTGTGCAGAGCGGCGGTCAAGGGTGTCAGAGGGGCTGCTTGTCGGCCGTGAGAGGAAGGGGCGCGAATTTGGCAGAGGCGGGTGTGCGCGAACGGCGGCGGCGCTGCCACGCTTTGCGGCCGGTCAAGGCGGTGTCAGGGCGAGGGTACGGCTCCCTGACAGGTGGGGCGGGGCTGGCAGGAGCTCGAAGCTACGGGAGGGGTCGAGGCGACTTGGCGGCGAAGAAACGGGGACAGCGGCGATATTTTCAGACCGGCTACAGTGCCGCGCCCAATCCCGCCGTTCCCACTGCGATGACAAGGATTAGGGAGGGGTTTTGCATCAAGATTAGTGCGGTTTAGGGTTAGGAAGGGAGAGGACAAATCAGAGACGCAAATTCAATTGGAATTTTCATTTTTCAAATTTTTCGGTTGTTTCAGTGCGCGTCGCCCCTGCGCCGTGCGCTGTGCGGCCGACCTGCCCACTGCGCAAAGCGCCGTGGCGTTGCCACTAATTCCGTGGTGTTACGCCCGCACAGCCCGTGGGCCGTAGGTGTTCCACCATGCAACTTTCAAGCCCGGAGCATATTTTAGACTCTGTTCGAAGTAGCTTCTGGATTTAGAAATCAAAAACCGTTTAAAATATGTTAACTTTTTAATACGTATTTCTTCTTTTTTCTGTATATCCATGAAGGTATAATGATTTTTTAATTATTTTAGCCATTACAATATTATTTTAGCCAAAAACACGTCACTTCTAAACGGGGCATTTGACAGTTGGACAGCTCGTACGTTTGGGTCTGTGAATTCAGAGTTTTCTTTGAGTTTAGTTTTGCTGTTCCGTTCGAGCTTCCGTGTATTTTTTTAAGGATGCAGTTAGTTATCAGAGTTACCCTCAACAATCAAAAGTCCATGGAATTAAATTCCGGAAAATGTAAAACATAGGTGTCGTGCCAGTCAGATTATCCATCGATCGGATTGGAGCGATCTTAAGCTTAGCCAGCAAGTAACATATGCTATGCGCTTAGCCGAGTCATGCACTCAAGCAAATGTCACATGTCTGATGGCAAATGAGCGGCCAGGATTGAGACGGAGGGTAGCCAAGTGAACCGTCTGACCTTTCGCCCCCTTGCACCCTCCCGTCGCTGAACCCTCCAGTCCCCAATCTCAAGTCCTAAATCTCCAAATTGCCATCGGTGGGAGGAGGCGGCGGCACTAGCTAAGAGGTATCAACGGATCGAATATGAATCGAAATATGATCTATCTATATTCATATTTTTTAAATGAATATGAATTCCAATATATTCGAATGCAAATATGAATTGAATATTATAACAAATACGAATACGAACCAAATACCTACTCAATTAGGTCGGATGCGAATATCCTAAGGCACAAGAAAGTTTAGCAAAATTGACACCGATTTTATAGTAATATTTATGCCTCTTTTTCTCTAGTTTTATCAGTAATCATTGATTATTGAAGCCATCTTAGCACTAATCTCAATTAATTCTAGATATATTACAAATAAATCAGCTATAAATATATCAATTTGGCTAAAAAAAGAATGCAAAAAGCTTTATTAGGAGATGTGCCAAAATAAAAAACAAGAAATACCAAATTAGAGTCCACCATGACGATGGGCTCGTCGAGATGATCGAAATGCATTTATAATATGTCCAAGATGGAGGTCAAATGCAAAAGATACATATTAGCTAGCTGGTGCTATTATATCTACCGAATCTGAATATCATGCGTATTCATATTCAATTTGACACCTATTTTACATACCATATTCATATTTGTATTCGACAAAAAAAGAATACTATCCGGATTCGGATTCGTTTTACAAAATGAATGCATTTTTGCTTACCACATTCGGTACCATCCGAATACAGATGCCGGATAAAACAGATAATCCGGATCCGTTTGACACCCTTAGGTGGCACATCCGGAGCTCGGCGTTGCATAGCCGACCACGCGGCCAATGACGGCGACGAGGGTGGCGGCAGACCGACGGAGCTCCATGTCATGTGCCTAACATTGGGGCCCAGCAACAACGATGAGGGAATCGTGGCACGGCGAAGCTCCGCGATGCGCTCGAGCTGTCGGCCAGTGACGGCAATGAGGGAGCCAGTGGCACGGTGGAGCTCAATGAGGAACTGATTAAGGTATGGCTTGGTCATTCACACCCAAGTTTTGTACTCCACATGTTGAAGTCTTGGTCATTCACACCCGGGTGTGAATCAATCAATTGAAGCCTGACTATGAATCAATCAATCAAGTTATGGATCTAATTCAATAAATTTTTTAATTGCAGTATCATCATTCACACCCAAGTGTGCAGAGGAATTGATGCCCAAACTTGTAGTTTCAATCAATAGCAATTGGAGGCAACATCAAAATCATTTTTTTATAGCAAGAGGAGAAGCATTTTTTTTGCCTTGATTCTATGAACTGAATGTGTGTAAGAATTGTTAGATGCAAGCATTTTTATGCCTTGATTATATTAGTAGCCTTGATTCTGTGAACTGAGGAATTGTTGTATGCAGGACATGTAGTGTGAAAGCACTGATAAATTGAAATTTTGCAATGCAAGTGGGCAAGAATGTGTCTTGGACCATTTGTGTATGCCTTCTGTCCAGATAAATTAAATGTGCCCTAGACCATTTGCGTATGCAGACAAGAATGTGTAAGCAGATTCTTCTAATATAACAGTTTTTATCTTAAAATGTAAGTAGATTCGTGATAAAGTTCTTGCTGCAGCAATTATTAGTGTCTCAACAAACCAGAAAAGAAAGCAAGTCAGGCATTGTCTGATCATCTCAACTTATATGCCAGCCCTGTACATTTTGGCTTAACATGGGACTTCTAGTGCAAAATCCAGCAGCAAGAATACTTGGTGGCATTATCAAGGGATTGTGGTGTAGAATCTAGTAGCAGCAGGAAATACAAAACAAAAAGGAAGTTTCACTTCACAAACCCCTAGCGAATTGCTGGAGTCAATTTTCTTGAAAGAAATATTTGTTGAACCATCGATACCTGCACAGGACTTAAGAATGGACCTTTTGTTGCTCTCCAAATCATGCTACCTGGAAGTATGAATCTCATGGAAGTAATCCATTCAAAGTGAAACAATGGTACATAATAACAAGAAACAGATACATAATAACATGAGACAAGCATTCTTCAAATCTCCAAGTCATTCAAGCATTCTTCCATTGAAATTGATACATAATACATGAAAAAAGCATTATCCAAATCTCCTATTCATTCAAGCATTCACGGTTTATTTGGACAATTCAGACTATCATGAAACCAAATATGTTTGTAGGTCTTACACATGCGTGGCACTTGATCATTCTTCTTGTTTTGCACACCCGCAATCTTCTCTGCTACACACCTTTATTCTTATTTTTCTTGTCCCCATGTCCCAATATTCTTTTGCATCTCCCCTTCATACAAATGTTAGTAGGTGGGTGGATCCCAACCTCAGATGGAATGCTACAACTAATAAAAGCCCCATGTTCTTCTTGTCTAGTACACAAGGCAGCGGGAACCAACTGGGACAAAAGTGCCCCAGTGTCATCCAGACTCATTAGTACAAAGTCAGTGCCTTCATCCAAGCTTTTAGCAATTTGAATGAGATCTTCCATCTTATTGTGTGCAGTGGAAATCTTCCTTCTTTTTGTTGCATCAACAAAGTCAGTGGGTCTCTCCGTTAGTAGGTTGCCTTCAGTATCATAAACATTTTCTTTGAAAAAAGGCCAATAGAAATTGTTTAGGTAGTTCAATAAAAATTTCCAAAAAGGACATGTTGTATTGAACGGATATTTACCTTTTGCATTCCCCCCATCTTTTTAGGATATAGTGGCTCGGTATCTCACTTAACCTTGCACCCCTCCAAATGTGTATAATATGGTGGCAAGGGGTTCTTTTAAATTCGAATAGCATACATGAGCATTTAGTTATCATTGGGGTTGTGTCACAATGTACTTCTCTAACATTATTAGAGTTATCACTGATGGGTACGATCTTCATCCCGTTCACTATTGCCATTTTCTGAAATAGAGGAACATCGCAATGGTCTCTCACCGCAAGCACCCTTTCTTGAAATTTGTCAAACACTTCGTGTGTACATACCAATCTACCATGTCCCTCTATTTCTCATGATGCTAATAGTTTGGAGTTTGTATGAATGCTTGTGTTAGCAACTATCAACTCTTCCTAGCATTGACATTGCAAAGCTGTGTCAAGCCTAAGCCAAAATTCAACAAATGCAAGCTTGCGACCAATAAAATGATTGAAAAATGAATTTGCACTCTCTGACTATGATGTGGTTCTAAGAATATCTAACAGGAATATATCCCTAAAATATGCCGGGATCCATGACTCATGGATGCTATACCTCTTAGCCAACCACCCATTGTCCTCCATCTGAAAATCAGGAATAAAAGAATGCTAGCTTGACTCATATTCTTCTACTATTTTTGAACCCCACACACATGAGTTAACCTTCTCCCAAAAAAAGGAGGTCCTCCTTTAAATGGGGGTCAATTTTCTCGGGGAGTTCCTTCATGATATGACACATGCACAACTTATGTACGGCGGTTGAAAGAATATTGGTAATAGCAGTCCTCATGCTAGCATCCTTATCGGTTATGACAAGTCTGGGCGCTACCCCTCCCATAGCTCTTAGAAAGGTCTCAAATAATCAAATGTATGACTCAATCTTTTCATCTGCTATGAATCTAGCACCAAAAAATACACATTGCATGTGATGATTGGCTCCCGTGAATGGTGCAAAAATCATATCATACTGGTTAGTGTTGTATGTCAAATCAAAAGATACCACATTATTGAAATATAGTATTTTCTGGCTATGGCATCTTCCCAAAATACACATACCAATCTAACATCTTCCACTTCATAATCGAAGAAAAAATGTTGCATTCAGTTCCTTCATGTGACCAAGTTGGTCCACAAATATCTGAGTATCAATATCCTTAATTTTATTTCTGAAACCACCATAATAATTCTGCAGGTCCCTCTTCATGCACCCCCACGTACTCAAATCCTTCAGCACTAACATGAAGCATCCTAAACGCTTGTGAGGTTCCTATGCTTATTTTGTAGCATGTGTGCAGTGTACTTTTTGCCTTCTTATTAACTTGGATGTTGTATGTAATTAGATAATGCTTACTAGGTGACACAAATTCATGATTGTGGTGCTCAATAAATGAAGCTATCTTGTACTTGTTGTCACTATCCCGCTTGACAAAAAGTTGAGCATTACATCCACACCTAGTTTCTTTTATTTTATGACTTTTATTTGAGGAATCAACAATGTTGTTACCTTTCATTGACCTATATCCTTGCCTTGAGCATAGGTAACGTTTCTATTGAACTACCTCATTCATTAGCTTCTGCTGACCAACATGTACTGAAAACCCAACATGATGCACATATGCCTTGACGAACACCTCCACCGAGTTCACATCATCAAATGTCATCCCTTATTTGGGCTTCAATTCCTCTACACACTTGGGTGTGAATGATGAAGACTGCAATACCACAAAATTGATTGAATTAGATTCACAACACAACTCGGGTCTCTATTAATTATAAACCACAATGACTGCAACATCACAAAATTACTGACCCACGTTGGATGTTTGCTTTCTTTTTGGGTGTACTAAATCCATCATTCAACCTGAGTAGGGATCATCTCACCAATGCATTGGGACTGAGCACCACCAATTGATTCCATACTAGCTGTAATTATGGTTGGCCAAGCATTGAACATGTGGAGCACAAAACCAAGCCAATGTACACATGGACGAGTTGCCAGGGCATAATGAACCCGTACCTTAACCGGTAACTCACCGTCACCGTCGTGGGTGGGATTGGGATTAGGGCGCCACCACCTCCCTCATTGCCGTCATTGGCCGTGGGGTTAGGCGCATGTTGCTAAGCTCCAAGGGACTTTTTCTCTCTTCTCCTCCAAGCTTAGCGAATGCAGAGCTCAAGCCAGTAGAACAAACATCAAGCTCGATTCCATTGTCCCACATCTCCTCTTCCCTAAATGCTTTGCCGCTGTCACGACCCCCCTCCCCACCCACCACCCCCACACACAAGGTTCACCTATGGTTAATCATCGGAGAGGTCAAAAATGAGAATGTTGGTGAAATTAATTGACATTGGACTTGGAGGCCAAAACAACATCCCATGACTCGACCGGCCTAACCAGCTGTCATGCCATCGCAGCATACTACCGAAAATAATGCGATGACTAGGGTGCAATTGAAGTGGTGGCGGTGTAAACATAGGGGAGAGGGGGCTGACGGCAAAGCCTAGTTGCCAGCGATAGGGAGGCGGCATTGTGGTTGATTGGTAGGAGGAGAGAGGAGAAGGCACAAGGGAAAAGAGAGAAATAGGAAAAGAAAGAAGATGAATGGTATGGTCATCTTTTCATAAGTGAATTTTGGGGAAATTTAAATATGACAGTACGCATGAAAAAGTGCAAATGGTGGCTATTTCCATATTTACACCGGACAAAATCATGAACTCAGTAGAAAACATAGCAAATCGTAAAGTGGCAATCTTTGTAGTGGCAAATCATCATTTTCGCTAGTAAAACAATAGTAGGGGCAAAAGACATAAGGAGAAAACTCATTAATTTTTTAGAAAGCAAACTACTCCGGTCTCCGGATAACATTCAGTAGCTAATAACGACAGCAGCCCTTTGTGCGCCATCAGGTTGTAACACTCTAAAGTTGTAGGGACATAAAACTTTGGTTAGGGCCTTACAAGTGCAGCAATTTTGATCAAACGCTTGTGCAAAATCTGAAAGAAGCAAAATCCAGTGAGCGAGAGCTCATTCAAACATGGATCACACGCACTGTTTCGAGGCAAAACTGAACTAAACAAAAACCACATAACCAACTTGTATGCTAATTAATCTGACAGCATGTGAAGCAACATGTCGTTCCAGGCATCGACCGGCCCGGGCAGGCACCAGTGGATGCAGTCGTTGTACAGCACCCGCTTCTCGTCCGGCCAGTGCCCGTACCGGCTGGGGTGCCCGTCCGGCCGCAGCAGCATCGCGCCCGTGGGATTCATGAGCATCATGTCCACCCCCGTCGCCTGCGCCGCCAGCTCGGCCTCCCTGAACTCCTCCACCTGCGCCGTGTAGAAGTCCAGCTCCAGCCCGCCCATCGCCGTCTCGTTGCGCCGGTACGGCCGCGTCCGCCGGCAGTCCCCGCCCTTGTCCCACGGCCCGCCCTCGAAGTGCGACATCGGCGACAGCGTCCGCATGATGACTTTCCCCTTGAAACCAAGATCGTTGATCGCCTGGAGAGCCGTCCGGAACGCCATCCGGTGGGAGTACCGCAGCGTGAGGTCGCTCGTGATGTTGAGCGCGACGTAGCTGCCGCCGATGAGCTGCCCCCGCTCGTAGAACATGGACGGACGCGTGAACCAGTTGGCCGCGGAGAGGATCACGTAGTCCAACCTGGCCACGCCGGAGAACCACTTGCCATCGGGCTCGTCGAGGTAGAGCTTGAACACGCCGGCGTTCTCGGCCGACTCCTCCGCCCTCACCAGGAACGGCGTCCAGAAGATGTATATGGTGAAGTTGTAGCCCTCGTAGTACAGAATCTTGTTCGGGTCCGTCTTCCCGGTCACCGACAGGTCCGTCGGCGACGCCACCTGCCACCACCACGCGCCGTGCGTACACAAGCGACATCTTACGCACTAACCACCGAGCCTTCCATGCAAAAGATGCAAGTCATACGTGCATGCGTACCTTGGACAAGAGGCAGAGGAGAGACTGCATGTGGTTCCTGGCGAGCGAGTCTCCTACGAACGCGAGCGTTTTGTTCCCGACGACTCGGAGGAACTTGTCCGGGTCGAACCGCGGGAGGTCGCACCCAGCCGGCTTCCACCGCCACTTGAGGAACTCCAGGTCCGGCCGGCCGTACATCATGCAGTTCTGGTGCTCCTGGATGTAGGAGCATGTCGCGTTGGTGTACTGCGGTGAGTCCGCGTCCGGCACCCACTCGCCCCGGAAGATGTCGCACATGGGGATCAGCGAGAAGTAGGACTTGTAGTAGGGGAGGTCGGAGTACCTCAGGTAGGGCACGTTGGTGAAGCAGGAGAGGATGACGAGCACCGAGAGGAAGACGGCGGCGGGGCCGAAGAGGAGCTTGATGAACAGAACCATGTCTGCTTCGAGCTGCAGTAGTACTCTGACGTGTGTGAAGTTAGTGTCATTTGGGCTTGCTTAATACTGAATCAGCAGTAGTCTTTGTTGAATGCTTCAACACTGGTCTGGACTCTGGAGTTCACAAAGAATTCATCAATTTCAGTACTTGCAAATGGGGGTGCGAGGAAACCTTCAGATCCATCACATGTTAGAAGGACAAAGGTCTCGTTTAATATTATAATAAATCATTATAATGTTTATGGAGCGGTCAATTAATTTTTACAAAGATTGTATTTGATTTAAACTATTTTCTGAAAGTGTCAAGAAAATCGAAACTACCGCAGGTGTTTATGCGGTAGTACCGGCTTTGTAAGCGTAGTAGTTTCACTCGAACATAGTTCTGATCTGAGCAGCGGAATATTTTTTCAGAGAAGTCCAGTTTGGGATCGCTTTGGAGAGCGGTAGTACCGCAGTGTGGTAGTACCGGCATTGTAAGTGCGGTACTACCGACCTTTCCAGAAAAATAGGGTTTTGAGATTTGAGTCATAGATTGAGTTAGAATGACTTAGGACATTGGATTAAGATTGCATGATGCATGTCTTGGCTAATGCAGTGTGAATAACTTATGATTGAAAACGATTTCTTTGTCTTTGGATATGCAGTGTAGCTTGGAGTCAACTGTAGTCAATGGCAATGATCAGGGCTATGCTCATGAAGGAGTTGAGGTTCAGAATGATCGAGAATGCCGGGTGAGACGGTGAGTTTAAGCATGGCATGAGAAAAGCGGAAAATGTTGAAGGCGAGTTTAAACGGTGGGATGGCGCCATGTGGATTGCACGGGCCAAGTGAGCCATAATTCGGTGGAACTAGGACGGAGAGACTTGACAACGTGTGGCAAGCTAATGGTGCACATACACGTGACAAACATGGCGATTGCTTGCAGTAGTTGGTGATGACCGGGTCAAGGAAGGGTATTTTAATAGTTTGACAAAAATACCAGAAACCATCTTGGATCAAAATTGCGGTGCATGGGCGATGCATTAGAGAGCGGTTTAGGTCAAGGTGGAGCCAGTCGTATCAAGGCCAAGGATTTAGTAAATACACACTTACGTGCTTTGAAAAACGTACATAAGTGAACTTGTGAGAGTAAAACCAGTGTGTGAGGTCATTGAGTTTCTCCATTATAATAGTGGATAAGATCCATTAAAGGGTATAGGTGGCTGGTTGCCCCACATATAAAAGGGGGTTGGGATGGAGACATGTGGTTAACCATCTAACCCATATCTTGTACTCACTTATCTAAGTTTAGGGTTTGAGAGTGAGTACCATGAGTGCTCTTTGTCCTCTCAGGTGGAGTGGTTATAAACCTACCCTATCAAGTAAGCAATGCATCAATCTTTGTGCACCTTTATGGATCTATCTTATCCTGATTGATTTGCTCTTGTTTCGGTTGGTTTTTGATCTCTCTTATTTCCCTTCTTGACCTTCCTGTGCCATGTATGTGAATGAGATGGAGATAATCTCATGAAATCAATCTCCAATCATTAAGGCACTTTAACAGCAAGTTCATCAAGAAACCCTATTTTGCCTGTTCTTGGCCTATTCAAGTGATTTCTGTTTTAAGGGGTTTTGGATCATGTTTTTTTTTGTGTTTCTTGCGTATTTGTGCCATGTGGGAATATGTCTAGAGCCATTTTGGCCATCATCTACCCACGAGCAGGTCATATTCACCGATTAGAGTTTTGGCTCAATTTTGGCGCACTTTTCTTTCAAGTGCAAAAAGGTAGGGACTTTAGCAATTATTTTGTTGATCATTAAATGGAATAAATTTATTTAACCTTAGGCAATTCATGTATGAGGTTTCACGCTTTTGTATCAGTCAATCAAAAGTTACTTGAATTTGGGTTCTTGCGATCGTGCTGAAAATCATGTCCATTCTGTTTTGGGTGCAACAACGGTAGACCGCTAGTCCCGTAGAGGTAGTATCGGAGCTACTAGCCATTGACCACTTTGGTTTTCGACCAATCACTGGTCGTTGACCACACCGATCAGATTTCGACTTGCTTCGAACATTGGGCTTTCGACTGCGTTGGTTTTTGACCACTTTGTGGTCGTTGACCACTTGAGTCGAATTTCGATAATGTTGGTTTTCGACCACGTTGGTATCGATCACGTTGGTTTATGATCACTCATTGGTTGTTAACCACTTGAGTTGAATTTCGACTACGTTGGCTTTCGACCACGTTGGTTTTCAATCACTCTCTGATCGCTAACCACTCGAGTCGAATTCCGATCATGTTGATTTCGACCACACTGTTCTATGACCATGTTGATTTTCGACCACTCACTGGTCGTCATCGACTCAAATCGTCTTCTGATCATTTTGACTTCTGACCGATCACAGTAGTATTGCAGGAACAACAATGGTAGTATCGTACCTACTGATTTTTCACAGTGGCTTTGCTCCATGTTTTCTCTGGATCTTGAATAGAGTCTTCATCCGAGACTTCATAGCTTTATAACTATCGGAGCAAAGGATAAATAAATATTTAGAGAAAATTTTAAGACACCATTCATCCTCCTTTGCTGTCTATTCGATTCTACACATGCCAACGATAATACATTGCAACTGTTGAGGGCTCGCGCAGTAGACTTGGACACCTTGGTTTTTTAAGCTCTCATCCTGGACACTAATCCTATTTTCTAAAGCAACAAATACAAGCTAGTGTCAGTGCCATTAATGTCCTAACATAAGTTCCTGAGCTTTGAAATTCAACTACGAGTGTTCAACGATGTGCTCCTACTAGAGTTCCAGAAGAGGCCATGTTAAATTCTGGGAAGATGCGTGTTTCGCGTAGACCAGAGATCGATTCGTCCGAGTCAGAATTCAGAACCTAGGGGAAAGAAATCAAACTACAGAGGCTGGCACGTCGGCATCCATCTGAGTACCTCGTAGTCCACACGCAATTCTGGCGAGTTGTAGAGAGAAATATGGAGAGATCAAAGTTTACTTGCCAAGGAAAATAAGGTGAACAAGTTTACGATCCCGTAAACGGTGCTTGTTTAGTCTTACCGAGGAGTGGAACTTCGCAATGGAGGAGCAGCCCTTGCTGCGTAGAGTTGAAATTTACTTTGAGAAACGTTAGTTTTATCTCTTCGAGGAATCCAAGGTTAACTATCCAGGCTGCAGTGCTGCCTAGCTGCACACTAGCATTAGCAGTGGTGGACGAGAAATTTCACGATAGAAATTCAAAGTTACAAAAATATTATTTAATAGAAAATATAAATATCTACAATAATGAAAATTAAATTATAATTATTTATACTGGACACAACATCTTAAATAATATAAAGAAATTATAAAATAATTAAAAATTAACGCAACATAAGATTCTAAGCAACATGTATCAAATTGTAACCCATTTCACACAGTGAACTAAATCTTTAGAACTACTACCTGAACTGTTATACAAATAAACACACAAAAGGAAGCAACTTCAGTAATGAGTGAAGAACAGAACTCAAAGGCTAATAGTTTTAACCATGATGACTGGAATTGAAGATGAATTGTTTTCCTAGAACTACTAACCTGAGTGCAAGTTCAAATCTGAATAATTCTACAATAGAGTTGTACAATCACAACAAGATGCTTTAATCAAGTGTAAAGACAATTCTCTTTATTAGATTTTTGTGTTCAGCAAGCAGAAGTGCAAAAGTGCTTTTATCATGAACATGCTTTTATCATTCAACTTATGTAGTATTACCTAAACTGCTAAATAAAACATGGATCGGACAGCCAGACACCAAAGGGGATCAAATCATCTAAGTATCCAACACATCAAGCTACAAGAAAGACTTGACAACACTTGCATAGTTTCTAAATAATTGATAAATCAGTCATCACAATATACTCAACTACTGTGCAAAAACTTTAGAATCATTATAGATGCATCACTTCTTTAACCAAAATACAACTCACGTTTTTATTTAAACACATAATTTTGCTTCAAATCAGAGATCACCAGGGAGGAGAAGGAGTTGGAGGGATTACTGGATTAGGGATATGATGCCATGCCACCATGGGGGTCGCCGGGTCGGAGAGGACAAACCTACGCGGCTGCGTTGCACCGGCGAGCGACGCTGGTGTGACGACTTATGACTTGCGAAACGGCCGCTCCAGCGCTAGCTCCCACGTAGCCTCCTGAGTCCTGCCTCCAAAAGTCTAGAGTCCGGAAAACTAGAAGCCCCTTACACAGCACCCAGAAATAGGAAAGTTTAGCAATATTCCAAAAAACAGCAAATCCTCTTAATTAGTAATTAAGCCAATTAATTGTTGTCCTTATCTATGCTTTAGAGGGGATAAATAAAGGGCAAGCCCTTCTCCTTGCGCAGGCCTATTCCCATGTACAGAGGTTTGGTCTCCCTCTCTCCAATCGCTACCAATCTTTCTCTCTCTCTCTCTCTCTTTTTCTCGTGTCTCTCTCTTCCTTGTGCACCACGCGGCGCAGTAGCAGGCCGAAGGGTTAGTCGGCCGATGGTGACGCAGCTGCATGGTGGCAGCGGGCGACTGGACGGGAGGTGTGCAGGCTAGGTGGCGCGACTAGCCGATGGAGGTGCAGGCCAGGCGGTAGTCATGGACGGGGCAATGTGATTGAGCTGTGGCCAGGTGCAATGTGGCCAAACAACGGCACGGTTGATGGCGGCAGAGCTGGCTGGTGGCGTTGGCTTGGCGGTGCATAGGCCGGGCGCTGAGGCCAGGTGGCACTGCTAGCTGATGGAGGCGTAGGCTGGACGATGGCCATGGTTGAGGCGGCTCGGCCGAGCAGCGGCGGAGGTGGCTGGCGGCAACAGTGATGGCCAGCGGCGGTGGCCACTGGCGTCAACGGGCGGCCATCGCACATGCTGTCGTGGTTCAGCTTGCCGAGGGCACGGCCAAATCATGTTTCGCGCATGGCTCTATTAGCGCGTGCAGCCGAACGTGGTTAGGCTGGGTGATTCAATAGTTTGCTCAGCCAAACAGCAATTTGCACGGCAAAGGGGTTAGTGAACTCATTTCTTCCAACCGAGCGAATATCTTGTCGTCTCTCGTCAAATCTACCTGGGTTGGACGTTCGGTCAGTTGCGCACTTTAGACCCTTCGTACAGTGAATCTGCCGAACGTGTTCAAGGCAAGTACGTCACGACCGTAACATCTCCATTCTGTATATCACATATGTCATGATTATGTAATCACTACCACTAAGTACAATTTTCACATTACTAATGCCTCTCTAGTTATTATCATATCACTAAAGTTTACCTGGTTACTATCATATCACTAATGTTTGTCTGGTTGTTATTGTATTATTAATACTTGTCTGGTTATTATCATATTACAAATACTTACATGGTTATTATCATATTACTAATGTTTGTCTAGCTATAGACTTCTAATATTATATTCATACATGATGTTCTAGGTTATCTTGTTTCACATGCTTTTAGGTTTATTAGAATCTCAGTTAATAATGTTCTAGAATTCATGCTCTTAATTACTGTTTTAGAATTCATGTTTAAATCATTAATGGGGGTAGCACATGAACATCTTTCAAATTTAGGGTTAAATCACTAGTAATCTTTTAACATTAGGGTTGTTACATTTATTTTTCTTGATATTATGATCCATTACTCATATGATTTCATATGTGAGTCATGACTGATGCATATATACCTGTCAATCTAACTAATAATCACTCATCGCGTAATAAAACTTAGATGGTTGGCAACCCTTGTGTGAGCTATGTTATAATACCTCTTTTAGAATAATTCTTATATCACTATCACCATATTATCATTCCACATCGCTCTTATATCGGAAATTATATTCTTTATTTTCAACCTTAGCAAATCGTTTCATTTATCATAACCTTATCTTAACCTTCTTTTAGTTCTCTTAAATTCACACCATATAACATGTTAACAATATAACAGTTACCTGGCCTAGGGTTACCCACATATAGGGAGATTTTCATCCACCTGGTAGCGTACAGGGGGCGTACAATTTCGTTATTCAGGATATTATGCATCGTCTGCAGTTATACAGTCAAGGATAGTGTTGTGCCTGACTACTCTCGTATAATCGGTTATGTGGGAAGTAATCGCCGGTACCATTGCCATAACTTGCTAAATAATTATTATCCTTAATTTCATTATTCCTGTTACCTCTATCTCTGAGTTTTATCAGTGATCCTAGTAACCTAGTTTTATTACAGTTAACCTGTGTCAATTACTTGCTTAAATTACTTGTCCTTTTACACGTTGCTTGCGATCATTGTTGGGTACTTGTTGAGATTTCCAAATCTCACACTTGCTCTTTCCATTCTCAATTAAAAGACCAGTGGAGTGATAGCAATATGCATGGATGGGAGTACTCGAGTTTTCAGCACCGTGGCTTGCCATTATTTATGTTATCTTATTTACTCTTTATTTGATTAGAAGTGGTCTGATCCCATATTTCAAATATTGGTTTCAGTTTCCGCTGGTTCTATAATAAAGTACTAGTAAAGGTTTTTTTTTTGAGATTTCTATTGTTATTCTTATTTATTTCTTACTTTGTCGATGACGTTCTATAGTAATATCTCATATTAGTATGTGAGGTGCTACACCGCTAGACGGAGAGCCAGAGAGGAGAGATTGAGTGAAACCTAGAATTTCTACCATGTCTCGTGTGAATCACAATAGTAGGCCAGTGGGCTTGGGCCAGTGTCCGGCGACAATTTGGGCCTAGGACATGAAAATTGGTCAAAAGGATCTGACGTCAATTTAGGCTGACTAGGTATGAATAGGATGAATTGGGCCCAATTACTAGTATACATATGTATTATATCTTATGTATAATAGATTTTTTGCTAAAAAATTAGATATTAAGCTGAAAACCTTAAAATTATGTTAGGACCGCCACTGCACCGAAGGATTTCACATGATCTGTATTCAGTAATTAACCATCGGCTGACCGGATTCGTGCGCGCTGCACTTGCAGTTCATTTGGACGCGGCAGACAGATACATATATGATCAGAAGTGGAATGCAACATTTCCGACTGCAGCCGAATCAATTAAAAGATACCTACAAAACGCGATCATTTACCAAATTCAGTGTGATCGATCGCCCATGTGCATTTTCAAATGCCTGTTTACATATGTTACTGATCCAACTGGTTGGAGGATTTTTAAAGTCCTTTCTGAAGTGATCTCAAAGCAGCTTCAGCGAGTATTTCTATGCGGATCGTAATCACAGCGTAGCTGCATTAATCACAAGATATATACACTAGAAATGGAAACGCGCTGCATGAGCCATTTACTATATAGCGCATGTCCTTTTTAACCGAGGCTTATGGTATTTGGCTACAGCTTGTGACTTTTGGACTGTATGTACGAGAGATCATAGAGTAATAGAAACTCATGTGTGGTTTTTGCTGATATAAATGAAGTTGGTACAGTATGTACTACAATTAATTAGTAGATTCTATCTTAAAAAGATTCTTAATTTAAAAGCTACTTAGCATAGAAAAATTAAAAACAGGAGTTAAAATCTGAAAAGAATAAGGTATGCATATAAACCCATGCAGGAGTGAGTATTTCCAATGTCCAGAATGGCGTGTCATCTCGGACTCTCCGACTCCATATTAAACACCGATGCGATCAGCTGAATGGTGATGAAACGCGCGGTAGCTTTAAGACAGTACGTACGTTCAAGATTCGACGCTCAGGGCGGATGAACTGGGCCGAGATTTCGGACGCTTACAACTGCTCGTGGTACGTGAAATTTCTCCGCAGTTTCAACCTCCGGTATGTGAACTTTGATGAAGGTTGTTGGGATATCGCCTTGTAAGTGTCAAACAGACTTTTGATGCCTTCACAGCACAGGATCCACACACATCCTCGTGCAGCTGATTACTGATGCGTCGGCCAGCCCCATCATACCTGGGAAACAGATGGGCTTGACATAGGCGATGATCTACTGTTGAGAAGAGTTACAAGCAAGAGATTTTACAATGAAGTGTTAGCCGGTTTCGTCCGTGTAGCTACAGAGGGTACATAACTTCAACTACCTCGGGCAATACGGGAACACCGAACACCTGTCCCATTGGCTGAAACGGTGCTCCAAGAAGGCAACCAAGGAAGAATATTTTTTTTACGAATAATCCATTTTTTATTAGAAATTACAGAAATATATCCGCAACAAAAATTTTTACAAAAATAGGCTTCAGTCACCCCCCATTGGGCGACTAGAGGTAATTGCCCAACCACAGCGCGACACCTAGGCAGTCTGGTAACGGTTGGGCGAGTTATTTCTGTCGCCCAACCGTTGAGCGACTGACATGCAGTCGCTGTACTGTTGGGCGACATCAATTCCTGTCGTCCAACAGCAACGGGTTTAAACCCAGCGGCAAGCCCGGCCGCGGCCGCCGCTGTTCATTGTTCGCGCATTAGTTCGGCGACGCGAGAGAGGAGCGGAGAAAGAAGGGAAAGGAGAGAAGAGGAGGAGAAGAAGAGGAGGGGAAAAAGAGGAGAGCGCGGGATCTTCAGATTTAGGTATTTTTTCGAAAGTTTTTGTAGTACATTACATTTGTAGTATATTTGTATAAAATGTTAGAGGTAATAAAATTTAGTATGAAAATTTTAGTATAGAAATTTTTATTATAGGATTTTTTTAGTGTAGAAATTTTCGCACAATTTTAGTATAGAAAATTTAGTATAGAAAATTTTAGTATATAAAATTTTAGTATAGAAATTTTAGTACAATTTTTAGTATAAAAATTTAGTATAGAATTTTGTAGTATAGCAATTTTAGTGTAGAAATTTTAGTATATAAAATCTAGTATAGAAAATTTTAGTATAGAAATTTTAGTACAGAAAATTTAGTAGAATTTGTACTATAGAAAATTTAGTATAGAAAATTTTAGTATAGAAATTTTAGTACAATTTTTAGTATAGCAATTTTAATATAGAAAATTTAGTATAGAAAATTTGTAATGTACATTTGTTAGTATGGAATATTTTTAGTATAGAGATTTTAGTACAATTTCTAGTATAGAAAGCAACCGTAGTGTAGATCTAGCTAGAAAAAGTTAAATATTTGTTATACTAAATTTATTAAACATGTAGTTTTACAAAAGTAACAACACGCGTATAAAATCTGCATGAAGGTATGGCGCGTGACTGGCAGTATCCCCTGTTGGACGAGCACGTGGACCGCATGCATTGCACTTTCCGTCGTGTGCCACCACCGGGGAGCGCGGACGAGCCAGCTGAGGTGGGAGTGGTCCGGACGCACACACCTCGCGTGGCCTGGAGACTCGACGCCCGTTGGACAGCCAGGTATGCACTACACCATCGTTTTAGTGCTGCCATAAGAACGTTCCGTGCTGACCTTCACTTTGTTTGCAGGCTACGGGATGCCGGGCTACTCCCTATTGCCCGGATGGTGCAGGCCACGGAGGAGGATGGACCCGCCTTGGCCGCGGGCGGGGACGAGGTCGGGGAGCGATCACGACGCTTCCCGTTCAACCGCTCCCTGCTGACGGCTTTGGTGGACCGTTGGCGGCCCGAGACGCACACTTTCCACCTCCCATTCGGGGAGATGACGCTGACCCTGCAAGATGTGTCCCTGCTTCTTGGCCTTCCGATCGCGGGAGGCGCTGCCTTCCTACCGGAGGCCCCGGTCGAGTGGCGCGATGACCTGCTCGCCAGATTCGAGGGGGTCCTTCCACCGGGTGCCGTGGGTCAGTACTACGGGCCTGTTTGGCAGAGCTCCACCAACTCCAGATCCACCAAAAACAGCTCCACTCCACGAATTTTTACCCAAACGCTCCAGCTCCACGAAATCTGGATCCACCAAAATACTGAATCTAGCTCCAGATTCATGAAATCCATGGAGCACCTCAAGGGGTGCTCCACGAAACCTTGTTTTGTACCTACTCGTGGAGTTGGGTGGTAATTACCCACCTTTTGCCACTAGTTACACACCTCATCCCATACCACCATAAAACCCATAGGCAAAACAGGCCATTCCCACCAAAAACTCAGTTTCGTGGATCTGGAGCTGCTGTGCAAGCCAAACAGTTTTGTCTAGCTCCATGGTGGGATCCCAGATTCACGGTGGATCTGTTTTTGGTGGATCTGCTGCTCCAGATTCATTTTTTCAGTGGTGGAGCTCTGCCAAACAGGCCCTACATCTTCCCGGCGAATCAGACCCACGGGCCGTCGCTGAGGTGGCTGGCACAGTTTCGGGTACGTGGTCTTTATAATCGATCGTGTCATTGAAGCTCTTATTTGCGTTATTATGGACTAATAACATCTTGTTTGCATTTAGTTGGAGCGGATGGACCCAGAGGCGAACGATCACCAAGTCTCGCGCCACTTGGAGGCGTACTTGCTGTGGCTGTTTGGCTGGGTGCTCTTCACCAGCAGCCACGGCAACAGCGTCGACGCGCGCCTCATCGCTTATGCTAGGGCGATCGCGGACGGCGAGCCCCCCAGGTCAGCTGGGGATCGGCCGTACTTGCCGCGACCTTCCGCGGCCTGTGCAGTGCGTGCTCGAGGACCAAGGCGAACTCGATCCTAGCGGGTTGTCCCCTACTACTGCAACTATGGTCGTTCAAGCGCTTCAACCTCGGACGACCATTGCTAGACGACATGAGTCCATACGGGCCAGACATGTATCAGGGGGGAGACGTCGACCGGCCGACGATGGGTTCTATTTGGTGTCGTCGACGGGTAAGTCATATGTCAATTAGTTATTTTCTTTATACTAACGACGGTTGTACGTAACATCTATTCATCCTTGCAGGTGTAGTTCACACATGTCCAGGTAGGGCTGGATAACGAGCTGGCTCGGCTCGGCTCGGCTCGGTCTGGCTCGGTAGATAACGAGCTGGCTCGAGCTGGCTCGTTATAACTAACGAGCTAAAAAGCCAGCTCGGCTCGGCTCGACAAAAAGCTCGAGTTAGCTCGTTTGGCTCGTGAGCCAGGGCAAAAAAATATCTCCATCGTATATTCATCCATGGAAGTTTGGCTCGTTAGGCTCGTTTGGCTCGTTAGGCTCGTTTGGCTCGTTTGGGTACAATAGAGTACAAATTAATACATGCATGGCTCGTTTGGGTACAATAGAGTACAAATTTACACATTAACACATGCAATAGAGTACAAATTAGGTCCATGGAAGCAGCATATGCATATCTAAATTCCTGGAAGCATGGCTCGTTTGGCTCGTGAGCGGCTCGCGAGCTGGCTCGAGTTGGCTCGTTATAGCTAACGAGCTAAAATCTTGGCTCGGCTCGACTCGTTATCCTAACGAGCCGAGCCGAGCCGAGCCAGCCACGAGCCGAGCGAGCTAACGAGCTTCGAGTTTTTCGTCCAGCCCTATGTCCAGGTCACGCGGGCGTATCTGCCCTTTGTTGAGCAGATCAACCGCCTCATAGCCGACGACGTGCGCTGGGAGCCGTACTCACAGGCGGCAGTGGAGGACCGTGCTCCCGATGGATTGTCGAGTCTATGCTGGCGCGACCGGGCTTTCTAGCGGACGCACCGGAAGCTCGTCTACGACATCTTCGTGGAGGACTACTAGCCGCAGCGAGTGCTGCGGAAGTTTGGTCTCTTCCAGGCTGTGCCGGTACCTGTCGGACCTACAGTGCCGCCTCCTGTGCACGCGTGAGTGCCCGTGTCTTATAAATTTGTACATACTTACTACTTCATTGGAAATTACTAATGAAGTGGTCCTACAAGCAGGCACAATAGAAACGGAGTGAAACGCGGCACGGAGTGGACGGTGAAGATGCAGGGGTGGGTTGCTCAGTGGGACGGTGCCCTTGACGACGTGGTTGATGAGGACCGCCCCTACGACAGCACAGAGTACACGGAGTACCTGCAGTGGTACCAGACGCGGACACGTACGAGGCTCGTACATGTGGTGGACCCGCCCCCCGCACACCTCCCCGCTCCGACAGACACGTATCCCGCGCACCTGGCGCGGGATACGCACATCGCGGTACGTTACACGTATTTTCGAACATTCACTATTGGCAATGCTATCTTGGATAATTAACCATTTTATGTCTTTTTCTTCAGTCTGACGTGGGTCGTTCCATCGTCACGGAGGCCGAGAGTATGCTACACAGGCTCGCCGTAGGTGCCGAGGTGGACCACGAGGAGCACATCAGCGCGTACCGTCGTTTCAAGGAGTAGGGTACACGTGTCGTGCACCTACTGTCCTGCACAAGGCTACCAACGGCATCCATGCCCACGCCCAGCACACGGACGGCTCGGCCACCGGTGCCTCCCCGACTGGCGTGGCAGTACTCTGGAGGCTCTACGTGGGCATGTCCTCCAGCACCTCACTCGGACGAGGCTGGAGGATATGCCTGGAGATGGGCTCGTACACCGCCAGGTCAGCTGTTCTCGCGTCCTCCGTACATCCCTGGTTTACCCACACAGGGGGTGCACTCGACATATGCCCCTTCTCCAGCCGCGATGACCTTCGCTGAGGGTACGTATCGTACGATCTCCATTTTATCATAATGTTTGACATCAGAAACTAACGATATTACTTTTGTAGGTCATTTCCAGTCCGAGTCCCGGCACGGCCCCACCGCGAGCCCGGACGATGTGGATCAGTACTTCTCTGAGTGGGTCAGGCAGCAGTGTGGGTCTGCACCTCCTGGCACAGCACTAGAGGTTCTCTCCGGCAATGCCCTCCCCGGTGCACCGGAGGGCACACAGCCTGAGGTGCAGCTGACTCCACCAGCTCAGAGGCGGGTGCGACACGCTCCTGATCGTTTTACGTTCTCGGAGTGTCATAACCCGTTACAGCGGAGGACGGCCAAGCAGGCTGTATGGGAGGACACGGGCGTGGAGACAGGGCAGGGCAGGGTGGCGCCTGATTGTACACCATTGTTTCATGTACTACTTACGTTTTTTAATGATTTAAACTTTTTAGTACTGTGCCGTGCTTATACTCCTCGTTACCTACTCATTAACATCAAAATATCACTTACCATCGTATGTATCAATCGTTTTACGGTCAATCGTTCGTAAAAAAATTTTCCAAAATTATTTAGGAACCTACAACATACAATGAACATAAACTTTTATTACAACTTTAGTAGATTTTTTACCAGTTTCAAATTACAAAATTGACAAAATTGAAAACATTCAGGGGGAGCACATGTAGTCGCTTCCCCATTGGGCGACTGCATGAAAGTCGCCCAACGGGTGGGCGACTAGAGCCAACGCTCCACGGTAAAGCGAGAGGCATTGTGTCGGCTCCTGGTTGGGCGATAGGTTCCAGTCGCCCACCCGTTGAGCGACTGGAGCCTATTTTTGTAAAAAAATTTGTTGCGGGTATATTTCTGTAATTTCGAATAAAAAATAGATTATTCGTAAAAAAAATACCTTGGAAGCAGACCTGTTGTGGTCATGACTTCGCCAGGTGCAGTGTTGTGTTGTATCATCCCTTGCAAATAACACCTAAAAAGGGAGTTATTGTCTCTGTTTGGCTATATTTATCTATAGCTCATCATATGCATAGATCAAATAAACACTAAATTTAATAAATATTTAATGAGAAATAACCATATATATTTCTGTTAAATGATATATCACAATAATTTAATCTCTTCCAGAGCATTGACATATGAGTAAATAGAGAAAGATTGCAATAATTATACTCTAAATTGTCTTAATGGACGAATATATTGGAAACGTATACCCGGTGTCATGGATAAATAACAGAAATGGAGGGAGTATAATCACCGGCCGGGTCTTGCATTATGCTTTTGAGTGATCAATCTTGATATAATATCGGTTTTGCTATTGCACAGGCGATTGGAATTTTTCTCTCTCAATTATCTGAAGTTGCACTCTCAATCAACTGAAATTGCAACTCTCCTGCAAAAAATCACCTGCAATTTCAGGTGATTCAGGGTGCAATCACCTGACGTTGCAGCTCCCCCTTCAAAAAATCACCTGCAATTTCAGGTGATTGAGAGTGCAACTTCAGGTTACTGAGAGATAAAAAAAAATTGAGTGTCTGTGTAATAGTCACTCCCATATAATATATATTTCAGGTGGGGGAACTCCCCCTTCCTGATGAAGCATGTGCAATCGGCGACTGTGGTATAGTCCACATTACACAGCCAAAATTGAGAGCACACCTCTTGCACATGATTCATCCCTTGCATGGCCACATTCCGAAGTAACTTCAGCCATGGAAAGCAGGCATGGATGAAGAACCCAAGTCCAAACCCTGCAAAGCACTCCACCTTCCCAAAGCTCTCCTGAACTGCCCCTAAAGACCTGCACATTTCCCTCGTCGCTCCCTCTCCTTTGCTCCCATCTTCCTGTGTATGCTTGCGCGCGTTCATGCAGTGCATGACGTGATGGCACCCACCTCCCTGCAGAGGCCAAGGAAGCCGAGGTGCCCCTCCAACCCCATGCTCTCCCTCTCCCCCTCCCTCCTCTCCCCCCTCCTCCTCCTCCCCTTCCTCTCCCTCCTCCTCCTCCACCGCTCCTCCTTCCCGGCCTCCTCGTGCTCCCCGCTCCTCACCCATCACACGACCACCTCGCGCTCCTCGCTGAGCGCGACCGGCTTTGCCGGCGACCTTCGCGACATAGAGTTCTCGTGGAACCACCTACCGTTCATGTCGTCCAAGCCGCCCCCGGCCAAGCTCAAGATCGCCGTGTTCTCTCGGAAGTGGCCCGTGGCCACGGCCCCCGGCGGCATGGAGCGGCACGCGCACACGCTGCACACGGCGCTCGCCGCGCGGGGCCACCGCGTCCACGTGTTCACCTCCCCGCCACCGCACACCGAGGCCGCGCCCTCGCCCTCCGCCGACGGGCCGCAGCTGCATTTCCTGGACGGTCCCCCCGGCCAGTGGCGCTGCGACGAGGCGTGGAAGCTGTACGAGGCCGAGGGCGAGAACAACCCGTTCGACGTCATTCACTCCGAGAGCGTCGCCGTGTTCCACCGCTGGGCGCGCGGCGTGCCCAACCTGGTCGTGTCCTGGCACGGCATCTCCCTGGAGGCGCTGCACTCGGGCATATATCAGGACCTCGCCCGCAGTGAGGAGGAGCCCATGACGCCGGCGTTCAACCACAGCCTGGGGCAGTCGGTGTACCGGGTTCTGTCCGAGGTGCGCTTCTTCCAGAGCTACGCGCACCACGTCGCCATCAGCGACTCCACGGGGGAGATGCTGCGCGACGTGTACCAGATCCCCGGCCGGCGCGTGCACGTCATCCTAAACGGTGTGGACGAGGCGCAGTTCGTGCCGGACGCCGCGCTCGGCCGCGCCTTCCGGGAGGACATCGGGCTGCCCAAGGACGCCGACCTCGTGCTCGGCGTGTCCGGCAGGCTGGTCAAGGACAAGGGCCACCCGCTGCTCTACGAGGCCCTCTCCAAGCTCGTGCTGCGACACCCCAACGTGTACCTCCTCGTCGCCGGCAAGGGGCCGTGGGAGCAGCGGTACATGGACCTGGGTCGCAACGCCAAGGTGCTGGGCGCCGTGCCGCCGGGGAAGCTCAAGGCGTTCTACAACGCGCTGGACGTGTTCGTGGACCCGACGCTGCGGCCGCAGGGCCTGGACCTGACGCTCATGGAGGCCATGCAGTGCGGCAAGCCGGTGGTGGCCACGCGGTTCCCGAGCATCAAGGGCAGCATCGTGGTGGACGACGAGTTCGGCTACATGTTCGCGCCCAACGTGGAGTCGCTGCTCGAGAGGCTGGAGGCGGTGGTGCGGGAGGGCGCCCGGCGCGCCGCGGAGCGCGGCCGTGCGTGCCGGGAGTACGCCGAGACCATGTTCGCGGCCACCAAGATGGCGCTGGCGTACGAGAGGCTCTTCCTCTGCGTCAAGAACGAGACCTTCTGTGGGTACCCCTCTGAGTTCGATTAGTCTCAGTGTTTTAAATCTCCGGTTATGACGTTTAGCGGATGACTTCTCAAACAGCTAATAGCGGAGCTAAATGAGACTATAGCGGGCTATAGCGGCTAAATTATACATGGATTCAAATAGCTTCATCTGTCTAAAACAGCTATAGCGGGCTATAGCGGCAGCTATAGCCGGAGATTTAAAACTATGATTAGTCTGCTCATCAGTGTGTGCATGTGTTTGTTTTATTTAATATACTAATAATCATACAAATGTACGTTAATTATATGATGTTTTCTCTCTTTTTTCCCCAATGAAATCCCAGCTATAGATATTCATCGCAGCTGATTTCATACGAATATAAATGAACACGATCTGCTATCTTTTTTGTGATGATTACACATCCTGAATACCAGGGAATTTTGGACACATGTGGACCCCTAAACACTCGAAATTCCGTTTTTGGCCTCCAAACCAAAAAAAATTCCGAAACTGGACCCCCGCCCGAGCGCGCGTTCGCGTTGCATCGACACGTATCCGGTCGTGCGGTGTGGTACCGCACGACCGCACTGTAGCACGGGTCATGCGGTACCACACCGCACGACCGTCTCGCCCTCCGCGCCGGCCGCACGTTCCGGTGTTTTGAGTGTACGACCGAAGCCCCGACCGCACGACTCGGTTTTTTGACCGCACGACCCGTGCTACAGTGCGGTCGTGCGGTACCACACCGCACGACCGGACCCCTGTCGACGCAACGCGAACGCGCGCTCAAGCGGGGGTCTAGTTTCGGAATTTTTTTGGTTTGGGGGCCAAAAACGGAATTTCGGGTGTTTAGGGGTCCACATGTGTCCAAGATTCAATACCAGGGACGGACCCAGGATTTTCGAGGTGAGTATTCGAAGTTACTAAAATATTGTTGTAACGAAGAAAGTATATGCCAATCTATAGTAGCAAAAATCAAAGAACAATTTATTTGTACTAGTTACAACATCTCAATTAATTTAGGAAAATTACAAAATAATTATGATTTTTTTAATTGGGAATATGTGATTTAGGATTTGGAAATGGGGATGCACTTTTCTTGTTGTCGACGTGCGCTGCTTATTTTGCAGTAGTCGTAGCTGCAGTGCCATAGTCGAAGACAAACGCTGATCAGACAAGTGTTCGAAGACAGGCTGTGGGCTCGCCCGTGGCCATGGTCATAGGCACCATGGTCATAAGCGATATGGCCGTAGGTGCCGTGGTCATAGCTCCTGCGTGACCATGGTCATAGTGCAGTGAGTGCATGGTCGAAGCTCCAGTGCCACGGTCGAAAACAAGCCGAGGATGCATTAGTGGTCATGGTCATGCGGCGATCACTGTAGCAGGCGTCAGCACAGGTGGTCGTGGATGATACAGACCATACCTTGGTCGGTGAACTGCCTAGGCGTGGGCAAGCGGCTTGTCACTGTAGCAATCGTGGGCGGCCGAGCGAAGCAACATGGGCAAGCAGTGATCACTGTAGCAGTCGTGGGTAGCTGAGTGAAGTAGTATGGGCGAGCGGTGGAGCGGTTGAGTGCTCTGCAGGGAGGCCCGGCTGTATATATATATATATACCATGTAATCGGTAAGAGCTGAGTAAGTCGAATGAGCAGAGAAAGAAGAAAAGCGACACAAGTTGAGTTCGCGTCGAAAAATTTCCTTCATGCCTGTTCGTTCAACTTCCCCGTGTAGTGTGCGTACATGAGTAACTTGTGTCTACACTATTCACCATCCGACAACAGAGCGGCAACCGGAGTGGTCGAGAGCGAGCTGAGACTGCTCTATTTTACCTTGTGCAGATCCTGTGAGGTGTTTCCCAACATCTGGTATCAGAGCCATCATCTTTGTATCAGAACACGGTGTATGCCCAGGAGCAGGACGGCGAAGGCCTAGTCGATGCCATGGTCAAAGCCCCCGTTGCAGGATGAAGCCGGTGTGTAGCCGACAACAAAAGTCAGTGTGAAGCCAAAGATCGTGCCTCAGTGTGATGCCAAGCAGTAGCGGTGCGATGCCACTACAAGATGAATTCGATGTGAAGCCGACAATGGAAGTCGATGTGAAGCCGATGACTGTGCCTCGATGTGATGCCGCTACAAGATGAAGTCAGTGTGAAGCCGATGACCACTCCTTGGTGTGAAGCCAAGGAGTAGCGGTGTGATGCCATTGCAAGGGTGAAGTCGGTGTGAGATCGACAACGCCGACAACGGTGCGAAGCTACTGTGTGAAGTTTCGACATGTGGTCGTGTATGTAGGTGTGTCAGTGCACGATGCATGTGAGTGTGAGTGTTTCTATAGTCGTGTGTCCAGAGCACTCGTGTGTGTTCCTGTGTTAGCTGTGTCCACAGGAAAGCCTGAGTAATTAGGAGTGTGTAAACTCTGATGAGAGTCTCTATCGCTGTCAAGCTGTGTCGCTGGCGAAAGACAATTGGAGCTCGGGTTGTGATCGAAGTCGTCGGTAAGGTGTGTCATCGGCAGTGAAGATGTGAAGAAAGCTGGTAAGTTGTGACACCGGTAGAAGGCAAGACTCCTTGAGACGCATCAGGAGATCGGACTTCGACCTGTGAGCCAAAGCATCAAGATTAAGGGGGAGAATGTTAGAATTAATCTTGATGCTTGTCAAAACCACGGCGCACTGCTTGGACGACGACTGTGGTCGAATTGACCGTGGTCGACGTGGTCGTGGTCGAAGTCACCATGGTTGGAGTGGGCGTGGTCAGAGTGGTTGCAGTCAGCGTGACCGTGGTCGGTTATGACCACGTTGTGTGTGGTCGTAACGACCAGCGTTGTGGGGCGGGTGTGAGTGGTCGGTTACAACCACGTTATGTGTGGTCGTAACAACCATCGTCGTGGCACAGGTGTGACATTGTGTGTTATCATAACGACCAGCGTTGTGGCGTGGGTGTGAGTGGTCGGTTATGACCACGTTGTGTGTGGTCGTAACGACCAACATCGTGGCGCGGGTGTGAATGGTCAGTTACGACCACGTTGTGTGTGGTCATAACGACCAACGCGTGGCGCTCGTGTGAGTGGTCAGTTATGACTAGTGTGGTCATGGACAATCAGTCTGTATGCAGTCGTAGACGATCACGGTGTGTGTGGTCATTACGACCATGCTGTGTGTGGTCGTAGCGACCAGTGAGGTAGTCGTAAGCACTGGGGTCATGGCGCCTGTGCCTGCAGTAGTCGTAGCTGTAGTATCGCGGTCGAAGACAAGCACTGATCGGAGAAGCGTTCAAAAACAAGCGTGGACGAGCCCGTGGCCATGGTCGTAGGCACCATGGTCGTAAGCGACATGACCGTAGGCGCTGTGGTCATAGCTCCTGCGTGACCATGATCGTAGCGCAGTGAGTGCGTGATCAAAGCGCCAATGCCACGGTCAAAGACAAGCCGAGGATGAATCAGTGGTCGTGGTCGTGCGGCGATCACTGTAGCAGGCGTCAATACGGGTGGTCGTGTATGATACAGACCATACCTTGGTAAGAGTTGAGTAAGTCGAATGAGCAAAGAAAGAAGAAAAACGACGCAAGTTGAGTTCGCGTCGGAAAATTTCCTTTGTACCTGTTCATTCGACTTCCCCGTGTATTGTGCATCCACAGGTAACTTATGTTTGCACTGTTCATCATCCGACAACAGAGCGGCGACCGGAGTAGTCGAGAGCGAGCTGAGACTGCTCTGTTTTATCTCATAGCCGTTAAAACCGTTGTACGGTAGTATTGTGTTTGAAAGTGTAGATCCTGTGAGGTGTTCCCAACACAAACGTCCGCCCCCGCTGAATCCAATACGAGCTATTTACTGTAGAGGCACACATTTCTCTTCCTAAATAGACGCCAAGTGTAGTGCATTGGAAACACAAACCAACTACGTTGAAGAGTACGTAGTACGGATATTGGCCTAGCTTTTTCGAGTTGACGAATGCTTTTTTGGTAAGCAAGCAACGGTGCAACACTGGGTTGACCCGCCACATCTAGAATTTGCTGGCTTCGAGGGAAAGTCTCGGGATTGGTGGCCACCATCTTGTTCTCCTTTTTACGGCATCCATTTCAGATGTACTGGCGATTTCAGACGACTTCGACCGAGTTGCAGGCAAGTTCAGCTTTGGACAAACTGATCGTTGCTGTATTACTGTATCTGGCGGTATTTTCCTATTATTCTCGTAACCAAAAATCAAAATGTTTAGTTTGTATTTTGGATACTTGCAACTGTATAAACGAAAACACTCGGTGTTTCTGCAGGGAGACAATACACCACCATGAATTGACATGTTCTTCTGACGGTAAGTGATTAAATGAACAGCTTCGCAGTCGCCATAAGTAAACGCTATAGACATCAATCGTCGAAAAAAATGCTATAGATATCAAATACAGGAACGATCGCTCGATCATCGCCAGTATAAAATAGATATCAGGACCATTTTCTCTCTTCTTTGCATGAGAGACCTACCTTTGATCAACAAAGGGATTGATCACTTCTCTGCAAGTCTTGCGTTCAGTGACAACCCCCTGAGCCACCTCCTCCTCTGAGAAATGCTCGGATGATCCATCCGTCGGTCCGCCGCCACCGCGTCCCTCGCGGTGAGCCTCTGGACGACGGACTTGAAGTCGGCGCGGTCCGCCTCAACGTGCACCGTCTCGATGATCTTCACCGTCGCAGGCCTCGCCTCATCAACCCCTCTCGTCGACATGGAGAGTGCCGAAAGCTAGCAAACAAGCCTCACGCGCGACACAGCCAGAGACAACGCAACCTCAGATTAATGCTGCCTCGTGCGACGATCTTCTTCTTGTAGACGGGACGGGAAGGCTGGTCCGGAGCTCGGCCTGGGGAGAAAGCACGTACCACTACCGAGGAGACGTGCAGCCGCGGAACGTTTCGTTTCCTCCGCGAAACAAGAGCTTCTTGACGGGGGCCGGCACCGGCAGCGACCGTACCAAAGCAGATGTGTAGCACCTGACCAATAGGGACTAGGAGAGATAGGGGCAAGTTTCGACTTAGTAAATCCTACCTTAAAAGACACCTTTAAAAGCTAAGAATTGGAAAAAAAAACTATTTACTATAGAAAAAACAACTTTTAAAAACAAATATGAACAGGCTTACAGCTCAGCACTTACTTCAAATCGGCAAATGAAAATGAAAATTTACGAGCTAGTCGTAATAGGAAGGCTGAGGCAGATGAACACGAGGGAAACAGAGTAAATTGGTGGCCAAACACGATTCACTCTTCACGCAAAACTTAATAAGTCCTCTCGACTAATCACATACAGCATAAGCTATGGTCACACAATGGCAGTAGCTCTCTTTGTGACGCGGGCAGTAGATGCACAGGGCTGCTCACGTACTGCTCGCCGTCTATTGAATACCACAGACAACAAATACGTATACCAGTATGGGAAAATTACAGTGGAACGAACGCATCAGCGTACAAAAAATTGGCACACGCTAAAAGAATAGCATCCAAAAGACTTTATACAGCAGAAACACTGGGTGGAGGTGGTGGCGATGCCTCTGTTGAAGGTGGCTTATCCGCCGACTCTGGTGCCTCGGTAGAAGGTGCAGCATTTGTGACTTCACCGGGAGTAACAGCAGGTGCATCAGTGCCACTGGAATCAGCTGCTGGGGCTGGAGTAGCAGTAGCAGCATCATCACCACTCGCTGGGTCTGTAACTGGGGCTGCTGTAGCTTCCGCATTACCAGGCCCTGCTGTAGCCTCTGCATTGTCGGGAGCTGCTGTAGCCTCTGCATTGTCGGGAGCTGCTGTAGCATCCGATGGCTTTGCCTCATCGGTGGCGTGTGCTGGAGCAGGTGCACCTTGAGCCATAGGAGCCCCTTGAGCCCCAGGAGTACCTTGAACCAAGGGAGTGCCTTGAACCATTGGGGTGCCTTGATTCATGGTGGTGCCTTGAACCATAGGAATGCCTTGTGCCATGGGAGCACCTATAGCTGCATTTGGGGTCTGTGCCGCATTGGGGACGCCAGGTTTTGCACCAGGCTTTTTAATAACGATGGGAGGTGCAGATAGAGGCGGCATCCCAGGAGGGAGTATTTCAATGGGTGGCTTTTTCTCGGTTTCTCCCAAACTGGTAAGCTTTGGATCCTCGAGAGAAGCCAAGAATGCTGCAGCAGCATCAGTTTTTACGGTTGGTGTGTGATCCAGCTCCTTTTGTAGCATCTTGTTCCATGTTATGACTAAGTTCCTTACTGATGGACGACCATGGGCCTGAAAAGTGGAAGATCTTGTAAGTATTTGACAATCATACTCATTGTAGATCATTCAACCAAATAAAAAAACTGATGTATTCTTTAGGAAAAAATCAATGGAGCAAGAAAATGCTTCAAGCTTCATTATACAGATCGTATTGGCTGGCTTATCTCATGAATTAGGATTGGATAATGCATGAAAGAATTTGATTCAATATATAACTTACTTGAGCATGTAAAACAGCCTCAGCCAGCATTCCTGTATCTTGCCATGCTTTTTCCATGAGTGCATTATCTCCTAGAACTGCGGCTGCAAATGCTGCTTCACGCCCATGGCCAGCTGCGATCAAATTGGTTACCAAACCCTGGGAAAGTGCACAGATATTAGTGATTGTTCGTAAAAAATTTCTGGCAATTTCCATCAAAAACAAATTTCTGGCAATTCACAAATCAACATTCTGCTCACTAATTCATTTCACAAGCGTGTAAGCGCCATACGGCCTAAATAAGCCTAAATTTTTTTTGGTGGCTTATGGCTTATTTTTTATAGTTTGCTACTGTAACTGGTTTATTTTGCACTATAGTTGCTGGTGATTTTTTTGGCATAATTAAATTTTAAAAAAAATAAAAATGAAAAAAAACAAGTTAGCTCATCAGATTAGCTCATCACGGACAATGCAAAGGAATACGGGAAAAAAGAAAAGCCAAAAAAAGCTAGAAGCCACAAAAAGACGAAATTAAGAAACTAAAAGTTAAAAGCTAAAAGTCCAACAGAGAAGCCGAAATGAGCAGGGCTCCAGGATGCACATTTTGCTGATTGTACTACCATGCACTAGGTCCCTCTTTTCTAACAAGCCAGCAAAGCAGTATTACGTATTAACTATAACATCTCAGGGTTTTGGATGTCTGAAACTGGCCCTAAACTGGACCCAGTTGATTACTGGTTTTTACTGGTCCAGTTTCTTGTTCTTTTTAGGCTTTCTAATCCTTGATCATATCTAAGCAATAGTACATAATTTCCGCCTAAAATCAGGGTGGGGGGACATATTGGACCTAAACCACCTTTTTTTTTCTAAAAAGGACAGACAGGTCTGACCGAAAACCAGCATAACTGGAGCCTGTATCAGGGATAGGAATCCCGCTACTGGAGGAAATCCCACCGGGGGGCCGGTAACGGTAACCAGGAGCCGGTTACCGGAAAACCCGGGCAAAATTTGAAGTTGGACTGTTTTGAAACCAGTAACCGGAAAAACCGGACGGACCGCCCAAAAAACTAGAGAAAAACCGCTAAAACCGGTTATGGGTAATTAACAATTGAAAATTCCTAATACATTCATAGCAAAAAGCATCAAGTCAAACACGGGAAGTCCTAATCCAACTTTTACGTTCAAAAATTCAAATTTGAGTTAAAACAAACCCGGCCGGTAAATTGATTCCCGGTACCCACTGGTAAATCCGGTTACCAGTGGGATTTCTATCCCTGCCCTGTATCACCCTACCAATCATGACAAGCCAACGAACAGCCTGCTTACAAGATACCTTATCAAAACACGAGCTTGGTATCAGCAAAGACATTAGCATAATGCATAGAACATAACTTAGGAGATGTGTATTAGGGCAGTAGGTCAAACTGAATTGGCTGTTATCGAAGCTTTCACCATCATCAAAGGAATGAAACAGTGCAACATAGAAACAGATTATTTCTATGAGGCAATATTTAGAGCAAAAGGAATAAGATTAAGTCTCCCAGTTATGGCATTTAAATTAAAATGGATTGTGCTTGTCACAGGCTAATCATCAACAACAGAATATAACACAACAGAAAAGGAAACATAAGGTTTTAGCATGCATGCATGAACAATGTGTCTGTGTCATGCCATATTCCATAAAAATATGCTGGAAAAAGTTACCAATAATAGACAATGTGGTGTATGGTATAACTCTAATCATGACACTTTGCAACCACCATTATGGATGAGAATCCAAGTTCTTTATCAACAATCACCATTATGGACGAGAACACAGTTCTTCATGGTAAATTATTATCATAAATTTTGGTCAAAGGAACATACCGATAGTCTAGTAAGCTCCCCATGGTTTGCAAGACGGAGTGCCAGGCCTCGTAGCATTTGTCCATGCAGAGCTCCCTTTACAGAAGCTGCAGCAGCTAACCTCTTTAGAACTTCACGAGCAATGTCAGCCTGCCCGGTGGCATCTGCAGCATCAATAAGGTCGAAAAATTCCTTGACAAATTTCACTATTCCCTGCACAGCATCTGCAAGACTTTCTTGCTTAGCTTGCTTAGCTACAGCTAAATTAAGAATCTGTGTAACATCAGTAGCAGTAGTTTCTTGTCCCACATCTCTGCTATTGCTCATTGTCAACAAACATGCAAGTGCTCTTTTCAAGTCATTGCTCTGCATTGCGAGATCAAACTCCAACCTGAGGAATATCAGCACAAATTTAAATTCATGAACAAATATGTATCTACTTATCCATCAATATCACTCGGTATCCTTTAAGGATACAATTAAATAGAAACACATGAATGTGATGCCATACTATAGTGATATCTAACAACTGAATAACTCAGCGAAAATACTCACCTCTTAGATATTCCAGGTAAATGAAGTGCTTCAGTAGCATAGCCCATTCCCAGCATAAACTGAGCCAGGTCATCATGGTGTTCTCGGCCAAGTCTAGTAGCCCTGCATGATCGGTTTTTAAGTTATTACTCTTCCTGCTTCCTAAAGTCAACAAGATGCAATGCTCTAAAGAATAAAGATATACCATTTCACAGCACTAACTGGATCTCCATATGCTGCAAGGCACCGACATCTTATACCAGGATGGCTGAGAGACAAGGCATGTGCACACATATACCTTTGAAGAATGTGTTAAGAGTGTCAGAATTACATCCAAATGAGCATTTCAAATATAGCCACAAAAAAAAGTAACAACATAATTTTATTTGAGTGAACTTCATCCGACCAGCACTTTCTTGTGCATTAAGGAACTGCTCTTGCTCTCTTAAGAAAGAGATGAGATGGTTATAGGGATACTGGAAATTACCTGTCAACAAGCCAGAGAACTCCATCTCTGACACCAACCACGACAAGTGGTCCAATAGGTCGTTTCTGCTCAGGAGGGAAGCGGGTTACTGCAACAGATACCCCTCCCCCAGCAACAGCGACTTCAGCATATCTTCTATCATCCAATTCTTTCTGAAATACTGAATCCTCCCCATCTAACTTGGATTGCTTTGGCACTATAAACGGTGGTATAGATGGAGCATGCTGAAAGGAAGCTAAACGAACAACCTGGAAAATGACAAAGTAAAAGATGTAAAGTGCAGTACCTTGTCCCAAATGAGATAAATATCACACACAATTGGCCATGTTCTTTTGGGCTGCGGCTGATGGCTTTTGGGAGCGCTTTTCGAGACGGTAGCGGCGCATATGGTTTTGGGCTCGGGAAGCTGTTTGGAGAATCCACTTCAAGAAGCCGTCCCGTTTGTTTTAACTTTCGGAGAAGCCACAAGCCCAAAAGAAGGAGGCCATTCAATACACCACTGCACTAACTACTTCCATAAAGAAGTGACTAAATATAAAAATAAAATTACCAGGTTGATTGACAGTGCTCCCCATTAATCATTAATGAAGAATATTTTACCACATTAAGGTCCTGTTCTTTTTGGCTTTTCAGCAGCTTTTGACTTCTCTCAGTAATTACTATTCACTAGACTAATAAGCCACAGCCAAAAGACATAAGCTTTAGCCCAAAAGAACAGACCCTAACTACGTGTATATTGAAGTTATCACTCAGATGTGAAAAACCAGGTTACACAAACGAGGCTACACCTGATCCTGATTCTTGGAAAGGAGGCTTTGATTCACAGAAGATTCAACAATAAATTGTGGCTGTGGAGAACTATGATCATTTTCTTTTGAAAGGTGACAATCAAAGTCTAGGGCTCCAGAATACATACTTGTGACAATAAAAGGACTACCTTTTCAACTTTAACGCTAAGCAAACAGTCTCCTTAGGACGTAAAAAATAAGTAATAATTATGTTCATTAAACAAACCCAAAGAGAATACCTCAAAATATTAGCTATTATATACAAATAAGTACAAAGAGGAAACCCATACAGCCATAAAGAGAAGTTGCAAACACAGGAAAGCACATCTCAATAATGTAGATTAAGAAATTTCATATTAACACTGACATCCAATAACATTTAATAAACACATAAGGAATAATCTAATAACGTAGAAAAGGAGTACTAAAAGCATTCATGATATAGAAAGTCGTACCTGCAACATCGGAGGTCTTAATGATATTTTTTCACTTGCAGTAACCTGGGGACCTTCAACTGTGATAAGAGCCAAATCTCCATGCTCTGCAACTGCCCGACTCTGAGCTTCTCTTGCTTTCATTTCTTCTTTCCTCTTTTTTGTCTCAATATCAATGGCCGCGATTCCAGCATCAACAAAGACACACCTGGAAAATATTGTTTAAAAATTCAAGACATAGAAGGATGTTCCAACTTCCAAGTGCTATAGAAACTTCAAAAACTAATGCAACTAAAATCCTATAAGAAAACATGACATGTTCAGGAAATAAATAATAACATTCCAAAATTAATAAGAATTCATAAAAAAAATCTGCCTGCTCAATATCCTAGCAGTATCACTTTCTGTACCATGGAATGCGTTTTAAAAGTTAACGTATGATAATGGTATTTGGAAAAAGAAATCCTTTCGTTATGAGCTGTTTATTGGATAATGTAATTTGAATTATGCAAGTACTCATAAGCTTCCTATGGCATCCTCCAATTTTTATTTATCATCTTATATCACACAAGTATAGAGTTATTGACAGACCAGGCCTAATGCTTCAAACAGACTCAACATAGGAACACAAGCTAATGCCAACATGGGGGGCACCACCAACAAAAAACAAACTAACTGTACACAAGAGGTATAGCTTACTCGATGGTTGTTGGAGTAGCCACAAATAACTGTCTACGATGCCAAACAGCACCAGTAGCAAAGGGAATTGAAACATCTCCAAGATATCTAAATTGGGGTCGCAAGGAAGAAATTACAATATACTGCTGATAGGCAAATGCACAATACTCGACAGTTTGGTCCCACACGGTCCACTCAGGTTGTGCAAGTAGGCCGCTTACAGGCTGATAGGTCTCCCAGCTGCACCAATCAAATGTAATTAAGTAAGCAGTTTGAGGGTAACATAGACAGCTGCAAATATTAATGGGTATACGAAAGAAAAACTTCAGCTACGAATCACACAAATAATGGCGTTGTTCTTTTGGGCTGTGGCGGATGGTTTTTGTCTGCGTTTTTCAAGACACTGACGCAGACGGCGCACACAGTTTTGGACTCGGGAAGCCGTTTGGTGAAGTGGCTTCGAGAACCCATTTGGAGAAACCGTCCAATTTATTTAGACTTCTGGAGAAGCCGAAACAAAAAGGCACAAAAAAGACAAAAAAAAGGGGGCCAATATCGATAGTAGTATAGTACAGCAATCACGTTGTATCAGCCAACAAAATAAATTCTCTGGATATTCGAGAAGCACGAAATTCTCAAATGAAATATCTCAAAAGTAACAAGCGCATCTATACCTGTATAACTGGAAATTTTGAGGAGGCCCTTCTTTGGAGGAAAATGGATCATCTGAAGCAAAAGATGAACCGCCTCCTCCAAAGCCTGATAGGGGCATTGATTGAACAGTTGATATAGCTGTTGCTGTCACAGGACTGATTCTACGAGATGTCCGGTATGTGACACCAAGCAAAGCGCCACCATGCAAGCCAATGACCTGCAAGATCACAACCGTAATTTTCTATAAAGTTGAGACACTAGCATGCCAAGAACAGCATGCTAAACTAAAGAGACAAGACCCCACTGCCGAATGGACAGAAAATTAAGGTTATTTTTCACTTGTCAACAAAGGATATGTGCTCTAAGTTGAAAGCAAGAACACCTAAGTGGGCAAACACCTAATTTGTTATTGCATACCACCTTATGTTTCAACAATACTGATATGCAACACAGCTGCAGCACAGTATGAAAGCACAGCCAGTGCATTTTCCAAATGATGCCAACACAACAAGGTGAATTCATGTAAAAATAAAATAAAATTCCATGCAGTTTCAACAAATACTCAATATGTTATCTTACTATTCACCAAAAGAAATTTGAGTACATTTAAGCAAGCAGATAAAAAAAATGAACTGGTATCATAATCAGAAATCAATCACATTGTAATTTGGATGATAGAGATTATTAACTGGACTATAAATTTTTACACTCAAAATGTCAGAAAAAACATTTTTTATATTAAACATTAACAAAAATAAAGCTCAGATATGCCCAGAAACATAAAAGCAACATGTCCAAAAAAGTGTGGCCAGGTCTGCGTTTGAACAATGTCTGAAATGCAACGATGTCTGAAATGCAAATGAACTTCTTAAGCTGGAAATTTTCCAACACAGCTCCAACATGTCTAAGAAGCTGTGCCAATGTCCCGCATTGTATCAGACACCGTATGATGGTTTTCTAGAAGTGATGGTGCTTCATATTTCCACGAAGCAACCAGAAAGAGAAATGTAATTACTGCCTTTCTACAGTCACTTGGCAGCAAATTGGTGTACTAAAAAAAGAAAGACTCTGAGGAAGTACAAATAAAATAAAAACAGAAGTGATGATTACCAACCGGTTCGCTACGGCCATCAATGGATCTCTGCAAAACATGTGCTGTTCCATCATCTAATAAGATGCGCACTTGTACTGTGGCTGCAGAAGCAGCACTAGCTGCTGCAGCGGCTGCTTGGGCTGCAGCAGCAGCTGCTTCTTTTGCTTTCTTAGAAGAACCACCTTTCACAATAAGTGGCATCCTTGGAGGCAAAGCACTCTCTACCAAAGCATATCTGTCACGACAGGTGTCCCAGGCAAAGAGCTTCCCTGTCCCTGAATCAACAACTGACCAATCACTTGCTTTGTACACAGTAAAAGAAGGAATGTCTGGCCATACAGTTGCAACATACCTGCAAAGAAATCAAAACCTTTGTTTTTTAGAAAATTCATTTGAAATCATAATATATAACTAAGAAGTAAATAAAAATAGCCTACATGAACACAGCACTACAGCGGTACACACAAAATAGATTAGGCACCTGAAACATTGACTTGTTAACTGATAGATTGCAACAAAACAACTCACAGCACGTAACAGCAAAACAACTATCATGCAATATAAACTACATACACTCAATAATGCAACAATATCCAGAATGAAGATTAGTACCAATTAAGCTAGGGCCAATGTATAGTGCAGCCACCATGAGATTCTTGAAATAAGACAAACCAAGTACAGGATTGTTTGCATCTTTTGTACGGTAGTCAACTGCTAGACGATAAGATGGCATAAATAGTCACTTACTTTCCAGAGCTGCTAACTGAAAGGATCGAATAGGAATCGTGGGGAGCAGGTGTGCTGATATGCTTCTTAGTTTGCTTTACTATCAGCTGGTCTATAGATTCATCCCTTGATCTTCCTGTTTCAGATGTGACACCGGCGCTTCCGAGGGATGGATTTGCTGTGTTTGACAATTGGAAATTCAGCAACTTCAGTTCTCTTTCAACAATGTAAACAGCAGAATGTTCTTTGCTTTCTGTTGGCGTTGGTAGAGGAGCAACAGCTGGAAGTGCTCTTGGATCAAACTCGCTTAAAATAATACCAATATTAGTTCCAGTAGCAACAAGATGTGGCTGTAAAGGGTGTGCCACCATGCAATAAACCTAAAATAGTCACAAAATTCAGCCTATGGTTAGCATGCTTGAGGAAAATGCATTACAGCGGCTTTATCTTTATATGAAAACCAGCATTTCCTCAGCAACAGTGAGTATTGGGAACTGAAAGGGAAAAAAAGGACATCAAGCAAATTCAAGGATGAAGTGATATTTCACAGATATGTGATAATTCTCTTTCCATTTTCAAGTGCAGAACAATGTGGTATACGGCCTTACAAACTGCATCAGCCAGCAAGCAATTCCAGATACATTTAAGCTTTTCAGTTACTAAGATCTTCTGCTCTTGCAATTGCTGAGATGAGTCAGATGGGAAAGCACAATTTGATGTTAAAGATAAACAACATTAACCAACGTGACCAGTGCTTGTTGAGTGCTTACACTGCAGTTGTGTCTAAGCAATGGTAAATTATTAATGCTGCAAGCCAACATCCAGTAATCAATAGTCTATATCAAAGTTAACGGGTACAGTTTACAGAAGCAGCCCAATGATGAATTTCCAGATTTCTGTTAGGCACCAAATTTTGTGTTTTCCAAGTGGACAGTTCTTCTATTCAGTAAACAAACTTCAATTCGACGAATGCAGATCAAACAGATATGTTAACTTGTACAGTAGCATGCTGGTTATGTCCAACTCATACCAACACTTATGCTTTCATCCATGGTTCACCTAAGAGGGTTAACCCGGTTTGGTGGTATGCCCTTTGGAACGCAGGGAATAGCTGTGGTTCACCGGTGGCCTCGGTCGAGGTTCCAGGCGTCCAGGCGCCGTGGTGGCGGCTGTTGTCGACAAGCACAAGACAGGGAACAAAGAACGGTGGTCTGGGGTGCCGAATACAAGAGTAAGGCTTCCCCTTTTATAGACTTAACCAATCTAGCTTTCCTAATCTAATCTCTTATTTAAAGTAAAGCAATCTATAAGTATAGACAGATATCTAATTCTAACCATCCTTGCCAAAGAGTTACCATCTCTCACGGCTGCTGCGCCTGTGGAGGTATTGCTTTAGACTTGCGGCATTGATAGGGAATACCCCACATGACATCTCTCCCGACCTGGCCTTTATCATAATAATGTTTGGCATATTGTTGTGCCTGAAGGAGGCAGTCCCGAACCTCCCCAAGGAAATCATCGTGGCTTCGTATTTGAGCTTCGACAGCCGCCACTTTTGCCATGCCATCGTCATAAGTCATCAGGGTAGGGGGTGTGCAGCCATAGACAACTTTGAAGGGAGTATCTAGCAAAGTCGTATGATATGATGTATTATAGCAGTACTCCGCCCATGGAAGCCAATCCACCCAATTGCGAGGCCTATCTTCGGTGAGGCACCGTAGGTACAATGCAATGACTTTGTTGGCGCCCTCCATCTGACGATCAGACTGCGGATGAAAGGCCAAGCTCATAGAAGGTGAGTGCCTGTCAAACAAAATAAATCACGCCAAAAGGCACTGGAGAAAATAGGATCGCGGTCGTTGATGATCGACTGTGGGATCCCATGGAGGTGCACAATTTCGGTGAAGAACAAGACATGAGCGACTGTCGTTGCCGTATACGGATAGCCCAATGGTATGAAGTGCCCATATTTGGAGAAGCGATCAATCACCGAAGGATTACTGACTTGCCGTGAACACAAGGCAACCCCTCCACGAAATCCATTGAGATATCGGCCCAAACAAATGTAGGAACTGCTAGTGGTTGAAGTAAGCCAGCCGAGTGGAGGTGCTCGGTCTTATTGCGTTGACATGTCACACAAGCACGCACAAAGTCTTGGACTTCTCTCTGGGCATGCAGCACATAGAAATCCGCCCGAAGCCGATGCAAAGTCTTCTGGAACCATTCATGTCCGACATGTGCTGCTGCTAGGATGGCCGGCAAGGATGGAGAACAGCCCAGAACATATACTTTTCCGATGAGCAACAGCAACCCATCGACCCATGCCCACAACTCATCGGCTTGGAGCTGAGCATAAAGGGCTTGTACCACGGGCGAAGTAGCCATCTCTTGACGCAGCTCGTCAAATAGGGAAAAGGAAGGACCTAATAGGGCATATGTGCTAACTGAATCTCCTTCACGGCGAGAAAGAGCATCGGCGACCACATCCAAGCGGCCATGGTGATATTTCACCGTGAAGCTGTAGCCAAATAGTTTAATCACCCATTGATGCTGAGGGATAGTAGAAAGCCGCTGATCCAAGAAGAATTTCAAGCTATAATGGTCAATTCGCATGATGAAGCATCCCCAAAGGTATGGCCGCCAGTGTCGGACTGCATGAACCAATCCGATTAGTTCCCTTTCATACAGGCAGCGGGTGGCCGCGGGTGAATTGCTCGACACAATTAAAACAAAGACCCTACTTGCGTCACTCCACCATCTCCGCTGGGTTCAGGCAGCGGATAGGGCGACCAGGTTGTTTTTCAACGGCTGTCAGGCAGGTGACGACATCACCTAGCTGTTGGTGCATACCATTGATGCGCACCATAAGCCTTTGGATCGATTACATGATCTGGGACATGGTCGCCTCCTCTGCCGCTTCTTCCGATCCTAGCATGGTGCAGGCCACTCTAGGCTCTGATACCAAATTGTTATGCCCTTTGGAACACAGGGAATAGTTGTGGTTCACCGGTGGCCTCGGTCGAGGTTACAGGTGTCCAGGCGCCGTGGTGGCGGCTGTTGTCGACAAGCACAAGACAGGGAACAAAGAACGGTGGTCTGGGAGAGAACTCTATCTTTATTGACCACCGAGTACAAGAGTAAGGCTTCCCCTTTTATAGACTTAACCAATCTAGCTTTCCTAATCTTATCTCTTATTTAAAGTAAAGCAATCTATAAGTATAAATAGATATCTAATTCTAACTATCCTTGCCGAAGAGTTACCATCCCTAACGGCTGCTGCGCCTGTGGAGGTACCCCACATGACATTTGGTATGGCTGGTTCCCCAAGGTTATATGCAATTTTAATGCAACTGAACTAGCCATGTAGGACGAAACCCACCACCATCAGCTTAAGGGCTTATTCTTTTTGGCTGAAACTTATGGCTTTTGGCTGCGGCTTATGACTCTTGGGCTGTTTGTGCAAGAGATTACAGAGTAACAGAAACTCATGTGCGATTTTTGCCGATGTAAATGAAATCGGTACAGTATGTACTACAATTAACTAGTAGACTCTATCTTGAAAAGGTACTCCATTTAAAAGCTAGTTAATATAGAAAAGTCGAAAAGCAGCTTTTAGAAGCTGAAAAGAACAGGCCCTAAACTCAGACTAAATGGGCTGGAATGTTACATGTATACCCCAAGAGATCAAGTTAATTCTTTGTAAAATCTTTAGGTGTCTTGGAAAGTACACCTTTGGAACGTACATGGTAGTTTCCTTTGCTCTTCTTACTAGGAAAGAGTATTTCAGATATATGCATGTGCCCAAGGTTAGAAATATTGGAATTGGAGCCAATCCCATCGGGGGCGTACCGGTAATTGGCCGGTTACTGGAAAACCTGTTGAATTTTGCAAACCAAATTTTGAATTGAGGGCGGTTGGTGGGTGGTAACCGGTCTGATAACCAGTCAGAAACCGGTTATGAGTAATTAGAAAGTCAAATAATGCAAATATTAAATAGAAAATGTTTAATGAAGTAACAAGGCCTCAAGTTGTACATAAAATTGCTTGTTACTACCTTGATCATGTAGTGAAGCCCTCTCCTCCAAATGTTTTGTAACCTTAGAATTATGGTTTTGTTTAGTTCAAACTCCTTACTTTTATTTAGAAGATGCACTGATCATGTTGGTTATTTTTCGCTTAGAATAATAGGTTTCACTAATCCTGATCGTCAATATCACTACACATTTTCAAACTCCTTATTTTTATTCACAAGATGCATTGCGAAAGGTCCTTCAGCCTAGCGGTAAAGACACTGAGTAGCACCCCCGCCGCCCCGGGTTCGACTCCCCTCTGGGTGAGAGAATTATGTGGTTGCCGCGGGGAAAAAAATCCCCTCGTCTGCCCCACAAGCCAAAGCACGAATTGAACCCGGCCCGGTCTCACACGGGTAACGGGTCTCTGTGTCAGGGTGTGGGCAGGGGTTCGGGGGTTTTCTCGATCTGCGTGAGAAGATCTTCTTCTACCAGAAATGCCCGAGGGCGGCTCTTCCCCCCCGCAGGTCGAGTTTTTTTTTTATTCACAAGATGCATTGATCATGTTGGTCTTTTTCTCTTGAGTAATAGGTTTCCCAAATACATATCGTTTTGTATTCAAGGGTTGCATAGTTTTGTTTGTCCATTAATCCCTACTGGTTTTGTACCCTTAGAATTATGGTTTTGTTTAGTTCAAACTCCTTACTTTTATTCACAAGATGCACTGATCATGTTGGTCATTTTCTCTTAGAATCATGGTTGTCACGGCGTAATTGGCGACCACGGCGCCTAAAGGCGCCGGGACGCCTAGGCGACGGCACGGCGATGCAGTCTCCCCACGACGCTTCAGCTGTCTCCCCGATATAACTCCCCCGCGACACTTCAGCTGTCTCTCAGCTCCCGACTCTCTCCCGGCTCCCGACTCTCTCTCTCTCCCGACTCGAAGCTCCTCCCCGACGCCTCCCCGCCAGGTACGCCGCCGCCTCCCGCTCTCTCCCCGACACCTCCCTCCCCTCCCTAGCGCTTCCTCCCTCGCGTGCTGCCTCCCCTCCCCCAACCACGTCCTCCCCCGCGCGCCGCTGCCTCCCCTCTCCGGCGCCTCCCCTCCCCGACGCCTCCCCCCTGCCGCCGCCTCCCCCCGTCGCCTCCCCTCGGCGGTGGGAGCAAGCTGGAGAGGGAAGCCAGCAGCGGGAGGGAGGCGGTGCAGCGGGAGGGAGGAAGACAGCGCGGCGGGAGGGAGGGAGGCAACGCGGATGGAGGGAGGTGGCGCGACCGAAGAGGAGAGGGACGGACGGCCTAGAAGACCAAGGCGAGGCGAACTGTCATGGCGTCCAAACAGTCCCGCCTGGACGCCTAGGCGACGCCGTAAAATCCATGCTTAGAATAATGGGTTTCACTGATCCTGATCGTCAATATCACTACACATGTTCTTCGGTCAGAAAGAAAAGCTCAGCTATATGATAACAAAATGTTTTTTTGTCCTAATTGTTTTGTCCTTGTAGTATTTTGTTGGAGTGAATATCCCCAAGTTGTTTTGTCTGGTTAACTATCCCTACTGGATTTGTTTTCTTAAAAGAATAATCAGGTTTTGTAGGATTAACTATCCCTACTACATGCTTTCTGAAAGTAATCCCTACGTTTTATTCTTGTGGAAGCATGATTTACTATTTGCTTCTAAGGTGCTCTTAGAAGGATAGTCAAGTTTTGTAGGATTAACTATCCCTATTATTTTTTATAAGAAGAATAGTTTTGCATCCTTCTCCAGATTTTCTTTAGAGGATAGTTTATTGCAGAGAATATAATCAATTTGGCAGAATAATGCACAATTATGTATACTTCTCTAGGTTTTGTAGGACAATAATTCATGAATTTTTACTTTCTACAATAGCTAATCTATCACAAACAATGCACATATACACAATATGACAGAATCCTCAGATAAGACACAATAGCTTAACAGCATATAACTCAAAATATCACTGTTGAAACAACAAAAAAATCTATTAAAGGAATCAGACCAGAAGCATACCCTCAGTTTCTTATGCTGTGCAAGAACTTGTGGAGGAACAAGTGAGGACAATTCACAGAGTGGTCTTGTTAAAGCAGAATAAGTCGGGTGTTCTATGGCCCTGTAATAGTACAGAATGCAAAATAGTGCAGATAAACCATTATTATCGTCACTACAGAATATCTATAATTTAAATATTTCTTTCCGAACACAGAAAAAACATACCAAATATGGGAGTCCTTGACACAAGTCAGAATATCAAGGTTTGGTGCACGAGGATGACACCACGATGCAACACTATGACAAGCAAGTTTAGGTACCGGTTTAATGCGTCTTATTTCCTGCACATCAAATATGCTATAGTATAAGCTCTTCCTAAAATAATCACAGATACAATTTCATGGAAATACTGAATATGCATACCTTGAATGTAACGGTATCCCATATGGCTAAAGTTTTGTCGGCACCTACTGTAATGAGTTGTGGAGCACTTCCCATTACCCTTGAAAGTTCAACCGCAACCACACCTCCATCATGAGCCTTGAGAAAGACACCCAAAGAAAAGAACCCCGCATTAACCAACCCACGTGATAAACTAATGTTATGCACATGCTTTATCTAAATACAGCCATTTTTGAAGAAACAAAAAAAAAATGAATGTGTGAAGCTGAAGCATGCTACCTTCAAACTAATCTTAGGTACAAGCTCACGAGAGTCATGGATATGATCAGCACTCCATAATATCAACAGACCATCACTGCCACCAGAAACTAAATGCACCTGAAACCACATGTACTTATTGAAAAGAAAAATATAACGTGCAGAAATTAAAAATGCAACAGAAACTAACAACAATGAAATATCATATAAGTACAATAGACATCACAAACACATCCCATATAGGCACAAAAGGGGAAAATCATAGTTTGACCACCAAAGACAAGCAACCAAAACGTAATAAAAACATAGTTATGCGATCATTTACCTCGCCAGCTGCAGACATGAATGTCATTAAGCAAGATATCGCTCCTTTATGTCCACCTGTATATCTTCGCACAAGCTACAAGCACCAAACTGCTAGCTTTAATAATTAATGTGCAGTAATGAAGAAACAGAGGGGAAGAGTAGAATATGTTTAACCTTCCATGTCATCATTGAAAGAACTCTTATCACGCCATCAGATGCCCCAAACGCAACCAGAGGGGCATCACTGGAGGATGACCTGGAGAGGAATTCCATACTGCAAAAGCACAAACATGATCTAAGTCAACATCCAACAATAATCTACAGTTTCAAATTACTTGCTGTGCAACAGATGTATGTTGCATTGGCTACAACATAAGCTACTTTACACCATACAAACAAAAAAATGGGACAACCGAAGCAACTCGTTTGTTGTTCGTAATCTTGTATTAGTGGTAATTGATTCATTTTGTCACATATTACTGTAAGGTCAAAATGTAGCAGGAAATGCAGCAGCAGCAATAAAAAGTGCACAACCATAAGGTTCACGAACAAGTTTGCATTAGAAATGGCATAGACTATAAAACAGCATAAATAAAATATCATGAAATGTCATGGAGAGCAACGGAGCCATTCATTCATGAATGGTACATTTCAACCCAGTTCAAGTCCAGGTTGCAGTTGACAGAATAATGCTCTAATTTTTGAAACAATACCAAATGCAGATGTATATATGTTAATACCACCAAAAATACTAGCAATTAGGATTTAGGAGCTTGCTATGTTAAACTAAGATCATGATGTCTGTCTATAATGTTCACTATTCCCAAAAACCATTTATGATCCAGGAACACTCAGCTGCCAGAAATGGTTCCCAGCCAGGAAAGGTTTTAACACCGACCCCCCAATCAGCTCTTAACAAAAAGGGAGGTTTTTGAACGGTTTTCACCAAAAAAAAAAATACAGAACCACCAAAACCCATAACCCTCCAGAAAAAAAAAACTTGAGAGTGGGTTGCGTTAAGAGAACAATATTATGGTCTAACTAGAATCAGTGTGCCTTAGCATAAACCAGTGAAATCATCAGCTAGTTGACCTAATCCTGGATCTCAACGGGAGAATACTGCTTATGATCATTCAGTGTCAATCCACTTAGACCGATTTGCAAGTAAATAAATGGTGTAAAGTTGGACACAGTATAGCCCATAGCCTTAAGCGATGTAGGAGAAGCATCACACAAGTAGAATGGTTTTGCTTATTTTGCTCCCTACATCACATATCCAAACTGTTTGTTAAAGAAAATTACATCTGTCATGCAGAATTCATTTAGGCTCATCTAAAGTTTCTAAACACCAAGAATAAAGGAAAATAAATGCGTATAGCCATAAGTATGGGTACTCAGCAAAGTAACCATACCATAGAAGTGACTTGTTGTCAAGCTCTTGCTTAGGAACATCACGGCCTCGCATAGTCACCAAATCCAAAAATATCACTTTGTTCTCACAGCAAATGACAACAAAATGCCTTCCTCTTGTGGATGGTGCAGGTGCACTGAAAGCGGACGATTGTTGATTGACTGCAGTTGGAGCCTCGGCAGCAGCAGAGCAATTGCGCCAATGTTGCCAAAATCGAACATCATCATCATAAAAGGAAACCTGCTTTACACTTGGGAGTAGTACAGTCCGCCAATAGGGAGTCAGGTAAAGATATCATGCAAAAGGTCATGGGAAAGGAACAAAACACTCAAATCAATACCTTCCGCCTCGGATGGCCTCAGTGGGCTTTCCTTTTGAATCTGCACAAATTTTGCAAAGGTCAGAGTAAGCCAAAAGTATATATCTTACTTTTGCATGCCCATCTTAAAAATAGAGAGTGCAAAAATGAAGCTCACAACCAAACATCATTGACAGGGAAGGTTGAGAGAAATGATGTGAAGCCAGAAAACAGACTATTGTCGTGGTAACAACAATACAGCTAACTTCACCAGGGATTTAAATTTAGGTTGCATTTCGGATTGCAGAATGTACCAAATAAGTACGTTTTGCAAACTACTTTTGATAAATACTAGAGGTGGTGGTGAGAACAGATCAATGATAAATTCAAACAGTCTCAACCCCCCCCCCCCCCCCCAATACAATATTTGTTCTTGTTGTTGTTGCTTTCTAATGATGAATGCACGAGAAGAAAGGTGATTATTAAATTTCTAGTTTATTAATTATGAGATTACATAATTGAAGGAAATAAAGGAACGTAGTAACCTAGCTTTACACAGAAAGACATGATGACTTCTGCCCAAATACTGACAATCAGTAAACACATGCACGCACGCGTACACACACACACATTTCAACAATTTAAGCATCGATACATCACGACTCAACAACACAAGCTAAGCAGCAAATCTAACATTACCATTGTAGTCCGGCATAACAACCATATGGGATGCCTAACAACTAATCTATTGGAATAGTCCCACATTAGTTGTAGAAGAGCAAGGGACCTAACTTAAAAGTGGGGAAGTTCCTCACCTCATTAGCTAGCTTTTGAAGTGAAAAGGACTTTACGATCTAACAAGTGGTATCAGAATCCGATTCTAACATCTCTGCCCAATAGACACTAGTGTGTGAACGTCTGATGGACTGTGATCCGTCGGTGTACGGTGAAGAAACCGTGAGGGACCGTCGATGTATGGTTAAGGAGCGATGAAGGGCCGAGGGACACCAATATATGAAGGGAAAGATTTTTGGAATAGTCCCATATTGTTGTGGAAGGGCAAGAGATCTAACTTAAAAGTAGATGGAGTCTTGGCTAACTTTTGAGATGAGAAGGCTCTCCAACACAATCACAACCAGAATTACTGCACAACATACATACCAGTTTCTCCCTCGGCGAGCTTCTCAAGCTTCACGCCGACCAACCGCCGCTCGTCGACGCCACCCGCCTTCAGCTCATAGATCACCTAACAAGTTCCAAAGCACGTCGAGATCAATTCGATCACAAACAGAGATTGCTAAGTTTTTTTCTGCAGGACGAGATCGAAAGGGGGCCGAAAAGCAGAGGGGAGCCCAACCCGAGTGGGATCTCCCGCAGCGAGTGAGTGGTACCTGGCGGTGCTCCCAGTCCCAGACGGAGACGCGGTCGTTGGCGTCGGCGGTGACGAGCCAGGGGTGGGTGGGGTGGAGCTGGATCTTCACCACCTTGTCGCTCGTCGGCCGGAACGCCCTGAGGCGGAGCATCTCGCCGCGGCCGCCGCGTGCGGCGGCGAGGTAGTTCGCGGGAGAGGGGTGGGCGCTGGAACGAGGAGAGATCTGGAGATCCGGGGGGTAGGAGCAAGGGGAGCAGTGATGTGGGAGCTCGCGGCGATCGGGAGATCTGAGCCGGAAACTTGGAAGATGAGAGACGAAGAAGAGTAAGGTGAGGTGAGCTGTGCGAATGGGCAAATATTGGGCCTTCACGGCGGTCTCGTTATACTAATGGGCCTCCTCTACTCGAGCTATTGGACTTGTTCTTTTTTTATTTAGATTTATAGGTTTTAACTACGGTTTATTATTTTTGAACTGTTCGTAAGCAAGAGTACGAAGTAATAAAAACTCGCGTACCGTTTGTCCAAAATAAATAAAGTTATTATAATATATACTATAATCAACTTGTAGATCCCGTCTTACAAAAACACTTCGTTTGAAAGCTAAAAAGAAGCAAACCATTAATAGGTATTTTTGGGCTGTGTGGTTCAGCTTTCGGCCCAAACTAGGGTTTCAGGCCCAGTTGGATCATTCCCTCCGTGTTAGGCCCAAACGGCAGCATTGTAGACGAAATGAGTTTTGAGAAATATCAGTTTGCGCAGATCATTTTGGGAGATTGCAGATGAGATACCGTAGGTTTGTTGAGGACCGTGAGGTCGATCGCTAATTTCGTCAGAAGTGCTTTTCGCGTTATTTGACTGCCTGTACACTGCTGCTAATTACGATATATTTGTCGGCAACTTCGGTACACCACTAGCTCCACTCAACAACAAGAAAGGTGAAAACACCACCAGAACAAGAGATATTAGACGACATCGATTAGACTTGAAGCTGTGTTGCGATGCATAAGCCGTCACCGATGCAAAATTGTCTTCCATCACCTGTGGATGTTGCGAGAAAGCAGTAGGAGACAAACGTTAATGGCAGAAGAGTGACATGCACCACCTGTAGGGTGTTGCCAAATGCCATGCGCCAGACGGCCCTGTCCCTTCTGTTACTGACCTGAATAATTAGGTGAAGGATACGTTACACAAATCTTCATCGTTACTAGGTATTTAGTATAGTACAAGATCATATCCACAGTATATCATGGAGGACTGCGAGCGATGGCGAGCGGTGACCTAAGTTTCACGTGGGCGTCATCTGTTTGTAGCGCATAAGGCACATGCAGCTAGCTAGCTACCTTACGATCGATCGAGCAGGCCCTCCCTGTCCCCCCTGTTGATATTAATTTGCAGTAGATAAGGAGCGTCTTTCGCGATAATAAACGGCCAATGCTAGTACGAATAGCGACTGGTGAGAGTTAATTGGTCGATAAGTCGATATATATATATATATATATATATATATATATATATATATATATATATATATATATATATATATATATATATATATATATAAAGTATTTTTCCTATATATATATATATATATATATGTATATATGACGCTGAAATGGGACATCAAGGTGCCCGGGCACCAAGCCTCTTGTCGTTAGATTGCTTTTAGATGCGTGCAGGTGCAATATATTAGGTAACCTATTAAGATTCATTAATTCGAAAAGGTATCAATTTGGAAAGGAATCAATCATGGATGGAAAATATTAATCATAGATGAAAAATTTTAATTATGGAGCTTGGGCACCATGGTGCACCTGTTATTTTGCCTATATATATGTGTGTGTGCGCGCGCGCGCGTCTCTATGTGTGTGTGTGTGTATGTATATATGTATATATATACATATATACATACATATATACATAGATGTGTATATATATACATATATACATATATGTGTATATGTATGTATGTATGTATGTATGTATGTATGTATGTATGTATGTATGTATGTATGTATGTATGTATGTATGTATGTATGTATGTATGTATGTATATGTATATATACATAGGTATATATATGTATGTATGTATATATATATACCTATGTATATATATATGTATATATATATGTATATATATACATATAGATACATATATATATATATATATATGTGTGTGTGTGTGTGTGTATGTATGTATGTATGTATGTATGTATGTATGTATGTATGTATGTATGTATGTATGTATGTATGTATGTATGTATGTATGTATGTATGTATGTATGTATGTATGTGTATAGAAAAATTACATAAGGCACATGGGTGCCTAGGCACCCACATAAAGAACCGTCCGATACACGTGTATGAATTCAGGCCCGTCGCTGGGGCTAGGCGGCAGGGGCGCCGGCCAAGGGCCCAAGCAAGAGGGGGGCCCATGAGCACATATAGGATGGACCTGTATGTGTGTTCCTTCATAGTTCATTTGCGGTAACAGATGAAGGCCCATAGCTCCAGCCCATCGATCGAAGAGATACGAAGAGTCACAGGAGACGAGACTACGTTGTGCTGCGGAAGACGAATCGCGATCCCCGCGTAGTGCGGCGACTATCAGGCATCGACGCCCTTGGAGTCGCGCCGATCGCGGGCTCGCGGCCACCGCGCACCGGCCGATCGACGCCGGCCTGTCCGCCTTCCGCGGCTCCGCTCATCCGGCCGTTCCGCAGCCGGCAGCTCCGCTCCGACGGCTCCGCAGCTCCTGCTCCGCGCATCGTGAGTTCGTGTTCATGACATCGCTCGAGTCTAGACGCCGGCTACTGTGTTGTTTGGCTGATGCTGTGAATGAGTTAATATCCCTTCTTGCTGATGCTGTGAAAAAGTATATCTTAAGGATCATAAAGGATGCCAAGTACTTCTCTATTATCTTGGATTGTACCCCAGATGTGAGCCATGAAGAACAAATGACTCTAATTGTGCGTTGTGTCAATATGTCAAGCAACATTCCAAGAGTGGAGGAATTTTTCCTAGAGTTCTTAAAGGTTGAGGACACATCAGGATTGGGCCTTTTTACTGTAATGTTGGATGCACTGGGCTCTCTTGGTTTGAATGTCGATGATGTGACAGGTCAAGGTTATGACAATGGTTCCAATATGAAAGGAAAACATCAAGGTGTGCAGAAGCGTTTGCTTGAAATTAACCCAAGAGCTTTATATATGCCATGTGCATGTCATAGTCTAAACCTGACACTTTGTGATATGGCTAAATCTTGCAAGACAGCTATTTCATTCTTCGGTATTATACAACGGATATATGTATTATTTTCAAGTTAACTAAAAGGTGGAAAATTTTGACTGATAATGTTGAGAGGCTGACTGTCAAACCTTTGTCTAATACTCGTTGGGAGAGTCGAATAAAGAGTGTGAATCCTATCAGGTATCAAGCTCCTCAGATAAGGTCAGCTTTGCAGGAACTAGAGAGATCTTCTACTGATGACCCAAAAACAGTGAGTGATGCTCAATCATTGGTTACTGCACTTGAAAATTTTGAATTTTTAGTTGGTATGGTTATCTGGCATGATATTTTATTTGCTATAAATATGGTGAGCAAAAAGTTGCAGTCCAAGATCGTGTGCATGGATGCTACTCTCAAACAAATTGAAGGAGTCATCTCATTCTTCCAGAAGTACAGAGATGAAGGCTTCTATTCTAGTATTGAGGTTGCAAAATCCATTGCATCTGATATGGATATAGAGCCAAAATTTCCTGTAAAACGTCAAGGTAAAAGGAAGAAGCACTTTGATGAACAAAATGATGAAAGTGAAGAAGTCCAGCTATCAGCTATAGAATCCTTCAGAGTTAATTACTTTCTAGTTATTGTTGATGCTGCAATTGCTTCATTGACTAGTTGATTTGATCAGCTGAAGACATTTGAAAAAATATTTGGTTTCTTATTCAACTCAACAAATCTGAAATCCTTGGATGATACTGATCTACGGAAATGTTGCACTACTTTTGTGGACACCTTTTCTCATGATAACAAGTCCGATGTTGAGTTAGATGACTTTTTCTCTGAACTAAAAGTGTTGCAAGTAACTTTGCCAAATGATTTGATGTCAGCACCTGAGATTCTTCAGTTTGTGACAGCTGCAGATTGCTATCCGAATGTCTCTATTGCTTATCGGATACTATTAACTATTCCAGTGACAGTAGCATCGGCTGAAAGAAGTTTCTCCAAATTGAAACTATTGAAAAATTGTTTGAGGTCAACCATGTTACAAGAAAGGTTGAATGGTTTGGCTATGTGCTCCATTGAGACGGATATTTTGGACAACATTGATCTTGATACTGTGCTTAATGATTTTGCATCAAGAAATGCCCGAAGGAGTTTTTTTATGAAGCATTATGGTCTTAAATTGAGGTAACCATAATAGTTATTTTGTTGTTCCTTAGTTTTTCTTCTATTGTTATATTGACATTGTCTTTTATGAACCAAATACATGCTGCAAGTTAATTTTACTAGTACTATAATACATGTTTTATCAATTATTATGTTAGCCTATAGGGCCTATAGTATTGCGCTCGCCCAAGGGTCTCTGTAACTATAGAGACGGGCCTGTGTATGATTGATAATTTTTTTTAGTTTGGGTATGGAAATGTTTTATACCCTTGATATATTTATGGTAAGTAAGTTTTGAACTCAGTTCAAACTAGTTTGAACTACTTTTGAGTTCAATGCGACTACAGTGAGTATATACCATAAAAATAGTTCAAACTAATTAAACTGAAGTTGAATTTAAATTTTTTCGGAGTTTGACATCTCAAATATACTTTTTTATGGGTATATGAAGATACCCACATCAAACGTTGCGAATCTCGAAGCAAATCAACGGGTATTGATATTGGTGCCTAGGCACCATGGTGTATGAAACACTCGTCATATATATATATATATATATATATATATATATATATATATATATATATATATATATATATATATATATATATATATATATATATATATATATATATATATATATAACTGTAGGGCATTTGAACTTAGGGAAATTTTATTTGCTCCGCTGAAGTCGGAGAGCTGCCTCGCATATATATGTCGTCATCTGGACGTACGTACACCACATGCATGAATTGTTCTTTCGATCACGAAAGCTCTGCAAGACCATGCATTGCAAGTCTCGGTACACGCATGCACGTCGAGCACCAAGGAGATCTAATCAAGTCATGGTCAGAACCACGTGCGGTGTCTTCTATCATTGTTAACCACGGCATGCAACTTATCATCTGAAAATTTGCGACGCCAACGTAGCGCTATAGTGCCATTTCGCAAGCGACGTCAACCAACTGTGCGTGTGTGTCAGCGTGTGCGTGTGAGAGAGAGACGTGAAGAAGATCTAGGAGGCCCTCGACGAGCCCACCGACGAAGTGATGACGTTGGCTATCTTCGGCGCCTTGTGCCCTACCAGGCTACTTGCGTTCGATACGGACGTAGTGGGCTACTGGCGCCTGATGGGCTTTCATGCAGTGGTTTTTGCCATCCGAATCAGAGCCACATGTACTGTCGGGGCAGCGCACAGTGGAGTCCCTGGTCAGTGTCACATGCCCGGCCCTCCTCAGTGCCCCTTCGGTTCAGTACCGCTCACCTAGCCTCGTCTCGTCTCGTCTCCAGCAAAAGTAAATTTATCGAATATACTTTATCTGACTTCAAGTCAAAGTTGTCATGGTACTCTGGTAAATCAAGACGAGACCGGGATGCCTAGACGCCTAGTCGACAAGGCGTCCGTCATAGCGACAGGTAGACGATATAATAGCATAAATTATCTAAACAACCATGTCTTAGAAGATCCAAATCAAAAGAAATCTATTTAGGGAGGGGTCTATTTGTAATTTTCAGAAAGTACGAAGATTAAATCACAAAAGACTAAAAAATGCTCCATTTATTTAACCTAACCACTCTCCCCCAAACCCATATGCGCCGCCTCCCCTCCCGCTGCCTCACCTCCCCTCCACCGCCTCGCCTCCGCCCTCATCTCCGCCGTCGCCTCCTCCTCCCCTCCTGCCGCCTTGCCTCCTCTCCATCGCCGTCTCCTCCTCCCCTCCCGCTGCCTCACCTCCTCTCTACCGCCTCCCCTCCCGCCACCTAGCCTCTGGCCTCCTCTCGCCACCGCCTCCTCTTCCTCTCCACCGCCTCCTCTTCGCTGCCTCCTACCTACCGCTTCTTCCTCCCCGCCAACGCCGCCTGCCTCCTCCTCTGCCGGATCGGGGCAATGTAGCCTAGATCCAGCGGTGGCAAGGCGGCCGCCATAGCACACTAGGCTTCGCCCAGCTTCGTCTAACTGGGCAGAAGTTGGGCGATGGACCACGGCATCCACCGTCGGCCACCGAGACGCCTTGGCGACGCCTTGATAACCTTGCTTCAAGTCATTCTTGATGAACACCCCAACCCCTTTGGACAAGTCCAAGTAGCAGCAGAATAGTAGATCCACTCATCCCTACACCTACACCCCAGATACAAATCGAATCAAACAGAGGGGAAGGATCGAGCAGAGGTGTGCACCTAAGTGGTAGCCAATGGCACGACAAAGGGGAGGCTAGACCAATGGCGTGAGGAAGGGGATTGGAGGCCTGGCCGGTGGCCCGAGGAAGGGTAGGTCGGGCCGGCGAAAGGCGGATGGCGGTAGGCCATCGAGGAGCAACGGAGGAGGTGCGGCTACGCGGGCGCAGTGCGCAACACCATAGGGGGAACTAAGCCGGAGAGGAGGGAGTATAGGTGGCTCGACCGACCAGGGAGTAAGGGAGGGACTAAGGGGGGAGGGGTGGCCGAGCGCAGGGGCCAGCCGACCAGACCCAGGAACAGAAGACTAAGTTCTGCGCTACTAGTGACTACTAAGGAGTGAGGTCCAGAAGAAGAGTCGAAGAAGAGGAACCGAGGAAGTGAAAGTGAAGAACAGAGAAAGAGGAAGTGAGCCAGTGATGTACTAATTAGTCATCTAAACTATTAGTATCTAGTTGTTTTTTTTGTGTAGTGACGAATTTTATAATTTGTTGATAGATTTGCAATAATGGAGAAATAAACTTTGCATAACTATTTCACAAGAAATTCAAGTGCACTTTCCCAATCAATGTGAACACAATTCAACCAAGGAGGCTTCGACTAGAATTTAATCCTAATAACATTATTACCGATCCGGTGCATCATATACCAATAGAAGATTATACCAATAAAATTAGATATCATGTATGCATGGCATATTTATTGAATGGTCCAACTCAGGCAATTGGGCATACCATTCCAAAGACATTGGATAGTAAAGTGTGGAGATCCTTTCAAAAATTTGTGGCATGTAGGTTAGTGAACAATCAAGGGAAATGTTTTTTTGCTATTAAGCATATCACAAATTGTACATGGGATTGTTGTGCCAAATTTGGACGATACCATTAGAGTTATGGGTAAATCTATCTGTCTGAAGTATACAGTGACTCACACTACAACACAAAGGGTCATCACAGATGGTTGTAAACTCCCATCACAGACAGTTTTTGAGCCACCTAAATTTTTGCATTTGTGATAACAGGCGGTTATCACAGACAGTTTGTGAGCTGTCTACGATAAGTCACAATACAGACAGTTTGTACAAAGAACCATCTATGAAGGTACTATCATAGACAGCTGCCACCAAAAACCATCTGTGTATGTTGTCCATTATAGATGGTTCTATGTACTAACTTTCTGTGATAGGCAAATATCGCAGACAGTTGGTAAAAATAGCCATCTGTGATAATATCATAGACAGTTTTTGGTGGCAGACATCTGTGGTAGTAGCCCTTTGCAGATGGTTTATATCACAAAACTATCTGTGATTGTTTATTCTATACCTAAAATACATAGATATCATAGAACTTTCTCATTGGTATGTCGCCTCATTGAGTTGACATTGATCCGTTCAGTAGTAACAACATTTGTTAAGAGAATATTTTCAATAATTAATATTATCAAAATAGATTTGCATAATAAGTAGCCGATGAGTGGCTTAATGACTTGATGGTGTGCTACACCAAGCGAGAGATATTTATAAGCATTGATGATGGTAAAATCATAAGATGCTTCTAAGGCATAAAATCTCACCAAATGAATTTGCCTTATGATTTAAGCTAGCGCCTTAATGGTATATTTTATTTATTTTGAATATTCATGATTATTGACAATATGTTATTGTATCACTAATTTTGCTATTTTTATATGCAGATGGCGGATCTCTACTCACTGGAAGCATATTTATATATTTTCGAGATGCGCTTTCTATTTCTAAGGTACGTTCATTGTATTTCTCTCTCTCTCTCTTTCTCTTTTGCTTTGCTTCTCTTCTATTTATAAATAAAATTAGATTGCACAAGAGTATAAGACTATATTTGTGTTAATTCAGCTTAGTCATTTGAGCCTACTCTCCATTTTCATCTTGGCTTTGCCACTGCCTAGATGTGACATCACATCAACCATGGACACCAACATGGTATCTCAATACTGTCAATCTGTCCTATCATAGTCTCATACACCCACTACTAAAAAAGGTTATACTAGACACGTCGTCATAGACGGTTTCCTCGAACCGCCTGTGTTATAATTATCATATATTGTTTTACAAACATGCTTCATGTACCGTCTGTGATACCCTACTATTGCATATGGTTCTTGTTAATAACATTATGTTATATTTCACAGACGGTTATTACTACGAACCGTCTGTGATAATGAGACATCACAGATGGTTTTTAATTAGAACCGTATGTGATAGTTCACAGATGGTCATTAATATAAATCATTTGTGGTAGTTATGTATCACAGATGGCTTGTGGTTGGAATCGTTTGTGATATGCTTCCTCTCCCCGATGCACGTCTTCGATCGTTTCGGCTCCCAGATGCGTCTCTTTGTCTCACGAGCTGGATGTATTCCATGTTGCATAAAAATGATCGCCCGCTACCCGAGATTAATCCTATGCGAGCACCTTGTCGGCCAGCTGTCTTCCTTGTCTCTCAAGCACAAATAAATGGATACATATTCTTCCTTGTCACAAACATTAATGACCTACCTGCCTATCCCGAACGAGCACCTCACTGGCCGTACACTGGTGGTTGCTGTGGAAGGACACTGTGCCAACAATGTCCTCCCTCCTATATCCGATGATTTGCCAAATCTATTGAAGGCCACCTTCCACCATCTTGACATCATCCTCCGCTGCGTCTTTCAGTTGGTCTCCGTTTCTAGCAAGCTAACCTCCCCATCGACATGGTTCTCCACAACGACATTACATGTCTCCAAGAGGCTTGCCGTCGCTTGGAGTGCTTAGTTGAGGTAGCGGGTGACCGAATCAACCTTGCCGAGACCCCTCAAGAAAGGAAAGAGAACCTATGGGCTCAACTCGAATTGATTATTTTAGTTGGAGAGTGTTTGGGAGACACTCGAATGAGCGCATCAGTGGGTGGACGCATTTTGGGCTTCGTTCACTGATGATCCCGAACCGTCCGATGCTGACCACGTCGCCTACGAAGTTTTGAAGACGAAGGTTGCATGCTATCTCCAACACTAGAAAAACATCGAAGCAGCTAGGTTTCTACTTTTTGTTATATTTTGTAAGAAACAACTGGCAACGCTGTTTGGGCGTTATATATATGTAAAATCAATCAGTTAAATTTGTATTTACTCTTTTTTATATATGTAAATAATCTTGATATAACGATATGACGGCATTACTGACAGGTAAAAAGCAACTAAGTAATATATATTTACTCCTAAGTCATTATTGAATTTGCATTTATGTATATAATTTAGATTTTAGCACCGTATTTATCATAGACTGTTCTACTTTAGAACCATCTATGATATTTATTCGTAGATAGTTATTAATACAAACCGTCTGTAATAAGTAATTATCACAAATGGTTTGTAATAATAACCGTCTGTGAAATCTTGCATTATCACAGATGGTTCTTGTTAAGAACCGTCTGTGAATTATCACAGACGGTTATTAATGAGAACTGTTGTGGCTACATGCTAGCCGAAAATAGGAAATAATTTAGCTATTAAAAATGCTATCACAGATGGTTTATAACAATAAACCATCTGTGATATATGATACATGATAGACAGTTTTTAGCATTAGCCATCTGTGATATTTCAGATATCACGGACGACTATGTTGAAAAACCGTATGTAATATCTGCTATATCATAGACGATTTTTAGTATTAGCCATCTGTGATATGTGAAATATCACAAACGGCTATATTTAAGAACCATCGGTGATATCTGTATTATCACAGACGGTTTTGAGTATTAGACATCTGTGATATCTGACATATCATAGACGGCTAGGTTTAAGAACCGTCTCTAATATCTGATATATCATAGACGATTTTTTTTAAAAAAAACTATCTGTGTTGTAATTTATTACATGTTATCATATACATATAACTTTAGACGGTTCAAAAATCATTTATAATAATGATTTTAAATCATCTATGGTAATTATTTCTGTAGTAGTGACCTCTGCTCCTCTCCATCTCTCTCCGAGTCGAGTCTGAGAAGGCCGGCCAAGCCGTGGCAATGGGGCCTGGCAATGGGAGAGGATAAGGCGACGCACGTGATCGTGCATGTGGAGGATAGTGGCGGTTAGACGGTGCGTCCCCGTTAAGCGCGGCATGCGCGCGTTAGCAGATCCCGCAGCGTCGAGGGCACGTAGAAAGGGCAAGGTAACCACCGGCCCGGCGGCACCCAATGTTCACATCAGGAGGTGGTTGTGCTCGTGTGGGGGCCTGGCCGGCCCCATTATCCTGATCGGTCCTCTATCAAGCGAGTCCCCGATTTCTGGCTCTGCCTGCATGGCTGCTTTGTCGAGCTCTGCATGCATGCTTGCCTTGCTTGGATACAAGAAGTTTCAGCGCCAAGAACGGTTGCTTTCCATCGGCACTGATATTTTGGAGAGGAGAGTCGAGATAAGGAAGTGGATCTTTACCTTTCGACCTTGTCTAGGAGACTCATTCCAAAATTCCGATTCATCCACAGAGATTCTAGTCAGAAATAGACGTCCCACACAAGCCCTTAAAAGAATAGGATGTGATTTCCCTGTTCCTTCGTTGTGCTCTCATCCCTGTCCCCCCTACGTGGCGCACATCTGTTTGCTCCCGATTTTGCTGGTGGGACCAGCACCTCTCGTCCTCAGCCCCATCCCCTCCCCTACGTCTCCCATGTCATTCCCAAGTGGTTGCCGCTGGCCGCCGCTCCGTAGATCGTGGCTTTCCCGTCGGCAGTTGCCGCGGCTCATGGACTCCTTGCAGCTGAACGCCGATGTCAAAGCTGGTGGCGTTGCCCAACACTGTCCCCCGCGCTTGTCGAAAGCCATCGACGGTGGAGCTCTAGGCATCGGTGACCTAACGGATACCAGTCGGGTAGATGCTCATGTTTGAATTTATCACGTTGCTCCCAAGTTTCTTCGTTCTACATGTTTCAGCCGACTGGGCAAGCTCCATTCGAGAAGGTGAATGATGAGGACGACGTCCGGGCCACAATAGCCGTCGCCGATGGCATTACGATAAGCAGGCGAAAGCACGAAAAATTAATTCCGTTTGGAAAAAAAAATTTGGAGCCCAGCGGAACGAACGATACAAACCAGCCTTGCATGAGCCTGTAGCACTTTACCACTCTCGATCGTACCTCACTCTGTCACCCATTAATCTGCGCCGACCGGCGAGCAGGGAAAAGAAGAATGCAAGTTGCTAGAGGATCGATCGATGTCGAATGTGCTGCAAAAAGGCAGATATGGTCGGCGATCCGCGACGAGATCAGGCTGCTGCTTTTTCAGCGATCAGTACTACGAGCTAGCCATTGCTAATGGATGACAGACCGGCCGGCCGGGCACCCGCTGTGAATCCATTGCACCGAGCATTCTTTGAGTGCTGAGTACGTTGTCGCAGTACAGGGGACCAGGAAACTTGAAAACTTTGTCATCGATTTCGTCTCCCGGCCGCCAGCGCTAACTTCCATTCTCTGACAAGGCATGCACCGACCATGCACCGCATGCACCGACCATGCACAGCATGCACCCATCTTACAGGGCGGAAATGATCACTTGCGTGCGCTAGCTAAACCTGATGTGGAAAGTATATTCATGCAAGGTGGTGATCGATCTACAAAACATATCGATCCCGACTCCAAATTAAATCAATCGTCAACTCAACTCCCGTATAATGTAGGAGTGGTACAATTCAATCGACAGCCATCCTTTCGATTCAATCCGGTGTCAAGTGATGATCAACTCGGAATACTTAATTTTTACGGATGTTCCTTTTGAGTTACGGTTTACTAGTCTAACAAATAGTGATTATTAAAAAATTAAAGCCAAAAGCTATCACAAAAGAACTAGACTGTCGTACTTGCCGTGCGTGTGAGCTGGAGTTCAAGTGCATGGCGCACATGTATGTACGTACCTCTCGGCGATTTCTTCCTGCATACGTTTAGGTGGTGCTTATTTGGACTTAAAATCTCTAGCTAATAATTTATTTTACATTGTAGCTGCTGAAAATATACTATATACTATAGTTTTTAGTAATCTTTTTAGCGTAATTAAAATTTTAAAATAAAAAGCTATATCATCACATATAATAAAAAGGAATAAGACAAAAATAAAAAATAAAAAACTTAGAAAAAGTTATATCACCAAAAAAAAAAGACGAAAATAAAGAGTTAGGAACCAGAGCCTCTAATTAACAGGAGCTAAAACGAGCGTACTTCCGGAGAGTTCAGCCGAGCACTCGAGGAGCATATGCTACGGCCCTACACAGCCATATGCCCATATGCCTGTCCAGACTCCATTTGGAAGTGATCCATTGCTGATGTGATCTGTCGAAGTCTGGTTTCGTTGTACTAAACAAAAAAATTATGTTTCCTAACGAACGCTTTTGAAATATTAGGCGGACTTCTAGGTTAAGGCGCTCATCGGTTAGATTTAAATAAGCTGATTTATGACTAAAATTATATTATAGTTGGTTAAAATTATACTATAGCTGATGGTGGTTGTTTTGGTGTAACTAAATTTAAAAATAAAAAATAAAAAACAAATTAGCCCATCACGGATAACGTAAATGAATACAGAAAAAAGAATCAGAAAAAACTCGAAAATGTTAAAAAAAGAAGAAAAAAATTAGAAATAGTAAAAAATAAATCAGAAGTCAGAAACTGATATGAGCGGAACTCAAAACGTGGGGTAAGTCGTTGCTCGCGCTGTTCCAACAGGTAAAGGCGACCTGATCGAATGTCTTATGTCTCACCACATTATCGTCGACGGGAAGGTTAAAAGTCACGAAGGATATTAGTAAAAGATCGATGTTGATGTATTATGCCCAGTTTAGAACGGAGAAATTTTATAGTAATTTCATGTGTTATAGCTTAATTCCTATAAAAGTTAGATAAAATTGCAAGGGTCTTGGAGTAGTGATCTTGCCGTGGTCTTATAGCTCGGCTAGCTAGGTTAGTACACTGTTACAATTACGGTTCATGGCACACACATGCATGTGCTGATTGTTGCATTTCTCAAATTAGTACACACATGTATCAGTGGGAGAACTACAAGAAATCTGGATACAAGTTAGAGGGATTCCTCCTAAATGGTGTACTTGGCTGGTCATTTCTCATATTGGGGCTTGTCTATGCATATTAACTGATGTGGGTTGGGCTGAGATCTTCAAAACTTTCTATGAAACAGTCAAGAGTCAAGGTTGCAGTGAAGGATGTGACCAAAACACCTGAAGAAATGATTATGGTAATGGAAAAGAAGATGTATCTCATAGACTTCACTGTGGAAATAGATGAAGTAGATGCAAAACAAAATGAAGAAGATAAAGATGAGGATGACAATAACGACGATGATACAGATGATCTAGATGAGGATAAAGAAATAAAGAAATGACAGATCAACAGGATCTGGACAGAATGGAGACTAGTCAAAGAAACCTAGGTGCTGCTAGAGTAAGATAGTCAAAAACGGGAAGTTAGCCAGCGCCCGGCGCCGGGGGGGGGGGGGGGGGGGGGGGGCTGCGGTCAATATGTGATATCTCACCCACAGGGAGTGTCTGAATGACGTCAAGCGCAACCAACTTTTGAGAGAAATGGAATTAATTGATTCTGAAACTGAGGATGAGGAAGGAATATCTGATATGTCTACATATGAGATAAACTATACCTTGCCTGTGATTTGTAACATCCTAAGATGGGACTAGTGTAATTGTGTAATAAAATCTTTTTTCCGCTTTTCAGTGTATTTCAAAGGTTGGCATTTAATTGAATTCTTGAATTGGATTTTTGCAACCAAACTCAAATAAGGAGAATAAAAATATGGAACCAAGAGCCAACTATTTGGAAAATTTTATTTGAGCCAAAAAATTGAATTTAATTTTTTCAAATCGAAACAGAAATTAAAAGCAAAAATATTAAAACTTCCCACCAAAACTTCGTACCTGAAATTTCAAAATTCTAAAGATTCAAAAATTGACACTCGGAACCCAACACTCTCAAAATTCAAATTGTGAATCCAAAACTTGAACCCAAGTTTCTAATTTTGAAACCTAATTACAAATTTAACCCTGGGATTAGAAATTTCGAAACTCTTCAACAATCCTTGAGCCCTCAGCCCATTTTTCCTGCTGGCTTCTTCTTCCCCTGGCCCACCCGACCTCTTCCTCTCCTTTCTTCCTCCTTTCCCTCTGCTCCTGGCGCCTACCCAGCCAAGCTGGCCTAGCTCTGACGCTCCCGCGTGTGCCTACCGCAAGCCCGGTCGACCTTCCTCCCTGGCCTTCGGCCCACCCCGGTGCCCCTCCCCTCTTCCTCCTCCTTCCCGCTCTGCTCCTAGCAACGCCCGGCCCGCCCACCGAATCGGCCTAGCTGTGTGCCCGCATGCCAGCTATTCCACACGTCGGCCACGCTGGGCTCGCGTCACCCCTCCAGCTTAGCTCCATCCCTCCCCTAGATCCTCCCCTCCGCTAGCCCTGCTCCACATGATCAATGCCGCTGCTCAACATTACTTCTCTATGCCTTCGCACCCCTCCGACTGCGCCCTCACATCGGCCTATAGTCACTTGAGCATGCGCGTACATCGCCACTGTCCAGCATTACTCCTCCACCCGCCTCGCTCGCTTTCAATGCTCCAACAACCACCGACCCTCCTTGGGCTATAAAGAGCCCCGACATCTCCTCCTCAAGCCGAACTCGCCCGAGCTGCCTTCAGCACCGCTGTCTCCTCCTCGGCCAACCACCCTCCGATTTCTCGCCGTGGGAGCAGCACCTCGACACCGCAAAGCTTCCCCAGCGGCCGACCGATACTCTCCCCCGCCGGTGTGACCCCTCCATGTGAGCCACCCGCCATCGCCCTAGGTGCTCGTCGTCGGCCCACTCGGGTGCCTCCCTACCTCCTTGGACCCCTGGGTAAGCTTGCTCGCACCTCCTTAATGCCCATGCTCACTCTATTCTACTCCCTCCCCTCTTCGGCCACCACCGCCCCATAGCTCCCTGCGCCTGGTTGCTTCCTACTATCGCCAGCCATCTTCGGCTCTACGCTGAGCTATGCTCTCACCTCCCATGGCCTCAACACCCCCTGTTTCTCTCTTTCCTTTGACAAGTGGGCTGTAACATCCTGAAAAATATAAATATTAAATTATGAAGCTTTTGAATTATTTTTATTCGTTCTTTATTTTGAATTTGGAGTTTGTGGTGTTTTTCTGAATAATTTAATGAAAGATCCAAAAATGGTAACAAGACCAAAGGGAAACAAGCATGTCTAAATATTAGAAAATTTAAAATTTAAGTAAGAATCTGAAAGGATGATCCAGAGAATAATGAGGGAAATTTTTGGTTTAAACACAAAGCTCTCATTTTTAAATAATGGCGTGGATAATAAGGAAAGTAAGTAAAATTTAATATCAACAATAGTTGAAAATATTTTTGTTAAATCCAGAATGTCCTCATGAACTTCTGTAAATTTTTCTGAAATTTTTAGAGGTATTTTCATATTTTTTTGAGCTTAATTGGATTTTCTGGCAATTTCTAAAAGCTAAAATCAAATTAAAGAAAACTTAAAAGCTCAACTCACCCTCCGGCCGCCACCTGGACGGCCGGGATCAACCCACGTCGCCCGAGCGATCCCGCCTTTCCCCTTTCCCTGCTCGCCGCGTGGTCGGCCGCGATCTCTCTTCCCCACGCCCCAGCCCATCCGGTCGCCCGCCTCTCGTCCTCGCTTGGCCGTCCGATGCGCGTCCAGCCCATCCGGCCCGTTCGCTTCCCGCGTCCGTCCGCCCCCCCCCCCGCTGACCGGTGGCCCGTCCCGCCCGCGCTTCTTCCGCTGGCCGGTGGACCCGAACTGTCAGCTCCTTCTTCCTCCCTCCTTCCTCTCCACGCGCACGCAGCGCAGCTCCTCGCGCTCACTTCTCTGCCGCAGCGAATCCTTCACCTCGCGGGCAAATTAAAAAGTACGGTTACAGGAGGGGAGATGAACCTCTCCCGCTCTCTCTCTCCTACAAAATCCCGGCGAGATTTGCCTCCATTCCCCCTCGCCAGCGTGAACAGGGCGGCGGCCACATGTCGACCTCGCCGCGCGCCTCTCCCAGCTATATAAACCCCTCCTGGGATTCGCACTCGCGTCGCAACACTCCCTACTCCCTTCCCCCGCGAGCAATTGAACTCTAACGCCCTCAATCCACGTCGCCAACATCTCCTTCCCCACGGCCGGCGACCGAGCCACCGCTGACTCCGGCCGCCTCTGAGCAATTCCTTGCTCCCGGAGCTTCGTGGAAGCAAGGCGAAGCAGACTGCACCCTCCGTCGAGCTCCCCGATCTCTCTACATCACCGGCATCGATCGACCTCCCCGGACCGCCGCCACCTCTCGCCGCCAGCCCTCTCCGGTAAACATCACCCTCCGCTGACCTGACCAGCAGCTTCATCGGCACCAGGATATTATATTTCACGCAGCTCCCGAGCCTCTCCGGCCACCGCTCGCCGCCGGCGCCACCGCCTTCTTCTTCCTCTGCTCGGCCTCCTCCGCGAGCTGACTCAAAGGGGTTTATTACCCATATAGGGTAAGCATCGCTCGCGCGACCGAGTGGCTTTCAGCGTTAGTCTCTTCTCCCCCTCGCTCCCGCGGCGCGCGTTCGAGCCCCCAGCTCCGCGCCTGCGGTCGAGCGTTTCTTTTCATTTTCATTTTCCCTACTGACAGGTGGGCCCCACCTGTCAGCCTCCGTGACCAGAGCGACCCGCTGACTGTTGGGCCCCACTGGTCAGTGGAACTCATCCACCGAACCCCTGCTGACATGTGGACCCCATGAACAGTAGCTGGACCCACTTGTCAGCAGCACAGCAAGAAAAGAATTAAAATAAAAGAAAATGACATGTGGGACCCACGTGTCAGAATTTTACATTTTCTGGCATTTAACAGAACTAAGAACTTCAAATAATCATAACTTATTCATTTTAACTCCAAATTGAGTGAGACAAATTTCTAAATTCATCTAAAATCAAGATCTATCCAATGGAACTGAAATCCTAATTTTTAGAGTTCATTTGAATTTCTGATGTTATTTGGTTTGATTTGCTGCTTTTCTTTTTGTACAAATTTTTGGCGCGCGCTAAAATAGCATACGAGGCACAAGAAGAAGAGATCGAAGCTGCGACACTAGAAGCACCAGAGAATCCAGATCCCGACCACTGTGACCAAGGCGAGTCAATACTTTGATCATGTTGAACCCACATTTATGCAAATTACTTGGTTTTAAATTAACAAAATGCATGCTGTTATTTTTATGCAAATACATGCTAAACTTGATATTCTAGTTAAATGCCAATGCTTACCTTGAATAGTATTACCCTCCTTTGGAATGATTGAATGTGAAAACCTTGTCGCCATAGCAAAAGTATAATACTAATATTTCGAAAATAAGTCCCTAATGATATGCTATGCTTAGTGTTGCATTAATACTCAGGGGGCGCTGAAATGCCCCAAGTTTCATTGTCACTTTTAATCGTAAGAACTGGTTTGGGCAGTCATGGTGATAATGACTGACATACTTGATATACCTATTTTACACACCCCAATATTCTCAACATGCTTAAATATCTGGGCGGATTGGTTCGAGGGTGTGTATGTGTGGTGCAGTGGATGCACAGTGTGGTGCAGTGGATGCACAAAGTGGGCTAGTGATAAGACCGCCCAGATGCCACTAAGGACTGAATCTTGTCATGTCAACCCGTGTAAAACCGTACAACCACAAGTCTGTAAATTACAACTTGGCTAAGTAAATTTATCGAAACTCCGGACTCATCTCACGGGTAGGGGTGTGAAGGGGTTATGCTATGGCAAGGGGGCCTGAAGGGACACCAGTGGAGGGTGAAGTTTCCCAGCTGTCCTACGTTGCGGAGAGGTAGAAGTCCGGCTGCGTAGTGGCTGGGGGAAACAACCCGCGCACAGATGGGACCCACCGCAAGTGGGCAGTTTCCCATAAATGTGAGATGACAAAAGGGTCTAGGTACTTTGAAAAGTCACTGTGATGGTCTGCTCAACCACACGTCTAAGGAATCGTGTGGGGCAACGGGTTGATTGTCTCTTGTGGTGAAAGTGTACAAACTCTGCAGAGTCAAAACTATTCGAATAGCCGTGCCCACGGTCAAGGGCAGACATGGGAACTTAACTAGATATAGTTCTGTCTTAAAAATATTGAAAAACTGGGAATGGAAAAGTGAAAGGGCGATGGACTGCCCTGGTTTGGAATTGTCCTGGGTGTCGTCCCAGTGGTAAGTTAAGCGGCTATAACGCTGAAGAAATGCTATATGGTGCAGATGCCATGTAATGGTGGATGGAATCTGAATCACTATTATTACTGCATTCGACATATACGTGTGTTCAAAATGCTAGGTCTTAAGGAATTTTTATATAATTGTATTCAAAAGCACTCTTCGCAAAAGAAAATAAACTTAAGCCATCCTTGATTAGCCATACATGTTATATACTGCATTCTGTGTGTTGATTCGCTGAGCACGGGGTCGGAGTGCTCACGCTCGCTTTGCGGCAAAAATCCAGAAACAGGAGTGCAAGACCACTACGCCTACGAGGAAGCTCCCGCTACGGAGGAGAAGAATGACGAAGAAAACTAAGGCGTAGGCTTCGTTGTTTAGTCATGGACAAGTAGACATATGGCGTTGTGTGCACGTATGTTACTAGTTAGCTGGTGACATATAATGCACACAGTACCTTCCAGTCGCTTGCCTGTGGATTTGGGTTTGCTTTTGTTATGATTCCGCTGTGCGTGTTTGTAATAAAGACAATTGGCCTGATCGGCCCCTTTTGTAAACTCTATCACCCGACGTGGTGTATTTCAATTTATGTAATATAATGGTTGATTATGCGATGTATGAAATGATTCAGCAATGTACCTGTGTGCACTAACTACTGATCCATGGATTAGTGCAGTGAAACACAGTGAGATTCGGATTGAAAAATCCGGGTCTGACATGGGCCTAGCTAAATTTTGGTATCCAACCCATGTATGTCAATTGTGTTCTTTCATTACATGGCTAACAACTTTGAATTTCAGGCTTAAAGAAATATTTAAACATGCATATAAATAAAATGTGATTTAGAAGTAATAATTTGAATTTAATTATAAAACCATAATGAAAGTTCATGCAATTAAATTTAAAACTAAACTTTGGTTATTCTCATGCCAATTGACAGCAATTCTTGTAAAATTATAGTAATTATCATAACTTCAATAAAAAGAGTATCATGACTAAAAGATTAATTATGAAGCTTAATAAAAGATTTATACCCATTTAATCTTGCCTAAGTTCAAGACAACCAAAAAAATGGCAATAAAGATAATTAAGGTAATAATTTGAATAAATGTGTCATTAATTTTAACACTTCAAATAGTATGAATTTAATCTACCTTGCTTAATAAGATTATCTCTCAAAAATGATTCTGCATGCTACATATAATATCAAGTGTGGTTTGCTCTTCTCTAAAATCGTGAAAACCCTTTTCTCAATGGTGCTTAAAATAACTGTTGGTAAAGTCCTCGATAATTACCTATAAAATGCTGAGATTTAAATTAACAGTTTCCTCGTTTATGATTGAGAATTCTTAAACATAAATAAGGAACCATTAATCTTTATCTCGCATCCAAATCTTCAATCAAATGACCCTAAAAATAATCTCTAACCATCCAATCCGTATCTCGGGTTTAATTATCTGGAAGTCACAGTTTCAGATAATATTGACGTATCAAATTAAATCAACAAATTTGCATTATCTACGTCACATGTAAAAACTATATCCTGAATCACCAAATTTTATCACTCAATAAATAATACTTAGTATCCTATTAATCTCTTTCATTTATCAATAAGTCTTGCCTGACTTATGAAACATCCTTAATAAATAAAAATTAAATAAAGAAGCTATTAATTAAAAGATCGAAGCTCGTTATCTTATAATCGGCTATGTCAAGCCATGTTCCACTCTATAAATGGAATATTCCTTCAACATCAGTCTCTCTTTTATATCCTTCCTGGCGAAGTTACTTCATCACTTCACTCTCACACAAAAATTCGTATGGCTCTGTCTCTATCTCGCATCCCGCTAAATCTTCTCTTTATTCTCAATCATAAAATAAGTAAAACTCAATTAAATCTATTTGAACTTTTGCAGTTATTTAGATTTATTTGGTCTTTCGTTTGTTTGCCGCATATTAGAATCTGAAGACTCGCAGAAGCGACAAATTTGAGCGGGATCAAGGCTTGGGTAAAAGCAAAGACCACAGATTTAGGACTACTGACTGGGCAGGCTTTGAGCTAAATTAAGGCCGTGGTAAACCAAGCAAGGCAAGTCATCACTTTGATCATATTGATCCTACAGTTTATGCAAAAATATGTTCCTTTAAATTATCAAATTGCATGCCTAATTTACTATGCAAATGTATGTCAAAGCTTAAGGTAGTTACATGCCTCCTTGATGTTGTATTAATTTAAATATGCCATTCTTGACACTTGAATCACCTGACCCTTGTCACCTAAGATGTTAATGATAACTTTACTGGCTATAAGTCATATTAAAATACCATGCTAGTCTTATCAATTTCAGGACACTAGTTGCCCTGGTAATCAATCTTTAAACATGAAAACTTGCTTTGGGACAATCACAGGATGTAAGTGGCTGAATATTTGCGTCAATTTAATTTATGCTTCTCAAAACCCTAAAAACCTGCTATACCTGTCTAGGCGGGTGGTAAGAGTGGTTGGTGTGAAAGTAACATGAGAATCTGTGGTTTGTAGAATGAACCGCCCTGACAAATTAAGGACTTAATCCTGTGATGACTTCTCCATGTAAAATAGTACTACTACAAGCTGGTAAAGTGTAAGCTCAGCTGAATAATTTACTAGACTCTTTAGTCATCTCACAGAAGACCGATGTAGGAGGATAAAAAATCCAACTTGAATGGGACACCGAGTACAGGTGATGTTTGCCAAGGCTAGGGTTGCGGAAAGTGGAGTCTGGCTGCACTGGTCCATGTGAAACATCCCGCACAACTTATGGGACCCACTACATGTGGGAGAAGCCCGTATGGGTGAGATGCTAGGGGGATAGGTATTGTAAAGGCCTCACGACAATCTCTCAATCTGCATGACCAAGAAATCGCGTAGGCACATCAGGTTGATTGTCTTTTGTGGGTAAAGATATACAAACTCTACATAGTATAAACCATTCGAACAGTCGTGTCCACGATCAAGGGCAGACATGAGAACTTCCTTGAGTTAGTTCTATTTCAAAAACCTTTGTGGGTGGGATAAAAACTTATCGGAGGGAATTACTCTGACTTTAATTTTTCCTAGAGGGAACTGTACTCCAGTGGTGAAAACTAGCATTTGGTGGAGGTAACCATACACTATAAAATGTGGATGTAACCTGAGCTATAATTATTAATGCATTCTCATATCAACTTTAGAATTTCGGTTTGTTAAAACTGCTAAGTCTTAGGACCTTTTCTATTTATTGTACCTTCAAAAGAATGCTTTTAGCAACTAAAAGTACCTCAACCCTCCCTTGACAGCTTTGCATCTATTATTATTGCATCATGTGTGGCTTGCTGAGTACCATTGTACTCACACTTGCTTAATTACCATCAATCAAAAGAAGGACAACTCCTATTGTGCGTTGAAGGAGTCGACAGAGCTAGAAGTCGATGAGGCCATGGACTAGGTTGCGAACCCTAGTTGACTGCCTGTGGGCAAGTCCTAAGGGTCACACCCGTGTGAAGTTTCTACTGTAGCATATTATTGATTTCGGCCTGATCAGCCCATGAGTAAGTTTTCACTATATTATTTACGCTTCCGCATGATATGTTTTTGGTATACAGTAATGTATCTGTGAGTACTATCTACTGATCCAGAGAATAGTATGGTGGAATCACAGAGGATCTGGGTTTGCTAAACCGGGGTCTAACAGAGGATAGGAAGGGAGGTCAAAGGAAGACTAACATCAGAAGCAATAGTTAATGATCTAGACTCGTGCTCCTACAGGCAGAAGAAAGAAGAGCACAAAGTTCTTACTCACCCTGATGAAACTACAGTAGAAAAACAACTATGAGGACACAGTCACACAATGATACTTAGGATAAAAGTGACAACCAATATTAGTCTGCAGAAAAAGAGCTAGTCAAAGATGATGGAAAAACTATCTTGCAGAAAGCAAAGGAGCTTCAACAGCAAAAAATTTGGAGTTCAAAAATAGGAAAAGGTACAGAACACCTCTTAACTAATTCTTTTGTTAGTCTTGACACAGATATACTTGTAGAGAGAGCCAATGTGGTTGGTATCTCTCTTGGAGATGATGAAAAAGAAAGAAATGATAAAGTAGAATTACTAAAAATGGTAGAACAGAATAGAATGATAGATTTTGCAAAGGAAAATCCAGATGCCTTTTTACCAAAAGATATAGATGTGACAACAGATGATCATCTGACGGATGAGGCATCTGCTTTTGTGGAAAAAAAATTGAATGATGAGAATGGAAAATATCCTAAAAGGAATCTGTGGGATATCCCTTCAGAGATAAATGATGATCCTCAATGGGGTGAGGTATCAAGGAATAATAAGAAAGGGGGAAAAGGAAAAATAAAATATATAAATCAAAATTAAAGGTGTTTTTTGGAATGTTAGAGAGCTTAATAAGGAAGGCAAAATGAAATGTGTGCATGATACCTTTAGACCTATCAGTCCAAATTTTTTAGATCTTCCTAAAACTAAGAAAAATTTTTAATGCTAGTTCTTTACAAGCAATTGGTCATGGTTTTGATTTTACATGGAAATAGCTCCCTACTAAATCCACCGCAGGTGACATTTTAGTGGGGACAAAAGGTGATACCTCGAATTTATAGATTGTTACATTCATGATTTCAGTATAGAAATGAAGGTTAAATATAAGATGGATGGTTTTGTCTAGAAACTCATAGCTGTTTATGGCTAAGCATATGAGGAGCATAAATAGGAGTTATTGATTGAACTTAATAGCATTATGAAAAACTGCCATATGCCTGTTTTAATTTGAGGTGATTTTAACCTCGTAAGACATGCTTTAGACAAAAGTAACAGTGTGAGTCATCAAGGTTGGGCTAATTCTTTTAATGATTGGATAAATAATTTTAGTTTACTTGAATTGGAAAACTCTAGTAGAAGTTTCACTTGGGCAAATAATCAAAATCATCTCATTTTTGCCAATATTAACATAATCTTTGCTGATACTACTTGGGAATTGGGATGCTCATTGTCCTTTATCTATTGTGAAAGCTTTGCCTAGATTAGCGAGTGATCATGCACCGCTGATGATTGAGACTAGCAATAACAATTTAAACAAGAAAACAAGTTTAGATTTGAAAAATGGTGGTTAGAAAGAGATGATTTTATTAATGTTGTTATCAAAGCCTGGAACATGCCTTGTCATTATGATAAGGCTATTGATGTATAGCAATTTAAAATGAGAACCCTTAGAAAGCATATTAGAGGATGGTGTACCAATGTAGAGTCTGAAATAAAGGAAAAGAAAACTGCTTTAATTGCTGAGTATGACTTACTTGATATGCTTTCTTAATCTCAAAATGTTTCACAGGACGATACTTTGAGGATGAGAGAAGTGGCAAAAGAGCTAGATGATATCTGGAGGGTAGAAGAGATCAAAGCAAGGCAAAGGTCTAAGGAAAGAGAGATCCTAGAGGGAGATAGGAACACAACATATTTCCAAGCTATTGCAAATCAAAGAAGGAGGAAGAAAACAATTACAGAACTGGAGGGACAAGATGGTCATGTGACCGACACAAGAGGTATGCTAAAACTGGTTGTTGCTTTCTACAAGAATTTATTTTGTTATGAAAATAGTTTGAATTTACATTTAAATAAGGATTTCTAGTCTGATAATGATTTAGTGACTGAAGATAAAAGAATTAATCTAGAGAAAGATTTTACTGAAGAGGAAGTGAGGTGGGCTATTTTTTTTTCTTATGCTGAAGGGCCCCCTAGCTCTGATGGTGTTAGTTTCCTTTTTATCAAAAGTTTTGGCATGTTATTAAAGTAACATGATGGCTCTCTTTAGGGGCCTAGAAAATGGTTCTTTAGACTTATTTCGATTGAATTTTGCTATCTTAACCCTGATTCCCAAGGAGCATGATGCTAAGAATCTAAAAAAGTTTAGGCCCATTAGCTTGATCAACTGTAGTTTGAAAGTTTTTTCTAAGGTGTTTACTAGTAGGATAGCAGGGATAATAGAATGGTCGATCTGTTGTAACCAAACAGCTTTTATTAAGGGAAGATTTATCCTTGAATGTGTAGTCACATCCCATGAAATTGTTCATGATTTGTATCATAACAAGAAAAGGGCTTTATCCTAAAATTGGATTCTGAAAAAGCCTACGATAGGGTGAGCTGGGATTTTCTGTTTGAGATGCTTGAACAAAGAGGTTTTGGTCGTAAATGGATTATTTGGATGCAGACGTTAATTATGAAAGGATCTGTTGGTGTTAGAATCAATGATGAGGATAGCATTTTTTTGGAAACTAGGAAAGGTCTAAGATACAGGGATCCTTTGTCCCTTTTGCCTTTTATTTTGATTGTAGATGTTTTTACTAAAATGTTATTGAAAGTTGCGAATGCATGATTCATTCGAGATTTGCTTCCTAATCTTGTGGATGGAGTGGTGATCAGCCTCCAGTATGCTAATGACGCTCTAGTTTTTGTTGAAAATAATATAGAAAGTGCAAGGAATTTAAAATGGTTGATGTCTTGTTTGGAGCATTTATCTGGTATGAGAATAAATTTCAGCAAGTGTGACTTAGTGCTTATTAATTGGAAAGGATGATGTCAAACCTTTTGCTCAGGTTTTTGGGTGTAGAGTTGGCAATTTCCCCCTAAAGTATTTGATGTTCCTTTACATTACAAAAAAATTAAGAAAAGAGGACATCCAACCTATAGTAGATAAAATTGTGAAAAGAGTTGTTGGGTGGAGAGGTAGGCTTTTATCATATGGGGGTAGATTAGTTTTGGTTAGAACTTGTTTTGTTAGTGTTCTCATTTATCTCCTCTCTATAATTAAATTTCCTAAATGAGCTATTGAAATAATGAACTCCCAAATTGCTATTGTTTTTGGGACAACTATGCGGGTCATCATAAGTACCGCTTAGCAAATTGGGACCTCGTGTGTCAAAAGAAAGAATATGGTGGCTTAGGCATCCCAAACCTGAGAGATTTGAAACTTTGCTTGTTAGCTTCCTGGATTTGGAGATATGTTTTAGGTGAGAATAGTCTATGGAAACAAGTTATAGATTATAAGTACAACACTATTAATCCTATGTGTTTGCTTGTTTTGATATGAATGTTTCCCCCTTTTGGAAAGGGGTTTTAAATGGACCAGTAAAGCAGCCAAGATGGGCTACCAATGGGATGCTGGTAATTGTGAGAAAATTATGTTTTGGGAAGATCACTGGTTTGGAAATTCAAGCCTTGCTATCCAATATTGGGAAGCGTATGTACTAGTTAATGAGAAACAAACAATAATTGCTGATATTTGAGATGGTGTCAATATAAAATGTACCTTTAGAAGATGTGTAGATGATATAATATTTAATCTTTGGTTAGAAGTCGTTAGTATTGCTGAATCTATAGTTTTCATTGAGGATGAAGATGCTCTAATTTGAAAGTTTAATTTTAAGGGACTCTATAGTGTTCAATCTCTTTATACCATTATAAACTTTAGAGGTGTGTCTCCTGTTTATATTCAATCGATGCGGAAGATTTCTGTACCCCCAAGGATTCATATTTTCCTTTGGCTTTTATTTCATAATAAATTGCATACTAGGGATAATCTTTGTAAAAGGCAAAATGTTGGTGATAAAACTTGTGTTTTTTGTTCAAAAGCGGAATCTATCAATCATGTATTCTTTGACTATGATATTGCTAAATTTGTGTGGACTCTTCATATTGACATTGGAGGCCATGGTGAGGATAGCTCCACAGATCGGCCGGCGGTAAAGAGAAAAAAGAACAATAATTGGTTGGACACTATATCAATGGAGAATCCAAAGAATGGAACAAACTTTTGGGAGAAGAAATCACAAGAAGGCTAAAATAGGAGAATCATAAGCTTTGCTTGATTGATGATGAGTTAGACAATATATCAATAGAGAAATAGTAGTAGTGGAATGTTTTAGAAAAAAGTGAAGTTAAATTGTTGAGTTGATCTAATGTAAATTGCAATATGCCTGAACCTATGCTTGCCTTATAGGTAGAAAACATGGTCTCATTCAATAAAAACGGGACTGGGGCTTTGCCCAATGTTTCTAAAAAATTAGTACATAGCCAACAGAGGTATCCCTTTGAAATATTTTTTTTCAAGTGCTTATCGTATTATCGGCTATCACTTTTTGGTAATATTTTGTCACTGATTTATTCTAACTAATGAATTTGGGCACTAGAAATACTATCAGCTATGTGAGAATAATATTGTAGTTTAATTAAATAACCATCTCCAATTTAGAAATAACCAAAGTGAAAATCGTGAATCTAGTAACATATGACACAAAATGGTGAGGTACTTTTACAAGTCATGAGGTTGTAGCTATAGAAACATAAAAGTTATTTTCCCCTTTATTCATGAGTAACTAGCTTGATCATTCCACAAGCTCAATGATCAATGATGGAGCTAGGTCACGCTACATTGATTGACCTAGTTATTTTAAGCTTTCTTCACGGAAATGTACATGTTCAGGTAGAAATTCTCTTGATATTTCAATCTGTCCATCTTGGACTCCCAATAATCTATCTATTATATTAATAAAACGATAGAAAAAATAAGCTACCACGTTTGCTTTTAAGATATAGAAATTCTCATATTAATCGAAGAAAAAAAGAGAAAGATCTATATCACTTATTTAGGTGGGTATCTCTACTATTATATAAAGAGAAGTTGGTGGTCTTCAGTGTGTTCTCTTCTCCCGTCTCTACAGCCATCCGATTTGATCTGGACCATTTGTCTCTCTCCTCCTCCTCTCTCTCTCTCTCAGGATACAACCATGAACCGTCCATCCCATCCACTTTCCTCATCTCCTCACGCATTCTGGCCACCCTTCTCTCTCTGTCGTTTACTCTCTAATGTTTGATGTGTAAAGTTGGCCAAGCAGTAAATTCCGTCTCACCATTTTTATGACTTCATTACAACGCACGCGTCTCTAACTAGTAGATTATAACAATGCAGATTAATCGAATAAATATTAGAATTGTTATAATTCTATAAGAAATGCATATCAATTTTAAATCATAAGCATTAGAATTGTGTAACACATACAAATCTGTTTTCAAACAAAGCATATGTATATTATTGTCGCGCAGCTGTATGGGAAATTCAGCTAGTGATGATGCATATGGGCTAGCAATAATGGATCAAGAAAGCTCTTGTTGTGCGCGGGTATAGTGAATAATTCACTTTGCAAACAAAACACCTTACGTGTTATTGTTTTTCTGCTTTTAAAGTTCGGATGTTCTCTTCTATTTCACCTGGCTTTGTGCTTATAATCATGACAAGAAATTATGTTAGAGCGTAGGTCTTCTGTTATGTAGACTTGTGTTGAGAAGGAAACGTTGAAATGAAGGTAGGAATCAACTACTATCATGCACATATCGGCGACAGCCGCTAGATAAAGGCAAACAGGACAGAGATACAGGCAAAGAAACCTCGAGGAGAGAGGGCCAGAAGATTGATTAGCACAAAATAGGCCTAGCTACTGTATAAATCTTGCCATACATAGGACCATGTGGCCCTTTCTATTGCCTGCAGCGAATGTGCATGGAAATCTCTCTAGTGATGGAGACTTCAGTTCGTCTCTATCCCAAGGTAGATGGCACTCCAATCGGATCATTTGGTCGGTCATCTCCTCTCATAGGTCCCTCGCTATGCATCAGAAAGCTGGTCATCTCTCTTTCTTGGCCGACAAATTGGGCTCGTTGTTGTGTACATCGAGGGACAGATCGCACGCGCGTCTCATTTGGGGTGCTATATATACGTACGTACTGACAGAACGGAACTTATTACAGTTCGAATGGAGACTGCAGTAGTACTGTACTTCTTCAAGTCCACTGTACAAGAACGGGGAGATTTATAGAAAGTCCTCCATCATCATCTCAGTTGCTTTCATTCAAATAAGACGGACAGTTGATACGCGGGATAAAGCAAAAGATTTAATTAACCTGCGTAAGAACAGAATCCAGTCTGAATAAAATGTGATTTAGACATGTAAACTTTGCTACACCACTCATTTGTAAATACATACGTTAATTTCCATTTTGGAGATCTCACATCCTACAACTTCTACTGGTCTGATATTTTTTAGCAGAAGCCAGAAGAACATCATAAGAAGTATGCGACACATATATGGACACGGCTACATGGCAGTGTACCATCAAGACCGTACACGACGGTATAGGTTCTAGCCATCACATTTAAGCATCCACAGTGAGCGTAACGGCCCCGTGACAATCCCATTTGAGCGATGAAGTCATTGACCTCCTTCCTGGCTTCTCCATGTTGTCTCTGACATCGATCGAGAGAAGAAGTCTAGAATTTTGTTGTGATGAAACATTCTTATTTGGATGGGTGGAAATTTAGAATATCCAAATTTGGAGTTTTTCTGGATTTCCTGTTGGCCTGGCGGTCTGACCGGCAAGAGGAGGTAGTCAGACCGGCCCTCTCCAGTGGTCTGACTGGCTAGAGGCAACGGTCTGACCGGTAGAGGTGTGTTCAGTCCGTCTGGTTTTTGTTTTTAGGGAATTTGAGTTATGGCATGATTTAGTTTGACATAGGTCATGTTTCAGCTAACGTGGGTCAGGTTGTGAAGAACTTGTATTCAAAAATAATTTCTTTGTCTTTGGATGTGCAGAGAAATTTTGAGTCAACCATGGTCAACGACAGGAATCAGGGCTACGCTCATGAAGGAGCCAAGGCCCAGAGCAATCAAGAATGCCAGGTGAGATGGCTAAGCTCAAACATGGCACGAGAAAGGAGAAAAATATTGAAGTGAAATTCGAGTGACGGGTTGCACCATGTGGCTTGATCGGTTCAAGTGAGACGTGGTCTGGTGAAATCAAAACAGGGGAGATTTACCTACACTGGCAAGCCAGTGGTGTACCTATACGTGACAAGTATGGTGATTGCTTGTAAGGAAAGATGAAGACTGTGTCAAGAAAGGGCATTTTTGTAAGTTGACCAAAATACTAGAAACTACCTTAGATAAAACCAAAGAAGAGCGATTTCGGCCAAGAAGAAGTTGAGAAGATCAAGTTGGATCAAAGACTAAGGACTTAGCAGATTCAGACTTGTGTGCTTTGAAAAGTGTGCATAAGTGTAATGCGTGAGTAAAACCCGTGTTATGTAGGGTTAATGGGTTTCTTCTATATGTGCTAAATGGATGGTATCTAGTAAGGTTAGATGGGGCTGGTTGCTATGTCTATGTTATGAGTTGGGATGGAGACTTACTAGTTAACCGTCCAATTATGATAGCTTTATATTGAAGCCAAGTGTTCTAGGGTTAGGATTTGAGAAGTATGAGTGTTGTGTGTGCTCTCTTGTTCTCCAAGTGGAGTGGCTATAAAATTTTCATTCTCAAGTAGCTATAGATCAACTTTATTTATCTGTCATGCATTCCTCTTGTGTTGATTGATTTACTTTTGATTTGGTTGGCTTTAATCTTCCCTCTCCCCTTCTTGATATTACTGGATGCCTAGGACGAATAAGTGATGGAGATAATGTCATGAAAATCAATCCCCATTCATCTAGACATCAGTTTTGGTAAGTTATTGAAGTTGCTCGATTTTGCTTGGATTTGACATCTTTGAGTGTTTTTTTGACCTAAGTGTTTTTGTCTTAAATCCTTGAGTGTTCTTGCTTGCAGTGACATGTGAGAATACATCTAGAGCTATCTAGCCCATCTTCTACCCACGAGGAAGTCATATTTCTCGTTTTCAGTTTTTGCCTAATTTTGGAATAATCTTGCTTATTATTGAAAAGGTTTAAATTTTGACATGAATTCTTATGATCCTTGGATGTAATAGGTTTCTAAGATCTTAAGCAAGGTGTGTGCAAAATTTCATATCATTTGGACCTGTATTTTCGGAGTTACAGCAAAAGTTGCATCGGCTCAAGCTGAATTTCCAGTTCTAGAATAGGGGATGCCGGTCAGACCGCTCCACCCTCGATCAGACCACCCCTGGTAGCCGGTCTGACCATCTGTGTGCTGGTTTCTTCGGATTTCGATTTCTTGAGTCATTTGCTTTGGATTTTGGCTTCCAATCCTAATCTTTATAACTTAGTAGCTATCGGAGTGAAGGATCAGTGAATACTTGGAGAAAAAATTTGAAGGCATAATTCACCCCCTTTTGTTGCCATACCGGTCCTATAGAAACTTACACAAAACTTACATGAAACTAGATGAAACTTACACAAAAACTTATGTAGAACTTCATGTAAATTATATGAAACCTACCTGAAACTTGATGAAACATACACTGAACTTGATAAAACTTAAATGAACCTCATACAAGTTGCGAGGCCTTCATGCCCACCTCCATCGTTGCCGTTGCTAGGCCTGTGGTCCCACTTGTACGACACCATCATTGGCGTTGAGCCTGCATGCTCACTTGCAGCATGAGAATGCAAGATCACCACTTGACACTGCTAGGCCCGTGCTCTCGCTCGTTCGTCACAATCGTTGGGATTGAGCCTGCATGCTCACTTGTAGCATGAGCATGCAAGATCACCAATCAACGCTATTGGGCTCGTGGTTTTGTTACCCAAAGTTGTCATCACCATGGAGCTTGCATGTTGCTTATGATCATTCATCCATCATCGTCGTCGAGCTTGCACACCCGCCCATCGCACTTCAAGCTTGCATGCCTGAGCCATTGCTGCCATAGCTTTCCAAATTTGGGCTACCCTCATGACAGGATCTATCGCTGTCCCCTGTGAATTGGGTGGCACTGGCTACTACCGCTCATAGCACCAACATGGGCACACCCTCGATAATTGCCGCTTTGGATCGGGAGGTTGCGAGGGAGATAGATAACAAGAGAGGAAGAGGGGAGTAAGGTGGGTGGGGAACCAGACCTAGCCAAATGTGCTGCCCGGCATGACATGACATGGGCACGGTAGGGCACAACCCGATTAGGCCTGGCATGACTGGCCTAAATAAGTTATCGTGTCATGTCGTGCCAGTCCACATGCCTACCTTTCAATCCAGGCATGACACGAAGAGGGGTCGGGCCATGCTAGGCTAGCATGGGCACGCTTAGCCAAATGGGCCACCAATGGCCCATTGATTTTACTGATGGTCACAAGTAATTTTATGGCCAACCATAGCAATTTTACTGCCAGTCGCAAATATTTTTACTACCAGTCACAAGTAATTTTACTGCTAAGTCGCTTGTCCGTGCAGTAACCCTAATACAAGAAATTTTACTGCCAACCGTAAGCAATTTTACTGCACTACCATACAAGAGTTATTATATGTGCCGTGCCAAGCCAAGCCACCGTGCCGAGATACCAACCTAAGTACGGCATGCCTGGTCTAGCCGGGCCATCATAGCCTGTTTACTATTGTGCTGTGTTGTGCCGTGCCTGGGCCAGGCCAGAAGTATCGTGCCTTAGGCCGATATGATTGGCTTGGCCTGTTTGGCTAGGTCCATGGGGAACTAAAGATGGATTGGATGGCTAAGTGAGAAGTGCAATAGCAAATAAGGGGAGAAACTATGACCAGGAGATAGGAATGGTATTAGATAAGGATAACAGGTGGTCAAAATCGATGCCTATGGATTTGGCGATCGGATGGTATTGGATTGTCCCATCATTATAGCTGGAAATGGTATACCATTTTGTAGTATTTCATAGCATATATATAGGGGTTGTCTGTTGCACAGTTGCCTGAAATTTTGTTAACTTTTAGTCAATTCTCTAGCCATTTAGATCTAGATTTAACCATCCACATTATTGAAAATATCTAATGTAACTAAAGATAGACTCTAGGTTGGATACATTTTATTCAAAGTATATAAATCAAGTGCCTAACTTCTTGTTGTAATCTTGTATTCCTGTAGAGAATCTAGCACCCAAGTATATATACAAAACCTGAGTGTCGTTCTGTTAGCACCGTGCGCCAAACCATCTTCTATTCCCTCTAGTTTCTTTACACACATCATTCCCCACTATATATATAAAACTACTCCTCAACCCTAACCCTAACATCTCACTACCCCAGCTGCCACCACCCCCACCTCTCCCTACGTGCCACCTCCCACTAACTCGCTGGCGAGTCACCCCACGCCACCCTTCTTCCTCCTCTCCGGTGAGACCTCCCTGCACCGCCCTCCTTCCTTGTCTCTGGTGGCAATCGCCACTGGATCCGCCACCACCTCCCGTCGTCTCCTAACCACTCTCATCCTTGTCATAACCCAACCGCCGCATTCCACCTAGCTGCGACTTCGGTGATACCATCACCACCTTGCCACACTACCGTCATGCTTCCGCCACCTCCTCCTCCCTCTAAGCTTCAGCTCTAGTGAACCCAAACCTTAACCGATGAACCTGATCCCTAACCTAGTGACAGCGAGAGACGACGATGCTAGAGAGGAGGAAGATAAGGTTGTCAAAGCATAAATCTCAATGCAAGATCCAAAGGTTAAAAAATTGACTAAAACTTAAGCAATTTTCAAGTGTTGTGCATTAGCAATTTTGATACACACACATATACTAGTACGGTGTTTGTGTGTTACAACGGAGTATCAAATGATGGTGATACATATCATCAAACATAATCCAAAATCATACTATAAACACCAATTTTCCATGGAATGTGCGATGTTGGGGGGAGGACAATGGACAACTCCCCCTTTATATTAATCGGACAATGCTATGACAGTGCTTCCTCTCCACGTCCCTCTGCCATGCTACAACCTCCACCACCACCTTTGTCTCTGCCTACCTGGAGCAGGAAAGAGCTACCACTAGTGGATTAAGGTGTTTCGGCTTAATTCATGGGGCTGGTCCAATTCGTTTAGGCTAACCTCAATGTGGATTAGAGGAGACTAGCAAGTCTTCGAACACCACAGTAAAAAGATATCATGTCTTTGTGGTTTATTTTCGTGTGCTCAATTAACTTTCAAGCAATTTACATTCATAGAATTATATTAATTACTTATCATTCTAGGATTGCAAACATTGATATAGACTTAGGCTGTTGGTGCACTTAGGTGAACCTAGTTGATTTAGGCTTTGTTTGTGCTAAAACCAATTTGATTTAAGCTTCTGTATTATATTCTTGATTTTAGCCAAATAGCTTAAATAGATTCAATTAGAGAAGAGATTTTTTATAAACGACTATTCACCCCCATCTAGTCAGTCTTCTCGATCTAGCAAGGGGAGAAAAATTCTAAAAAATGAGCTCTCTAAAAATAACATATCACCAACTAGAAATTGGTCCTACCACACTACGTTACTACTGCACCTTAGGTGTGGTCATACCGCCCACTGGTAGTACCACAAATATACCTACGGTCATATTGTTTTACTAAAACTTTTAGATGCAATTCCAAATGCTGTGCATGACTCTTAGTTGATCAACGTGGTACAAAACAAGTCTTTGAGCTACTAGCCATGATCTCTCTGTATAATATGACAGTCTAGCCTATAAATATGGTCTTTTCACCAATTCACTAAGATCAGTAGAAACTATAAAATGTCCATAGACTACATAATACCTTTGTCTTGTGCCATGTCGATCTTTTATCATCCTTGTATGCCATTTCTATGTTGTCATCCATAAAATGGGACTAAACCTTTAAAATCATCTTAGCACACATGTTAGTCCCTTAACAAATTGTTCAAAGGCACCGGGGGGTGATCAGAGAGCCCAAGGTACGGTGGTTGCCGGGCGTGGGGGAGATCAGTGGGGAGGCGTTGTTAGAGCAGAGCAATGTGGGGCAGGGGTTGGGAATGGGAAGTAGAGAGAGGAGTGGGGGTGGAAGGCCGTGGTTTCTTGGTTTTGTTGTCCCAGTTTTGTTGTTTTTTGTTTAACAGTTATCTAGTTTTGTTGTTTTTCTCTAAGAGCTGGTTTTTAGGGAAGTGTGTGGGGAGCCCTGCGTGCACGAGTGAGTTGAGAAGGGTCCTCATGTGGGCGCTCAATTTATTTAGAGGTGGAAGGGTGAGGGGAGAACGTACCAATCACCATCTCCCTCTAGATGGCATTATTGGGAATTATCTCTAACTTTAAGGGATATTTTTCTTTTTTATAAAAGAATAGATGACGACTACCAACTCTTATTTTGTAATAGTAAAGACATACATACATGCATGCATACGTACATACATACATGACACATCATGATTGCTGCCCCAAGGCTAAAATTTACACAGATATTAGTATTAAGAACAAAAGCACTATAAGTGAAAATAACCTAGCTAGAACCAAGGAGCATGTGCATGTAATGATCCTATTTTTGGGAACATTGCCGCCGTACTTTCCACAATAGCTCAGGAGTTCAGTTGCAGACAAAGAGTATCATGCCTACCCATGATCATTTAAAAATGGTTAACTTGATTAAACTATGACCTAACGATTAACTTTAGCAACTTTACGGGCGTCTAAATCCAAAACTTAACTTGCATTCAAAAGGACCAAAGAAATCCTCACAGGAATGCTTGAGTGCAGTCGTATCCCTAACACAAAAACTTAAAGCACCATTTCTTCTTTTGGTATCTATTCTGATGAAAATTTGCAAGATTGAGTACAATAGGTACTCAGCAAGCCACATGAGGAAATATTACTTAACTAATTGTCAGTATTTTAAGAAATGGGATATGTTGGTTTTATTATTATATTTATGGATGCAATTTTATTGGTAAACAATTTTCTAAAGGACAAAAGCGTTAACTTCTTAAAAGGAAAGAGGGTTCAATCAACTCAATTACCAATTTAAAATCTCATCAAAGCTACTTATGCTTTGTTATTTGAAGCACCCATGAAACATAGGTCTATTATCTGGGAGCACGTCATATCTGAATACTGATAATTTTGACTCTGCAAGGTTGTTCAGTTTTACCCACAAAATTTCTCAAACTCTCAATATCATGTAATAGACACACAACAGTTAGTGTGTGACTGAGTTAAGAAAACAAGTTCTTTCACTACTCTCCTCTTTGTATAGCCTCACTCGGTAGGGTCTAGGCCCACCCATTATCGGCATTCCACTGGCTAATGCGGAGAGTGTGCAATCTGACTCCGTGTGATCCTACCATTGTTAAGTATGGTTTTACTATGTCCATACACTCACTTTTTCTGTGGGCTATTCCACATCTGGAATCCCAACACTCTGTAGATATTCAATTAATTTGAGTAGCCACTAAACCAGATTTGATAAGTCAAAACTTATGGTTGAGTGATCACTATGTTCTTTACTCAACATAAGGTTCTAGTCTTTACTTTTCACCATTGAGGCAACCATCCACAAGCCAATAACTCAGTGCACCATGACACTACCACCAATCTAACCATAGCCTCCTCCCTAAGATAATGTCGTGGACTCCAACCAACTTGTGTCTTTCCACAAATCATCTTTAACCCTAGAACAATTTTATGAAACTGTCGACAAAATGCTGATTAGTTACTAATAATCTAGAATTAATTAGTTATATAATAATTTTAATGTTACTAAGGTTGTCAAGGGAAATATAGTCTCAAATTAAATATGGCATTTTGTAGTGGTAGGACATAACTAATTATCATGTCATTCTAAACAGTTGTTGCAAATAAATAGCAGTGCATAAATAACAGTAATGGGTTCAACATGTTTAAAAACGTGTGACTTGCCTCCTTATCTAGAGTTTGATTATTTCTCTGTAGGTTTCAGGTTCACACCGTCCACCTTAATTGTTCATGTAGCTTCTCCGTTGGTCAACTAGTTAAATCCAGATATAGCATGGAAGTACAAAAATGAATACATTCCTACTTTGCATAATGCAAGCTGAAACAAAATGTGATAAAATGGCCTAAAAGACATAAAGAAAATGGGTTTGTGTGAATAGGGTTTTAGCAGTGCTTGGTTTAGCTAAACGAAGTTAAAAATGGGTTAGATGAGCTTGAGACGGTAAAAATGGATATATTTATGTTAAACAGGTTTCTATGAATAGTAATGGGTCTAAATAGTACTGGGCGTGGGTTCAAAATAGTATTTAGGATGACTAAGGTTTTATCGGAGTTTATTTAGGCTAAACAGAGTTGAGAATGGGCATCACGGGGTCAAAACGGTTAAAATGGGTATAAATATGCCTACTGGGTTTTATGAACAGTAGCAGGCTCAAACAGTAATGGGCTTCTCTATGAACAGTAATGGGTCTACACTATTCACTATGAATTAGGTTGGGAATAGTTACGGGTTTCATTTTGGGGCTGGGTTTACTATTTTCTGGTTTCTGGGCTGACTGGTTTCACTTTGGGCTCGATCCTCCTTCATTTGGCCTTTAGGCTAGCTAGCTCGGCCCAGGTGCACGCACACGCGAGTGGCCTAGCTAACCCATGGCTTTCCCTTCGGTCTGGCATTTGTGTGTGTGGCCCACACTCCCGTCTTCTTCTCCCTCCGACGCACACGCGTGCCCAAAGCAGAGGAGGCGGCAAGTTCGGTGGTTGAGCTTTGGGTAGTGCTTTCAACGGTGAGTGTCGGTGCAGAGGCGGGGCCAAGGGGCACTAAAGATTCCATTTTTCTACTCAGTGAGGCTCGACAAGCTACAGGATCGGCTAGTGGTGACGGAGGCAAAAAAGGGTTGTGTTCATGGCACGACGACGGCTTAGTCATGCTCTGGTGAGAAGCGTGGGCATTTAGGCTTCTATGAGTGTTGGGAAAGTTAGTTATGGTGTTGGTTTCGACTTAGAAGGTTTGTGGTGACTTGTCCACGGTGAGGTGCTTTGGTCCGAGGGTCGCGCTTGTCGCCGGCAGCTTAGGGACTCGGATAGGCTAGGGTGAGGCCGGGGTGGAGTTTAGGGTGCTCAGGTGATGCTAGAGATAAGGTTGATTCGAACTTAGTGGAGGCTTGTGCGAGATCATGTGTTAGGCCTTATCAGCGTTTTCATGGCAGAGTCCGCGTTGTGGTGGTCAAAGCGGAGAGAGAGGGGGGACGGGCAATTGGGTGACCGTAAAGGCGATGGGCATGGTTGGTGTGGCTTTATAGCCTGCAAAAGGCGATGGGAGCATGGCTTTGACTTGTGCGATGTTGGTGCGTGGCTAACCACTGTGGAGCTCGGGAGAATTCAACGATCTTCGTGGCATGGCCGGCGTCGCGATGGCACCTTGGTCGTAGTGTCTCTCTTGGCGTTAGCGAACTATGAATAACGGCGGTCAAAGGATGTGAGCGCGAGCATGCCGGCTGGGAGTGCAGCGTGCTGCAGCGGCGGCGGGTTTAGCACGGGTGGCCAACGCGCATGGCAAGGATGAGGTGACAGCTCTTGATGGCGGTGTCAGGGTTTGGTAGGTGTATGATTGTCGACAACGTTAGTAGCAGGAACATGCCCTCTGCGGCGACGGCGAACAGAGAAACGCCAGGTGGCGCACGGGAACATGGATGATGGTACAAAAGTGAGATGGCGCCAGCAGTGGGGAGAGTTATATTGTTACACACTTGTTATTAATTTTTTTTTCTGAAATATTCAAATAAAGAAAAATAAAAAGGAAAACGTCGTTATATCTCTACAGATAATTCAAAAGAAAATACGGAAATAAGAAAAAGAGATTAAAAAAGAAGAGCTGTGTTAAGAAACTAACATGTTCCAAATGACTTATATCTTCTGAAAGTCAGAAATCATCGCTATTTGGAACGGGGTCTATAAAGGGTCACTGACATGCATCATGTTCCTATACCTTGACTGTAACAGTGTTGGTTTCTGATAATTGAAATAGGGAGGTTCTTCCTGTTGTATATAAGAGGGGCATTTTGGGAATTTCCCAATTGGAGCAATGCACCGGTTGGATTCTAGGGCGGGGCCCACCCGTCAGCCACTGGCGCTATGAGATAAGGGGAGAGGAGACTCTGTCTCCTCCCCGATGCGCGCTATGCGTGGCGGCCGTTCGCCTCCCTCTTTGGATCCGGCGATTTTGGCGGCGAATGGAGGAGGTGGCGAGGAAGAAGCGGCGGTGGAGGCGCGGGCAGGCCCGGGTTCTCCGGAGCCGGCCGCCCGTACCACCTCGCGGCTCACCTCGTCCCCCCTTCAAATGCCGACTCGGCTGCACGGTTTGTGACATCTTCTTGATTGCCGATTTGATCCTTTTGCCCTCTTGAGTCTTCTTCCTCCTCTTTGATTTCTGGTGGTGCTGAGGGTATTGGCTTCGGCCATTTCCGTTTGATGCTTGATCTTGGTCTCCTGCGCAAACCCTAATTTGGGGTGTGGGGACTCGGGATCTTGGAGTTCCATCCGAGAGAGGAGAAGGTGACGACGGCTCCCTGCTGTGTGTGTGCGCGTTCGGCCAGTGCGCATATCGTGGTCTTGTGCGGCATCTCTGTACCTCGACTTCACCTCTGGTTTTCGGCTGAGAAGTGAAGAGCGGCATTGTATCTCCGTGAATCATCCACTCGCATGCGACAGCGGGTTGATAGATTTTCTGGGACAGCGAGTTCTTCGTGCCTTGCCATATTTATTGTGATCTTCGGCTTGTTTACTTCTTGACAGTTTTGAGTACTGTCAGTACTGTGAGTATATTTGATTCTTTCTCATTTACAGCAGTTGAACTTGATCTATTATATTGCTTAAGTATTGAAGAACTGCTGTGAATGTATGAGGGCTCTGATATTTGCTCTGTGATGAATATAGTCCATTACTGATTGTAGTCTTGTTAGAGGAATCAGATTTGAGCTCTCTCTGTTGTGTTCCTTGTCTGAGCCGTATCTATTGTCTGTCAGTTAAAATTTGTAGACTTGTTCACATGCTGATGTATTATTAGAGTATACTGCAGCCACTGCTATGTTCTGTTTATAAGTGATTAATTGTGAAATCTGTCATTTGAATTAGATTGAATTCATTAATATTTGATAGCAGTTTATTCTTATGGTTATTGCTTAGAAATCTGCTAGTATACAGTCAAGTTTACATCCGCATGTGATCATTTAAATCTGATAGTTATTCAGTTTATGGTTGGTTCACTCAGTGAATGTTAGAGCTCAAATTCCGATTTTTGGTAACAAGGTTATATATATGAAGAGTATGGACATGTGCATGAGATGGCCAAAATCTTTGATTTTGCGTAACTCTGTTCTGAGAGCAATAATAAAACAATTAACTTGTCATATGCTAGATTTAATTGTTTCATGGTTCTTAGGACTGATCTGCACATTGTTATTTTCAGCATTGATGAAGTTATATTCTTTGAATATATATGTGAATTTGAATGGCAATATAGAATTACATTTTTTACATGCAATTTATGTCATTCTTATCATGCTGGAAATATGTCCTTTATGTTATTGTTTTGGCTGGAATTAAATATAGAAATATGCTTATACCGCAATATTTACAACACTTTCTTCTTTTCAAAAAAAATCCTCTTGGTCCCAAAAAAAAAGTTTATAATTTAATCCTTAGTGCACAGATGCCATACATACTGCTAGTCTGCCATACAACAAGTATATACCTCTAGAAATGAGATATTCTAAAACAAGAGGGAATTACGGGAATGCATCTAGAATAAGAACGCGCGAAGTAATGACTGTCGGATGAACGGCAAAACCAGCTGCATGTGCGCCCGCTTGGTACGAATGAAGTCGTGCGTTTCCTCCTGTACTGGTTAATTTGGCGGCAGGCTTGAAGACGGTGTACAGCTTGCCTTCTAGATTTTCCACCAACGTGGTGATTCACTGACACGTAGGAAATCTCTTCAATCATGAACAACAACATTAGTGGCCCTTTTTCTTATCTACATTCCTCGATCGGTTGCGTGTTCAAGCGATAATCCATATCGTCGTTGATCTTTCTTTTCTTTTTCTAAAAAAAGGTTCGTTGATCTTTCTTCTCTTCGTTTTATAAACAGACTATAAAAGATCATGAGCTCATAATGATATCCATACTTCCATGGATGACTTGATCCTGTTACCAATCCGCGATGTGGACACTTCTAACGATAGCTAAGTTCTTTTAAGTTTACAGTAATTAACTTTTAAATAAAATATATTTTTAAAACAAAATAGATTATAGTAGATATTATTTTGACTTCATTTATATTAATTAAAATTATATATAAATATATATCTCTCTATTCTCTCACATAAACAACTAAAATTACAAAAATTAAATCAAAAATCATAAACCACACTTTAAAAAAGTCATCCAATATCTACCTACTAGCCGCACAACTACCCAGCGCGCAGCTAGTTAGGATGGCCCGTTCAATCGTGCGTCAGATCATTTCCACAGCATCCAAAACGTGTGCTATGGCAATTGGAGCTGCCCGATTAGGCCCTGCTGGATTCGGTTTCAACTCCTGTCTTTTGGTGTCCAATTTACTATTCTTTAATTTTATCTTTTTTTAAATTTTGAATTTATTTCTGTAATTGTTTGTACTGTCTGTGAATTCCGTCGATTGCATATCCTGTCTAGCTTCGGATTAGTTAATTAACCAGCTAGCGACCGGGCCGGGTACGATGGACTCTCGCTTTCCCCAACGACCCAGCGGCCGATTCGTCGCCCACGCATGCACCGAGCTGTACCCTCCCGACGTGCCATCGCGACGACAAAACCCCCCCGGCTAGCCGGCCGGCCGGCCGCAAGCTAGGCAACCTCGCCAAGCAACCGCCGATGTGTGGTGCGCGCGCGCGCCGACGCTACCGTGCGAGACGAGGCTTCGGCGATCCGCACGCGCGTCGCCACTTGGCCGGTTTTCTTTTTCAACAAAAACGCATGCACGAGGTGGCCCAGTGCGCTCGCGAGTCGCCGGGCGCCGTACCGGCGGTTTCTGTCCGTGGAGATTTGGTCGGGGGACGCGCGCGCGGGCTGCATGCAGGAGCGTTGGACTTTCCGGTGCGCGCGCCGGTCGAGTTGAACGCGGATGATGTGAGCCGGCCGACACGTCGGAATGTGCTGGAGAGACCGCGAGCGGCGGGCGGAATCTGACGGCGACGGTGCGCCCGATCGGCCGGGGGGTTGGTGCGTGGGCGGACGGACGCCGACGCGAGCTAGTCACGTCCAGTTCGGTGATTGGACCGGGGCTGATGAACCATATATACGTGCTGCCTGGCTAGCGAGCTAGTAGCTACATTGCTGTGTGCACGTCATGGCAGTGTGGGTCGTTTTGATCGACCTTTTGGTTGGTGCGAGGTCCGCGCGGGATCCTGTTTGCTCAGCGCGCGCGCCGGCCGGTCGTGCTATGGCGGTTATGCCACGGCGACACGCGGGCGCGAACGGTTGGGCCGGCGCCTTGTGCGGTCGTGCACACGATGGCGACGGGCTAGCTGCTTGTTCGGGATCGATCTGCAGGGCCTGTCCGTTGGCTCTCCGCAGACGGAGTGTCGGTCACTTCGTCTTCGTCCAGGGTACAGGAAGTGAAGCATTGCTGTGCCTCGTAACATTCCTCTTTCGGTGCCGACCAAGGACGTTCTTCGAGGTGTGTCAACTGCCATTCTGCCTGGTAGAGAAGAATCCAACCACAAGTCCGGGCGCTTCGACCGCCAAAAAGAGAACCACCCCCAACAAAAAGTGCACTTACTTTCCACACGTAAAAAAACAGATGCATCTTATTTTACACAATGTTTCTCAGACGTGTAAGAGTAAATTAGAAGCGTGAATACGAAAAGCTAGTCAATGTACGTAGATCGAGGACGGATGGCAACCATGCATGTAGGGAGTTCAAAATATATTCCACAATCAACTCATCTAGTAAGCTCACGATATTTAAATTATGGTCTTTGGCCAAACAAATGATATGCTCTCATTGACAAGAAAAATAAAATAAGATTACTTATACCCACGGTGTGGAAAATGAGAGCGAAAAATTTGACAAAAAAATATACGATTGGTTAGCAATACCTTAAAAATTCAAAACTATTAGTCACAACTTTAAAGAATGGGCCACCGTCTAAAATACATGTGCACATGCAGCCCTTGACTGAGGGCATGTGCTGATGATCCCATCTAAACCAGTTGCTTAAATCAATATTTTCCTTGATAAAACAGCGTGTACCTGTTGTTTACTTGTTTTGGGGCTAGCATCGGTTGGCTTAACTTATACGTCACTCGGCCGGTTAAGCGGAGTCGTCTCGAGCTCTCGAGCCCCGAGCATAGTAACTACCAACGGCCGTGGTGGGGCCTGGCGCGCTATCAGCGGGCCACGTGCGCCCGGGCCTCCCGGGCTGTCGGCAGGATAGGCAACGTGGTGGGCCCGGCACCCACCACCTACCACGCCCCTACTGCCGGGTGGGGCCTGGAGCCGATACACCGCACCATTACGTGGCGCCTCGTACGGCGCACCTCCTGGAAAGCGACGCCATTTTGGCTGGCTCGCAGGAGCTCCCCTGGGCCCGGTATCCCCGATTTGGCTGTGTCCTCTCCTGCGCGCGTCCCTCCTTTCCCGTGGATAATCATGCAGGATTGCAAATAGGCCATGTTATACCACCTCAACATTCCACCGAACTACTGCTAGCATACCACACACCACACCACTGGTGCTGCTTGCTTGGGCTATCATGCTTGTTACTGCTATGCAAGATTTTGGCTATGTTCTTTTCAGCTTTTAAAAGCTGCTTTTCGATTTTTCTACAGTAACTAGCTTTTAAACGGAATATTTTTTTCAAGATAAGATCCACTAGTTAATTGTAGTACATACTTTACTGACTTCATTTATATCGGCAAAAACCGCATGTGAGTTTCTGTTACTCTGTAATTTTTTATGCAAACAGTTCAAAAGCCAAAAGCCGCAGCCAAAAGCCAAAAGCCGCAGCCAAAAAGAACAGACCCTTTGTTTTGCATTGGTATGGTAATATATAGGGTTAGTTTGGTATAACTTCTACTTTTTGTTTTTATTCGAATCTTATGGAGCTACGCCAGGCGCCAAGCTTCCCAAAAAGATTAAATCCTGCTCCTCGCAAGGAGCAGAACGAAAAATGTATTACCAACTCTGCACAATCTTAGGGTGGATTCTTGTGGAGAGCTAGCCCACTCCAAATAGAAGTATCCTTTAAAGTTGCTAGTATTTACCTGTAAATGCCAATGACTTACCCCCTTACCCTCCCCACCCCGAGCCTAGGCGCAGTCGTTCACATCGGTGCCTCCCAAACCGCGCGACTAGAGTCGGAGCGACTCCCTCCGCTCATACCAAAGCGACACCCTAGGAAACCACAATGACGACCACCGGCGGTTAGCAACCGCATCCCTCCCACACACACCTCCTAGCTAGGTATGGCGCCGCCACCCCTAACCCCCCGCCGCCACCTGTAACCCTAATCTCCATCGCTGACTGGTACTAGGTTCGTCGTCCTCTCCTTCCTAGGACTCCCACTCTGTCGGTCCCACCAGCCGACGTTGTCGGACTTCCTCGCCATTGGTCCCGTAAGCCATCATCGTCGATCTCCCTCGATGCCACTATTTGGAGCCCGCCGTCCTCAAGCCAAACACTACCAGATCTGACCGCTCGTGAGCTTGCTGCCACTCGATCTAGCCGTCCTCGATCCCTTCTTCCTCAAAGTGCGCCATTGTCATCATCGTCACCATCCTTTGCTTCGGCAAGTAGTACACCAGCGAAACAGGACGACACGACGTAGGCATTGGGCTGGACATCGATGCCCGCATGCCTCGAGACGGGGACGGGGCGTTGAAAAACCCAAAAAATTCAAAACCAAAAATTTCTGTGCTTTTTGCTGCGTTTTTGAGTGATTTCTGGAAACTTTCCCTTTTTGGAAATTTTCCCCGGACTGCGCTTTCCTTTTTCGGCCATTCCGCTTTCCTTGCCCCGTTGGCGCCACCTCCCCTTCCGCCTCTCCCGCGCCCCAGCGCCTTCCCCCTCCTTCTCCCCACTGGTGCCTCCCGTGCTCCCCGCCTCCTCCCTCGCGCGTGCGCCCGCGTCTGCGTCCGCTCCCGCACCGCCTCTACGCGCGCGCGGACAGCGCCGCCCCTCGGATCCTCCCCGTGCTCGCGCCGCCCCGACCGCCTCGGTCCGAAACCGTGGGCGCTCATGTGCCACGCGTCGCCGCTCCTCTGCGCCCGACCCCATCTGGCAGTCCCCGCCTCCTCCTTCTCCCGCGCGCGGACGCGCTCCCTGCCCGCAGGTCCCCCGCTCCTGCCCCGCCGCGCTGTCGCCGCCCGGTCTGAAGCCGGCAGAACCCTCGCGCCACGCGTCGCCCCGCGTCTGCGCTGGACCCACCTGGCAGCCGCAGTTTTCCCCTCTCCCGTGCGCGAACACGCCCTGCCCTGCTGCCATTCACCTGCTCCCGTGCCGTCGCCTCGCCATTACGCCCCGGCAGAGCCCCGTCACTGCCCTCTCCACTCCGAGGCGACGCCCTGCCCACTCCTGTTGACCCCAGCGCCCCCGCCCGTTGCCTTCTCCCCGAAGGACCCCCTCCCTCCGCTCGGGTATAAAACCCCCTTCCGGCTCCCTCCCTCTCCTTTGCTTCCCGAGCCTCCCCAGCACCCCCATTCCCTTCCCACTACTCCTAGCTGCCTCCCAGAGCCGCCGATTGGAGTCCCGCTGCCCGTGGCTCCGCCTTCGCCGTCCCCTGCGCCGGTGGCCCTCGGGAGCCAAGCTCCCTCTCCCCTCCCCCATTTATCAATTGCTTTCGCCTGGAGCATCTTCACCCTCCCCTAACCCCTTTGCCGCCCTCCTCTGGACAGGTGAAGCCCTGTGGAACACCGCCGTCGAGACCCCCTTCCGGCCGCCGCCCCTCTCCGTGGCCAACACTCTCTGAAGCTTCTCCACCCGAACCGCCACTGCCATTGTAAGCTCCACCCTCCCCTCTCCGTGTAACTGCAGCCGTTTGGGCTATCTCGCCGCCGGTGGCCTCTCTCGCCGCTTTGGCCCCGAACCTCCCCCTTCTGTTCCCCGCCTCCTCCACTGAACCCCTCGCCTTCCCGGTGCCCAAAATGGGTTCCCCGTGTCGAGTGGCACCGGTGGAGCCCTCCCCGACCATCGGGGGCCATCGCCGTCGCCGGGGCACCGCAGCTCCGCCACCCCCGTTTCTCTGTCGCCCCCGCCCTGCTGGAGGTAGACGACGGCGACGTGGCCTCCTCCCCCCGTCCATCCCGCCCAGCGCCATTTAACGGAGGCCGCCCGATTCAACCGTACCGTTTCGCCCGCATCCCCACATCGCCACCGTCCGATGATCGTAACCGCACCGCCCCTCGTCCGTCGGATCTCCTCCCCGTACCGCTTCGCTTCTCCCCATCCGGTCGTCCACCGAGCCACGCGTCGCTCATCCGTGCTGTAGCGCTGGGCCGGCCTAGTACTGTTCACCGATTTTCCAGATGATTTATCAATTTCTAAAATCCAGAAAAATCCAAATAAATCCTAGAAAATCACAGAAAATCCCAAAAATTCCCAAATTTCACCACTTTGCTCCAAATAATATCCTGGACCCATATCTGGCCCCCACTTCCACAGATTCATCCCAGATAAATTCCTAAAATTCCCCATTTGGAGCTTTATGCATTTTATTCCTTTTTAATTAGTTTATTTTTCCTCGCTTGATTATTTGCAAGCTGGATTTAATTATTTTTGTGTTTGCGCTAGTGTCGGAGATTTCGGAGATTCAAGAGCAGGCTCAGGATCCAGGTGTTTCATCGTTCGAACTAGCTGAGATCATCCGGATTGACGGCAAGTCCCAAATCCTTTGATCATGTTGCAACCCATGTTATTTAATATTGTTATTATGCTATTTGCATTATTCTAGTTGTGAAATGTTAGTTTAAAGTAAAATAAAATATTTAGAATGACATGTGATATAGTTAGACCTACCACCGATAAATGCCATGTTTAATTCGTAGCCATGCCATTGAAACCCTAGAAATAATTATCTGTTAATCTAGATAACTGTAAGTTATTATTATCATCATGCAAAGTCTTACACTGTTAAGGTTGTGGCTGCGGGCCAATAGAATTTGCAAACCCGACTCTAGGGTAGGGTGGTATGGGACACCGTGCCCTAGAGCGGAGAGTGCCGGCGTGCACAAGGTAGGGTAAGGGTTGAGGAAGAGCTGGCAAGTTAGTTTTCGCCCATCTCTTACCCTAGGAACGAAGTTAGGGTAAGGGTGTTGTGGGGCGCCGCGAAACAGCTTTCGCCCACCGCTTACCCTGGGTTGGGTCTCGGGCCTGGCAAGGTTGCGGACCAGGGGAGAATATAGAACTAGACCCTTACGCTGAGCAATTGACATAGTGATCGCTCAACCACAGGAGTTGACTTGTCAACACTGGTCTAGTAGCTGTTCAACTCAATTGAAACTCTACAGGTATTGTAAAAGCTTGTCGTTGAGAAAGCGAGGTTAGGTAGGCCGTACTGCGGGTGCCTAACAACGGTAGAGTTCACTCGAAGCGGACGGGAGTTTATTGTGCCAGACCCGAGTGAATTCTACCGGGTAGAGCCTACATAAAGAATTGAGCAGTGAAACGACCTGACTTTCTTAGCTCTTTAGCGGGAGTTAAGAGATCGTGTGGGTAAAGCTGAGCAAACTCTGCAGAGTCAAATAAATGGTATTCGAATACGCCGTGCTCCCGGTTAATGGAGCTGTGTCACTTGGGTGATTCCAGCAGCGAAGCTTAAGTAATTTTGTAAATATTTAACTTGTTTAGGTTGGTTAATTAACTCTTCATGAAATCCCTTGAGATCTTAAGAAGTAGTTTTGGGTCCGTCTTATCAAAATGTTTGTAAATAAAACTGCATCCACTCAAAGTAATAAGCCAAGTATACTCCCTTCCTTTGATGTTCCATGCATGTAGTAAGATAGAGTCCCTTTGGGACTTGTTGAGCCGGTTGTTTGGCTCACGGCTTGCTTAATCCCCTCTTTAGAGGATCAAGACGCTGGTGAAGGTCTCCCCGTCGAGGACGTCCCTGAGAATTTCTTCGTCGACGAGGACCCGTGGCTTTAGGTCTTCGCCGCGCTCGAAGCAGTTCTTGGAAGTCTTTTGTGATGTAATATACTTTGGGCTTGCACGCCCCGCTGTCAAAAACTGGATGTTATTCCATACTTGAAATATATGCTGGATTTTTGTTGTAAGCATGCAATGGTATACTCTTGCGCGACACTCCATAACTGTTCATGCGTGAATAGTTGCGGAATGCCGCGTCCGTACGCGCCCTCTGGAAACGGGGGCGTTACAGGCGTCCTGTGGCACCACGCAAGCTCCCGGACAAGGAGGATCATAAGAGTGAGAGGGTGGTCCTGGCGAGCTTTGAGCGCAGCCGAGTGGCGCGGCGGTGGCGACCTATGTTCCGGGCTTCCGACAGACGATCATCACCCTTTAGCTTGCTGGTGTAATGGACTATCATGTTTCAGGGAAGATGTCTTGTGATTAACATTTTGAGACCCATCTTTTGTAGCACTACTGCTGCATCACATGTTCTTGAACACAATCTGTTTGTTGAAATGCATCCCTGTATCCGAATAGTTAGAAGATAATCCATCCCCTAATACTCCTATGATCTTTTTAGTGTGTGTATTTAACATGTATAAGAGGGTATTGACAATATAATTTATTATTCTAGTTCTACGTGTACTCGACTACCTTTGATGATGTATTCGGACTGACTAACTTTGAACTTGAGAAATTTGCAAAAAAAAAAAAACAAGAATTTGTGAACAAATACAAAAGAGTTAGACACAAATACAGTTAAAGTGTTATAATCAGGGTTTTTCAAGCCAAGCTACTAGGCAAATGTTTTACTAAGACAACTTCAGATTCAACCTACTAGGCAAATGCTTTATTAAGACAACTTCAGATTTTTAAAGGAGTAGATTCTTAGAGAATCAAAAATAAAAACAAAAAATCTAAAATTTTATCAAACAGACCCATATATACCATCAAAATAGTAGTGTTAATTACACCTAAGGGCATTCTGAGATCGTCTCGTCATGCACACATATGCAGGTATTCGATCAGTGCCAACTACTCTACCTAAGATACTAATTTCATGAGGTCATCGGCCAATCCTACCAATGTGGAGTAGCTAGGAGAAGTGAAGGGCCATGCTGTTTTGGACTGTAGTTTAATTTTTCTATTATGGTTAATAGTATTTGTTTATATTTTTGAGACGATAATGGATGGCAAAGACATGGATATGAATAGTGGCGGAGCTAGAGCAAAACGGAAGGGGGTGCAATGGGCCGCGCGTGGGAGCATAGGACGGTGGGAGAATGGGCTGGACAGGGCGAGTGAGGGTATTTGTTGGGCTAGGGGTACACTATATTGGACCAAAGGGGGTGCATAAAGGGTGAATGTTTACTAGTAATAACTAAAAAAATTTTTGGACCCGGGTTCCTGGGAACCCCCTCCCCTCCATTGGGCTCCGCCCCTGGATATGAATAACACATATAATTTTAAGTTCGAGAAACTATTTTTAAAACAGTAACCCATCTGTTTTGACTTTCAGTGAAGCCAAAGCCAAAAATTAAAAAAAAGTGAAAAAAAGACCAAGCTCTCAAAATTTTACTACGTACAAGACGAGGTAACAAGTGCATAGACTCGGTAAAAGTTGTCGAAATGGCGCAAAACTTACCCCTCTCTGAATGATGCTACTGGGATGTTGCCAACAGTGCCATTACCTTAGCAAGCACTCCCTGCAACGTGGGGACAATGGTCACTACCGGAGCGCTGCACCAGACCCTGCGTGCAAACCAGCGCCGCGACGCGAGTATAACGACGCGCTGTGTGGCCATGCATGTGGCGCGCACGTTGCATGATCTGCTTGCGCAGCGCCATTTGGGGCTAGATTTTCGCGTTGGTTCCTGCCTGTTGGTTCGGTCCCTGTTTGCAAGAAAGGAGTATCTAGGTATCGTTCGGATATTTTTTTTACTATCATTCAAAATTTTGACTGTTGGATTAGAGATCAATGGACTATTTGTTTTTGAAGGGGGATTTTTTCAAGGAGGGAGAGAATTCATGGCTATTGAATCTTTAATCTAATAGTCTTAAATTTAGATAATAGTTGAAAAGAAAATATCCGGATGATATTTAACAAAAGCCTTGCAAGAATCCAAATGGTTGGACTGCCCGTTAATTGGAGCATGTGCACGTTGTCCTCTTCTCTTTTTCTTCTTGTGTCTTTTTCTGGGTTCATGGAATGGTGGCCGCAGGCACACTCCCGTCGCTATAATGAAAGCATGACTCATGCATCCACCTGCAGTCGGATCGTTTATTGCGCTCATTACGCTGTCTTCAAATTCTCTTCCTTTCAACGGACGGCGGCTTGGACTGCTGACGAGAAAGAGGGTTTTCATTTCCATCGATCGGGTTTCATTCCTGGCAGAGATCGATCGTTTGCCCTCACTCTATGAGATATTTGAATCTCCACTATCCTAGGCATATGTAACTGGAAACACATGTATATACATATGGTACGAGAGGGTGTGGATCCTCTTGTACTCTAAAAAATATATTGATATTATACACTCTTATATATACTTCATATATACAGTGCATATCACAAGCTATACCTCCAAGGTTAAGCTAGGTTCAACATTTAGTCCAATCTTAGAGCCTAAATTTCCATAGCTTGTCCAACTTGATCTTATGAGGTTATCCATACGTTGCAAATTTTCTTGTTCCGAGTCAAGCCCTGGTCCCATGCAACGACACCACTGAAGTCAAACGTACCGTACCACAGCGTCATGTCAATGAACAATTGTTAAAATCTTTTGCAATAATTCAGCTAACCTTTTGTATCGTGATTTCGTCGACCAACTTCTTTTGGATGTGTCACTGCACGACTACTAGCTTAGCTAGTGGCACTCGTTAATTATATTTTTTTCGAGTACAAGTAACACACACATATCATCATTGACTAAAATGGACGTTGAATAGAATAGAGTAGAAATGTACTCGATAAAATTGACCAACTTTTGTTAAAGGGAGGTATAAGAAATCACGTACATCCATTTAAGTCGGCCGATCATGTGAGGCAGAAACTTTTCTTCGGTTTGGCGTAAACACCCGTAGAAAAGCTTAGCAATAGCTACCTTGGTAGGATACTTGTACATAAGAGAAGGATGAGATTGATTCCTGCACAGATCAGACATCTATATATGGTCGAGAGTTCAAGTTCTTTTTTATTTTAAACCGAGGTGTTCTCACTTGATACGTAATTAAGCTATAAACTCCGCCAAACTAGCGCCAATTATCCATAGCTTGACAAATTAACGTTGTAGCGACCGATGCGGCGGCGGCGGCAGCCAGCGTGCTGTGGTGGCGTTCGATTTCGATTGGGCTTGGCGGCGGCAAAAGAGCTCGACGTGGCGATGACTGACCGTGCGGCTGGCATATACTGACCACACACTATGACCGAAAGAGTTTTTACGGACGGTTTAAAACTGTAATTACAGATAATTTCTGAACGGTCTGATTTCTATGTTTGTGATAATATATGATTATTATAGAAGGCTATAGTTTTCTAAAAACCATCTGTGATATCTAAGATATCACAGACGGTTCTTAAATATCCTAATATTACAGATGACTAATACTAAAAATCGTCTGTGATATGTCATGTATCATAGACAGTTCTCAGACATAGCCGTTTATGATATCTTACATATTACAGACGGATAATACTAAAAATCGTCGGTAATTGTCTGTATTGTTATTATCACAAACGGTTTGATAGCTATTTATTGTTACAGACCGTTTGTGATAGCTACTTGAATATCTATATTATTTCCTTTTTTGGCTAGCATCAGGACTCTCCAGTCTTGTTTATGACATCTGCTATCAAGAATTCGGAAAGCATTCCTTGAACTTTGGTGAATTTCTCAAGATCGTATGTGCTTGAGTAGAATTCAACGCCCTGCCGCTAGCAGTGTTAAAATCATTAGCGCGCGCACACACACACACACACACATATATATATATATAAATTAATAATCATGAAATAAATATTGGCAGGTTGACAAACATCTGGATCTTTCGTCTTAGTTTCCATAACTTTCTTGATATGTCTCCAAACATAGAATCCACATAAGTTGCCCTGTAGCTGCTGGTAGCACTACAAAAATAGAATTATATATATAAACATTGTCAGTTCTAGAGTCATTATTACGAAGTGTAATAACACGGCGTGTTCCAGACATGTCTAACCATAAATCGTCTGTAATATGTAATTATCGCAAACGGTTCGTATTAACAACCGTCTGAGAACTATCATAGACGGTTGGTATCAATAAACGTCTGTGATGTGTGCAAATATCACAGGCGGTTAGTATTAATAATCGTCTATGAATTGCCTGTGATGTCTGCAACTATCACTAACGGTTTGTGTTAATAACCGTCTGTGAATTATCATAGACAATTATTAACACGAACCGTCTGTGATAGTTGCATATCACAGACGGTAAACGGTCACTTCTATAAAATTGTTTATGATAATAATAATATAGATAAATTTTTATGAATTGTTTATAATAAATATCTGGTATAGCTTTTTATAGCGAACAATTCGCGCGACTACGTCTGAATGCGCGATGAGGTTTTGCAGTAGGGCTAGGAGACTTGCAGCGAACGTAAACGAATCTCGGTGCGGCAAAGAGAAAGCGCGCTTGGTCTAGACAGCGAAACGACGGAGAGCTAGCTCTAGCTACGAGGAGCATGCACCAGGTGTCGGAACGTCATATGTCACGACGAGTTCGACTAGAAGTGCGATCAATTTATTCCGTGCGCTCTACCGGCATATCGGATAATCCGATACCATATGCAATAGCTTTTCTTGCATCACCATCCATTATTACATACTGGAGACCAACTAGAGGATTAGCTACACTTTTCTCTTTGGAATCCGAGACCAGAACAGTAAACGTTCACACTAATCTCACTAAGATTCGATCGGCGCAAAGACTGTCATACTTTTGTGAATTTGAGCTGCACCAATAGGAATAGTTTAGCCCTGCATGCAATGAACTCATCTCATATGCTTTTCTTTCATTGGAAGAAAGCATCGTCGACGACTAATCTTCTTCGAAACCGATGGAGAGCTTTGCACCTGTCGATACATATTCGAATAATTTGAATTCAAGGAAGCAATTTTTCGTTCGTCCATTCATGCGAAAGCCGTACGTTGCACACGTAAAATAAAGAAGCTTTCGTCCGATGCTTGACCGTCACGTGCGTACGGCCATTAAAAATATAGAAAAACTAAACGTAGTACCTTTGAATGGTATACCATCCCCTTTTCTTGCTCACGTCTCCCGGTCATCACTCCGTCGTGCTCTCTCTCTGTTGGAAATATATATAATATTTTAATTTTATATTTTTACTATGAGACAAATATCACGAATAACTAGTGACACATAAATCAGTGCTAACAGTAGGCAACACATTGTATTTGTAAATATATGCAGAAATAGAATTCAAACAGAGTCGATCGGTCACACGAATAACTTACAGTTGGGCCTAATGAAGAACAGTAAGAACGCAAGCTCGATGCAGTGCAGAACGTAGATAAAGAAGCGAAGCGAGCTGTCGTGCAGATATGCGCTACTTAGAAAGCTTATTGCCGCCCTCGTGCAGATCTTCACGGCAGCAACAGCTCGGAGATACTGCTCCCCTCCTTCACGGCGCACACTAGGAAGAAGAGTCGATGAGGTTCCAGCGGCGCAACACAACAGCACATATTTGTGGTGAAAAGACAAGAAAATGGAGGAGGTGGTGATTAACCAGGTGTGTGTGTGTATAATGTTAACTAACATGACTAATCAGCCATTTACCCATTGTTAATTGACGCAATTAACTAGCTATTTACCCACTGTAAATTGGTTGCCATTAATACTCAATAAAGCCTTAAATTTAAATATTTGAATCTCATTCAAACAACGAGAGATGCATGGTTAAGCAAAAATAAGGTGGACTTGATCTGTCAAGTGGCACAATCATGCGTTGCAAGTCACAAGTCAAGTCATTTACCACTTGAAAATATGTGAAAATACATGAATGCGTGGGTGCACGTGCGTGTAGCCAAAACCCTCTCATGCCACGTGCCTCATGCTTTTAGGGAATGGCAAGAATCCACCTTATAAATTGGTCTACTCTACTTTACCTAACTAAACCATGCTATGTTTGGAATTATATGAAATAAGCCTCACACTCATATGGCCCTAATTTCTAACAACTCGCTCTCGCTCTCGCACCAAAGAGGTCACTGCTGCTGCCGAAGGGATCACCGCCCCTCCCCCGGAAATGTAGAGGGAGGCCGGGGAGGCTCTAGTCCGGCGATGGGCAGCGACGGAAGGTAGTGGGCGAGATAGAGGGAGACACGGCGAGGTAGCACACTGAATATTAGGTTAGGCGGGGGAGGAGGAACAGCAGCGCGACGAGGCAGCGAGGTCATCAGCGCCATCGGTGGCGGAGGAGGGGTGCGGAGCTGCGCCGGTGTCGAAGAAGAGTGAGAGGGGGGAGGGGGAGTGGCGGAGGGAAGTGAGAGCTCGTCGGTGAGTTAAGCTGCGCCAGTGTCGTAGAAGAGAGGGAGCAGAGGGAGAGCGGCAGGGGGAGAGGGGGAGGCTATACCATTGGGAGCTCTTCAAGTGGTAGTTGCTTCCTTAAAAATATCCTCTAGTAGTGAATATATTAGTGGATAGCCGTACGTGTCCAATAAGCGTACACGAATCTAATTCCTTGCTACTCATGATTATGGCTGCTACTGGGTATCTATTATACTTGTGTAAACCCATACCTACACTATTAGATAGAGTATGGGTAAGAAATAAAATACCCATTTAAATTTGACATGAGAAGGATAATATCCACTTATCCATACCCCACTTAAATCTAGGGTAGATAGTACACTTGGATTATCCATAAACTTGGACTACCTATATTCAGTTATAACTTTCTATAAAAGCATGCGAAAGCAACCTGTGCACCTGTGCTCGCCAATTTACACAGAGTAGCTCCATACACACATAATCATTTCCAACAAATTTCAATCAATTTCATACAACTTTTGTGTTGTGAAAATGAAGTTGAAATTTTAAATACCGAAGTTTTACGAAAACTTCATATAAAAGTATATAGGGCCCACGTGTGTGTCTAGCCATGCCAATTTACATAGAGTAGCTCCATTACTCGTAGAATCATCTTCAATAAATTTTAATTGATTTCGGGAAACTTTTGTTATGTGCACACAAGGTTAAACTTTCAAATATCGAAGTTTTACGAAAACTTACTTCATAAGCATTTTTGACTTAACACCTCATTTTCCTTCTCCTAACCCACTTACCTAAACCTAGTAGATATTTTTTTTCATTTGAATATAGCTAATATCACTTAAAATAGATGTAGATAAAATTAAATATAGATTCAGATTACCTATATCCTACCAACCCTGTGGCAGCCTACCCATGATCGGAAGTTGGCGACCGATCGAGAGGCGCGCGTACGTGGATCCATATTGGCGCGGACTCAGCAGGAGGACACGAGTAGCTAGCAGCAAGTCTTTTCAATTGGCTGGTGAAATAGTCGGCATTAACTTCTCCATTCAAAGTTGGTGTGGAGGAGCCTGCAGGCCGGTTGAGAATAGATTGGGAAGCTAGGGTCTCCCGGATGACTCAGAGCCTGGTCAGGGGTTTGGTCCAGTGTCCACGGCATGTGCGTCTGTACCTGCATGTGCCGTTGGGTTCTTGCATTGACCAGAGTATTTGCACAGATGCTGAAGTAAATCGGCGGTGGAGCCAGAGAAAGTTTAGAACCTGATCAAACCTAACTATGATCAGAGAAACGTCCTGTTCCTCACCTCCGACGACGGTGATACTCAACTAGGGTATCAATGGTGGTTCGCCGATGAGCAGAGACGGAGCTAGACCTCTAACCACCGAGCAATGGCTCGAGACCTAAGTCAAATTTTCTCACTACATAATATTATAGCTAATAAGCTAAATTTTAATCTTTTACGCTCTTTAATGAACTAGGTCCGAGGCCTACGCCCCTGCCAGTGAGCTAGGCATGAGCCCATGCTGCCGAACGGTGGCTCCATCGTTGGAGTAAATAATGTTGCTTTTTTAACATAAGATTGATTTATTTAACACTAACTTGAAAAACAAAAAGGAAGTTTTTGTATGGCACGAGAATATGTACAATTAATGCGTTGTAGTTTTATTTGAGATGAGTCAGCATTGTCAATCCTTAAGCACTTATACTGAACAGCATGTTTCGGGCCATTTAATTAGCGTGGTTCCGTGGTGAGATCAACCTCCTCGTTTTGACGTGAAAAGTACGATCTGGGTTAGATTTATTTTGGCTAAAGGATTAGGATTCAATAAAACACAATGATGACCAAAGCATCACAGGCACACAGCCAATGCTTATATTGATTAATGTAGCGAAAGATGGTACGTGTACACTCGTTGATTTTGAACCATTAGTCCACGACGAACATCTAGAGCGCTGATTAGTTAATTCTGCAACAAATTCGGCACCAAATTGCCATGTCAAATGTCTAACAAAATTAAACGATCGTAGTCGCACAAAGTGAACCAACCCCATATTTTGTTGACGCCGTAATTACACTCCTGGCACGCCCTTAACGGCTTGCCCGCTTATCCTGTGGATCATTGCGCTGCCACAAGAATGTGATATGGACAGTGTCACAGAGCTATCTTTTTTTCTCTTAATTATTGGATCAAAGGACGAATTGCATTCCTCTTTTAGTTTTCCCTTTTCTTAAACTGAAAAAGGAGGAAAAAAAGAAGATTGCTACTTTAGTGAATATAATACTCCTTTCTAAATAGATATCATTTTAGAATACGTGTAGTTAAATTTTAAAAACCTTGACAACTGATATGCCTAAAAGAATCAGATTTGTCAAACGAAAATTATATTATTAGTGGATTTGTCATTGGAAGTACTTCATATAATTTTTACTAACATATAACTAAAAATAATAGTCAAATATGTGCATCATAGACTATGTGGTCATTGAAACAAGTAGTAAAAGGAGAGCCTATGCACATATGAACTACGCTGCATCAAGGAAGAAAATTCTATGGAATTTGCCATAGAATTTGAGATTTTGCCACCTATTTAACAGAACAATCTTATTGAAGCCAAAAAAATAAAAAAGTTGTTTTTATCACTCTTCTCTTCACTTCCAGATCGGCACCCACAGTGCCCCCGCCGCGGCCACAGACTCCTCCGCCACCCACATGAATGCTGGCCACCTCCAATCCTTCCTTAAACCCCACTTGCCTTAGGAACTGCTAGGAACAGCTCCATCTGGAACGGCACCAGCATCTCCTTTGCACCTCCCGATGGCACCTCATACCAAACCTCCACGAGGCGTAGATTCCCCGAGAGCATGCCGGCCTTGCGTATCTGCGCAAGGGTGTTGACGGCAAGGGCACATGCAAATGAGAGGAGCATGGCAGCGTGAGAGATGAAGGGGAAGGCGACCAAGTAGAAGACTGTCGGGCAGTGCTCAAGGAAGGTGTAGGCACATTGGATGGCAGCGGGGTGCTTGGGGAGGAGGCGTGTTGGGCGGCGACGGGTCAGGTGGTGGGTATAGGAGGCAGTGTGATCGGGGGCGACGAGGGTGGGGTGGAGGGAATAGGTAGAGGCTGTGCTGGGAGGGGGTGGCATAGTGGGAGCAAACAGAAGTTTTGCCGGCAGCGATGAAGGCGGCATGATCAGTGAGGAGGGGGCAGTTTAGGGCCGGTGGCGTCGAAGGAGGCGTGCTGGGCGCTGGAGGTGGGTTGCCAACAAGAGGAGTAATGGAGCCCAATAGTGAGGAGTTGGACAAGGGTGCGTTGGGCAGCAGCGGTCAGCCGGCTGACCACTGCTGCTCATTGTAGAAGTTTATGAGAAGCGTGACCAAAGGAAGGAGAGCAGGGGAAAAGATGTGCCTATTGTTCTTTTGAGAATAATGGTGCTACATGGCAAAATCTTAGATAGGGCCTTGGAAGGTAGGGGTTAGGGTTCTTTCTCGTAAAATTTTCTTCCTTTGCGTCGAGATCTCAACCAAATCACTAATAGTTAGGTTAATAGATGCTCCAAATTGTAATGCTAACTTGCAGTCCGGGTTTGACTCGGATACGTAGTTGTTAGTACTAGTAGTGATGAGCGTTTGGCGCCAAGTTTCAAAAACATCACTTTTCCCCTCGCTGAACCATAACCACTGATCACACTTTACTTAGAATAAAAGAATCAACTTTAGTAATATCAGTTCAGATGCAAATGCTCAAAGAAAGAAAGAAAAAACTAAAAGAGTAAGTCTTCTTACCGTGTTTTGCTGCTAAGTAAACTGAAGAGAACATTACACCAATTACTAGTCTATTTATTATATAATATACAAAAGCTCACGATACCTGGTCAAAAGCTCTAATAAAAAAAGATAGAAATTAAATAAATTCTTAGAAAAAGAAAAATATCTACAATTTGGTGGAACCTAACTATGTTTAATAAATCATAACCGATGGATGCTAACTGAAAATAAAGAGATATATGCTAGTAATTCTAAAAAAACACATATAGCCCTTGATCAAATGTGTTAGGAAACCTGGGCCTGGGCCAGCAGCCCTGGCCCATGGTGTGTATCTCACCGGAGACTATAAATAGAGAGCCGTACTGGCATATTTTGTACACATACAATCGAAAGCAATAAAGAAAGACTAGGAGTTCTCTCTACCTTTCTGTGTGATTTCAATCTATTATTATGTCTTCTGTGATTGATTCAGTTCGTTCTAAGCAGAGGAATTGATCAGACTGGTCGCCAGCGACGGTTCCTCAACACGTTATCAGCACGAGTTCGCTCCGGTGAATCGAAGGTAATCATCGAAGCTCTAATAGATTGAATTACCTAGTTCGCTCTAAATTCGCAATTTTCGCGTTCTAGATTAATTTTCTACGGTGCAAATCCACCCTAATATACCGCGAGCAGACTGGAAGTCACCGGCACAATGTCGATCGGTAGATTGCATCATAGGGTAGATGTTGATTACACTGTAGATCAGAAAAAAAGGAAAAAACCGCACACGTCGGCTTTGCACGGCCGTAGTGCGCAAGGAGGTCGCCGGCTTGATGCCGGCCTGCCACCGGTCCCTCTCGACCATCGGTCGCTGGCCAGCAACCGGCGCCGCTGTCTGAAGCTACCGCTCTGGGCCGCCGACCGACAGTCTTTTCCCGCACGGCCGCCGCTGTGCCTATAGGCCGCATGGCTGGCGCCCGCCTCATCGCTCGAATCACGTCTGGGAGGTATAGCCGGCCGGGTGGGCCGTCAGGCCGCATGGGCCGCTCCGGTCGAAAGGAGAGTGGGCCGTTGGGCTGAGGCGAGATGGGCCTGGAAGGGAGAAATCCGGCCGGGGAGGGGGCGCCGAGAATTTTTGCAAGTTCTGGAAATTGCCGAAAGGCCCTAAAACTTGCATATGGGTCCCAAATTTTGCAAAAAGGGCCTCGTAATTCCAAAAATTACAAATAGGTCCTTCCATTTACGAACGGGTCCTGAATTTTACAGAAAACCCCTCGTAAAATTAGGAAATTGCGCGAATTTTTCTCTGAACTGAAATTTTGCGCATAGACCCTTGAAAATTGCAGAATTCGCTAAAAATTTGCATTCTAGCATAATAGGGCCTCGGGAATCCGAATTTTGAATTATTTTAGCATTTGAAGCATGTTTATTTCTGCCATTATTATTTTCTGTATTTATTTACTGTTTTTGGTTAATTGTAATTGTTTAAGTTGCTTTTAATCACTGAAATTAGCAGTAAAATTTATAGAAAATGTATAGAAAATTATGAAACATTGCAAGAACCTTTTGTACCATTTATGTACCCGCAGTAAATTATTCCGTGCATGTTTACCTGCAGTAAATTTATTTATTTCTTCCATACACATGTAGATGACTGGCATCACGAACAGAGAGTTCGAGGAGCTTGCCCAGCATGGCCAAAACTATCTGATGTGGGCATCCGTTGTCGAGAGAGTGCTTGGAGCTGAGAAGCTCCGTGCGGCTATTGGGATTGGCGGACCGCATGACGCCCAACCCACACCTGAGGAGAATGATCAGGTACTTCATTTTCTCAGGCACCACCTCTGCCTTACTCTCAAGAATGAGTACATGGCGGAGAAAAGCGCGCTAGCACTCTGGACCGCACTCAAGAAGCGGTTTGAGAAGCTAAAGTACACCATTTTTCCTCAAGCAGAGCAAGAGTGGATCAGACTGAGGTTTGCCGACTTTAAGACGGTCGAGGAGTACAATTCTGTCTTGCACAGGATTTGTACCAATCTTCAACTCTGTGGCAAGCATATCACAGACGAGCAGAAGATTGAGAAGACCCTATCCACCTTTCACCCCAATGCAGTACAATCCGCTCGCAACTATCGTCAAGACGGCTACAAGGAGTACACCGAATTGATTGATATGATGTAGGTTACGGAGGCACAGGACGAACTTCTCCGCAAGAATTATGTCACTCAGCCACCGGGGAGCTCCGCTGGCCATGAGGCCAACACTGAGAGCTACAAGGTGAGAAAACCCTTGATGAAAAGAAGGGGAAAGAAGGGTTTGGCCGTTGCCTAGAAAGGCAAGACAGATGCTCCGAGTGACAAAAAGGCAAAGAAGAGTGGCAAGACCTATGGCCAGTAGAACCAAGGTTGCTACAAGTGTGGCAAGTGGGGACATTGGTCGCGGATCTGTAAGGAGCCACATCATGTTATTGATGCCCACCAAGCCCAGAAGAAGAAGGATGGCAAAGGGTAGCCTGAAGCCCACTTTGCATCGGTTGAGGGGGAGAACCCTAAGCAGCTGCCTGAGTTGATGGAGATTGAGACCATCCCGGCAGCAGCACCCCCTTACGACCTAGAGGCAGCCACTGCCATGATTTCTCTCGAAGAGAAGATCACTCCCGAGAAGATAGCCAAAGAAGTCTCTGATTTTCTAATAGATTCAGTTTGATGCACAGAATGCATTAGACTTTAATTGTCATTTACTTTGTGCTAAAAGAACAAGTTAGAACTTGTATGGATGGTACTTTGGCCCCGTTTGGCACAGCTCTAGCTCCGAGATCTATACTGGATCTGTAGTTTGTTGACTAAATTAAAGTGATTTAAATATTTTTATTTAATATATAATATAAATGAAATGAGTCATGTAAATGCACTTAACATGTCTGCAACTCTAGATCCAGAATTTCCTAGAGCTACAGATGACCAGCTCTAGGAAATCTACAGATGACCAGCTCTGCCAAACGAGAACTTTATCATTTGTTTTATCGTGATGGTTGGATGATTTTGAATAATTCATTCATTTATTCAGTTTATGATGGCATGATATGTTCTAGTATTGAAGTATTTTATTTATGTGTTGAATGCCTTCTAATACATGTTAATAACATATCTTATATTAGAACGCGTGTGGCGCCCTATGAAGGAAGTGTGCTTAGCCAACAGCGGCACTACAAATACTATCTTAAGAGAGACTAATTATTTTTAATCAATTCGTAAGAATGCTGGCAGCTTTACGACAATCGCCGGAAGCGGTGCATGTTTAATTGGTTCCGGAAGAGCCACCATTGTACTCCCAATGGGCACAACTTTGGCCATTGAAGAAGCCTTACTGTACTCAGAATCGACTAGAACTCTCCTAAGTTTCAAGGATATTTGCGCCAACGGTTTCCACGCTGAGACTGAAGAAGAGTACGGTAAGGAATACCTGCTCATTACGAAGCGCGAAGAAAATGGAAAAAATGTATTAGAAAAACTTTCTTCACTAGAAACTGGGCTATATTATACCAACATCAAGGCACCTACAGCCTATACTATCCTGAAGACAGTATTTAGAAGCTCTGAACTCTTCTGCTCTAGCATGATAGATTAGACCACCCAAGTCTTAGAATGATGAGAAATATAATCAACTTTTTTTCAAGGGCATAATATTAATGTAAAGAATTTTCCGAATCACGAAGATTTTGTGCGACCTGCATATGCCACCGGGAAATTAATTACTGGACTCTCCACTCTAAAAGTGAAGGATGAAGTCAATGCATTCCTAGAGCACATCCAGGGAGACATTTGTGGTCCCATTCAGCCCATTTCAGGGTCATTTAAGTACTTCATAGTGCTAATTGATGCTTCCTCGAAATGGTCATATGTGGGTCTGTTGTCCACAAGAAACCATGCTTTCGCAAAACTGATCTCGTAGATCATTTGCATCAGAAATGTCTTCCCTAATCATCACATCAAGTCCATCAGAATGGACAACTCCGGAGAATTTACTTCAAGGGCATTTGATGATTATTGCTTGGCGATGGGGATTGCAGTTGAGCATTCGGTACCGCATATCCATACCCAGAATGGTTTGGCAGAGGCATTAATCAAGAGAATTAAATTTATTGCCCGACTCCTTTTGCAGAATTGTAATTTGTCAGCTACATGTTGGGGACACACAGTCCTATATGCAGCGAATCTCATCAACTTTAGACCATCGGCCTACAACATCCATTCACCTATGCAACTAACTGCAGGATTTGCTCAAGGCAACTCGATATTCGGCCAACCGATGAACAAGTCCAATTAGCCCTCTAAATTTTGATCTAAGTCCGCCACTGATATGCACCTACACATCCTAACATCAGATAATAAATCAATACAAATTATTAGCCCGACTCCAACAATGCAAGATGAAAAGGTGAAGTTGGTGCATTATTTATTGGTTATACCATAATATAATTATATAATTTAAGACAATGTAGGTTAATTTATGAGTCATAACTAACCTATGCATATTATTTTCACCAGACTGACATAGATATTAAAAAAAATATTATTTGCCAAAAATAAAAAGGTTTGATAGTACTCTTCCCACAACAAATAAGTTGTGCACGAAAAGGAGTAATAAAATCCCTCAAACAGTGTGCCTATACATAATCCATAGGGATGGCAATTGGGCGCAGCGGGTACGGGTAGTGCTCGCCCATACCTGTACCCGCGACATCGATTTACGCCTACGAGTATACCCGCAAAGGACGACGGGTGAAAAACCTCGTTCATACCCGTCGCCCGCGGGTACCCATCTCCCGTGGGCATACCTGTTTACCTGCAAACTGAGAGTCACCATCTAAGAGTTGAATTAATGACAGGTACACATAAGCAACAACTGTTGCTATAAAATATAATAGCTATCAAAAAAGTTTATAACAATCAATAGCAATTAGAGATATGGAAAAGTTATAACAATCAATAGTAATTAAAAATGTTGCTATGACTGCGCCACCTGTTAATCTATATCACGGGTAAATGGGCGGGGTGGGTACGGGTGGAGCTTACCCATACCCATGCCCGTTTACCTGACGGGTAGAGTGTTCCCCCTATTTCCATACCCGTGGGTAAAGAAAATATTCCATACCCGGCTCCATTAGCGTATTTACCCACACGTAAACTGGTACAATTACCATTCCTAATAATCCATTGTCATGTAAAAAAGTAATTGAAATAAAATATGTTTATTCGAATTTCAAACCATAATTATAATGGATTTAAAAATATAAATGAAAGCATTGTAGGACTGCCGTGAGACAATCGCGCGGATCACTTGCCTTAGTTAACATAAAAGGAACAAACCTAGACAGATATTGATGGTCAGTGACTCAGTATAGTCAGTGTGGCACCTAGCTTGTCTAGTTAAAGGTTAGGATTTGAGTCTTACTAATTAAAATTGAGTACGGCATGTATGAATGTATTTTGAAATTTGATGCAACAACATGTTTTGATCCACACCTACGGTGTTTAAATAATCAATTACACCAACCAATTCTTTCTACCCTTGGATTGTTTGGAATGCCTGAATTTTGTAGGAAAATTATCTTTTAGTGTAGTTTTATAATGCGTGTAGTCAACCTTTAAACTTCTGGCCATAAATATACATACTATGTATATTTGTCACACGAAATTATACTAGCAGATTAATTGTCATCAAAAGTACTTCTATATCATTATACTAGTTTTAATTGTCGTTAAAAGTACTTCTATATCATTATACTAGTTTTAATTGTCATCAAAAGTACTTTTAATAATTTCTGTTAACATATAATTAGAAAAGGCAACGGTCAAAAACATATATTGAGGATGGTGACGAGACCCAAAACGACAAATAAAAAAAGAATAGATGTAGAAAAAAATTATACAATTAGTTACTAAGGGTTAATCTAAGAAAATCCATGTATTCCAAACTAGCCCTACAAAAATGAGTGAATCTACGTCATCAGAAATATCTTTTGTAACCCACTGTAACCTGTCACTGCTCTGTTAGTCACGTTGATATGCATTACCATCACAAACGAAAATTCCACAGGTTAGTCTGATTACTTGTTGGATGACAAGGCTCCGTTGTTAACGTCCTGTTTTGGAGACCAATGTGAAACTGAAAAGGATGTTAGCACAGGATGGTAACGTCCTATTTTTTTTTTTAGTTTATAAAAGCTACTTTTTGATTTTTCTACAGTAACTAGCTTTTAAACGGAATATCTTTTCAAGATAGAGTCTACTAGTTAATTATAGTACATACTGTACTGATTTTATTTATATCAGCAAAAACCGCACGTGAATTTCTGTTACTCTATAATCTCTCGCACGAACAGCCCAAAAGTCAAAAGCCGCAGCCAAAAGCCGTAGGCCCAATTTGAAGCAAAAAAAAATCGAGTTGTAAAAGTGCTGGCTGAAAGGGATCGAAGTACAAAACATTTGAGCAGCGAATTAGAAGAAAAATAAGTGTGGCAAAACCCCACAGATTATGACTTGTTTTGACAACAACGGCCATGAGCCCACGATTTTTAGTCGGCATGTTTGAGGCTAGGCAGCATCGGGTATCTGACAGTGCGGTTAATGATGCTTGAAATGTTCTCCTCTAGACTAGAATCAGGTTCTCTTTGGGGGGAAAACCCGGGTATTTGTCCAGAAAGGGTACACTTTGACGGCTGTGCAAAACCTCACAAGCTAGGCCCACTTTAAACGATTTCCGCTTCTGATTTTTATTTCTAACTTATAGTTTTTTTTGTCTTTTCTAGTTTTTTGATTTTTGGGTTTTTTGCTTTTGTTTTTTCCAATTATTCCTTTGCATTATCTGTGCCGATATAACATTTTTTATTTTTTTATATTTAATTACGCAGAATAAATCAACAATAGTTATAATGTAAAATAAGCAATAAGTTTTGGCTTATAAGCCATTTATAGCAGGCAAATGTGATTCCCTCGCAAAAGTAATGTTTGATGAGTAGACAGGAGTATACTATGGATGACATCACACAACCAATTATATTAAATGTGATTCACATTAGGCTAATCGAACGAGTTTTAGAATACTAGCATCATAAGTGTGGCGCCACGCTACGCTAGCTACCGTGTGGACCGAAGTAAAGAGACGACATGTGCGTAATTTTGGGAAAACCGAAGGTCTTTTTGAAAAAAAACAGAGGACCTGTACGTAACTAAACGACGACCCGTACATAATTTTGGAAAACCACGGGGTGCTATCCTGCAAAGGATACGCAATTTCGGTGAAGTGGAGGGAGGTTTTCGGGAAAAAAAACCTGGCAGGGATCTTTTTGCAGGAACCGAGGACCTTTACACGATTTCGAAAAATATAGGGGCCTTATCGCAAGAAGGATGACGTGGCATAGCTAGAAGGCCGGGAACTCCCCCGGCTTTGTTTTAGTGATGATACAGCTCGATCTCCCAACTTTTATAAACCGATACATATCTAATACCGATAATAACAGAGTTGTGCTATTTATATATGCTCTTCGGAAAACTAAATTGAACAATTTAGTTTGTTTGCATCATACGTGATGGGCTAACATGTTTTTGTTTATTTTTTTAAATTTAATTATGCTAAATAAGCCTCCGTCAGCTACAGTTTTTTTAGCTAGCTACAATATTTTTCAGCCATAAGCCACTAAAAAAAAGCTATTTTGAGCAGGGTTAAAACTTTATTGTTAGTAATTGCACCTGGGCCAATTTGTGGGCTACTGAACTATTGACTTTGACCATTGTATATTACTTACAGTGCATATTGCCCAGCCTTGGATTACTCCTACGTTCGCTACCGCAACCGTGGCCATATATTCTTACAATATAATATCTACAAAACTTACATGATTTTAGCATTATGAAAGTAGGTTTTGTAAAGAATTGCTCATATCATTTTTACATGTCCAATCTAAACATTTTGAAAGATGCTAGTGGTCAAAGACCAAAACGTTTGGGCACATCCTTTCCATGGTGGCAAGCATTTATATATGGGATTTTTGAAAAACCCACCCGACAAGTAGAGGAGTTTATATAAAAAAAACAACCTGCATCTTAAATTCTGTTAGTCTCACACCCGCAGGTTTTATGTGATTGCAAATCCCCTCCTCAAGGCTAATTTTCCCGTTAATCATCCGACATGACAATTGCGTGGCACTTCAACTTGGACCAGTGTAGTGAGCTATAACTCAGGAAGCCACCACAATGCAAAAATCCCCAAATCACTACCAGATAAGCCCCTAAAATCACAAAGTTCCCTACTAAATAGGTCAAAATAGATCAAAACCAACCAAAATTGGAGCAAATGCAACTTAACAGACTACAAGAGTCGCCGCAACTACCTCTTCCCCTTTGCATCGCCATCTTTTGCGTTGTGACCACCATCACCTCAAATCGTACCTGTGTCACCCCTAAGTCCTCACATCGAGCCTGAGAGAGCACTTCTTGGCTAGGTGAGGGAGATGACCCATTAGGGGCCACTGTTATAACCGATCCATGCTGGGGTGCCACCAAGCACCATGCCAGATGGTCAACAAAAAACTAGCCCTAAGGAGGGGATTTACAACTACATAAAACTTGCGGACGTGAGACCGACAGAATTTAAGATGCATGTGGGTTTTTTTGACAAACCCCCTACTTGTGAGTGTTTTTTTGTGAAAGTTCCTTTATATTTCTCTTTTTTTAAAACGGGACAAGAGCACTGCCCTAAATTAATTTAGAGGGATAGAAAACAAAGTCTGTTTAGGGGCAATGGATCGAGGCCACCAACCCAAGAGAGTAAGATAAAAAACCACACTACACAGGTGATGAAAGCTCTGCTAGCCTATTGACGCCCGCTAGAACCCAAGCTCCCACCTCCTCTTTTATCTTGGCGATCGAAGAGGTAGGTGGGGTTGAGAAAGAGTGGAAAACTCGAGAGTTCTGCTCTTTTCAAATTTCCCAAGTGACCAACATCACCAATGTTGCCAACGCCTTCCATGGCATACCTGGCCTGAGAATGACCACTTCCCACCAAAGTCTAGTTGAGTGGGAGGTTTGCCAGGTTGTCATATAGCGACATTCAGCCAAAAGGTAGATGGTTGACTCCGATGCATGCCTGCAAAGTGGGCATGTTGTGTAGGTTGTCCATCCTCACGAGGATAGGTGGTCCACTATCTAGAGCCTATTCTGAATGGCCAACCAGGCAAAGATTTTACATTTCTGAGGCGCCCAAGTTTTCCACACTAGGGGGTTTATGGTAGTGCTCACTGCCCCGAAGAACTAAGTTCTGTAAGCCAAAGCCGCCGTGTAGCTCGAGATGGCGACAAGCTCTTGTATGTGCTGCATTGAGAGTCCAGCCAGCCAGTTCAAGGTCAAGTCTTGTAGCCATTTATTGTCCATTACCATAGCCTGTAAGGAGCAGTTCTTTCTTGTGGATGCACAAAAAAAATTGTTCAACGCAATGTCTTGCGGTCTCAATCCTTGTGCCCAAGCCGAGTTCCAGAAGGCCACTGTTTTGCTATCGTTGACCCTTATGGAAGTGGACGTCACAAAGAGTAGGCGACCATGGTTGTCATACAGGATTTGCATTCCTTGCCAAGGTTTGTTTCGAGCTCCCCATCCGTACCATAACCATCTGAGTCTCAGAGCTCTGGCGAAACGCTATAGATCCAAGAGGTCAAGTCCTCCTAGGTGTGTAGATCTGCACACTTTGTCCCAATTGACTTTGCACTTGCCCCTGGTGAGCTATTCTGAGCCAATCCATAGGAATTGTCTCGTGTGCCTATTAAGGGTTTTAAGCACTCCCTTTAGTGCTCTGATGGCCGTGAGAAAATAGGTCGATTGAGCGGTTAGTATGGACTTGGCCAGGATTTTTCTACTTGCAAGGGTAAGCAATTGCCGCGCCAACCTGCCAGACAACTGCCATATTTGTCTTCTAATATTTGGAAATCCACCCAGCATAGCCTTTTTAGCGCAAGTGATAGGCCTAGGTAATCCAGTGGGAAGGTTGTGTGTATAGCTGGCAATTGTTGCAAAGTAGTGTACAGATCAATACCTTTGCACCGTATTGGCACTATCCAGCTTTTATGCAGGTTTGTTTGCAGTCCTGCCACGTCTCCAAACTTGTGTAGTATATGGACGAGAGTGCAGACCTCACCTTGTGAGGGTCGTAGAAAAATGGCTACATCGTCCACATAGAGTGAGGTTTGCAAGGTAGCGACCCGACCCCCTAGTGGTTGGAGAAGATCCCGATCCATCGCTATGTTGAGAATCCTTTGCAAGGGATCTATAGCTAAGATGAAGTGAAAGGGGGATAACAGATCTCCCTGCTGTAGACCTTTTCGATGCAGTATGTTGGCCCTTGGGATCCCATTGAGGAGGACTTTAGAGGTGGCAGTGGAGAGGAGATATGAGCCCAATCTGTCCACCACTGTGGAAATCCCTTTTTTTCTAGCAGTTTAAGCAAGTAGTCTCAACGGGCGGAGTAAAAAGCCTTCGCAATGTTAAGCTTGAGGAGAAGTGTTGGTATTCTGTTTGAGTGAAACCTTTTTGTAAGGTTCTAGACATATAAGAAACTATCTTGGATGTATCTTTCTGTAATAAAGGCGCTTTGACTCATGAAAGGTGCTAGGCTAAATAAACTTGGTTCATTTAGCTTGGTTCATTTTCATTTTCTGTAGAGAGAGAGAGAGAGAGAGAGGAGAGACGGGGTTTTGAGGGAGTGACGTCCCTCCTCCCGCTGAAGCCTATTTAACCCCTCGTCTCTTCTCCTGCCATTCCAGCCTAAACCTCTCCCTTCCGGGTCTTCTTCCACTCCAGCTCTCGCCTCTTGGCACCACACTAGGCCCAGGAACAGAGCCAAGAACTCCAGCTCTTGCCCGCTTGCTCCTATCCTCCCTGTTCTTGCGGCGGGTCAGAGCCAAGAGCTGAGCTAGCGTTATGCAGGAGACGGCCATGAAGTACGTGCTGGTGACCGGAGGGGTGGTGAGCGGCCTCGGCAAGGGGGTGACGGCCAGCAGCATCGGCGTCGTGCTCAAGGCCTGCGGCCTCCGCGTCACCACCATCAAGATCGGTAACCATTCCTTCCCCCACCTCGTGACGTTTTTTTGGGGTGCTCTAATTTTGGCCTTTCCGCACAAAAATAACCGCCGCGAACGTAGAAACCGAAAAAGGCGGGGTTTCCCGTGAAAAGATGCGATTTTTCAACCCGGCTTTGCGTAATCTTGCCGTGCCGTTTGCTCGGTTGGTCTCAATTGCAACCCAGGGTCCAGAAACGAATACCTTGCTTTCGTCGTCACAGTTTTTTTTTTATTGGAATCGTCGTCACAGTTGTGGAACAAGAGAGTTGTTTTGGGCAAAAGAAAGCAGCATTCCCGAATATTTTGGGGGCTGTTTGGGGCGCATGATGGCCGCGTGGCAACTACTTGTGCGAACGCGCTTGTAGTACATGGTTATCTTAATTAAGCTAAAATGGCCTCAAACGCATGCATTTTGATGCACATATACCCACTTGTTCACATCCCCCCGTTATTGCTATCTTTTGCTTCTCTGTTCATTGTATGCGGGTTTAGGGCTGTCTGTTTCTTGCTTTCTGCTTTTCTTGAGCGCCTTCAAGTTTTCAGTTTCTTTGAACTTGTCACATGAGACATACAGTCTGTGATCAAGTTAATTAGTTCACAGCTTGTACTCAATGTTCTTGTGTTTAGGCCTGATTCTGTACATGTGAGTTTTTTTTAAACCATATTCTGCACATGTGAGTTGAGAATCTTGACTAAGCAGTGTTTTCTGCTCCTCTGGTTCGGTAGCCTAAATCTTGCATTGCTCTGCATTATATAGTGCCTTTGGTGATTCTTGCCGATGCTTTTCGGTGTTTTCCCCCAGACCAGTTTTATTTTGGTAAAAGTAGAACGTTTTACCTTTTGTTTTTGGTTACTCGTTGTTGTCTTTGATGAAGCGGATAGCTGATCTTAAGTTGGTGTCACAATCTTAGTCCCTTCAAAGAGACGAACTCCTCAGTTGTTTAGGCCAAGTTTGTCATCTCATGCATTAGCTTTTCCTGACTAGATTTTCTGTACCCCTTTTTTGAAGGAAAATATTCGTTTCGTTTAATTCGACCGGTATGCAAGTTCAGAATTTAGAGGGGAAAAATGACTGATGATTCGAACCTTCGTTTTCTCCCATCTATATTAGAAGTTGGTGAACGGATTAAAAAACTATTTACTTCTGTTAGCTGAACATTGCTTACTGTTCTTAATTTCTTGTCGTTGTTCATTTGTGACTACTCATCTGCAGACCCATACCTCAACACTGATGCCGGCACCATGTCTCCGTTCGAGCATGGTGAGGTCTTTGTTTTGGACGATGGTGGAGAGGTAACTAAAGGCTGCTCCAACATCTCCTTTTTTGTGCCTCTCTAACCAGAAAATTCCGTGCTGTTGTAATCGTCATGGATGACCACTGATAGCTAGTCTTCACTAGTTCACCTGTAATACACATTTTTTTCATGGATTTATCTTGTTACATAGTTTGCTTTTTTAAAAAAGTGAGTTTTTAGGGAAGTTTTTCAAAAGCGGGTTATGTGGATATAATCTCTTTGGCTGATTGGACTTTCTTCCCTTTTCTTTTCTTGAAGGTGGACTTGGACCTTGGAAATTATGAACGTTTTCTGGATATCAAATTGACCCGTGAGAACAATATAACCACAGGAAAGATCTATCAGGTAATTGGACCTATTAGTCCTAATCCGTGTGTAATTAGAACTTCTGTTCTGTGGAAGATTGTGCTATCAAGTCAAAAGTTCCGTTTATACTTTTTCTTTTTAAAAAAGTAAAGGAGATTTTTTTTAACTTTAACATTAACAAACTGGCACATTCAGGGATATCTGCAAGTTATATTGAGCGTTTGATTGACCGAGGGGCTCTTTGATTTGCAGGATTAAAAAAGCGTAGGAATAGAAAAAAACATATAAATAAGATAAGAATACATGCGCAAACAGATGATTGGAAAACATAGGGATCTTGTAGGATTGGTGTTTGATTCGTAGAAAAGAAAGAACAAAGCAATTTTAGAGTGAATAGTAATCTCATTTGTTTTTGGCTAATCGAACGCATTAATCTGATTTGGATTTGGATGATCATAGCTATGCAACAAATCATTCATTTATTAGTCATTTACAGCCTGGGCCAATAGACCATCATTCTTATCCCCTCTAATTCTCGGTAGTATTTAAACGGTACGCCTTTTCAAGGTAGGGTTTATAAGTAGATTATAGTAGACGCTATATCGAGTTCAATTATACCGACCAAAATCATATATAACTATTTTCTTCTACGTATTATCTCTCACGAATAATTAGAATTTAAAAAATATAAATCAAAGCTACAGTCAAAAAAACCCACATCTCATCCAATCATCCACTCATGCCCGAGCCCGTGCGTCCACCATCGTCCTTATCCCCTCCAATCTCTCCCCCACATATCATTCTTTCCATCCCCAAGACCGCGTGGCAACAGTGGGGGCAAGAACCTCGAGTGGCGGAAACTCGGGCGGCCATAGAGGAAAAGAGGGCGACGCCCGGCAGCGCTAGCAAGAGCATTGGTGCTGGTAGTGTTCTAGATGTGGAACGGCGAAGTGGATGGAAGCACGACGTGTTCCTGAACATGGGGAACCCATTTTTGGTGGCAACTTGGCCTGGGGCAACACAAGCGAGGCCGTGCGGCGAGGGCACCCATGGCGACGCGGAGGTCGGCGATGGGGAGCTACGGTGATGGAGCTTCTCAGAGGAGGTCGGGTACGAGTTCAGGGGTAGGAGGCGGCCATGATGACGCGGACGGCGCAGCAAGAGGAGGCCGGAGTCGATGGGGACGCGGGTGAGGTGGCGGCAGCCGCTCCAGTTAACTTCGCTCTTCCTATCGAAGGAAATTTTCCAAGAGGTTGGAGTGAATTCTAGTTTTCCTAGGAAATCATAGGCCAGGAATAGTATTCTTCTATAATTGGGTGATAAATTTCCTGTTAATCTAAGGAGTGAACAGTAGCCAATCCTATGGAATGCAAAAATCCTATGTTTTTCCTGTAAAAATCCTGTGAATCAAAGAAGCCCTGGGTGTATATGGAACCCACAAATCCTTATTGGGTCACTTTATGTTTCATCGTAAGATCCACTGCAGTAAAACTATGCATGTGCAGAATCATCTGGGCCTCTAGTCTGCCACTGTTGTCGGAAGCTACTGATAAGATTCAACCTGTCACATGGTGGCAAATTGTAGAGTCGATGCTCTGTTGGCTGCTTCTGTCAATCAGTGAATAAAGAATCTTTCTTCCATTGACCACCTGTAATTTTGTACAGGATGCAAAGTAGACTAGGTATCAGTAAACTACAGTCGAAACCCACACCAGTGACCAGTATCAGTTAGTTGTTTTGTTACCATTGTAAGTTAGGATGAAAAGTGACCTCTACCCTTATTACAACTTTCATGTGATCTCCGGTTGATTGTGCGTGGTCAAACTCTTCATGGATTCTTTTAATAACTGTAGCTGCTGGTTTCATCTTCTGGAAACTAATAGCATTTTTTTTCTAATGCTCAAATCAGGCTGTCATTAACAAAGAAAGGAGAGGAGACTACTTGGGGAAAACTGTCCAGGTGTGTTATCAGTATGTAGCGTGGAGTTTTCATGTGATTACTTCAGACAAAGATCACTGAATCTGGATTTATTTTCCTTTTCAGGTTGTGCCACATATTACAGATGAAATACAAGATTGGATTGAACGTGTGGCGATGAATCCAGTCGATGGTAAAGAAGGGTCTCCTGATGTTTGTGTCATTGAACTTGGTGGCACTATAGGTAAATAAAACAATTTCATCTATAGCATATATTGCAACAGCACATACTTCAAACATCGTGGTGTAGTTTATTTTGCTCAATTGTTCCCATAGTTGTGTAAGTATGCCGGTGCAGGGGACAAAATCTTTTCGCCGCATAACGACAGTGGAATTCTTGATGCAGGGGATATTGAATCAATGCCTTTTATTGAAGCATTAGGTCAATTCTCATACCGTGTAGGTCAGTAAACAGCAGCTCTCCCCTGAGTGTTTATTTTTATTTTGGCCTGGTTTTCTTTTACAATATCCATTTAGTTTCAATTGACATGTTCTTTCCTCATTCTGTGTTGTAGGAGCTGGAAACTTCTGTCTGGTCCATGTCAGTCTTGTTCCAGTTCTAAACGTAGTTGGTGAACAGGTATATTTTACTCATTTGAATAAGACAAAACTGTGAGAGGTTGTAACAAGGCTTGCAGTTTTATTGGGCTTCATGTCATGTACTATAGGAAAAAATAAAATAGTACAATTTGCCTGAAATGGTATGAATTATGAAATAGTACCTATAGTAGTTTACCCTGAGTTGAAATAGTACCTATATAGTAGTTTACCCTGAGTTGCAATTTGGCTTAAAGAGAAATGGCACTTTTTTATTGTACTAAAAAGGGGGGAAACACCAAGAATAACCTAAAGAATATTAAAGTGTTGTCGTACCTCTAAAAAGTATAATTCTTCAGTTGTTTAAACTTGTCTCATTCTGTTATTTCTTGCAAATGATGATTTTTTTCATTTATGTAGAAAACTAAGCCTACCCAACATAGTGTTCGTGGGCTAAGAGGACTTGGATTGGCACCTGATATTTTAGCATGTCGCAGTACTGAGGTACACCATCTAACCATCATTCTTTCATTCCTTCAGAGCACTCTATGGTTCATTTCCTTTGGTGTTGAAAATTGCTTTATTCGTGGCCATCTCTATGCTTTTGACAGCCACTGGAAGAACAAGTGAAAGCCAAGCTCTCACAATTTTGCCACGTTCCAGTAATGAGAATTCTTGCAAACTCAAGGCTTTTTTTTTTGGGTTTTCTCTCTTGCTGTTGCGCTGACAATGCAACTTATGTTGCAGATCTCGAGTATTGTGAATCTCCATGACGTTACAAACATTTGGCACATCCCTTTGTTGCTAAGGGTATGATACGTTTCTTTGTTGCAATGCATATATTCCAAATTTGCATCTTGCTTATTTAACCATCTACACTGGGTTCTTTCTATAGGACCAGAATGCCCATGAAGCTATTCTGAAAGTTTTAGACCTTCAGTTGTATGTATTTTTTCCATCACTACAATACATTTATTCATCACGTCATAGTTTGAAAGAACAATACTAACGCTTTCAATGTGTTTCTCCACTCATGTACGCAGTGTAGGCAAACTACCTCGAGAACCTAAGTTGGTTGAATGGACTGAAAGGGCCAGCAAGTTTGACAAACTGAAGACTCAGGTAGGATTCTTTATCCTTTTGGAGTCTTCATTTTCCTATTGTTGTTGGGGGTGAGGGGTAGAGTATTGCCCCTTTTATTTGTAAAAAAGTTTTTTTAATATCTGATCGTTATTCCACAATTAATGTTTCAGGTTAAGATTGCCATGGTTGGAAAATATACTGGCCTGTCGGATTCCTACCTGTCTGTTCTAAAGGTGAATTTATTACTAAGTACACTTGTATTTGCATTCAAGATCAACAGGATTACTTGTACTTGAATTTGTTGGTTGATGACTTGATAGACATGACTTCACACTTGATTATGAACTAGTAAGACAAATAGGCTTCTGTAGGTTAATTCCTTTTCCAATTCCTCAATCATGATGCTACCTTATAATTCTGTTGTACACATGTGCAGACAGTATACAGCATACATGCAACTCTTTAATATTTCCACTGAATATGATAACACCCCATTTGGCTCCTCCCAGGTATTGGCCCTGGAATTGTGGAATTGGAATTCAATTCCAAAGATGTAGTTGTTTCACTGATTGACTACCACCTAAAGTTGAACTGATGATTCTAAATCTAATTCTAAGAGGCATGATTGAGCTAGAAGCAATTCTTAATTTACACCTGCCATTTATCTGGAATTCACTCTACAGAATTAAGTAAATGTTCGATATTTGAAATTTCAACCTCACGTTCACACCATAAAATTTTCACGAAATAAACTGAAATTTATTGGAGATGATTCACTATGTAGAGAAGCTATATTGTGCACATTGGTGGGCCTAGGTGCACAGCCAGTACAGATGGCCTCCACAGCCTTGTAGATAATAATTTCTGAAAGTTCAGTATTTGAAATTTCAACCTCGCATTCACACTATAATTTTTTCACAAAATTGTCCGAAATTATTGGAGATGATTTAGCATGTAGAGAAACTACTTTGTGTACATTGGTGGACCTAGGTATACAGGTGGGCCCCCACAGTCTTGTAAAATTCCAAATGGCATCAAAATAGAAAAAATGGATTTTGAATTAGCTTGAATCAAATTCAACTAGAATATGATTTGGAATCCAATTGAATGAATTAAATTCAATTCTAGGTAGCCAAACAAGGTGTCAGCATTTGTGGAACCTCTTATGGTAGTAAGAAGAGTTGTGGCTTTCTGGCATGACATTGTTTGTTTGATTTACAGCTGTGCTTCTTAGATCCTTTTTTTAGGAATCGCTTCTTAGTTCGTTGGCATTTTGCTTGTGAATATTCTCTTTTTCTGTAAAAACAAAGCTGCACTTCTCAATGAAATTTGTACGTGACGATATTTAGTCTTCATGTTGACTGATTTATCTGATTTAACCATTGTTTCAGGCTCTTTTGCATGCATCAGTTGCTATGGAAAGAAAGCTTGTCATCGAGTGGGTTCCTTCATGTGATCTTGAAGATTCCGCAGCCGAAGAGGTTAGTGTTGACTATGGACTTCACATTGATTTTATTTTCCTCAATGGATCTTCCACTGATGCTTGGGAGATGATTGTTTTCTGTAGACCCCTGAAGCCCATCAAAAAGCATGGAAACTACTGAAGGTTAGCACTTTTTACATTCTTGACTGATGCCATTATGCAATTCTGGATATTTCTGTTCAGTCATTTGAAGAAATTTCCACCTCAGGGTGCAGATGGTATACTCGTTCCTGGAGGCTTTGGAGATAGAGGAGTTCAGGGCAAAATTCTTGCTGCAAAATATGCTCGAGAAAACGATGTTCCTTATCTTGGCATTTGCTTGGGTATGCAAATTGCAGTGATCGAGTTTGCCCGTTCTGTCATGAAATTACGTGGCGCAAATAGCACAGAGTTTGACCCAGCTACAAAATCACCCTGTGTCATTTTCATGCCAGAGGTACACAACGGTAACTGTCATACTATTTTGATAATTGTTCTCTGATAAGAATCAACTTTGATCCATATACTTTGTACAACAATTCCACAGGGCTCCAAAACCCATATGGGGGCGACAATGCGGCTTGGATCAAGGAGAACATATTTCCAAGTCAATAACTGCAAATCTGCAAAGCTGTAAGAAAACGCTGTCCCTCATCTTCCCCTAATGTCGTATGTATAATTGTGCATTTGATATGTATTCCCATTTATGTGTGGAATATAATTGTGATGAATTATCTTAGGTATGGCAATGCTAGCTCTGTAGACGAAAGACATCGCCACAGATATGAGGTTAGCTATATGAAATTATCTGATGGCATAGATCATTCTATGATCCCATTCTTCCTTTGTATAAAGTTGGAAGATTTTATTTGTTTTTTAGGTGAACCCTGAAATGGTCCCGGAATTTGAGAAGGCTGGGCTTTCATTTGTTGGAAAGGATGAAAGTGGAAGGCGCATGGAGGTAGACTTTGAAAACAGTTGCTTCAATCTTCACTAAGAACTTGATATCAAACGTTCTCCATTGCCTAACGGATGATGCTCTACTGGATGCAGATTATTGAACTACCCAATCATAAGTTTTTCGTTGGCGCACAATTCCATCCTGAATTCAAGTCTAGACCAGGAAAGCCATCTCCACTTTTCTTAGGTAATGCAATTCTACTTGACAAAAGTATGCTGATGCTTATGCTCATATCATTTTCATTCTAATATCCTGATCAACTGTAAATATGTTAGTTGTCAATTAACCTCTACTTATCAAGGTTACCATTTGTTGTTAGCGATGTACCAAAGATGCATAGTTCCTCATTTAGATTTATCATGGTCATCTGCATTCTCTGAATACTAATGTCTCAGTAAGCGCTTCATCTGAATTAACTATGCATCTCTGCTGACAGGATTAATAGCAGCAGCATCTGGACAACTAGATCATTTGCTCCAGCGCAGTTTTGCCCATTCGAATTCGACACCTAGAGGTATTAACGGTACTGTAGGTCAGCAACTGAAACTGTACCCAAATGGACATGCGAAGAAACAATTGAACAGCCTGGTAAATGGATACTACGCAAATGGCAACGGCATCCACATCTAGTTGCGGAGTGCTGCGCGAGGCCTTGCTTGACATTTGTTTCTACGGTTTTGCTTGTACCTTTTTTCATCTCTGTTTTTTTTTGGTTTGGAGTTGTCTCTGCTCAACTGAGAAGGCTAAAGAGAGCTGCAACCTCCAGCGACACATGGTTCCGATATTTTAACGAGGAACGTCCTCCTGTCATGTTGAAGCAAGTTAAGCTATAGGGTCTAGTGTGTTGTTTCTTTTTGTTTGAGGCCGCAAATTAAGGCTGGAAATGTCTTGGTAGCTGTAGTAGAGCCTGGCATATCTCAACTATTTGTAGATTGTGAAAGACTTATCTAAGGACTGAATATACAAACGCTTGGCCAAGATTGCTTTGTTCAGAAAATAAAATGATGCTTACTTCATCGAACAGTTGGCTATCTGATCCAAGAATATGCTGGTAATATTGTTGTTCATAAAGTCCCACTAGTGTGCCTGTGTTGCCCTGCTGTATGGTGACCCACAGTGAACTAACTTAGGAGAGTTCGAACTATATCTTTTACTGATGGCTTTTACTGATGGCTTTTGATTGTGATTTATAACTTTTGACTGAAAATAAATAGTAATGTCCAAAAGAAATAGTTTTTAGATGGAGAGGATGAGTGATGGAAAAAGTGAGGGAAAGATATATACGTGTGACGGAAGCGAGAGGAATGGGGTGCGTAATGCACTCGTGACCCTTTACCTTATCACTGGAGCGAGACGGTAGCGAGAGGAGTGAAGACACTGCTTCGAGAAGTTGGATGTTCGTATTGGCTTCTGATTTTTCTAAGAGCCAAAAACAGAAGCCAATACGAATAGGACTTTATTCGGTGATGCTGTGTGCACTCAAATCAACAGTTGCATGAGTAGTTCGTGGTAGAATCTAGCCTATCTGCAACCTTGTTGATGTACTGCTGCTTGCCTCGCTAAGTTGTAGGCAAAAAAATGTATCCTTTCCTAATAAGATGTCTGTGCGTTGCAACAGAACCTCATAGATATCCATGTGTTGCAACAGAACCTCATAATCTGCACCAAAAATTATATCATATTTTGTTCGCTCATCCTATCAAGAGTTTTATATCCTCAAGTTCCTTTTATATATTTTTTAAGATATTTGCATACATATCATGCCTGGCAACCAAGAGCAGCGAGTCATCGACCCAACCTCTCGCGCCTCCACGATCTCCTCGCACATCACCTCGGCACACTACACTAAGGCCCCGTTTGGCAGAGCTCTAGCTCTAGGAAATCTGTAGATTTCCTAGAGCTGGTCATCTGTAGCTCTAGAAAATTCTGGATCTAGAATTGCAGGCATGTTGAGTGCATTTACATGACTCATTTCATTTATATTATATATTAAATAAAAATATTTAAATCACTTTAATTTAGTCAACAAACTACAGATCCAGCATAGATCTCGGAGCTAGAGCTGTGCCAAACGGAGCCTAAGCACCAAAACATCACAGCTCCCTTTCCTGCAGCTGCCTCCCTTTGTCGTCTCCCCCAACATTCACTCTGTCGTCCCCAGGGCCGCCTCCTTCCACCGTCGCCACAACCACCTCCCTCCTTTGTCTGGATCTGGCAGGCAACGAGCATCTTCCGTCTGGATCTAGCGACCAGTGTCCTTGATTCAGCGAGCAGGAGAAACGATGAGGCGATGAGACATAGGACAAGGTGTAGTAGCAGCATGATGTCGTCTCCCTTTGTTCTCGCCCCCGCCATTCGCTCTGCTGTCCCGCAACTACCTCCCTTCTTCGTCTGGATCTAATGGCCGACGAGCGTCCTCCATCCGGATCTGGCGACCAACGTCCTCGATCCGGTGAGCGGGGGAGCTGATGAGGTGACGAGATACGGGAGTACGAGTTGCAGGAGCAACATGGCGATGCCTCCCTCCGCCATTCGCTCTGTTGTCCCCAGGGCTTCCTCCCTCAGCCATCCTTGCAGCCACCTCCCTTCTCCGTCTAGATATGGTAGCCGACGAGCATCCTTTGTTTGGATCTGGTGACCGATGAGCACGTAGAGAGAAGGAGGGAATCACAAGACGAGGGGGCCAGGGTGGGTAGTGATGAGGGGAGACAACAGCAAGGTGATGGTGTGTGGAGGCAGCCACGAGACGACGACGCGGAGGAGAAGGCTTGAGAGAGAGAAGGGTATGATTTTTGATCGAGGGAGAGGGAGACATGGAGAGGAGATTCTGGGAAGTGGGGCGGCAGTTGCGTTGCACACAATGAAGAGATGGACCGAATGTTAGGGGAGGCCGAGACCCACGAGTTGTCGCACATCGTGCGGAATCGTGTCTCAGGCACAATAGTGAGGGAGGGTTGGTAAATAGATAAACTCCCCTTTTATATTAGTAAAGAACTGGCGAATTTGCCTGCACAATTGCACAATTAGATATTATGATACAGTTGTCTTTGGTATATAACTCTACTGTCTATAATTAAAATACAATTGTATTTGTAATACAACTCTAATATACACACATGATTAATATGCATTGTTATAATCTAGCCTCACCAAAATAAGTGGTGAAGATGCTTCTCTTTTTTTCTTGATTAATATAATAATTTATATGATTTTTTCTTTTTTAGAATTATTATGGGATTTTCTTGCCCTCAAAATGAAGCAGGTGCCTTGAATCTTGCCGGTTATTTTTATTTATATAGATTAAAAACCATTGCTAGGTTAGGGAATTTGGCAGGTTCTAAAGATATTTTATGAAAGAATTGCCACATGTCCAGATTCAGACTTTATCCTATACCGTGTAAAATTGATTGATATTTCATTACTGAGGTTAAATTAAGCTCTACCAAAACATATGGAGATTGATTGAAATTCGAGAACCTTGTTATATTTTATAATGGTGAGTTGCATACCTACTCTATATCTCAACTCCAAATATTCTACAAGCCATGGAATTATCCAAAATTTTAAACATGGACTTTACTGAAGTACCTCTACTTATAAGGGGCAATATTACATCATACTGTAACAATTGTTAATATGAGTGAAATGGATAAATAGCTTGTCGTGTATTGCTCATCCCAAAGGGCAATATATAGTATATGAGATACACACACAACTCTAAACCCTAAACAATAGGAAAAGACACTAATACCCTTAACACTACCACTCAAATGAAAGGCATATGCAATAGCATTGCATTTAGAAGGGTTAACACTAAAATAGAGAAAATCCAAAGTCCGAGTCTCGAAGGTATCGTTATAGCGTGTGGCTCTTAGAAAATTGTCATGAATCGGGGTAAACATCACCAAGAAGATGGCCGGATGGCGTCGGCGTAAGGGAGAGAGAGAGACTCTAGATGAGGAAGACCATAATATTTCTCTGATTGATTCCAATAGCATGCGGTAGCCCTCTTTATATAGATGGGCTCCCCCTAACAGATAGAGTTTAATTCCAATCATATCTCTAACAATATAGAAACTCATATCATATCTCTAATTATATCTTTAACAAGGGAAACTAATCTCTAACTCAAATAGAATCTAATCTCTATTTCTAATAATGGACCGGCTAGGCCCAAGGCCCACGCCTATGACATTACACCCCTCCCGGACATGCAGCTCGTCCTCGAGCTGCTAGGCGGCGGCTATGGTGCAGTTCTACGTCGATGAAGTGTAGCGCCTTCAGTATATGATGCATGCAAAATAATTTTTTTTGAATTTCCTTCCATCTGAAATCGTGTAACAGCCTAGGAAACACAAAGTGCAAAGGCTAGGAAAGTAGAGATAAGCGGGAGCAAAGTCAACCGCAGTAACACGATGATGAAGAGGATATAGAAAGTGACACAAATAGAGAGACCTGTCAAATCATACCGAAGATAGATGGAAGCAAAGCAGCGCAAATCGAAACCTGTGATGGCTGCAGCGCGAAAGAGAAGCACAACGGTCTTGGAAACTCAGGGCAGCGGCTCAGAGAGAAGCGACGGCATTATAAAGACTTCTACGATTTGCAACAGCTCAAAGAGAAAAACAGCGGTGGTGGCTATGCGAAAAAGGAAGGAGAGGATCACACTCATCCAAGAGGATAGATCGTGGCTAACAAAGTAGTCAACTGATTAACAATGATTTGTGGATTTGCATGGCTTTGATGAACTAAAGAAGAGATGCTACAGTCTTGGATGGACGCAATGGAAGACTAAAAGAAAAGGGCTCAAAGGAGCGGATTCTGGCATCCTCAGCTCCACCACCAGTAGGAGACAACGTGTCGCGCCCACAGCAACCAATCATGGACCCATTCCATATATCTCACCATCAATCTTCAACCACCCTCCTCTCCCGGCCACCACCTCCCTTCATCTCCTCTCCCCTTCCCTCTCCTCTCTTTATCCTTGCCTCCCCACGCTGGTAAGAAAAGGCGACGGAAGAGAAGAGGAACGAAGGAGGGAAGGAGGAGCTAGTGGGGCAGAGGAGGTGCGCCTTGGCAGTGGGAGGAGGTCTGGAGGCGTCAGCGACGACCGAAGGCAGCAGCACAAGCGCAACGATCGGGAGACGCGACGGCTAAGCTTGGGAGACAAGAGGCGTGGCAGCGACGTCCTCTGCATTGAAGCATGTGCAAAGCAGAGAAGCGGCGGGGAGCCCGGATCTGGTCCGACATGGAGCTCCACGACGTTGGAGCCAACAGAGACGAGCAGTAGCGGGGAGAAGGCTGGCTGGGCAGCGACCGGGCGACCAAATGCGCACTGGAACGGGCAGCGGTGGCGTTGGGTGGGCCGGCACTAGAGCGGCATGGCACGGATGGTGGCGCGCGTGCACAACGGCCGGCGGCCGGAAGATGGCCACCCCTGGAAGTGGAGATCCTCCCTGGGGCAGCGTAGCGGAAAAGCGACACAGGCTAGGTTTGGCACCTAGGCTTTGATACCATGTTAATATGAGTGAAATGGATGAATAGTTTGTTGTGTATTGCTCAACCTAAAGGGCAATATATAGTACATGAGACACGTACAACCCTAATCACTAGACAATAGGAAAAGACACTACTACCCTTAACAACAATGTCAAACTGCCATTGTTTCATAAGGAGGGCATCCTGCAGACCCTACAGACTGATTGTGTATGATCTCATACAGCTGACAGGTACTACGATAAGGGAAATTTGAAGTAATTTAGAGTAAAATTCCATAATAATGAGTCATACATAGCCATGATATAGTGTCATGGAATATAGGATCCTTGAGAACATAATGATGGCTAGGACCGTCCACAAAAAGCGGCAAACCTTAAGAATTTCGCGCTGCTGTCTTCGGGTCAAACAAGCAACGTAGCATAAGGCAGTCTCCAAAATCGCATCCCCATCCAGGAAATATACCTGTTCATCGTTACATGGTTAGGTGCCAGAAAAGAACTCTGAACTCTTGAGACACAGTAGGCTAACATGTTAAGTGTAAATTCAAGCCAGGTAACTACGAAACATGCAACAACAAAACAAAAACAAAGCATTTTGTTTCAAACAAGTTAGGATAGGATACGAATGAAACCTCCTCAAAGTCAAAGAAATGAGAGCCTTGAGATAAAACCTACAATGCTATAATCTTAAGCCCTACATTATACCATCTGAACCGAGAGTCTAAAACAACGTCCCTAAACTTTCTTTTTATATCATGATTTTAGTACGTTGATTGCTAACTTTCATACGCTTCTACCCAAAACCAACTCTTTAAATACATTCCATGCTAACATCTTAAGTAGGTAACTACAAAACATAAGTATAAGAAAAGAAGAGCGTCCAAAAACCAAATCGTTCAGTGATCATGAACAAAATTGAATTATTGAAGACAGACGTATGTGTTTGTACATGTTGGTATGTAAGCAAATAGCAACATAAGTAATACAGAAGAAAAAATTACAGCTCTCAACACTTCAGAAGTTTCAACTATCATACCTGCAGATTTTTCCTAAAATTTCTTGCCATGTTTACTTGCTGTAAAGAGTGAGGTCAAATTTTTTTCTAACGCGATCCTACTTGTAGAGCAACACCAAAGAAACCTTCAGTAAAGGAAGAACTTACCGGTAAGCAATTGACTACGGCCAATGCCGCAGAAACATGAAGCAAACAACTTACACCATTTTCCAAGATATAAGGAACATCCGCAATGAAAAGGAAGAGTGCCCATCGAGGCCTGTAGGAGGATAACTTAACTGAACGTGCTGCTGATAACGGATCACCCACATAAACAAAAGTTCCCTCGCAAGGACTCAGTCCAAAGTTATTATTTGTAGCATGTGATGATGATAAATTTCCTTCTTTCTGTAAACACTCTAAAGAATATGGCCTGGCATAGGAGATCTCTATCCACGAAAAGCCTGGGATCAGAACAGGTACCAAGCAGTACTCATCCTGTCAGCATTGATCAAATACACTTCGTATCAAGCAGAGTAGGTAGATAATAAAGAAAAAAAGAATAAATGTTATTACCAGAAGGAAGCAATTCCTCAGGATTATTTTTAAAGACATTGTAGTAATAAGTCACAACAAAAATGAGGGCTCTTACCTCCAAACAGGCACAGCTACTTCCATCATAGTCAGCACCCCGCCATCCATTTCCACATTTTCTAAGCTTAACTACATCTTTTGCAATCAAGCAATATTTGTCCTCAGCTTCCTTCTGGTCACTACCTCTGCCAGTCTCATCAGAAAAAGTGGTGGAACCATTACATGTAACTTTTTCAAAGGCTATCAGTTCATCTGGGCAAGACAGCTTGTCATTTATCTGCCAGAGATTCTTGCTTGCATCCATCCATGAGTTTGGGACACAATAACCCTTGCCAGAACTAGTGGCACCATAGCTCTGGGAGCCTTCAAGGAACTCAGGACTACTGGTTTTTTCTGAATTGCCTTGAGCCAGCATTTTCATCCATTCGTCAGTTCTTGTTATGTTTAGACCATCCACAGAGAGAATAACATCATGAGCAGACAAGTATCCTGACAGAGATGTTTGTGGGACTCTCATGACCTGTTCTGACAGTCTTTTAGAATGGAAAGATTGCTGAGATCAAAATGTTGAAAAGTGCAAAGAAACAGACTTACGATAAGGCCATCACCACTAGTGTATAGAGGACACAGCACCACAGGAAGTAAGAATGCCATGAGCACACATACTGCACAAAACTATGTAAACATGAAAACATAACAGAGACATTATTATTAATTGAGTGACAGGCTTATGAAAATAGGGTATTAAACTAAACCAATTAATATTGCAGAACTGATACTTCTCAAATATGACAGAGTATACAAGTATATATCACTAAATTCCTCTCTGGGACTACACCTAAGACTGAAAGTGTTGTTACAAAGCTAACAAACCCCCAACTATATTCTGTGTTCCGATACTCCTTGCCCTGTATCTCCATGTAAATAAATGTTCATAATAAAAGTTTCTAGCTATTGTCATTCTTCTCTGACAAGATGTCAACAGTCAATTAAAACCAGCAATTGTTTTTATTTGTTTGATATACCTCTAAGGCTCTGATTTAGGATGAAGTCGACCAAGAAAAATAAGGTAACAATCACCTCCTACAGATTGATATCAGATATATGATGTCTCAGCCAAATGGAAAATTCCCTACAGTTTACTTTAGACATATATTTGCTGATGTATTCCCTCTGGTGTCCAATTGAAATGTAGTAACAGAATTTGTAGGCAAAAACCTAATTATCACCTATATGAGAAAATTGGCACATGCTTGTTCAGTGTAGGATACTAACTTTCCAAGATATCTTGGCCCACACTGTTTAAAATGAAGCATCAAATGGTATCTTATGCCAACTACATAAAGCTAAAATTGTTCTTATTTGTTGTTTGGTGTCCTCATTACTGCAAGCATACAAATTATATATTTTTATTTTGATTTGAGCACCACGGATCACTATAGGTTAGCATGACATACCACAAATACTGACAATAGGTGACAATGCGTTTTGGAACAAAAAGGATGTTTTGCTCCAACATTTTTTAAATTAATCCATGCACGTGAGCATAACTTACCATAACATTATGCCAAATTCCAGCACAATAAATCCGAAGCATGGAAAAGGGCGGTAGATTCTGCAACAGGTCATAGTTCAGAGCAACTAATGCCCCAGGAAAAAGTACAGCTATGAATATTGCAACATACTCAATCTGTACACCCTCACTGTTGCATATTTAGCAATGAATATGTCAGCAGCATGAGAAAGAACAAAAAAATATAAGTGGATGGAAATAATATTATAAGACAACACCCAAAAATGTTTTAGTATCAAATAAAGATGCATTTTGTTGATGCATGCAAACACATGCAGCACCTCACAAAAAAAGGTGCATGAGCAGATAAGAGATAAGAGACCTTGCAGCTGCAATAGCATGTCCAAATTCATGAAAAGAAATAGATAAAATTGTTGACACAATGATGATTGTGGTGTCCATTTTCGATATGCTGAAGCTGGAAGCCTGCAATAAGTTAAAGGCATGCTGAGTCGTTCATGTGAAAGGTTGAAAAAAGAAGTGCCAATGTCTGCTCACCAGTAGATTTTGTAACCAGGCACTAAAAGATCCACCTCCAAAATAAAATGCACCAAGTGAATCCCACAATATCATCTGAAAATTGCAACAGAACAATATGACTGTCCAAAATTTTAAAGAAAAGGTACGTGGACTACCTGCTATACCCAGCATACAATACACTATTTATAAAACAACAATGAGAATTGATACAGTCAGAACCCAGGAACCAATGAAGTTGAAGATACAGATTAACAACAATCAATGAATTTATTAAAAGCAAATCAGTTGGTGACCTTTGTTGAATATACTCAGTGCTTCCATTATTCATGTCATACTACTAGAGCCCTAATGAAAACTTTGTGAGAAAAAGCGAGACGGAAAGGTGGAAAACAACTGTTTTGGCAAGTAACGAAAAAACAAATCAATTCTGTATGCTTCGCTGAATAAGAACTGAGTTATCAAAAGCACCAATTTCTATAGACACAGTTATGTGAACTTTAATAACATTAAGAAATGGCCATCCTATGTTCAGGAAAGTGCGTGAAAAATCTTAATGCTCTGCCTCCTGTCTGAAGAAGGATTCTAGCTTTCCATCATGCACCAAGGTCACTAACAGAGGAATATAGAATTATGGCCACATTCTGGACTCTGTGACATAATCAGTGAATATCATAAATTGTCAAGTTAAATGTGCACTTACTGTTCAAATAATTTAAGCAGCCACATCATGAGATTCATGACATGGATGAACATTGTTGAACTTTTGAATTAATATACAGACTATAGAATATTGAGAACAATTGTTTGCCATAATGCCATTTAACTTACCACTGATATACCAACTAAAGCAATGAGAGAGAAATAAACTCCTACAGAAAACCATGCTCTCATATATCTGCAAAAAAGAATTAACTTAGTAGACTTCAAGGACAATCAATGGCTCCGCCCTACATAGTGAGCATAAAAAGAAGACAGCTACCCCTATCAGACAATAGTCTTCTCAGTCCCAAAAAAAAGTACAGGAGTACATGCTTAAAGTTTCATAAAAGAAAAGGAAATAAGCACTCGAGATGACATAAAATGCTCAGTATGTGAATTATCTCTCTCTAAAAAAAAGAAACTCTTGCAGTTCATAGGTACACAATTGAAGTCAGGTGCTAAATTGGCTATCGTCCTTCTTAGAATGCCAGATCCGCCAGAATATGTTTAACTTCCATTGTTTGTATGGATAGCATTGCTTCAGAAATAACTTGATTTAAACTAAGAAAAAAATTATATACACATGTCACATGTGTGGACAGTTTGGATGCCATGTAAGATAGATCTAATACCAAGCAAAAGTGAAAAGAGATGAAAATGAATTAAAAATTAGATCAATGAGATAAAAGCTGTGTAGTAAACAGATACAACTACGTGACTTGGTTTATGTAAAAGTTTATTTCTGATCATCTTTGCATATATGATATACTCTTCTCACAGAGAAAATGGTGCTACCTGAAATCTGCACGCCTGAGAAAACTATATATTTTTTTAAAAAAAACTTCAAAAAGCTAAGATAAAGCATACCTAGCATATCTCCATCCCAAATTGAATATGATATCATTGAAGACATATATTTTGCAATCACAATACCTAAAGTTTGCATAAGCACAATTAGTGAATATTATAGTACAAAATGACAAGAGTGAAATATGCAATAAACATAAGTAAATTGAAAAGCTAAATTGTATGCCCAACAACATCTTATGCATTAGTCTTTAGAGTTGAATATATTTTTTTTCCATGACAAGCTGCAAAAAACAGGTTTTACAGAAAACAGAGAAATTTTCCATCCTGGAGGTTTGACATGACAAAGAAGCTTGACATCTCAGGAGAAACAAAAAAAAAAGGAACCCATTCATTTATACTCTATGGTTTAAAATCTTTCTTCTGATTGATAGACACAGGGGAATTATTTCAATTTTCAGGAGTAGGCCTGAGCACCAGCGGAAGGCCTGAAACTAACAGGACACCACCTATTCGCTTATTCCTACGATACACCAATATAAATTTTTTATCATAGAAAATTTCACCAATTCTCTGCAATACACCACTAGAATATCATTTATTTGTGCAATGGAAACCACAAGTCTGCCCAATGGCGGAACCAGGCCTCAGGCTACCTGGGCTGTAGCCTGAGGCCTGGTAACCAAATGCTCATGTAAAATTCATAAAAAATCATTAAAAAATAGAATTAGCTTAAGAGTCGGTTCAAGAGCAGCTGCCCAGCCTAGGGCTTGGGCTAATTCCGCCCCTGATCTGCCCATGGTAAATTTCCAAAAGAAGCTTACGAATTCACCTATGGTTGCTCGAATTCTACAAAAATGGATCAGTGAAGCAATGGATCAATTTAAATCTTGGGCGCAACATTCTAAATCAAGTCTTCTTATGAGAAGACAATCTATAGTATTACATGCTGGCATAGTGGGAAAGACGAGACAACATAAGCAAGCATAGGCTCGATCTAGTACAGTATTAGGAGTGGTGAGAGAGGAAGCCGAGTAAAACTTGATTTAGATCGAGCGGTTTGAGTCATTTCAGTAGGGGAGAGGTGAGACCGTGCGTGTACTTCACTAACCAGCAGGTGATGGAGTGCTCTGTGCGGCGTGCAGCGGTGCTCGAGGGCAGGGCTGCCGGCGCACGCCCGCGCCGCCTGCTGCGGCCGACGCCGCCGATCATTCGAGAGGGGGAGAGCCGGAGGAGGGCCGCCGCCGATTCGGCTTGGCCACTGCAATTTCGTGGATTGGATCATAGACCCTCCTTTACTTGGGAAATTCAGGATTTATACTCCCCATCTCAATGACACGTAGGGTCATCATAAGTCACTGACATATAAGTCAGGAGGATAAATTCTAAATTTCCATCTAAATGGAGGGTATATGATCAATAAATCAGTTGGGGTAGCATCATAATATGAACCGTCGGATCTAGATTGGAGGGTTAGATTTTGGACGAACTCCCGCCCCGCTAACTGGCTGGCTCCGACAGTTTGCAAAGAAGCCCCTTCAATTTCTCACCTTTACCTCTCCACTCTTCTTCCTCCCTTCTGCCGTTCTGCGGTTCTGCCCGTTCGTCTCACATTCGCAATCGCATCCCCCCGGCGGCCGGCGATCCGCCAGAAGGTCGGATCTGGCGGCCTTGCGCTGTACTGCAGCCCTCGGAAGCTCCAGAGCGGCTGCACCGCCGTAGCACGCTTCTTTCACCTCCCCTGCGATCGGATTTGAGAAAGAACCGGTCGGGTCGAGCAGGACGGCGCAAGACTGGTTCGCAGGAGAAGAGGAAGGGAAGATGATACTGCTCCAGTCCCCGTCAAGGTTCCTGCTCCAGATCCTTCAAGATCGCGTCCTCAGGTACGTCTCTGCACGACCAGTCTTTCCTTTTTGACCCAGAAGATATTGCCGTGTTGTTCATGCGAGTTTGCGCGGTGCAGTGGCGACAAGGGTGTGGACATCGATTGCCACACGGTGGAATTCGACGATGTGCGGTATCATATCCAGGTAAATAGTATCCTCCTGCCTAATCTGGATAGCCATTATTTGCTGTCTGATTTGTTTCCAAGGTATTTATGTCGCTAGTCCTAAAATGTTAAGTGTGCTAGTGAAGGTTTCTTAGCTGTCGTTCTTAGTTTAATAAATCCGGACTTGCTAATCTTCAAGCACTACAATTTTGAGCTGACAGTAAAGTTAAAATTGTTCAATGTTGGAGTAATTTGGTAATATTTCCATTGCTGTTCTTTGAAACCAATAGCTTCACACGTTTTGTTTAAACAGCTTCGCATCACATTCATGATTGTTTTCACTTATGTGCATAAAGGTTATGCTTGGGGATAGAATATGTATTTCGCCCTCTAATCAAGTTAATTTAGACTTTTAAATCTAGTTCTTGTTGTTTTCCCTTTTCTGAATTAATCTAATTCTTATTGTTTTCCCTTTTCTGAATTAAATGAAATCTTGACATGACACCATAAAATATACATTGGGCGTTAGGATCAATTATTAGCTGCTTCATGTTGATATACTAATGGACATTGGGCTTTGCTTGCAGTTTTCTATGAGGAATCCAAAGGTAATGGTGCTATCAGTGGCATTGCCCCTCCCGCCTCCTGAGGCAATTCTATATGATGGGCTTCCACTTGGCGCTATTGAGGCTATAAAGGCAGCTTATGGGCCAGTTGTTCAAATTCTTGATCCTCCAAAGGATGGCTTTGATCTCACAATGAAGATAAACTTAACAAAGCTTCCACCAGATGAAGGTTCTAGAGTTCCCTTTCCAAGGTTATCATTGTCTTGTTGTGCTACATGATCAATTAGCTGACGGTTCTATGTATCTCTAGATGTTATCCATTGGCAAAGTTTGAGTTTAGTGCAACCTGATGGTTGGAACAGCTTCATCTGTTTACAAGTAGATGCTTTGGGTATCAAAATAGTCTAGAAAGATGTCAGATATGCAATGTATGATGTGCTTAGTTGCCCTGGACTTTGTTTGCTGCAAATGTATTTTGGCTAGATCATGGGAATTGTTAGCTCTATGGGACTGCCTTTGATGGTTTTTTTTAATGAAAGAAAAGTGGAACCCAGCTCAATAAATATAGGTCATTAAGTTTCCTGTGGTCTTGTTTGTATGAGCTCATATTACGTTCTAGATATCGATCCTATCATTCCATTGAAGTCAATTCATTTGCATCTTCGAATTTGTGGTCAAGTTTTCGTATAATGATGCCAAGTCTCTCTTTTCATTCATTATTCTTGACTTCTTCAGCCGTGCAGTTTGGTAAGTAGTGAACTCAGAATTTTTGTGCTTCTTGAGGGAATTACTTAGTTGACGGCTTTGTTTTTTTTCCCAGATGAACATACTTGGTTTTTACTGATGTCCATTTAATTTTATTTGTTTGATATTGATGCAAGGAATTATCAAAATTATCTTTTGCTTTATCACACTTCACAACCTTACTTGTAGACCCTTGCATTTATTCTTCTGAACATGCAACTTGGTCAAAGTACTAGCTGTGTGCATTATTGGTTTTGGTCAACCCTGTCCAAATCATAACATTCTGACAAGTGATTTTGTCCAGTTAATTCATACTCTCATCTGTACTTGTATCATCTAACCAGCTATTACCTTTTATGTTCCAGAGCAAAGGAATGCTGTCTTGACACAAATTGCATCTGTGAGAGAGGTTGTGCTGGGTGCACCACTGAAGCTTCTGCTGAAGCATCTAGCTTCAAAGACAGTGGCTCCTAATGTTGGCAAGCTGGTTGCTCTTGTTCACCGTCCTAATGAATCCTTCTTCCTTGCTCCCCAGGTACAACTGAATAGCCAAAGCCATCCCATAAATGTGCATATCTTACTCGGAAACATCAATTGTTTTCGTTGCAACACCTGGGTACTGGTATATCAACCTAGGTGAATCCGTTGATAGACATGTTACATTACTTATGTATTTGATGTTTACTGTCGGTTCTAATTTGTAGCTGCTGCATTTGTTTTTTAGTATGCAACCAATGAAATTAATTCTTTCTTTTCCCAGGCAGACAAAGTTACGGTTGTGTACCCAATGAGGTTCCAGGATTCCATTGATATTGTGTTAGCAACTTCGTTCTTGCAGGTATTCTGGACAATTCCTTCTAGCTCATTTATCATCTTCAATTTAGTCTTCTTTATGACCTGTTGCTTTCATCTGTAATAGACTGATATTTAGGTTTTTCAGCACTGCTATTGTTCAATGTCGAATGAATATAGGCAGTGCATATTAAATTAATGAGTTTGTGAAGCTCAACTGAAATTCACCTTTTGTTGACATAACTATCTTATGAGAAGCCGTTGTGTCTGGTGGGAGGACTCTGCTGATTGTATTTTAAATTTTGCTGGTTAAATCTAGGAATTTGTGGAAGCAAGGCGGACTGCTTCGCTTAATAACGCTCCTTCCTGTATGTGGTCTTCAGCACCTCCTCTTGAATTAAAAGGCGTGCCTGCTGATGCACTAAATTCAAATGCCGGTTTTGTTACTTTTGGTAATGTGCATTTTTCGCTAGTTTTCAGTGTACATACAAGACATATGTTTGCCTCACATACTTTCGTTTATGCAGTTATTTTCCCTCGGCATGTTGAGGGTAAAAAGCTAGACAAAACAGTTTGGAGTTTGTTAACTTTTCATGCTTATGTAAGCTACCATGTAAAGGTAAGATCCTTGTTTTTCATGGTCTGGTTTCATAGTTATCAGATTAGTGGATCCATGAAATAGATGGGAATCAGTCAGCAGTAGCCAATTGGCGGATTTCCCAACAATGAGTATGTTTGGCTGCAGGAGTTGAAGATTTGTTGATTCACACTGAGTTTCAGTGTTGTAGACTAGTCTCAGCAATACAGATATTATTGTTCTTTTCACGTAGGAAATGGCCCCAAGGAAGGAAACACACAATTCAAGTCTTCTGACCAATTTTTTTGGCCAAAATCCACCAAGTTTTCTAACTTAAAGACTTAAAGTCTAGTTTGGGTAAGCCAACTGGAACTACTAATGCAGAAAGCCAGCCTTCGAACCAACTGGGAATGGTTTTCTTTAGCCCTGCTCCAGCATGGGGTGTTAACAATCTACCATGCAGTACTGTCTAGGGAAACATTTGATATCCGTACATTGTTTCTGCATTAGTGCTAGTGCTTGCCTGCCAGTTCTGAGTTCTTTGTGCATGTCAACTGCCATTAGTCTTTTCATAATTAAGTGCTTATATTTATTGAGATATATGTAAAATCAAGGATTGATGCCTTAGTTAATTCGATTATATGAGCATTACTTGTGTAAGTCAAGCATCAATCTGTATTCTTGCTAATAATATTTCATTATCTTGAATCATGTGTTTCTAAACAATGGTCTGTGTACAAATGACCTCACCTTGTATTATTACTGAGATACGAAGGATCATATGTTATTTTCAGTGTGAGATAATACTCATCACAACCCTATTACCTCATTTTGTTCTCTTGTGCTTATTCGCTTTGTGAAGCACTTTCTTCTACTTTACATACATGACTTTTAGTCTTCTAGGAACTTGTGATATTTAGATACACCGTAAGTGTTATCCTATAATAATTGTGGAACCTCTCAATTGCTTGTTTTATGTATCACAGTGTTCCGAAGGTTTCATGCACACCAGGATGAGGCGAAGAGTTGAGTCGCTGATCCAGGTAGATACAAACATAGTTTTAATGTTTTATTAAGGCATTTCATACACCTTGCAAACAGTAAACACTTCCTTCAATCTATCAATAACCATGCTGAGTTTATTCATCACTTTAATTATTCAGTACCTTTCAGCCTGCGTAGTTATAGTAGCAAATGCTGGTTTAGTATGATCAAACAGAACAGACTATAATTACGATGCTAACCTGCTGTTAATTATGGTTAGCTGGTTGCTGGTTATATTGCTCCTGCTAAAGCAGGTGATGCATCTATTATGAGCCCACCTGAACTGAACTGATAGGCTATATCATTTCATGACCTAAACTGCGTGTGAAATTGGACACCCAATAGTTCTCCACCTACGCTTGCAGGAATGAAGAAGCTGATGAAAACAAACAACGAACAAAACGTAGGCTCTCTCTGCAGTGTTTTCGGCATGCACATTTTTATATGCATCTGGTTGAATGTCAAGAGTACAACAAACTGAACAAAGAAATGCTGAAAATTAGGAGGCTTTGAATATGGAATGACAACATGATTAAATAAGTGCGGTAAAAGCCTTTGAGGTGTGTTGTAGGGGTGGCCCCCACCTAAACCCAGCAGGCCTGGTAGAGGGTTGTAAGGCCCAGAATAGGCCATGTGCAATGACATAAATGCCCCTGGAGGGTATACTCAGATGTAAGGGTATAATTGTAAAAGTACTCCCCATGTATATATGTATGGAACACAGGCCATGGAAGGGGGCTAAGCCATTACTATCATTCACTCCCGACTCTCCACTACCATCTCTCTCTGTTTGGTCTGTAGCCACAACAGTTGGCGCCGTCCGTGGGGACGACAGGAGTAAGCCCGAAACCTGAAAAAGGATGGCACCGAAAAAAGCTTCGTCAGCGGCGGCGAAGGGAAAGAAGGCGGCCGGGCCGGAGCGTCGCATGAGTACCAGGGCTTCGGCATCGGCAGCGGCGAGCGCGGGTGGCGACGCAGGCGCGGTGGCCGAAGACGTCGACGTTCGCGCCGCGACAACCAACCCCGTCACCGGCACCGCGACGACCGACCCCGTCACCGGCGTTGCGGCGACGAACCCCGTGGTCGAAGACGTCGACGCTGGTGCAGCGACAACCGACCCCGCCGACGCGACGGCAGCCGACCTCGCCGCCCCCGCCACAACCCTCGCCGGTAGCGCGGACCGGGCAGTTCGAGGTAGCCACAACGGAGTGACCGGCAGCTCGGGAGCTCGCGACGCGGTCGTGCCCGCGTCGATCCGTCCGTTGGGCGTACCGGCGACCCCGCCCGCACAGGCGGTGGAAAGCGCCCTGCTGGCGGCCCTCAAAGTGTTCCAGCAGGAGTTGGGGGATCTTCGCGGGGCTGTCCGAGACATACAAGAGGCTCGGAGCCAACAGGCCGCGCCGGTGGTCGCGCCAGAGCCCACGCCGGAAAGGGCGGGTAGCCGCGACGCCCCCACATCCAGCCGCGTCCCGATGCGGCGCGTCGATCCAGAGTCCCCGCTTTCGGCGGGACTTCAGCAAGCGGCGTGGCCCGAAGACTTCAAATACCCCAGCGTCATCGAGCCCTACAAAGGTGACACGGACCCCCGCGAGTTCGTGCGCGTGTACCAAACCGCAATCGAGGCCGCGGGTGGAGATGACACCACAAAGGCGAAGGGACTCCCCCTCGCGTTGCAAGGAGTGGCGCTCTCCTGGTTTTTTACCATAGAGCCGAACTCCATCTACGCGTGGGCGCAGATCCGCGATCGCCTTCACAACAACTTTCAAGGAAATTATGTCGAGCGGGTCGACGCGGACCAACTCTTCGCCGCCAAGCAGAAGCCCTCGGAGAAGCTCCGGGACTACTTCAAGCGCTTCGCGAAGATACGTCGTCAAGTCGAAGACGTCAATGAAACCACCGTTATCAATGCAGCCATATAGGGCCTTCGCCCAGGCCCGATGGCCGAGTACACTGCACGCAAGCCTATCAAGACGGTCGCCAAGCTCTTCGATACAATGGAAGGGTATGCGCGGGCCAAGGAAGATGCGCGAAGATGCAGCACCTCCGCCCCTGACCTCGCCCAAGCGAAGCGCTCACCATGCGGGGAGGTGGATGGTGATTCTCCGCAGCAGGACCGCAGTCGACAATCCCGGGAGGCCAGTCCCGGAAGCAACGGCCCTGCGGAGCAGGAAGGCTCGCCAGGGGACAGGCGCAAGCCCCGGCGTCACTAGCGCAGACCACGCAAGGTCCGCCATGTCCTTGGTATCGGGAACACCCTTCAGGGACCGGCCCCCATGTTGTGGGAGGGGGGCCGGGGACGCGGGGGCGGACCAGATCGTGGCGAGCAACCTCGCGCGGAGCAAGAGCTTCGGGATTGCGGCAAGTGGTGCGAGGTGCATGGTTACGGCGACCATTACACGAAGGCATGTACCGCAGTCGCAGAGCTGCGACGGGTGATGGCCGAGTCTCGAACCTCGTCCCGTCGGCCCCTCGCCGAAGTCCATGAGCGGTATCCGAAAGGTGGTCCCCGACAAGCCTCCGGCAGGGAAGACACGCAGCACCGCACGGTCAGCGTCATCACCGGAGGTTCCCTATTAGGGGCCCCCGTGGAGCGGTCGCCATCATGGGTGCCGCCCTGCAACATCACCTTCACCTTGAATGACGCCAGGGGCGTGGCGTTCCCTCACCAAGACCCTCTAGTCGTTCAGGCCCACATCGCAGGCCACGACGTCAGGCGCGTCCTCGTCGACGGGGGAAGCTCTGCGAATATTCTGTTCGCAGGGGCTCTTGAGCGTATGGGAATCCCTCGAAGCCGCCTGGAGCAGTCCGGGGCTCCACTTCAAGGCTTCGGAGGCCAGCAGCTAGAGGCCATGGGATACGTGTCCCTTCCAGTTATGTTCTGCCAAGGGAGGAACAGCCGAAGCGCGCACGTCATCTTCGACGTCGTAGACATCCCGCACTCCTACAACGCCATATTGGGACGACCGGCCATCAATTCCCTCGAAGCGATCCCGCACCACGCCTTCCTGTGCATGAAGCTCCCCGGCCCGGAGGGCGTGATCACCGTCTTCGGCAACCAGGACCTCACCAGACGCATCGAACTCAGCAGCCGGAGTTCGCACCGCCCGGTGCACGCCCTATCGGGTGCGCCCGATGACGCCCCCTCCGCTCCGGGGTGGACGCCTAAGCCTCGGTCCGAAGGTGGAGTCAAGAAGGTGCCACTCCGGACGGAGGGGCAGTTTGTGTCCATCGGCGAAGGGCTCCCCGCGGAGGTAGAGCGAGATCTGCTCCAAGTACTCCAGGACAACGCCGACATCTTTGCGTGGTCGCCGGAAGACATAAAGGGCGTAGATCGCGCAATAATCGAGCATCGCTTGGCGGTTCGCCCTGACGCCAAGCCGGTCATGCAGAAGCTCCGCCGTATGTCCATGGATCGGCAGTAGGCGGCTAAGGCGGAGGTAGCAAAGCTTCTCCGGGCCGGGGTCATTCGTGAGGTCCACCACCCAGAGTGGCTTGCCAACCCCGTGCTAGTCAAAAAGGCCAGTGGGGCCTGGCGTATGTGCATCGACTTCACGACGCTCAACAAGGCGTGCCCAAAGGACAACTACCCCCTGCCACGCATCGACCAATTGGTCGATGCAACCGCCGGATGCGAGCTAATGAGCTTCCTCGATGCTTACTCCGGCTATCATCAGGTTTACATGGCCAACGACGACGAGGACAAGACCAGTTTCATCACACCGATGGGGACCTTCTGTTTCGTCAGAATGCCCTTTGGCTTGAAGAATGCGGGCGCCACGTTTACCCGCCTCGTTGCGCTCGCCCTCGCCGCTCAGCTTGGGAGGAATGTGGAGGCCTACGTCAACGACGTGGTGGTCAAAACCAGGCAGCTCGCTCTACACGGCCGGGACCTCCAGGAGACCTTCGACAACCTCAGGAGGGCCGGCATCAAGCTCAACCCTGACAAATGCGTCTTCGGCGTCCAAGCGGGCAAACTGCTAGGCTTCCTCGTCTCCGGACGAGGCATCCAGGCGAATCCCGAGAAGGTTGAGGCCATCCTGGGCATGGAGCCGCCCAAGACGACGAGGGAGGTCCAGAGGCTGGCGGGCCGCATGGCGGCCCTAAGCCGCTTCTTGTCTAGGGCGGCGGAACGGGGTCTGCCGTTCTTCAAAACACTCCGCGGGTGCGATGGATTTCGGTGGGATAGCGACTGCGCGAAGCCTTCAACGAGCTCAAGAAACACCTGGCGAGCCTCCCTACTCTGGTCGCCCCAGCACCAGAGGCCCCCTCTTGCTCTATCTAGCCGCATCAGCTACGGCGGTCAGTGTCGTCCTCGTCTCAGAGGAAGGCGCCGTACAGCGACCCGTGTACTTTGTCTCCGAAGCCCTCCAAGGCGCCAAGACAAGATATACGGAGCTAGAAAAGCTAGCTTACGCATTGATCATGGCCTCCAGGAAACTTCGACATTATTTTTTGGCTCACCCGATCACAGTGTCTTCCTCATTTCCCCTAGCGGAGATGTTACATAACAAGGAGTCCACGGGGCGCATCGGCAAGTGGGCTGCCGAGCTCGCCCCGTTCTCCCTCACATACGCCTCGCGGACGGCAATCAAATCTCAGGTCCTCGCCGACTTCCTCGCAGAATGGACCCCGCCGGCTCAGCCCGCTCAGAAGCACGACACCCGGTCTGGACCCTCACCGTCGATGGGGCTTACGGCGTCGCGGGCGCGGGCGTGGGCGCGGTAATCGTCACACCTGAGGGGCAGCGCCTATTGTACTCGGCGCACCTCGCGTTTCCGGCCACCAACAACACAGCGGAGTATGAAGCGCTACTCTTCGGCCTGACCAAGCTTAAGGCAATCGGTGTGCGGCGCGTACTCGTCCGCACGGACTCACGTTTGGTGGCCGGCCACGTAGATAAGTCATATCAAGCCAAGGACCCCGAACTGGCTAAATACCTCGCCGCCGTAAGAGCAAGGGAAAGGCATTTTTTGGGCATCACGGTCAAAGCCATCCCTCGCGCGGAAAATGAGCAGGCCGACGCTCTCGCGAAGGCGGCCAGCCAGCAGCTGCCACCCCCTGACGAGGCGTTCTACGAAGTATTGCCGCAGGCGGCGATCGCGCAAGACAACCGGGACACGGCCCTCGTTCACCACGTTGCCCAGCAGGGCGACTGGCGAGAGCCCATCTTTAATTTCCTGCAGGGCATCGCCGAGCCAGAGGACCACGCTGAGCTCCGGCGTCTGCAACACCGTGCCAGATCCTTCCAGGTGTTTGAAGGGACGCTCTACAAGCAGGGAGTCTGTGCACCACTCCTGCGCTGCCTCTCTCGCGAAGAAGGAAAGAAGCTCCTCGCGGAGACCCATGCGGGGGCTTGCGGGTCCCACCTCGCGCCAAGGACATTGGTCGGCAAAGCATTCAGGCAAGGCTTTTACTGGCCGACAGCCATCACTGACGCCCAGGACCTCGTGCGCCGATGCCAGGGGTGCCAGTGGATGGGGCGCATCATCCGCAGGCCCCCGACGCACCTTAATCCTATTCCCCCGGTGTGGCCGCTGGCACGTTGGGGCGTCGACATAGTGGGACCGCTCCCCTGAGCCCCAGGAGACCTGCGGTTCGTGGTAGTCGCGCTGGAATACTTTTCCAGGTGGCCGGAGGCGGTAGCCCTATCCAAGATAACCTCGGCGGCCATGCAGCGCTTCCTCTGGCAGAACATCATATGTCGCTTCGGCGTGCCCAGGGAACTCACCGTCGACAACGGCCTGCAGTTTGATGCCGCCCCATTCAAGGAGTTCTGCGGCGACATGGGCATCACGATTCGGTTCGCCTCGGTTGGGCACCCCCAGTCCAACGGAGCAGTCGAAAGGGCGAACGGTGCCATCTCTGTCGCCGTCAAAAAGCGCCTAGTCGGGCTGCCGAAGGGCAGGTGGCCGAGCGAGCTTCACAGCGTTCTCTGGTCTCTTCGCACAACGGTAACACGCCCGACAGGTTTGACGCCCTTCAAGCTTCTTTTTGGCGACGAGGCGGTCACGCCTGAAGAAATCAAGGCTGGATCGCGGAGGGTCCTCGTCCAAGCGCCCGACGAGGAGCGTCACATGTCCTTGGACCTGCTCGACGGGGCGCGCGCGAGCGCGGCCCAACACGTCAAAAAGTACGCGCGGCAGACAGTACGTACTCGAGACCGGTCTGTATACCCGCGAAGGTTCAAGGCCGGGGATCTTGTCCTTGGAACGGCACTCCATGCGGAGACCGTTGGCAAGCTGGAGTCCAAGTGGGAAGGTCCATACATTGTGGCTGAAGCATTGCAGAAGGGAGCGTACCGCCTCGCCACACTCGAGGGACAAACTCTCTGCCACACATGGAACGCGGACAAGCTGCGGCGATATTACGCCTAGAAGCGAGATGCAGGCTATAATGGCACCAGCATCTCCTTGTACGGTGCTCGCCCGCGCAAACGGGTATTCAATAAAGCTCGTTCCCACCAATAACATTGTCTAGCCGCAATGTGCAAAGCTTCGCCTCCGCACACGAGAGTCCGCGGACTTTAAATAAGACGTAGCGTCGAGGTTCGCCTCCGCACGCGACAGTCCACGAACTATAAATAAGACGTAGCGTCGAGGTTCACCTCCGCACGCACCAGTCTGCGGACTTTAAATAAGACGTAGCGTCGAGGTTCGCCTCCGCACGCGAGAGTCCACGGACTATAAATAAGACGTAGCGTCGAGGTTCACCTCCGCACGCACCAGTCTGCGGACTTTAAATAAGACGTAACGTCGAGGTTCGCCTCCGCACGCGAGAGTCCACGGACTATAAATAAGACGTAGCGTCGAGGTTCACCTCCGCACGCACCAGTCTGCGGACTTTAAATAAGACGTAGCGTCGAGGTTCGCCTCCGCACGCGAGAGTCTACGGACTATAAATAAGACGTAGCGTCGAGGTTCACCTCCGCACGCACCAGTCTGCGGACTTTAAATAAGACGTAGCGTCGAGGTTCGCCTCCGCACGCGAGAGTCCACGGACTATAAATAAGACGTAGCGTCGAGGTTCACCTCCGCACGCACCAGTCTGCGGACTTTAAATAAGACGTAGTGTCGAGGTTCGCCTCCGCACGCGAGAGTCCACGGACTATAAATAAGACGTAGCGTCGAGGTTCACCTCCGCACGCACCAGTCTGCGGACTTTAAATAAGACGTAGCGTCGAGGTTCGCCTCCGCACGCGAGAGTCCACGGACTATAAATAAGGCGTCGTCGGCCCAAAACTCGGCTTACAACAGTAAGAATAAATGGTGCACCGTTCCATTGCAAAAATATGAGGTGGAATGGTTACAGGTATGGGTGCACAAGTGGGAACCCCCCTCTCCGCCTGATATGATCAGCACCTCAGTCTTCGCGCGGCGCCGAGGGGCCCGTGCCGCTGCTATGGCCTCGGGAAACTTCTTCGAGCCAACGGAGGAAGTCCCCTCCCCCGCGCAGCGTTTGCTGTACTGCAACCCTCGCCGCATCCTCCCCGACACGACCCCAGATCCACCGGTGGAAGTTCCGAAGGCTAGGCTCGATGGAGCGAATAGCGTCCGGCAGTGCCTCCGGCCGGCCAGGAAGATCCAGGTGCGTGTTCGCCAGCTCCTGCATGTGCCTACACCCGCGGGTGTGAAGCAGGCCGAGGGCAAGGCACGCGCCAAGATAGCCGCAGTGCTCCCCGAAGGTCGTGGCGCTGCGAAGCGCGATGCCCGCCCCCTCCTCGATCAGCCCAAGCGTCTCCATCAGGTCCTCCGGCCCGTGGGTGGCGTCGGGCACTTCAACACAGATTGTGGAGGGCCCGGTTCAGGGACTCCATGGCCCCCCAGGCTGACGTGGACGCATCGTCCAAGGCACGGGTCTTCCCTGCAAGGGACTCCTCCAACTGGACCCTCTCCGCTTCCAGAGTAGCGATCTGCTGCAAAAAGGAGGTGCGTTCCTCCGCCGCGGCGTGCTGGACCTCCGCGGTCTCCTGCTGCGCGGCCGCCAGGGCGCCCTCCAGCAGATGAAGCTGTCCGTCCTTCGCGGCGTGGGCGTTATCCGAAGCACGCAGCTCGACCTCCAGGGCCCTCCGCTCCCGGATGCGGGCCTCATCTAGCGCGTGGCCAAGGACAAGCGTCTGGAAATGGCAGAAGAAGTCAGCAGGTGCTCAATGGTGCTCCCACAGCCGCGAGCGCACATACTTACCCTTATCTCCGAGGCCCGCAGTGCAAGCGCCAGGAGGTCCCCCTCGCACGACGCCAGCATCTGTTGTTCAAAACCATCGCGGGCGCGCTCCGCGGCTGCATTAAAAGCGCAAAGCGTCTCCGGACGCGGGAGGAAGTCGGAGACGACGAGCCCCGCCCCCGTCACGTTGGGGGCCGCGCAGACTTCGGCCGCGTCGACGGCGGCAGCAGCTTGCAGGGTACCCTGTTCAGGGTCCGATGCGTCGCGCACACCCCCGTTGCTCGATCCTTCACCGCGTACGGGAGACTTCGTCTCGCCTGATGTCGACGGAATGAGCGAGCAAATCGGGGAGAGTTTCGCGAAGTCGTGCGAGGAAAGGGAACTGCGCCTACCTTCTGCACCGCCCGCTGCGGCAGGAGGGTGTGCTTGTTCATCCGCTAGTCGGGGAGCGAGCACCCCGGTGGGCGGTCGGGAAGACCTGTCGGCCACGCCGGCTGCGACAGGCGCCGCGCCTCCGAGCACGGGGCCGGCAACGATATACCGACCCCTCGAAGGCGAAGGGGGCTGGACGCGAAGGCGTTTCGCCTGGGGCTCCACAGGGGATTCTTCCGTGGCGTCAGCCGCGGTAGTTCCCGCCGCGCCTTCGGTCATTCCCGCTCCGGGCGCGTCCTCGACGGCCGCCGGGGGTGGTAGAGCACCGCCAGGGGTAGCTTCCTCCCCTGGGTTGGCAGGATCCGGCACAACGGGGGGCGTCTTCACATGCTCAACAGCGCCGGCGGGAGATGCCACCGATGGGCTCGGGGCGCCACGCTCTCCCGAGCTGGTCCGACTGGACTCATCACCGGCCGCACGTCCTGTCCCACCGATGCCAGCCGCCGAGCTGGCTGGCGCATCGGACGCGGCGACCTTGGAGCAGGCCCCCGCTTGGCTACCGCCACCACGACGGCTCGAAGTCCCTGCGGGCGCCTCCGTCGGCACCAAGCGCTCGGGCACAGCAATGCCCAGAACCTCGCACGTGCGATTTATCCGCCCCTGCTTCGCCGCCTTGGTCGCAGCCTCGCGCAGCCTGTGCTCCTTGAGCGTGTACGGGCCCAAGAACGTCGCAGGCGCGTGCTCTGCATCCTCTAGCCGAGCCACTGCACAAAAAATAAATAAATAAATAAAAATAGCAAAGTTGGTCGGGCAAGGGCTACGCAGTCACAAAGGGGTGCGCACCAACGCGCCGCGAGACTCACAAGGGGCGGAGGGCGGAAGCAGGCAAGACAATGACGGGAGCACCCCGTCCTCTCGGTCATCGCCCCGTCGCCCGTACTTCCACCGGGCGGAGAGTGGAGACACCCCGTACATCGTAAACTCTTCAGCCAAGTCGCGCATACTTAGCCGGCGTGCTAGGCCAGCAAGCCTCCACATCCTCCGTGCGTCGTCAACTTCCGACGTCACACGTGGCGAGCGGTCGAACGAGATTGGCACACCCCGGCACAGCAGGCCACTTGTGCTGGTCAAGACGTAGTAAAACCACCGCCGCGTCCAGCCGGATTCCCACCTCTCCAAGCTGCCCGGCGCGGGAAATAGCGTCGAGCAGGACCCTCGCAGCACGAAATCGACGCTACCGAAGTTGGATACAGCCCCCTCAATCTTTTTGGGTCGGCAGCGCGCGTTGTGCAGGGTGGCGAACAGGCTCGCGCTGGGACGCCGCCCTTCGGTCCGCGTAGCCCACATAAAGACGGCCAGGCGGACTATGGCGTTGGGCGTCAACTGCGCTAACTCCAACCCGTAGGTCCGCAGGACTTCGCCCACAAACGTCGTGGAGGGCATTCGAAGACCGGCGTCGAAAAACGCGACGAAGACGATCGCCTCCGAGTCCTGGGGCTTCGGCTCCGTTTCGTCGCGGCGGGGTAGGCGAGCCCCATCGCGTTCCTCGATCTTCCCCTCCAGCACAAGCCGCTGCAGCATCTCTTCAGTCGCGCGGCTCTTCCCCAGCACACGGGAGCAGTGACCCCCCGAGTTTTCCATGGCGTCCCACCGCTCGCCTCCATGCGAACGCCCCCGCAGCACCAACTCGTAATCCTCGGAGCACCAGGCAAGGAGCTGCCGCCGGCAGGGCGGGGGGCACCGTCTCGACTGGCCATTGTGCTCTAAGATTAGAGCACCAGGGCTATTAACACGAAAAAGCGGAAATAGACGGCAGGCGAGACAGAGCGCCCCCACTACAGCGAATGGCGCCTTATAAAGCCCGCTCGCCTCCCCCACGACAACAAGCGCAGCCAGACTCAAACCCCCAGCGGTTCGACTACCCACGACTGGAAAGAACCGCCGGCGGCGCGCTGGGTAGGTGGCCACGCAGCGCGCAACGCTAAACCGCGCCCGACACGCGTCCCGATCGCCTAGGGAAGAGGCGAACGGCCGCGCTCACGCAACCGCTCACATCCCACGACGCGCCAGGCATAAACCGCCACGTGCCCCACCCACGGAAGGCAGACTGCACGACGGGACAGCCTTCCCCCTGACAGGCCAGACGCCGGCACGATTCCAACCGCCATTAAAAGCGCACTACCAGGTCGCGGAGTCACAACGGCACCGAGGCATACCAACGTCGGTGGCGCAAGGCCCGTTCGAAGGGTAGGGGACGGAGCGCGCGCGCGTCTACTTCGCCCAGGCGCCAGCTCCGCTGCCACCCGTTCGAAGGGTCGGGGACGGAGCGCGCGCGCGTCTACTTCGCCCAGGCGCCAGCTCCGCTGCCACCCGTTCGAAGGGTAGGGGACGGAGCGCGCGCGCGTCTACTTCGCCCAGGCGCCAGCTCCGCTGCCACCCGTTCGAAGGGTCGGGGACGGAGCGCGCGCGCGTCTACTTCGCCCAGGCGCCAGCTCCGCTGCCACCCGTTCGAAGGGTCGGGGACGGAGCGCGCGCGCGTCTACTTCGCCCAGGCGCCAGCTCCGCTGCCACCCGTTCGAAGGGTCGGGGACGGAGCGCGCGCGCGTCTACTTCGCCTAGGCGCCAGCTCCGCTGCCACCCGTTCGAAGGGTAGGGGACGGAGCGCGCGCGCGTCTACTTCGCCTAGGTCGCGCGTCTACTTCGCCTAGGCGTCTGCTCCGCTCAGCTCCGCTGCCACCCGTTCGAAGGGTAGGGGACGGAGCGCGCGCGCGTCTACTTCGCCTAGGTCGCGCGTCTACTTCGCCTAGGCGTCTGCTCCGCTCAGCTCCGCTGCCACCCGTTCGAAGGGTAGGGGACGGAGCACGCGCGTGTCTACTTCGCCTAGGCGCCAGCTCCGCTGCCACCCGTTCGAAGGGTCGGGGACGGAGCGCGCGCGCGTCTACTTCACCTCGGCGCCAGCTCCGCTGCCACCCGTTCGAAGGGTAGGGGACGGAGCGCGTGCGCGTCTACTTCGACTAAGCCCCAGCTCCACCAACCCAGGCGGGGGGTCCGGCTACGACCTCGGCCCCCGGTCAAATTTGGAAAAGTTCACATGCCGCAGGGACGGAGGGGGCCAAAGGACTCGGCAACATGGCTTCGGCCCTGTGAAGCCCTTTACCATGAGAGGCTCCTGTTGTAGGGGTGGCCCCCACCTAAACCCAGCAGGCCTGGTAGAGGGTTGTAAGGCCCAGAATAGGCCATGTGCAATGACATAAATGCCCCTGGAGGGTATACTCAGATGTAAGGGTATAATTGTAAAAGTACTCCCATGTATATATGTATGGAACACAGGCCATGGAAGGGGGCTAAGCCATTACTATCATTCACTCCCGACTCTCCACTACCATCTCTCTCTGTTTGGTCTGTAGCCACAACAAGGTGAAATATATATCATAAGTAGGATTTACAAATGCTAATTTTCTAATGGTGGGAAATTATTAAAATTTGTGGTTCTCTTCCAAGCTGTATTGACTTGCTCAAGAGGCAAGGATGACACAGTTAAGGCTTTCTAAGGAAGAAACTGAATTTGAATTTTCCCCATGTAATGGATGCAAAGTTGGAAAAGCGCTTTGAGAGCTAGGATTATGTGGCATGGAGGGGTCAAGTTATGAAATAATATAATTGTTAAACATGGAAATATATCATGAATAGAAGCGCTACAGAAGTATGTTTTTCTGACCTGCTTCATACTGCAGGCTCTGGACAGTGCAAAATCCGATGCAGAGAAGTTGAAGAAGTTGGTGAACGGGGGGTCTTTTAAAAGACTGGTTTGTGCATATACCTAGCATTTGTGCATAGACCATCTCTTCTTTCACTGATTCAGACTCCTCGCAGAGCTTGAAGAATGAAGGCAACTCGCATTACTGAAGGAAGATTTAACAAGCAAAAATATTTGAAGGCTGCTCAACTGCCCATTATGGTTGTTGTTGGTAGACTGTTGTTGGTAGACTTCTTTTAAATTCCGGGGAGCATGGAGTGGCAACTGGTGAAACAAAATCAGCGTCCTACTGCCCATTGCTTGTTTTGAAGGGAGGATATTGTATTTGTAGCGGAAATTTGATTGAGGAATAGGTGAAAATGAATTGGCCCCTGTAAATCGTAGTGCATATCACCTGACGCTATTTATCATCCCCACCCCTTCTAGGCACTTCCTAGTTGTACTTCGTGTCATTGACATCTTACTAAACACTGCTTTTGAAGTTTAAACTCGTTTTCAGTTTGCTGTTTTTTTTTTGTTTTCCTTTTAGAATGTTTTCAGTTCGCTGGTTTATGGACCTAATTCAGTTAGTTGATCAGATAAAACAGTATTTGCATGAAGAAATGCATGAACTCGTCTTCAGGGTAGACGGACGGTGATCTTACTACGCAAACTCCGAGCAGTTTTTATTACTGCCAGCTCCCACACACTTACAAACAGAACACTCAACACGTACTTACAACAGAGCAGTATCACCCGCCTAGCGCACAGCTATCGGCCATTCAGCCTATCATAGTTGCACGGCGCGCGCGGACCAGCGGCACGAGCCGCGGTTCAAGATTACGTGCCGGTAGTGGCGGTAGCGCCGGTGGCCCCGGCGTCGGCGTCCGCCTCCTTGGCACCAAAGGCGCGGTCGTCCACCTCGCGCGACGCGGCGTCAGCGACCTTGTCCTGCACCTTCTCGATCTGGATGGCGCCCTGGTCCTCCCTAGGCCGCAGGTCCGTGCGCGTGCGGTTCTCCCCGCCGCCCACCGACTCGTACGTCGTCGGCGTCGTCTCGCCGACCTGGTGCGCTCCCTGTGCCCCCGACATCCTGCCTTGCACGGTGTCGTGTGTGTGTGTGTGTGTGTAGAGTGTAGACGTGCGCTCACTCCTGGGCTCCTGGCTCGACTTCGTCTTCCCTTTTGGTTCGTAACGTCTGGCTCGACTCCGCGGGCCGTTGTATAAACAGCTACCCGAGCTACGGCGAGAGGTGCGTGCACGCGTTGAGGAGGCGCGGCGCACGGGCGCGTGGGATGGGAACGTGGTGCGACGCGGTCGGTGTCTGCGCGACACATGGGCGGAAGATTTTGCGGGCGGCGTCGGGGTTGGACTCGTGTCCGCTGCCGTGCAGCTCAGCCGAAATGCCGTACGCTTCGGGCCAGCAGGGCGCAAAGGTCCGTAGTCTTGGCATGATAGAACATCAAGTCAAGTACGAACCACCTGGCGTTTTGGGATAAATCCGTCGGCCCAAACCACTTGGCCTGGGCGTTATCCGGCGGTCGCCCGTACCCGAAGAGTCCGCATGAGTTTCATGAACTATTTATATAAATAGCCCTCCCGAGCTAGTAAGCACAATAGACAACATCTATGTATCACCAGAGTTCAACAGAAGCTAGTGACAACGGCAGGCAAGGCGACAGCGCGGGAGCCGACGGGGCTCATCGGCATTCTAAGCTCCCCTGTCTCAGCACGGCGTGCTAACTCCTGCCAAGCAGTGGGAGCTTAGTTGGTGGGCAAGGCTTGGTAGAGGTAGGGGGAATGCTCGAGTGGTCGACCATAACGACGTGACCGACGCCCGATTCCCGTCGCATTTGGTAGGGGATTCCGCGGCCCTCCGTGCCTGCATGAACTCGCGTTGCCATGTTGGTCGCGATTGTCTTCTATGCACATAAAATGGATAGCGTCACTCTCCGCCCTATCATCCGAACACTACTACAAAAGAGACTAAACTGGACGGTTACATCATAGACGGTTCTTATTCCCGTCTCATTTGGTAGGGGATTCCGCGGCCCTCCGTGCCCGCATGCACTCACGTTGCCATGTTGGTCGCAAACGTCTTCTATGCACATAAAATGGATCGCGTCACTCTCCGCCCTATCATCCGAACACTACTACAAAAGAGGTTAAACTGGACGCTTACATCACAGATGGTTCCTAGGAACTGTCTGTACTGCAAGTATCAAAGACGGTTCGTAGGAATAACCATCTGTGGTATTTTCACAGACGGTTTTTTAATACAAACCATCTGTGGTAACTTCATTATCACAAACGGTTTTAATACAAACCGTCTGTGAAGTATCACAGACGGTTCTAGATAAGAACCGTCTGTGATAATGACAGACATCATAAACGGTTCTTATAGTATTTCAAGCGGTTTGTATTAAAAACTGAATGTGATAATGATGTTGTCATATACGGCTTGTATTAAAAACCGTCTGTGATATGTTTCCCGCCTCACAATCCTCCAAAATTTTATAATCTCCCGCCTGAGTCCGAGTAGGATTCCGTTCCGAGACATCTTTAGTCAAACGGGCATAACTTTTGCATACGGTATCCATTTTCGACGTTCTTGTACTCGTTGGAAAGCTAATGATGAGCCCGATCCACAAAATAACTTGCTTAAGCCAGCCGCCCTCTAAGACCCTTAAAATCGACCATCTTTAGCCCCAAATTTGCGTTACAAGTTTTTTGTTTCTATTTTTGCCTTTTTTCTTGGTCTTCCCTTCGGAATTTGGATTTTGCTTCAACTGAAAAGTTGTAGATCTCATCGAAACCTTTCAAATGAGTATAAAACTTTGCTATTTTATCTTTTGAGACTAGTTATTTATATTGCACCGGTATATAAAACGTGTGCTCTAATTCACAGACGGTTGGTATATAGAGCCATCTATGGTATTCATTCATCATAGACGGTTCTAGCTACCAACTGTCTGTGATAGAGAGTATCACAGATAGTTTGTATGTAGAATTGTCTATGATAATCTGACCGCTGAGCCCGTCGATCCTCCCCAACCCAATCCTAGCTAATAGAAATCCACCAACCCTCACTCCACGAATCATAGCTCCACCTCTCCGTCCCCGCGCCAAAAATTTTCGCACTCCTGCCTCTCCCTCCCCTATAAATAATCACCCAAACCCGGCCTCCTTGTTGTTCTCCTCCTCCTTGACCCTTACCATAGTAGCCTACACGAAGCAGATGACGCACAAGTCTACGGGAGGCAAGACACCGCAGAAGCAACTAGCTACCAAGGTGACGCTCAATCAACGCCGACGATGGTGGGCGTCAAAGACATCCAGCTCGTGCGCTGCATCAGGGGCGAGAAGGCCTAGGCATAGAGGATCTTTGTTTTTTCTTTGTTTTTGTTGTGTTAGCTAGATGGGTAACCTGCTCGTTGTTTTGGGATATTGTAATAGTAGGCTCTAATCTTAATAAAAAATAGAATGTGTACTATGTTTCTTACTATATTTGTTTGTTTTCAGATGGCATAGTTAACATGTCCTGAGGCTAGCCAAAAAAGAAAAAAAATTGGGTATAAAATGAACTATCGTAGACGATTTTGTGATATAAACTGTCTGTGAAGGATTCTCACAGACGGCTCAAACCAAAAACCATCTGTGATACTAGCACATCACAGACGGTTCTATCTACCAACCGTCTGTGTTGAAAAAATATCATCTACAGTTCTAACCGTCTGTGATATTTTTTTCATCATAGACGGTTGGTAACTAGAACCGTCTATGATGTGTGAGTATGATAGACGGTTTTTGATTCGAGTCGTCTGTGATAGTGTTCTTCACAGACGGTTCTAGTTACAAACCGTCTGAGTTGTAATTATCATAGATGGCTCACAAACCGTCTGTGATAACCTTCGATTATCACTAACCCATAAATTCAGACGGTTCAGAAAACCGTCTTTGATGACAGTTCCGAACCGTCTGTGATGGCCATTTTTGTAGTAGTGGAAGTTGCACACTTCGGTTTCTTTCCTGTCGAGCGAGAAAGCGGCAAGAGAGAAGAAAGAAAGAGAGTAGAAAGCTAGTTTGTAGTAATTTTTTATGTGATTTTGCTGTGATTTAGGAGTTTTCGTGGTAGGAGTATAGAGCCAGTGAAGACCTTTAAGAAAAAGTATGCTTCATTCGTATGCGAGCAATGCACTTAATATGTTTTTAGCGTTTTGTTAGCATAACGGTGGTTTTGTAGTGTGGAATGCGCTTGGTAACTATATTTAGTTGACAAATGTGTTTTGTAGCCATATTTATGATGTATTAGTTGCGATAATGATGTTTTTGGTAAATAGCTGAAGAGATACGCACTGTTGTTTTTAATGTTCCCGTTGCGTTCGTAATTTAGGATATATGTATATAATTATGCACACATATATATGTATTGCTTTTGTGCGATTAAAAAATTATAGAAAATGGTATCAGGATTGCAGAAATGTACATTGTTAGTTGTAGTATCTATATGTACATATGCATGTATATATGTGTGTACCTGTGTACATGCATATAAGCACATGGCCGTAGGTATAATTTGTAGCGCAGCTACGTACGTATGCATGATTATTATATGTTATGCTAGGTTGTATTTAGCATCATCGAACACTGGCATATTTTTTCTGTGTTGCAGGAAATGGCTACTAGTGACGGCCACAAGCATTATACATTGCTGGTCCCCATCTTGGAATGGCCAGCATTGTTATCAGGTGTGGTCGAGTGATGATGGACCGCCTCCCTTTGTTCTCTGAGGTCCTTAGATGGACTGGCCTCTCGACAATTGATACATTCCAATTTTGCGGCGAGCTGGGTTGTTGCCCATAGCGAGGATGATGAACATTGGCCACTCATTCGCGTTGGACTCCTGCTTCTGTTGGTACTCATTGTTGGCATTCCTCGTCTGTGAAGTGAACTGCTCAGGTTTTGTCAATTTCATATTTTTCTACAATCAGCATGATACCTTAGTTCCGTTGTTCTTCATACATGTCATCTCCATGCAAGTTATTCGCACTAACACCACTCTTCTTTCATCTTCGTCGCAAAGGCAGCCCAACACCAGACCTCACTCATCATGGGAGGGGTGCGACAGAGCACAGCACATCCGTCCTCGACATGGAGATAGCCTGAGGCACATGCTTCCCTAGGCAGTGGCATCGATTAGCTTGTCTGAGAGTGCGAGGTGCAATACGGCACGTACATGCCTATGGACCACCTGCACCTCTAGCAGTATATGTGGGATTAATGATAACCGACTAGAAGGGGTGAATAGAAGGGTTTTAATTCTTTTGGCTAAAACACAATTTTAAAGCGAGTGAAAGCATCTAGGCCCCTAAAAATGATTTTGGTAATTAATGAAATTATGTGAATATGGGACTAACGTGTATTTTGAGCATGTGAAGGGTTAGTTCACATACGAGCGACAAGATGCAAGCCAAAGAACTCTTATGAAGATCCAAATTTTGGCTCAAGGAAAAGGTACACGTAGCATAGGATCTATTTTATTTTTACCGGTCTTGGAGAATGGTGGAAGACCGGATTATAGGATAGATGATCGTACCATCAAGGGGGATCTTGGCTAGTAACTTGAAAACATAGTTCTAGTGCCATTTGGATTATCTTGTGAATCTTGCATTCATGAAAATTCAATTTAAAAACTAAGTTTGTGCTCTGTCTGGACGAGCGGTAGTACCGCGTATTTCAACGTTGGTACTACCGGCGAGCGGTAGTACCGCGCCAAAATGCGGTAGTACCGCAGGGCGGTAGCTCCGCTTCTGGAGCGGAACCTTTTTCCAGAGAGCACCCCTCGAACTCGGTTGAATCTCTGCGGAACGGAAGTACCGGTCGTTTTAACGTCGGTACTACTGCTGCGAGCGGTAGTACCGCATTCTTAAGCGGTACTTCCGGATCCCGGAAAAACCGAAGGTTTGAGCGGCATGATTTTTCCAGAGAGCATCTCCGGTTGGTCTCGGATTTTAACCAGACCGGAAGTACCGGCATTCACAACGTCGGTACTACCGCAGGAAGCGGTAGTACCGCACCCAGAGCGGTACTTCCGGAGTCCGGTTGATCCGGAGCCCAAGCGGAATGTAATTTCCAGAGAGCGGCATTTTTGAGGACCCTTCGGAGTTTGGCCAGAGCGGTAGTACCGCGCCGACTTTGCGGAACTACTGGAGAGCGGTAGTACCGCAAATATCAACGGCGGTAGTACCGCGCCGCCAAATCCAACGGTCACTGCTCACGTCTGACAGAGCCGTTCTGACGCAAAGATTTGGGAGCGGTAGTACCGGCCCCAGAAGGGCGGTAGTACCGCTCATCCTGATTTTTGCGGGAAATTGAGCTAAACGGCTAGTTTTGTTGGTGGAGGCTATAAATACCCCCACCACTGCACAAGAGCAGTTTTCTAGAGACTCATTGCACATTTCTTGAGCCCTAGAGCATTCATTTCACCTCAATTCTTCCTTTGCACATCAAAGTGAGGTGGTTGAGCATTAAGTGCTAGATTTCAATTGCAAATCCATTTAGCACTAGGTTTGCATTCAAGCGAACACAGGGATCCATTACTCTTAGTGCTTGCCGGCACTTGGACGATCCGGTGGAAGTTGGTTCGGTGATCTTCTCAAGAAGATTGTGAGAAGACCCGGCAATTGTGAAGGTTGGAGCTCGCCTACCCGTAGTGGGGAAGAGCTACATTAGTGATCGAGGTGTTTGGCTCAATTCGTGGAGCCGGTCCGATTCGTCCGGGCTTACCTCAACGTGGACTAGGGGAAACCGGCAAGTTTCCGATCACCACGGTAAAAATATCGGTTGTGTCTCTTGTCTCTTTAGCTCTTGTTTATTTGCTTCATTGTGATCTTTTAAGTGTTAAGAGCTAAGTTGATTAAATTGTTAACTAGAATTGCATAGGATTAATTGCTTTACATCATTGTCATTTAAATTGTGAAAAATTAATCAAGTGAGCAAGAAAAATTTAAAAACCTCCTATTCACCCCCCTCTAGTCGGTATCCTTGATCAAACAGCGAGTAGGAACTAAAAAATTATTTTCCACAGTTCAAAGGCTAAAATCTTTATGTCTTACTATGGCATCTCAAATCTAATCTAGGCAAGTTAAGCAATTTATTACTAGAAACATAAATGCGAAAAATAAAGGGTAAGAGAATTAAACCACACAGAGGACATAAGAATTTTTTGTAAGAGAATTAAACCACACAAACGACACAAGAATTTTTCTTGTGGTCTCAAAAACTTGCCGGTCTTCCTTAATCTAGGTTGAGATAGCTTGAACAAATCAAGTTGACTCCTTGCGCAACTTGAGCCTTTTCTCAATCCACTATGGTAGCTCTTTCTCGCTCTAGAAGGTGAGCTCCAACCTTTCACAATCATGTCGGGTATCTTCACAACCTTCTTGAAAAGATTACCATGTCAACTCCTCCAAATTATCTAGGTGGCAGAAACCACCAAAAGTAATAAACTAGCGATACTTGCTTGAAGGTCTTTAAGTGTCACAAGGATCAACTAGATGATGCAATGTAGTCGAATGCTCTGAACAACCTCAAAATGAGAAATAATGCGCAAGAGTTGAAGAGAGGAATGCAAGAGTTCAAGAGTATTCAATGAAGGTCAAAGAGTGCTTGCTTACTGCTAGTGGGAAGGTATTTATAGCCTCCATCCACCAGAATGACCGCTAGGGACAAAATCCCCAAAAATTAGGTGGAGCGATATTACTGCCATGTATCGGCTGATACTAACACACCCACTGTTCAACGGCTACTTAGCGATCATTAAATGCATAGGAACTAGCCGTTAATCCAAACATCAATAGTATCACACTCACATAGTCTGGTCGTACCAATCCTGCGGTAGTACCGATTTCCAAAAAACAGAACATCTCCCAAAATATATCTCTCTAGAAATTAGCTACCTCCAACTAAAATACTCATACCGCAATACAGTAGTATCGGACAGGCTCTGCGGTCATACTGTTGTAGTACTATCGTCAAGAATAGCGGTAGTACCATTTCAGTTGAAGTCCAAACATACACCTCTCTAAAAATAACGTATTGGCATGAAAAGTTCGGTACTACCACTAACACAACGGTGGTCATATCCGTTTTCAAATAGAATTCAGAGAGAGTTCCAAAAAGAATTTTCAAATACATGCATGTACTAGAATTGATTAATGTGGCACAAGATTATCTTCAAGCTACTAACCATGACCCCTCTTAATAATACAGCATGTAGCCTTCCAAGCTGATCTTTATCTGCCAAATGCTAAGATCGGTAAAAACTATAAAAGAGTTCCTTAGGCAAAATTTTACCTTTGCCTTTAGTCATATCTTGAGTCATGCCAATTCTTAGTCATTTTTGCATGCCTTTTCTATAATATCATCAAAATCTGGGACTAAACCTTTTAATCATCTTAACAAACATATTAGTCCATTAAGCATTGTTGTTATTAATTACCAAAATTATTTTATAGGGGTATAGATGCTTTAGCGTGATCGGTGGTACGATTGGATGTACGATAGCTACACGGTCTACCAGTATAGCAAGACCTACGAACCATCGAGCAATGGCGCAATGCTGTAACAGACTACTCTAGACCAGAGTACCCTGCAGCGGAGTACCCTATAGGTTCATTGTCCATGCAACACGTGACACTGGTGCTTACAATTATGAGTTTTCTTTCCGTTCCATGACTACTCCTCCTTCATCTAATCAAACAATACGAGCTTGTGCAGGTCCCGAGGCAAGAGTTCCGAGAGTGGGCTACGAAAAAATTCTCCACTGAGCACGCGATGCAAGTTCATCGGAATCAGATTTCACACTGCGGTTGTACCTTCTGTCAACCTAACAAAATGTGTTTCCCTCCATAGGATGCTAGCTATTACGCGAACGACTAGATGCAGCAGATGTTCAACACTCAAGAGATTGGACTCAGTAAATTGCCCGGTGCCCTGGTTCCTACTCGGCCACCTCAATACAACTTACACGATGTATGGTGCTCCCCGAACAGGCTGACCTTCCCTAAGGACCAGCTTCACCGCCTGAGGAAGCAGCAAGCGGACCACCCTTAACCCAGTATTACGCCCGATCTTAGCACTTTGCACTAAGCACGTCAAAATATTATTCCACTGACCGTGTAGGATCGGAAATGGCAACAGAGGGGGTTGAATGGTGCCTTCAAAAATCGCCCCTAAGTATCCACATTTTCTTCTTCGATAGCTATCACAGCTATGAAGACGAAAGAGGTTTGCTCACTGGCAACAGAAAACCAAACTGACAGCCGAAACACAACAGTGCTAGCAAAAAGAAAACTGACCGGCAAAAAGGGCTAAAACGAACTTGACTGAACACTGCAAGAAGATTACAACACATTTAGCCGAAACCTGCAAAAGTGACTAAAGAAAAACTTGGCTGAAACCTGCAGGAAACTGAACGCGATGTACCGAATGTTGTCGGCACAGAAGGTATTGAACAAGAAACGAAAACAGTGATTGATCCACTTTTTCTATCCTTCTCAGGTCAATTGGACATGGCTTCTAAACTAAACAACAGATCAATCCTCAGGGAGAAGAGAAAGCTGGCAAAACAACAACCGACAACAATTTCACTGAAAGGATAGATTTGGCCGAAAGTAAACTGAAGATGTTGTCGACAACAGAAAACTAAAAATGCTTCATTGATCTGGCCGAAAGCAACTAGAAAGAAACAGAAAAGAAGAGGAGACAGCAAAACAAAGAGAGGCTGGACAGAAAAACTAAATGCAGACCAAAGAGGAGAATAGCCAGGAGGCTGAAATCAGACAGCATAGTAATTTCTGTATTTTGCCGAGAAGAAGCGGGAAAAACAAAGTAAGCAGCAGGAAATCTGAATTTTGGCCAAGAACCGGAGACTGCAAACTGCAGAGAACACCCGGGCGAAAATGCTCAAACTGAAAACAGGTTTTGCATATTCAGACTCAGTTTCGAACTTTAGTTTTCGGTGAATTGCAGAGGAAAGACTTTGGCCAACAGCAGTTAACACAAAGGGGGCACAAAACAGAGAAGACAAGGAGCAGTGAAAACCGAAATTGCTGCTGAAAACAGTTTGCACACACTGAAAAACAGGACTGCACAGTAAATACTGAACACACCCGAAAAACAGAAAGATTGCCAAACATTCACTGCTCAATTCAGGACAAATCAATAGGACTACAAACTAAATAGCAAGATTGGCCTCAAGAACAAGAGACTGTAAACAAAAAGTAACTCGGCTGAGAAAGACACAATCTGAACAAGAGGATGCAGTCTGCCGCTAGAACTGAAAAATTGAAAGATGAACAGAGAATAGGATCCAGATCAAAGAGCATGTGATCCCTCAATTTTGTGAACATGGAACCCTTGAAAATATCAGGGAAATAGACTCAGAAGGAAGATTCACGAGCCTAGAGCAAACGTTTCGCCGAGAAAGATAGAGAGCACAAATCCTCTGCTCACACAAATAGTGAAACCCTAGAAACAGAGCATGGCTCCAGTGTGCTAGATTCTTGAAATGAAACCACAGTTTGAATCTTTGCTCTCGGGAAAGACCTAGCCAAGAGGCTTTGAGATGAAATCCAGTTCAAAGCAACTCATTTTTCAGCTTCTTGAGCAAGAACTCAAATCAGAGTACTCCATTCAATCAAAAGAAGAGTAGATAACACAGAACAGAGACAAGAACCTAAACACAGAAGGAAACTGAAAATCAGAGCAACTCATGTCAACTCAAATAGATTCATTTCATAGAGATGAATGATTACATGAGTTTTTCTTCTACACCCAGTTCATGCCATCTCACTACATCTCTTTCCTTGAGAGCTCACACACACAGGAGATGAAAAACAAGAACTCAAAACACACACAAACTAGCCACCAGGCTCACATCCTCAAAGAGGAAAATCAAGAAGTGCAAACCAGAATGCACTCCCAACACCACACCTCACTCAAAGCAAGGAGCCAAAACAAAAACCTTACACCAAAAGGGAGGGAACCAGGATGCCTCCATCCAAACCCTAAACCTTTCTTTTTATAGCCTCCAACTAACGGATCTCCAACCCGTTATCTTCAACTGAATCCGCTTCCATTTTGCAGCCTTGCGTATTTTACCAAAATACCCCTGCCGCACCTTCTTGGAAGCTTCCTCTTTTCTTGCTGTCGACGCCTCGCAACCACTTCGAATGCTCGCCGTCTTCGGCATCTCCCGACCGCTTTGACCTCAGCACCGCCCGTGCCTAGTCTGGTCATCGCATGCATCACCATGACCTAGCCTCAAGTCCTGCAGCCATCACAGACAAGAAAACATCACATAGCACCGCTCAAAACAATATAATCAACATTAGCATCGTTGAAACATACTCAACCACAACATAGCCCGAACGACCGATCGAGAAAAAGAGCAAGCGTCCTAAACACGTCCGACCGCGTTCGACCAAGTCCAACCGTACTAGACTGCGCCATGCACCGACTTGGCGCGAACCAGCCAAATTAAACTCAATCTCTCCAGAACACGAGTCAATTACTCATCACAAACATGGGGACACATCCACATAGTCTCTTAGACCGTGTGTTTGCGCTCGAAGTGTCGAACATAACTACGTACTCGTTAATGCTTTGTCCCCGTTATACCACTACGATTTGGAATTTGTCATTGCATGTCATGCAGTTTTACAATAGGCAAGGTTTCTCAGTGAATTGACAGCATGCATCAGATTTTCTCGCTTACTTCACAAGAAATAATAGCTTGTCTCAGTGAGTTGATAGCATGCAACAGCTTTTCTCGTTGAGCAATTTGAGTTTCAGTTTATGGCCGAGTAACTAGTTTGGATGGCGCTGCATTTTTTAGATTAATTTTCCTTGACGACATCGTCTCTCTTTTACGATCACTTTATTGAATCGAAGTAAACAAACATTAGATTCTGTGTAATTCTGTTAGATCATAGATAAGCTTTTTTTTTAGAAAAATAAAAAGCGAAAACCGGGTCGAAGAGCATGACTGCATGACCCCGCATACAACATTACAACTACAACACAAGACTGCTGCCAGAGAACGCAGCCACAAAACTCTAGCTTATACAACTGCTCTGCTCCTGAAGAAGCGAAGCTTTTAAGTTCCACAATCGCACCTGCCGATGGTAAAACATCATTTAGCTAGTATTGTTATGGACAATACTTCAATCTTTTAAGTGCATTCATGGCCCACGCTTCCTTCTATCAAACAATTAAAAGGAGCAAACTATGACAAATTTCATGCAAGAATTAATATGAAGCTAGTTAGAGAGAACCCAATCATCTGCAGTGGCTAATCGTTCTATATATTCTTTATTGAGAGCTCCCCACATACATGACATCAGAATCTATAACTCGCTTGCATTTTGACAATAATTTGCGCTGACGCAGTGGAAGTTCATTCGATTCAGAATGGAAGTGTGACAGAAAATGGCGACATAACCAAAATGACTTAAATCAATAGGCAATGAAGCATTGAAGTGACCAAGTTTTCCTTGTAACTTCAGTTGGCTGCCAGTCTTGATCGGAGTTCAGTAGCAACTGCATCAATGAACTCCTCAGTGTTCAGGTAGTGGCTTCTTGTAATGCTGCAAAGCAAAAGGGAGCACAAAGAGATACCGATCAGGGGTTCAGGGTGATAAAAGAGATGATGTAGAAAAACAATACAGTTGGGGCAAAATTGAACAGCGTAACATACTTTGAAGATCCATGAACAAGAAGTGCAAGGTCTTTGGTCATTTTCCCAGACTCCACAACTCCAATGCACGCGGCCTCAAGTTTTTGCGCAAAGTCAAGTAGTCTAGCATTGTCATCTAGCTTTGCCCTGCAGTGCACAAACAAAGGAGTTCACACAAGTGAATCAGTAAACGAATCAAAGTCCAATTAGAAGAATAGTAATTGACCTTGGCGCTGATACACATATGTTAATTCACTATATTGGTGAAACAATACAGGGATGACACTGTTACACGCTAATACTACATAGCTGAACAAAGATGAAAGTTTGCCCCATATACATGGTTGTTACAAAGGGATGCAGTGCTAAGAGACCTAAAGTAGGTAGGAGTTGTACCTGTGTGCAAGTCCTCTTGTCCAAGCAAAGATTGAAGCAATGCTGTTTGTGCTGGTTTCACCTCCTTTCTGGTGAACACGGAAATGACGGGTAACTGTGCCATGGGCAGCTTCAGCTTCGATGGTTTTTCCATCAGGGCACACCTACATATTGAGCAAATAAGCACCATGGTAAAACATATTGTTCTGAAAGATGTACAAATATGTCCAAACATGACATGGATTCGACCAAAGTTATGGTTTTTCGCACTAGACACAACAGCCTTTCGCAGTGCAAGCTTTAGTCAAGAACATGAATAATAACATACCAATACTGATGTCATCAATCCCAAGGAGCCAAAACCTGCACATTAATAAATCGATCTAGTAACTGCTGGATAAACTTCAGCAACATTTCAGAATATTTTATGAATGTATTCAAACGTTATAGCATCTGTGACCTTGAGCTAAGAAATCACTCTGCACATCTCCATCATAATTCTTGCAAGCCCACACGTAGCCTCCTTCGCTCTTAAGTGCATAGGCAACCATGTCATCAATAAGACGATGTTCATACCTGCCAGAAACCAACATCTTGACATATGGTTAAAAAAACTACCCAGAGAATTTGAAGCAACAACACAAGATGAAAATCTACCATATTCCAGCAGCCTCAAATTTGGATTTCCATTCAGCTTCATAGACCTCCTGGAAAATGTCCTTGAACCTGCAAAATCAAATAATATTACACCAATTATTGCCCGATAAGATTAGTCAAATAAACCAAGCAATCTAGTTGTCTGAAATAAGATTAGTTAAATACACCAAGCAACCTATTTGTCTGAAACAAGCTTTAAATAATAGTATCAGTGCAACAATGTATTACCTGCCATCATACTTCTTCAGGATTGTGTTTTTGGTGCTAAGGTACAGCGGCCATTTCTTCTCATAAGCAGTTGTCATGGAAGCCTCAGCAAAAGCTCGAATTGACTGTACAAAGTAATTAAATAAATGCTCAGGGAAATGCTTGCAAATGAAAATATTATTTTGTAACTAAATGAAATCAGTATGGAAATAGCAGCACCTCATCAGTGTTGTACATAGACAAGGCAACTCCTCCAGCACCAGTGAAGTTAAAAACCTCCAGATCAATCTGCTCATCTTTTCCCTCTGCCAGTAGAACAGAAAAACAAAGGAACAGAAGATCAAATTTTGCTCACATCAGTTTTATGAACAACAAAAAACAATACAACCATATCTGTGAAAATATAGAACTACTGAAGACTTCATTCGTTCTGTACTTCAGTTTAAGTAAAGTAATGTACACGAACATACCAAAAACTAGTTTGAGCTTGCCAGGCCCCTTCAGAACTGCATCAGTTGCTCGGTACTGATCACCAAAGGCATGCCTTCCAATGCAAATGGGCTTAGTCCATCCTGATTTCACCAACAGTTCAGTTTAGCAGGAAAACTTTGCATATCAAAATGTATAGTAGTTTCACATCCTCCTTACATACCTGGAACAAGCCTTGGGACGTTTTTGCATATAATTGGCTCTCTGAACACAGTGCCTGAAGGTAACGAGCAGAAAGATGAATGTCAACAACCAAATTCTGTGCATTATATTCAAACATAGCAGCAGCTTACCATTTATAATGTTTCTAATTGTGCCGTTTGGGCTCTTCCACATGTGTTTTAGGTTGAACTCCTTAACCCGAGTTTCATCTGCCATGGTGTTGAAATAGCCACAGATGAGAAAAGTTGGACATCAAACAGTACTGCTGTTTCGACAAATATGAAGAACATTTCTTTTAGCTGCACAAGAATGGTACGTACCTGGAGTAATTGTCGCACACTTAATAGCCACATTGTACCTGAATAACATTGCATTAGAGCTAAGAAATATAGAACAACAAAGTTATAGGAATATGGTACAGTGATATGGTCAAAGCCTTCAGACATAAGACAATCACATCTCTCTGTCTCACTTTTCAATTTTGAGGGCATGCATACAACATAAATACTCAACAAGAAAAGGAAGAACCTATCTCTCAATCAAATTGAGCAAAAATCCTCAGAAAACCTACCACAACATGCAGATCAATAATGATAAAAAGTTGAGACACAACAAATTACATTCCGCAGAAATCCTAAGGTGGTGATCATTTGGGTTTTTTTTGTGACTTATGGTTGAAAAACATTGTAGCTAACAAAGGCTTATTTAGCATAATTAAATTTTAAAAAAAATTAAAAAAATATGTTAGCCCATTAGTATAATACAAACAAATATGGAGAAAAAAACCGGCAAAAAAGCTCAACAAAAAACCAAAAGTTCAGAAAAAGACGAAATTTATGAATAGTGAAAAATAAGCCGGAAGCTAAAAGTTGAAGCCGAAACGATCATAGCTCAAGCATATTCTTAGCATGGAACTTAAAATATTTAAAATTTCTTACTTGAGAGTAGCCTCTGCAGCCTCCACCGTGACCTTGTCATCAGTTGCCTCACGGTGCAGAATTCCCAAGTCATAGTACTTGATGTCCAGATCCAAAAATGGGAAGATAAGCTGAAACAAACAAAATTCCCAGCAGATCGCATACGGAAAACAGGAGCAACACCACAAGAGCAAGCGAACCATATCAATCAAGCCACGGAAAACCATGACATATCGATTACCTTGTCCTTGATAGATTTCCAGAATACTCTGGTCATTTCATCACCTATAGTAGGAAAATGAGAAGAGATATTAGCACTGCAGTAAATCAACAAATCATTTATGAACCATCTCTTATGAAACTATTGCTAACACTTGCTGACTACGACTGTGTTTGGAACAATTTCTCATGAAAGATGGCTTTTATTCTTTGTTATAAAAAAGATAGAAGAGCAGTTAGCTCATGCGGTATAAGATATAGCACTGACGATGTTTGGACGCCAAGCATGCATGAACAATTGCATCGAGAAACACTTGGATTACAGTTTGAGAAAGTAGAAATCTAAACGAGATCCAGTAGTTAGACGTCCACCACAACTAGTTCACCAGCACAGCAAGTGCTAGCATCTAAAACCATCACTTGTTCTGTAATTTTCGTTTTATTCGTCAAATTTTCCGCATCTTTCCACAGCTGCACATAGATCACCATCAGCGTACACGAGCATGTGCAATCTCCTGTACGCTTCTACATGCGTAAATTAGATTGGGATCGGCTCCCACGTCCACGCAAACTCGCACAGCGGCAATCGAGAGATTCTCCACTAAAGCCTCCTGACACGAACTCAACCACCAAAGCCTAAACCAACACGGTAGAGCTAACCATGGGAACAGTCAGATCTCGCGGATCTCTCCGCGACACCGACGGCCAAAATTTAAAATTTTGCCGAAACGAAGGCTATGCATGCTGCCATCAGCAAGCGAACGAACGGCGCCATAGCCCGCAAGATAGATCTACGGGAGGAGTGGGATCTGACCGTCCATCTCGACGACGGGGTTGGCGACCTTGATCTTCTCGAACGCCATGGCGGCGGCGGCGCTGCTTGCCTCGGGAGATCGGGAGGGGGTGGGGTTGGTGGGGAGGCGGCGGCTGTGAAAGGTAGGCAGCCACAGACGTGAGGGACATTTAAGAACAGGCGTGAGGGGCGCGTGGGCCCCAACTGCATAAGTGGCGATCTAGGGTCGTATTGTGGGGCCTACTGTGTATGAATTGGGGGCGTATGGTTCGTGGGGCCGATGACTTCGGTGGAGTTTGGCGCAGCGAAGACTATCCATTTTTCCAGCTACTAGTATTAGGTTTGACTAATTATTGTGGATAAGTGATAAAAACTGAAGCGTGAATCTACAAGTAGTACTCAGTAAGTAGGCTAGGTCTATTTTTTTTTAACGGAGGCAGGAGGACTGCCAAGATCAATTAAGTAGAGAAGATCAGATATTCATATTTTTCTGATTTTTTAGCTTTTTGGAACTTTTTTATCAGTTTTTTTTTGTATTCGTTAGCATTATCCATGAATAGCTAATCTGTTTTTCTATTTTTAAATTTAATTATGCCAAATATTTCTATTTTTTAAATTTAATTATACCAAATAAACTATCATCAGTTACAGTATAATTTTAGTTAGCTACTATGTAATTTTAATTATAAATTATTTTTTCAGCCAAAATAAGCGGGTTGTAAGTTGGGCATCAACACGGTGCACCATAGAGAAAAGAAAAATTACAGTTAGGTCTGGGCAAAATACCCGCTACCCGTTACCCGTACCCGAATTACCCGGACCCGAACCCGAAATACCCGAACCCGAGGTACCCGATCCCAAATTCGGATAGCGATTCTGATTACCCGAAATTAGTTTGGGTAGTTCGGGTAATATCCCCCGGTACCCGAACTACCCAAATTACCCGAATTGTCTGTAAATTATCCGAATTGTCGGGAAATTATCTGTAAATTACCCGAATTGTCTGTAAATTACCCGAATTGTCGGGAAATTAGCTGGTTTTCTGTAAATTCGGGTATATCAGGTATACCCGAACCCGAATTATCGGGTACCCGAAATTGCGGGTAGTGTTTTTTTTGGGGCTAATATCGGGTAGCAGTTTTCATTACCCGATTTCGAATTACCCGAACTACCCGACCCGAAAAATTCGGGTAACCCGAACGCCCAGGCCTAATTACAGTGTTGGTCAAGTGAGCGGTAGCTCGGTCAAATATTTGGCGCCTGCGAGGGCTCATCCTCCGACCTTGTCTTTGTGCGGACGATGAGATACTCCGGAGTGAAATCCATTGAACGGAAAATTCAGTCATTTCGGGCCTGTTTGGTTGGTGCCTAAGCTTGCCATACCTAAGCTTAGGCAATGTGTGGCTGCCACAGAAAGTGTGGCTAACAAAATCGAAGCCACACTTGTGGCAAAGTTTGGCAAGAAACTGAGTCTATGTCGTGTAGGGCAGGGTGCTAAGAAAGTATGGCATGCCACAGTTGCGTCAGTGAACCAAACAGCTACCTAAAAACTGTGGCACGCCTAACTTGTGTCTAGGCAACTTCTGGTCATAAACCAAATAGACTCGAATCGTTCTTTCCAGATCTATCGTGCCACACTGCAAAACTTATACTTCCTACGGTTTTTTGGCAAATGCTACAAGAGTTATATTATTTATCTTAATGCTAAGTAACAGAAAGAATACAAGATCAAATTCTGAAACAATTCACAGTGATGATCTCACCTAATATATGGCGCATTGGACTCGAATTAACCTTAGCCACGTGACATAGTCCGACTAGCATCGTTTGGACTCGAATTAACCTTAGCCACGTGACATAGTCCGACTAGCATCGTTTGGCCACGCGGCCACGCCTATCCCATTAGCACTTCGCAGCATACGTGTACGGTGTACCTCGGCTCGACAAATTTGCGAGCATATGCGCCGGGGGTTCGCTGTTAGCAGTGCTACAGCCTACATGTACCTAACGCCCCAACTCCCAAGGGTGTTTCTGTAATTTCATCGTGATGCAACCAACAAAGAATACTGCTAGACTAGTATCAGTGCATCTCGCAGCATCTTCACCAACTTAAAGCCGCTAAAAAAACAACCTCATCCAATCAATCAATCATCCTTGGCATGGCATCCTTACGTAAGCCAGTCTCGTGCGTTCCGTTTGGTCCACCGACAACTAGGCCCCACGAAATGTCTGTCCCATGTGTCAGTTACTTTTATATAAAATAACATAGTACTGTTAGCTTCTTCCGAAGCATATAATTAAAGAAAAAATAACGAAATTTAGAGAAGAAAATACCTTTATATCTCCAATGGCAATGCAGAGAAAAAAAGAAAAACCACATTAAAAAGTCAACGTGCTTCAGACAATTTTTGACTTTTGGAATTTATAAGACAAAAGCCAAAAATTGTTTCCATCGATGTCTTTATCAGGTGAGATAAATGGGCCGCTTCAAAGAGCTTAAGCTTATAACTTCTGGCTATGTTTATGGGCTAAAATTACACTGTAACGACTGTTAGTTTTTTTAAGTCATTTAATTAAAGGAAAATAAAGAAAAATAAAAACACCATTATATTTCTTTGGACAATGTAAAGAAAAAAAGAAATAAATAAAAAATAAAATTAGAAACCGACATATTTTAAATAGTCTTTTAACTTAAATAAGACAAAAGCTAAAAAAAACTAAAAGGCGAAGCGATTAAAGCGGAGCCAAAAAAAAGCAACGCAAAATTCTCACCCACCGTTTCCCACTGGCTGCTCCCAAGTCGCCCCAGCTGCCCTGCAGCAAATCTGCCGTCCAATCCGAGTTATGCTAATTGCTAGGAGCCCATGACTACGTGTAAAACTAACCACTTCTTGCGTCATGTCTAATTCTCTTCTCGATGGCCAGCCACTTAGCGTAAAAATAAATCTAGCGTACTTTAGCAGTTCTGTCCGTCAAGATCATGGTTTAGTTGCCGTATAGCTTTCATATCTGTTGATTGTCATCCTTTCAGGTCTTAATTAGTTAATTTACGCTAGGATTTAAAGCATCATGTAAACGTCAGAGCAAAATATCTGTAAAGCACTGAAGCTACCTCCAAATCACAAAAATTTCCCGGGCCCTTCTCATGAGAAGCGGCTCCAGTTGGCTCACTAGTTACTACCCAATGGAAGTCTGAAGAGCCAACAAGGCCACATGACCACACGCTATGAGCTTCCTCGTCACTGTCGTTGCCGCGATACACAATCAAAGCCTTTCCGTTTAGGATTTCAGAGATATCTGGAGGCTTTGAAGCGTTTGCTCGTACGATAACGTTTTGGACCAGTAGGAATTTTCTGAAGCTGTCACACTTAATTTCGAAAGGCAGTTGCTCTGAAGTTGCCACAGTGGGCCTGTTTGGTTGGAGGCTGAAAAAAACTGCCTGAGCCAGGCATGCATCCTAGACGTTCGATTTTGGATGCCTGGAGCCAGGATGTGTTGCCTGGCAGGCATTTGCCTGCGAGACCTCTAACCAAACAGGCCCTTAATTTCGAAAGGCAGTTGCCCTGATGGGCTTACTGATCCTTTCTTTTTACCGGAAATCGTTGTTCATCGATCATGGTCCATTGCAAATGAACTCGCTGTCTGGAGCAGTCATGCAGAGCGAAACGTTAATTGGCGTAGTAATACTGAAGAGGGGTACCGTAATATTCAAGCACGATCAGAACCACCAACCGAAATTGCTTAGCCTCCTAAGCTCGTCATCGTGGAGATGGATCCTATCATGTCTCGTTAAGAGTGTTTTTTTTATTAAAAAAAAGTCAGCGGACAGCAAGCAACATTGGCATCATGTTGCCCTGCAGTAGGAAAACTGTGAAAACCGTTCTATCATCTTTTTTGTACGTGAATAGTTTTAGTATAAGACGATAGTTTCATTTGTACTTTTTTTTGACAAGCCCACAAACTAAACTCACTACATGCCTCTGCAGCTACACGACAACCATATAAAGGATGGGCATAGTTGTAGTGTGGGTTCTTTTCGGTTGCGGCTGATAAATTTTGATCCTAACGTGATCGATTATGCGAATGAATTAAATGCCAATAAGCCGCTTCGAAAAGGTTATCCCGATAAATCGCTTATACAAACGAATTAAATGCTGATAAGCCGTTTTGAAAAGCCTATCCTGATAAATTGCTTCGAAAAGGTGACTATCTAATTTATTTATTCGGAAGAAATCATAAGCTATAAAATGAAAAGCCTACTAGAGCACTTGAAGGAACTTAGTTATAGCTAGGAGGTTGTAGGTGGAATGAGCACTGCATAGCCCACTTGAAAACACTGAAACTTCAGGGGAATCAGAGCAATTCTTTCAAAAATTCATACAAGAATCTTTTGTTCCAAACAAGACCTAAGATATCGTTGACTACTTAACCATGGAAAGCTGACGCATTACATAGAATCGTGGAAGATTGACCGACCGATATGCTCTTATCCATCTGGTAAAATTCACAACTTCCTGTCTTCCCTACAAAAAAGGGTAAAATTCACAACCAAAACTCAGCCATGACGTACATGCCAATAACCATAATTACTGAAGAACGCAGAACATCAGAGCAAAGCAGAACAGCCAACGGAATACACTAAAGATACTGTACAATATATTTGTTGGACTCTGAGGACGATCGGGTAATTTTCCAATTTGATAAAAAAAAGAGATGAGGACCCACCTGTCAGTGAGACAATACAGGAGATAAGGCCAAAGCCTTCATGGGTGTGCACGAGTGGGGAGCTCGGTGACCGCTTCTTGTGGGTGGCCGGGTCATGCGAGGTTGGCGGCGGCGCTGAAGGTGCCACCGGCCCGAGCGCCTCGACGCCGGCCATTGGTAGCAGGCCGCCAGCCGCCCCTTTGCCGCCCTTATAAAAGGCTGCTCTTTCTCCTCTCGACACCGAATGAAGTGAGGCCTCTTCTTCCCCTCCGATCTCCTATCCATGTCGGCTGTGTCTCGATCTTAAGCTTGAGGGTAGTTGGCCGAGTTCTTCCTCGTCGTTGGCGACTGTGTAGCCCGAATCATTGTTCTTTGGGTTTTCCCTGTGCGGTTTGCTTGCGCCTTTTCTTTGGATATGGTAGTGAGGGAATATTTGGGGATTTACCACAAGAAGGTTGATTCGACTGGGTTTTGTGCTGATTGTTTGGAGGAGAATCTGTGGCTTGTTCTTGGTGTTCACAGGTGCTCTTGGCCGGAGCTCTTGTCGGTTTTGTGCGGCGTCCACCCTGACCCTCGACTTCCAACTTTGGCTACCTGAGGTTTGAAGTGTGGCATTGTATCTCCGTCTACCTTCATCTCATTGAACGGCATAGCGAGGCACTTGGTTTTCTGGGACAGCGCTATGTGCGTGCCTTGCTTTGTGTGATTTTGTATCGGTGATTTCGAGTATCACCAGCCTTGCGAGTATATTGGTTGTCTGCTCTTTTCAAATTCGTTCTTTGTTTCATATATATATGTGATTTGTCACTAATTGAATGTTGCAAAGAGGTTCTATGGGTTAAATTGCTCGGTGATGAAATGACATGTTAATGAAATTATATATGAATGTGGGGGTAGATAGATCTTGAACTTTCAGCTAGCTTTACTATTTTGTATGCTTTTATCATTGAAATTGTTGTACATTACTTGATGCTCATTGTGATATCTCAGTTCAGTGGTTAAGGTTCGGTTAATCTAGCTGATATTCAAACTTTGTTGTCCTGTTATAATCAATATTGTTCATGTTATTCGAATGTTAGATTGATTATAGCAGTCATTTATATTGTTCAGCAACATATGTTTATGATCTGTTAGTCTCCTTTAGCAAAGCTTCATTTAAAGCTCAAGATTTAATCTATAACTGTCATATATAATCAAGATTAAATTTTGCCATGGTTGTGAGGGCCAAGCTCAAATCTTGTGCAACTAGCCTGCTAACAGCAATATATAACATTCCAATTCTTAGCATTGTGCTGATATTAGTCATTCACATGATATATATGTTGGGCATAAAATTCTACCTGTATGACTTAAAAAGTTCATGTGTATACATGTTGATTACGTAATTTATATGCCTTTGGTATCGTGCTTATATCTTTATTTATGCTAGAATTAATTTTGATTTTACGCTAAAATCGTATTATTTACAACAATATTGTCAAGCAGTGGCAGATCCAACATTTCATTATGCCCCAGGCAGTGGAGGGCTGGAAACCATTACTACCTAGATTGTGGGGGAAGGTTATGCTCCAGGCTAACTTAGGTTTTGTACTGATAAAAATCTCACGTCTTAGACTAGAGGCTAGATCTGTACCTGTTGTCAAGCAATTAAACGAACTGGGCATATAAAAAGCTTCAATTACTTGGGAGAGGTATCGGCTAGAGACCGCTCTGCGTATAATCCAGTGCAGGTATGGAGTCCCATGAAAATGCCGGCATTGTCCAGAGCTGTATCATTGTCTGCGTGGAATGCCGGCATGATGAAAATGGAAGCCAAGGATCAAACGGGCTGGTTGGGGTTGAATTGGACGACGGGCGGACTATGTTGTTGTGGAAGGCCATAAGATTTATTAGCATAATTTAATTCCACAATATTTATTTATTTATTTTCATGGTAGATAAGTATGTTGCGACTAAATCTTTTGTCTATTTCTTATATCTGAGTTTAAGAGTTTGATTATCGAATCGGACACACAACACGTTATCAGCCCGATAACACTCCGGTGTAGGCCGACGGGGAAGTTGGCTTGTTGAGATAGTTTTTCCTACGGAAAATCCATTCTCTTCCCCAGTCTAGATCGCCCAGACGTCGTCTCTAAGCTACCCCGCCTACGGCGGATGTGATTCCCGTGATAATATCTACCAATTGCATGGCACATATTGTGTGTATTAATTTGCTTAAGTATGCAGAATTTATTTAAGCATGCAGCCTTGCATGGCATTTGCTTATGCATGCAGCGTGCAGGACAGTTTACTGCATGTAGTTCACTCGGCAGCTACATTATGCAGTTCGCTCGGCATGCAACGCGACGTTTCCTGTGTGTAGCATACGACGGAGCGACGCGCCGATAAAATGAATCAGTTGGCATGCGTCTGTTCACTGCTATAAATAGTTGCCGAGCGGCAGTAGCATATTCATTCGATTGAGGTTTTCCGCACGCACATACACAGTGATAGCACACAGAAAAGAAACACATATTGCATATTCTCTGTCCATCAAGAGAATGCAGTAGAGAAAGGTAGAGAGAAGAAGAAAGACATCATGCAGATTTCAAACACCGAGCAAGATCAGTTTATGTATTTCTAATAGAAGAAATGATGTTTTGTTGAATCATATAAGTGCTGCAAAGTTCCGCAATATTAAAGTTTATTTTTACATAAGAGGTCATGGATCGTTACCACTAGACACGCAGTGCAGTGGAAGAAAAGTTAAAGTAGCCTGTTTCAATGTAGCACGCGTCGTTAAAATGGAAGTAGTCGATTTTTGCGAGCCAACTGTCTCCTCCTCATGATCATCCCGATCAGTACCGCAGTCGCAGTAGCGCCTCTACCAAATCCACACGTCTAGGAAGGAACACTGTGCGCCGGTATGCTAGCACCAGTGTGCACAACAGGGCTTGTGAGAGGTTACGGCTAAGGTTTTAGTGGGTGTGTACAAGAGATATTTCTCAGCCCCACGTCTCTCTTAGTATAGCCCCTCAGTGGAACCCAATGTTATGGGTGCAACATGGTGCAAAATCCACTTGCCTATAGTAACGGATCCAATTCGAACCGATGTGTTCCAACCCGTTAAGTGTGTGACTCTATAGATTCATGTATATTCATCTGTGGCCCGAAAACTCTTTTCTAGTCCACAAATAAATAGTGATCCCTAACAAGATATATCGACTCTCAAACATACAAAAAGATCATATCGAATGAACCTATATGGTGTTTATATACTGATCTCTTTGTCTCATGATACCAAATTGAACTCAAGGCAAGAAACATGCCATCCTATGATAATTCGATACTTCACTTGAATCTGTAGTGGGTTACTCAGTTTTGATTGACTTCTCAACCACATTCGGCATGGTCATACACTTTCTTAATTCAACCACATCAAGGGGCCTATATATATCCCATTATATAGGATGGACAAATTTTATCTTAATCACTTACATTTCTTCGCATGTTTCGTAGCAAACCTGAAAACTACCTCTAGGACCACCTAGTTGCAGAGTAGTGTTTCGCAACCCCTAAGTAAACTGCTACACATGTAGAAAACTATAATGATCTCAAGTATATGGATCCTATGTACACTATGTATGAGACAAACTAATGACACGTAATAATATAGTAATTCCCACAGTGTCTCATGGTAGGTTAATCTAATACCATGTTCTCTAACATGTGTCCACGTTATTGATTTGATATCCTTATATCCATGATTTGTGAAACATGATCATCAATCAATATATGTATTGATTTATAAATTATACTTGTCTCACATAATGATATAAAATCAGGGATAATTAAAAATAACATTAAAACAAGAATACAAAAGACATTTATTTAAAGAATAAAATAACATATTATTTAAAAGATCATAAACATAGAAGCGATACAATCATATCTATAATCTCCTCTAGGGCATATCACTAACACTCACTGTGTGCCTCTGCTACAGAAAGTATGGGCAGTTTTGGGCTTGAGGTAGTCACATATTTGCCGCTTCAAAGATTGTTGTTCCAAAAAATGCCATAGAACAAAATGTAATTGGTTTAATGCCACTTCAAAGATAGTGAGATACATTATCCACCACTTTCGTATTTTAAGTTTCTTTCTTATAAGTCCTCTGAAATGACGCTTAAGCCCCTCCCCTACATTACGGAAAACCTCTGAAACAGAGAACAAACAATAGGATACACAAAAAGAGTGGAGTAGAGGTTTTTTGAGTATGTTGCACTTTGCACCAAGTACTATATCCCTTGTTTCATTTTGTATCAAGTTTAAGCAATACTTTTACTTTGCACCATACTAGGCTAACTAATTTACATTTTGTATAAAGACTTCTTCATCGCCATCGTTTTCCACATTGGTGGGTGCCTGCTCCTACCCACAACCATCAATAGCGCAACATTGCACACCCACTTTGAGGCTATCACCGCGGAGGCGTTCGACACCGGTGTCGTCCTGGACACGATTGAGGGAGCCAGCCTAGCCACAAGAATAGCAACAAAAACAATAGTTTAGGTACGTGATGAGCAAGCATATGCCCAACATCTTCATCTCGGTCTGGGTAATGAGTGGCCTCCACCGAAACTGTAACAACCCAGATTTTTATTAAAAAAATAAATAATTAATTAAATAAAAATTAATTAAAATAAAATTTAATCTAAAATAAGTATTTTTGTTGCCTAAAGTTTAAATTTGGATTTGCCCTGCATTTCTGTTTTTGAAAAAGCTGGATTTGAAAAGCATTTTAAGAAAAACCTTAAATAAAATGATATTTTGATTTTCTATAAAAATCCTATGTCAAATTAGTTATTTGGATTTTATTTGGGTTTTCTGAGTTTTCAGGAGTTTTAAAATGTATTTTTGAAATTAAAAGTATTTTAAAGTATGAAAATTAAATACCAACATTAGTTGAAAATATTTTTATTAAGTCCAAAATGTCTCCAGGGGATTCTCTGAATTTTTCTGGAATTTCTGGAGTTTATTTCATATTTTTCTGAGGCTTAATGGATTTTCTGGGCTTTTCTGAAAATCTGAAAAATCAAATCCGAAAATAAAAATCTTCACTCCCCCTCCGGCCGCCACGTGGACGGCCAGATCTGCTCCACGCCGCCACCATCCGGCCGTCGCCTCCACCCCGCCTACCCCTTCCCGATGGCCGCCACGTCGCCCCCTCGGCCCCTCCGCCCAGCCCCGTTAGCGCCACGCAAGCGCCAGCCCGCCTCGGCACTCCCTTCTGCCCGTGGACTTGGTCCATGGACCAAGGGTCCACCTGTCAGTGGGGCTCACCCAGGGCTGACGCCTGCTGACGCAATAAAGCCGAGTTTTCCATTTAAAAACAATTCGGCCGAAAAGAAATTCCTCGCTGACGTCATAATCCCAGATTTTCCTTTACAAAAATAATTCCAGGAAATCTCTTTTTCCATTTTCTCTCTTTTCAAATTTCCCAGAGCACGTTCTCCTTCGTCCTAACTCCGATTTAGCCCATTCAAATTTCTAAATTCATCAAAAATTCCCCTCTATCCATTTCTAGCCTCAATTAAAATATTTGAAGTCAATTTGAATTTATTTTGAATTTATTTGAATTTGGTGGGTTATTTTCACGTGTAGACTTTGACGATTCGGGAAAATTCTTCGACGAAGATTCAAACCAAGTTGAAGAGCAAGGAAAGTCACACTCCTTGACCATGTTGATCCCAGATTGCAAATAAAATTATGTTGATTTAAATTATATTGCATGCATATTTTTATTCAGCGTATTTCAATTCAGTTTTAAATATAGTTAATGCCTACTTGTTAATTCCTCCATTGTTATTGAATTCCTTATACCTTGTCACCCTAGATCAAACCCTAGTTGGTACATTAGTATTGGCTAGGAAGACTTTATATTAAATGCTTAGACTTGCTTAGAAATAATCTTGGTTTTGGAATACCTTTTCACATAAAATGATAAGTTTTTCGAATGTATTCTTGACTTCGGTGAGTCAAGAAGGTTTATGAAATATTTTGAAAACAAAATATAAAAACCTGGTTTAGACTTAGGCAATTGGTTAGGTGGTGGGTGCAGGCATGCCCTGTTGTTCGGAGACACAGGGTTGATTGTCGTGCACGGGGGTATGTGGTTGGGCCTAAGTCAGTTAAGGACCGGTCTATGAGCTACTGTTGCAAAGCCCTAATCGTACTACCACATGGCTGGTATGGGACAGCCCTGGCTGAATAATTTGCGGGTCCCAACCTGAGCCATTTCGTAGGTTGAAAGTGAGCGTGGCGTAGGCCATGAGAAGTCTCACTCGGCTCAAGAGGGGGTCTCGGTCTGGTGGATTCCTTACTGGGGTGAAACCTTAGAGTTGGCTTGGCCAGGTTGACGGCTTTGCATTGTAAAGGCCTTGTCGTGATCTCCCCGCCGCACACCTAAGAAAGTGTGTAACTCGCATGGCAAAACAGGATGATCATGTCTTGTGGGTAAAGCTGTACAACCTCTGCAGAGTGTATAATCTATCCTGGATAGTCATGCCCCCGGTCATGGGCATGCTGAGTAAAAGTTTTTCATGGATTAGTCTTTGTTTTTCAAAAATATTTTCGAAAACCTTGTGGATGGATGGAATCCACGAGAGATGAAAACCTTGCGGATGGATGGAATCCGTGAGAGATTGAAATCTGATGAATGGATAGAATTCATCAGAGTTGTGCAGTGAAAGCGTGTGGATGGATGGAATCCATACGTGATCTTTTGAAAAAGATGGTCCGGGTGGGATACCCGTGGATAGGTTGGTGTTTGGTCGGAGCCTGCACTGACGGTAATATTTTCAATTACCAGTACTGTCTTTACGTATTGTATTAAACTCAACATTTTCAATCTATTTATTATATTTCATTAAATGTTGTTTTATGCAAACTAACCCTATGAGGCTTCCATTGAAGCCTTTATCATTATATTGCATTTCTCCGTGTGACTTGCGGAGTACAAGTTTGTACTCACCTTGCTATCTCCACATAGAGGAAGACGACTTCAACTACGGTAAAGACCTGGACGAGTAGGCCGCGTCTTACTGTCGTTTGCCTGTGGGCAGGCTCAGTGGGCTTCTTCCACTTCGGTTTTTCTTCCGCTGCTTATGTTTAATTTTTGCTTATGTGCCGTGGATGTAAACTTTGGCAATTCTGCCCATATTTAATTAATAAATGTCATTATGGTTGATATTTATCTTTGTTGTTCACTGTGTGCACTAGCTAATCCTTGACTAGTGCGATTTACACAGAGGATCCAGGAGTTGCCGCTCCGGGTTCCGACAGAGATGGTATCAGAGCCTATGACGACTCTAAGACGTGACCGTAGGTAGATTAGAAAGGTTAAACCCTAAGGACTTATTTTACTAAAGAGTAATTTCAAAAGTTTTGCTTATTCTTACCTCCTAATCTTTGCTTATCCTTATCTCAATCCTTTCTCATCTTTATGTCATTTTTGAAAAAAAACCTATTTCTATCTCTTCTCTTGTTCCAAAACAACTATAGATGGCAACAGCTGGAATTCTTTGATTCTGTCACCACTTCAATCTTCGCCTCGAAGGATCACGCCTTGTACCTCGACAGCTGCGAAGGTCACACCAAGACAACCCTACCTCTCTAGGTTAAGTTGTTAAGCTAGACAGTAGACAAAGTTATGAGCTGTCAGTTTCCTCTTTTGTCGGCAGCCATAACTATTGCTTGCTATTTGCTTAATAAAAGGTGCTGCTGAATCTTGTTTAGGTTGTGCAAAATATCCCATATTCCCCCTTTGCCTTGAGTCTCCTCTCTCCTAACTCTTGAAAGCACCCAGCAGATGGTTAACACAAGAAGCAACAACAATGACAATGTCCACGACAACAACCCTACTGGCAACCAGGCTGCACAAATCCCTCCACCACCTCCTGCTAATGGACCAGATTGGGCTCAAATGATGGTCAATCAGAATCAGCTTATTCAGCTACTAGTGCAGACCATCAACAATCCTGCACAACCTGCTCCACTAGTGCCAGCACAAGCTCCCCAACCAAGATTGCCTGAATTCATGAGGTTGCGTCCCCCGACCTTCTCCAGCAACGCTGACCCTATGGATGCAGATGATTGGCTTAGAGTCATAGGCAAAAAGCTGGACATCATCCAATGCAGTGATCGGGAAAAAGTCTTATTTGCTTCTCATCAGTTGAACGGACCAGCGTCAGAATGGTGGGACACTTACACCGCTGCTCATGCTAGCGCACAAGCCATAACATGGGATGAGTTTGTGCGGAGTTTCCGCAAAGCTCATATCCCAACCAGCACCATCACTCTCAAGAAAAGGGAATTCCGAACTCTGCGCCAAGGAAGCTGCACCGTAAATGAGTATCTACGGAAGTTCAACCAATTGGCACGCTATGCACCAGAAGACGTCGCTACCGATGAAGCTAAGCAGGAAAGGTTTCTTGAAGGACTCAATGATGACTTGTCGGTTCAACTTCTCTCCAACGACTACGCCGACTTTCACCAACTTGTTAGCAAGGCAATTCGCCAAGAGTCCAAGCACCAGGAAATGGAGAATCGGAAGAGACGGATGAACACCTAGCACATGAACACCAGAAGCTTGCCCAGGATCAGAAGGACTCCACCACAGGCCAACAGATTTCAGTCTTCATCTTCAGCCGAAGAACAAGTCCAGACCAATACTTTCCCCAACAACGAAGACAACAAAACTTTGGCAATTGACTTCCCAAAGGACTCAAACCCTGCAGCAGGAGTCACCTGTTTCAACTGCCATGAGACCGGGCATTACGCCAACAGCTGCCCTAAGAAGCAACAGGTAGTGAAGAATGGAACACCGGGAGCACCAACTGCCAACCACCGGGAGTTGCTGAAGAAGATCCTTGACCATGAGGATCTGCCCACCTTGCATTAGGGCATGATGGCCATGCTATCAGCTTAAACCTGGTGCAAAGTGAGAGTATTGCTTAAAACTAGTACAAAGTGAAACAAGGGACACAATATCCGCTGATAAAATGCAATTTACTCTTTTTTTTAGGGAAAGAGTGGAGTTAGTTGTTGGATAGGGTCAAGTAAATGGGCTTGGGTTAGTCCAGACTTTTGGATCAAACTGGCCCAACTTTTCAAATGAATTAGACCATCTCAGAGTTTGTTGCATTTGTTCTAAACACACAATATATGTGAATAATGTTTAGCATTGTAAATCGGTTGTAGCCAATACTCTATATGTGCTTGCTGTTAACCATGAGTTGAATCTCACTCACAATACCTCGCTTGTGCAATCTTGAGGCTATTAGCATGTGGCAATTTAGTTAAGGAATAAATCTACTTTACCCCCTTGAACTATTACAAAAGTCTGAAAATCAATCCCTAACTATAAAAATCAGATATTTGACACTCTCGAACTCTTAATACCATTGACTTTACCCCCTAAGACCAAAATCATCCTGGTTTCACTAACGTGGCATCTATGTTAGTATCCATGTCATCAAACTTTGCCGCCTCATCAGCCAAATCACTTCCTCCCTCTTCTTCCACCCCCTTCTTCATTCTCTCTCTCTATTTCCTTTCAAGTGAGAGGCGACCATGGAAGTAGCTCAGCGCCGGTAAAGACGGGTCAGCGGCACCCATACCTTCTTCCTCCCTCTCCCTCCCCATATTTTTCTTCCTCCATGGATCCCTGACCCTCCCTTCCCTCCCCTTGCGCCTGCCCCTACGGCCATGCCCCTCTCCTCCTTCCTGTTTTTTCTTCCTCTCTCCACCATGCCAGCAATGGAGGAGAGGAGGCCACCGGCTCCGTTGTTGTGTTCATCACTGGCTTTGGTCATCTTCCTAGTCACTGGCGTGGCTAGATCTAGGCCTCTTATGCCCAAATCTAGGCCCACCAATGATGGAGGAGGTGAGGGAAGGGCAACAGTAGTGGAGAAGATAGGCCTGTCGGCTCCATACCTTGACTTCATCGTTGGCTCGGGCCATCGCCAGTGCAGCCAAACCTAAGCTCGTTGTGCCTAGATCTAGGCATGCCGTCGGTGGAGGAGGTGACCACCACCGGATCTAGTCTTCTTCCTTTCATCTGGTCGATGGTTCTGTATGCCTTCTTCCTCGTGATTAGCGGCGGTCAACTTGGACCTCTTTCTTGTCACTGCCACTCGTCGCCGTTAGGCCCAACCTCGCCGTCTTCGCCATACACAAGCTCATTGTTGCCGATCGGGAGCAAGAGAGAAAGGAGATAGATGTTAGTCGGGAGCGAGAGAGATGAGGAAGGGGAATAACATGGAGAGGAGGCTGATTGGTAGGCCCACCATGGTGATCACGTTGATAGGACTGCCATGTCACCCAAACATATATATCAAAACCGTTTCCACGTTGGCACTAAGTAGATGCCACCTTAGCGCAAAACTGTCTTCAATCAGTCTAGGGTGTGAAATAGACGGTATTAATAGTTGAGAGGGTGAAACATCCGATTTTGCACTTTCAGATTGAAAGTTAGCTTAAGAGTGTTAAGTTAGGCATATCTTGTTGTATTCGGTAACCTAGCTATCCTTCCTAACTAACCTCCTGTATCTTCTATTCTGTTTCCTAGTCGGTTACGGCTGAAAGATCTCTTCCTGTGCGGCAATCAAACTTGTAATCTCTAGCCCTTGAGGCTCCATATAAATACACACATGCGGCTCATCCATAGATGAGTAGAAACGCTTACCCATTGTTTTCTACATGGTATCAGAGCCCGCCTCTTCCATATACATCTAGCGTGTCTCCGACAGATCCAATCTCAAAATTCTCCCATGGCGTCCATCTCCGCCATTACTGCTTCTCTTGGTTCTCCACCATCTGAGAAGCTAACCCATGAAAATTATATTCTGTGGAAGGCTCAGGTCCTCCCAGCGCTGCGCGGTGCGCAGATGATTGGCCTTCTTGACGGCACAGAACCTGCGTCGGCGAAGACTATTGTAATCACCAATGAAGACAAGACGCAAGGAACATCACCAAATCCTGCGTATGTCGCCTGGCTTGTTCGAGACCAGCAGGTTCTGAGCTACCTACTGAACTCTCTCTCCAAGGAGGTGCTCACTCAAGTTGTGAGCATGGAACATGCCGGCGATCTCTGGACTGCTATCGGAGCCATGTTCTCCTCGCAGTCACGATCTCGAGCGACGAATCTTTGCATCGCCCTCGCCAACACAAAGAAGAATACCATGTCTGCGGCTAACTATGTCTCCAAGATGAAGGGCTCGGTGATGAGCTTGCTGCTGTCGGCCGTCCACTCGATGAAGAGGAGATGGTTGAATACATGCTTGCAGGTCTTGACCTTGAGTACAATCCGAATGAGTGCTGGTGGTGCTACGATGAGGACTCTTATGAAGAAAAAGGAGCAAATTCTGCTACTGTTAACTCTTATGGTGTTGATACGAACTGGTATATTGATACCGGTGCCACCGACCACATTACCGACGAGCTTGAGAAGATGACAGTTCATGAGAAGTATAAGGGTCATGATCAAGTTCACACCGCCAATGGACAAGGTATGGAAATTAAGCATATTGGTCGTTCAATTGTGCATACCCCTACTCGCAATCTTCATCTCAAGAATATTCTTCATGTTCCAAGTGCATCTAAAAATCTTGTTTCCGTTCATAAACTTGCTTGTGACAATAATGCTTACCTTGAATTTCATCCAAATTTCTATTTGGTCAAGGATCAGGCCACGAAGAAAACTATTCTTAGAGGCAAGTGTCAAGGTGGACTATACCCGCTTGTGTCGTCAACTTCGAAATCTACCAAAGAAGCTTGTATTGCCACAAAGCCATCTTATGCAAAGTGGCACAGTCGTTTAGGACATGCGCCCTCCTTCATTGTTAAACAAGTTCTTAGAACTCATAATATCCCTTTTGAATCTAGCAATGAAACTATTTGTGATCCTTGTCAAAGAGCCAAGAATCATCAATTATCCTATTCTATATCTACTAGTATGTCCACAGTTCCTTTACAACTTGTGTTTTCAGATGTTTGGGGACCGGCCCCCATCTCTGTCGGCGCCATGCATACTATGTAAGCTTTATTGATGATTTCAGTAAATTCACTTGGATCTACCTTTGAGTATTTAAGGAAAACAACATCAC